>CM069535.1:5317972-6040472 GCA_035773235.1 Eospalax fontanierii
CTACTCCCTCCGATAGAGCTTAGACAAGAATTGTACCTAGCACCTTCATGTTTCTATGCCTAACAATTGTGGAACCTACTGCCAGGATGCAGAGTCCAGTGAACCAGCTGTAGGACACTCGAAAGCCAGAAACCAGGCAAACGAACATGAAGGCACGTCAGTCCTCCCACACAGGTAACTCTCTCAATAGTGACTCTGAAATGTTCAAACTTAAAACTCCTGCACTTCTCAGGGTTCTGCTCTGGAACTCAGACTCTGTAAGAACTAGCAGCTGGCCTCTTCCCTTCTGCCCTTCAACCTCTCTGCATCCTCCCTCCATTGCACACTGACAATCAAAGTTCCATCACGCCCTCACCTGAGAGTGAATATGCCCACCCAGGTCCAGAACACCTGCATACAGCTCAGCAACAGAGCCAGCCTCACAGGGGGTTCTTACATTCCCCCACTCCCACCCCCCAGCAGGCTCAGGAAGGGAAGTGAGAACATGGCTCTGTGTCCTCCGTTGTCTCTTGGCTCTCTCTGGAACCTTCCTGTTTTTAACAGAGCATGCACATCCTGCTGTCTCCTCCAGCCCACCCCTGCCATCAATACAGCCAGAAAACACATCGGCCTCCTTCAGGACGGTTGCCAGTTATGGAAGTCAGGAACGTGGAGGGCTCTGGAGGCTGACTCGTACCGGAACCTCTGACATCAAGCACCTCTCAGAGGTTCACATCCTTAGGTGTCCCCAGCCCCTCAGAGACCCAGGGGAATGAGTAAGCTGGAGGGGCCTGCCAGGACTAGTGCAGCAGTACAGGAATGGAAAAGAAGTTAAAGCAGTATCGGGACTGTTGAGCTGTGTACCGTGATGCACATACATTTCAAAATGCAGACAACAAAATGATGAAGAGACTAGGAACTGGTAAAACGGGGGGCGGGGTTAATTGGGAACTGGAAATGCATTTGGGGAGAGGCCAAGACCAGGGTAGAATACCAGAATCTCCAGCACATGGCATGGCTGTCACTCAGCAGTCCAGAGGCCACAGGAAAATGATGGCCTCCGTCCGTTCTGTTGCTGAGGGAACACAACAAAACTGAAGTATGAAACTTGGCTCACTGTCCCCTTCTTGTCACCCCCCTGTCACCCCCAGACCACCTCCTGAAGCAAATGCCAGCTGACGGATGAATTTGTATATGCATAATAACTTATAGTAGGCAGGCATCAGTGAACATGTGCGTTACCCATCGTGGGCAACTCAGGTGGACGCTTAGCTTATTACATTATTAAAGTTGTCTGCGAGACTGTAGAACCTGACGCTATGAGTTGGGTAAAATGACTGAAATGATATTAATGGAGGAATGTATTTCCAGTTAGCAAAAGGAAGTTGAAAATATATGAATCATGCTTGTAAACACGTGCTTCATATGGACATGCATGTCCACCAGAGACACTGCCTGCTGTGAACTATAACAGCTACCGGCATTGGTGTTAAATAATTTACATGAATAAGAAACAGTGAATGATTAGGGAATAAGATGTCTGCTTTTTCACTCTTGAAACGTATCCTGGTTTGCTTCTCTGTCGTGAGCACCATGACCAAAAGCATTTTGGGAAGGAAAGGGTTTATTTGGCTTATAGGTTACAGTCCATTATCAAGCAAGGCCAGGGCAGAAACTCAAAGCAGGCTCCCGGAGACAGGAACTGAAGTAGAGGCCGTGGAGGAACACTGTTTACTGGCTCGCTCCCAGGCTCACATTCATCTAGTTTTCTTTTTTAATTTCTTTATAAAGAAAAACGATATTTTAAGCCAGGTGTGATGGCTCATACCTTTAATCCCAGCACTTGTGGATCTCTATAAGTTCAAGGCCAACCTGGTCTACATAGGGAGTTCCAAGCCAGCCCAATCTATAGGGAGACCCTGTCTCAAAAAGACAAAAACAAAATCTATTTTTTAATTTTTATTTTATGTGTATGGATGTTCTGCCTGAATGTATGGAAATGCACCCATTTCATACAGTGCCCATGGAGGCCAGAAGAGGATGCTGAATCCTTTAGAATTGGAGTTTCAGAGGCTTGTCAGCTGCCATATGGGTGCTAAGAATGAACCTGGGTCCTCTGCAAGAGCAGCCAGTGCTCTTAGCTGCTGAGCCATCTCTCCAGCCCCTCACCTGGCTTTCTTAGACAGCCCAGGCCCACCTGCCAGCAGTAGGCCTGGCCTTGCTACACCAATTAGCAATTGAGAAAATGTTTCACAGACATGGCCACAGGCCAATCCGATGAAGGAAACTACTCAGTTCAGAGTCTCTCTTCCCAGGTGTGTCAAGTTGGCAACCAAGGTTAGCGGTCTCAAAACATATACCCTGTGAGGGCACCGGAATTTGTGTTACTTAATAAAGCAAAGCAACCTACCTCACAGAAATAAACATTCAAAAGTTCTAGAATAACGGCTGATGACTCTCTTACTTCTGATCTAGTTACTTCCATTGCTGTGATAAACACCATGACCAAAACAATGTGCAGAGAACAGGGTTAATCATACCTTACAGGTGACAGTCCATTGTTAAGGAAGCTAAGGCAGGAAGTCAGGACAGGAACTCAGGGCAGAGGCTGATACACAGCCATGGAGGAATGCTGCTTACTAGCTTGCTCCCCTGGCCTGTGCACAACCTGCTTTCCTATATAATACAAGACCACCTGTCCAGGGGATGGCACCACCCACAGTGAGCTGGGCCCTCCCACACCACTCAACCATCAAGAAAATACTTCGAAGACATGCCCACATGCCAGTCTGATAGATGAAATTCCCCAGTTGACGTTTATCAAGTGGAGCCAATAACAGCCTGGCTCCAGGTTATTAGATTTTAAACTTTTCTCCTTTTGCTTTCAATATTTTATTTATTGCGTTACTGGGGATTGAGCCTAAAGCCTTGCACATACTAGGCAACCATGTCACCAGTAAGCATTGTATCCATCCCTTTTCTCACTTTTTATTTTGTGGCAGTCTTAGGGAGACTAGCCTTGCACCGACCCATCCTCCTGCCTCAGCCAACAAGCCTACATTTTTTTTCTCTTCCCTTGTCCTTTGGCATCCCAGATGGCCTTTGGGTTATGAAGTCACTACCCCACATTCCCTGTCAGTATGTTTCTCAAAATCTGGTCCTCCATCCAGACTGCAGCTGTCAGCATCCTGTTCACCACCATCCATCCCACAAAAAGATCCTCATGGGATGTGTGTGCACTTTAAAACTTAGGGGAACACAGCTTTCAGATGCACCTCCGAGTGTACATACTAACAAGACAAGCTTTCTTTAACTCAACGATCAAACTTAATTATTGTGAGCTGATCACCAGTTTATCCTATTACTCCCACCACATGACTCTCTCTTCTTTAGTCTGACTCTGTCCTGTGTCGGTTTTGCTTTTCTCTGGCACTCTCTGCGCAAAGCACAGGCATGGAACATTAAGTACAAGTCATTTCAGTCTCAAGACTTCTTCTTAGCAGGTTGGGTAAGAAGCTCAGAGAGGAAGGACTTTGATTATCTGAGCCCAGCCCAGCCCCAATGTCAACTGCAGTCTGCACTGTCACATGAGATTCAGTTAGCTCAAGCTGACTCTGCGATGTCCAGTGGGAACCTAATGCCTTCCTCAAGATGGCGCAGACTCCTCCAGGTGGACGAGCTTCCCAGGGCCAACGCTGGCTCTCTGCCATGTGAAGTACCGGGTCTTACCCCCAGTTGCTTCCCTGAAGCTTTTCTTTGATTTCTCCCTCCCTCACAATACACAGAGGCTGGCCCTGAGGCTGGACAGGTGAGGAGGGTTTGATACCAAATGGCAGTTGGATGTCCCTGTTCTCGTGCTGTTCTTCACCACTGTCCTCCCTGCACAGTCAGGTCGGCCTGGCTGCCCCGTCCTGTCCTCTCTGCTGTCCACCTTTCTCCCACCGTCTGCTCTTCTCCACCCCAGAGTTCCTGCTCCACTTACACATGACTTGTTGTCCAGGCATGTCTCAGCCCATAGCCTTGAGTCTAAACAAAGCTCCCTTCCCACAGCTGTTTAAATGACAATTCTGTCTCCCACTGAAGGATGAATGCATTGGGATACTGCAGTAAATTTGGACTTTGTCTATGTGATCTGGATGTTACTGAGTGCAAGGTTATCTTCTTTGGCAAGGTGACTGGGTTAAGAATCCTCTAGGAAACAATCCTCTGGGTATATCTGGGAGGGCGTTTCAAGAGAGGATTAATTAAAGAGGTGAGACGCCCCTTGAATGTGGACGGCACATTGGCTGGGGTCCAGGGCCGAAAGAAAGGAGAAATGACACTGTGCAGTACCATTCATCCATCTCTCTCTACTTCCTGATCTGCGCATGCACTGTGACCAGGAGCTTCCTTCCCCGCCGTGACTGACTATATTCCCCTCTGTTCTTAAGTTGCTTTCGTCAGACATCTGTCACAGAACCAAGAAACATAACTAAAACTGGGTTGACGGTTTCAGGAGGTTCTGGGAAGGTGAAGTGAGAACTGGAAGTACTTAGGTCTCACAAAAACAAAATTATAAAGAGAACTTTCTCGTTGCCTTCCTGCCCCCAAGTGGCACCACACTGAACCAATTCTTTGTCCCTTCTATTAAGGATGATCTATAAAGGATTCAGCAACTTAATTCCATCTCTCTTTCTGTCTCTGCGACCCTATCTTACCCACCATGCTCTTGAATTCCATGTTCACTGCAAAGTTAAGTGAGCCAACATAGCTTAACAATGCCAAGAAAGATGCATTCCTTGCTAAGATATAATTAAGTCCCGTTTGTCAGAAAGCAATGGCAATAATCAACTTCTTGGAAGTATTCTCACTTCCTGGTTGTGCTGGGGTGGGGGGTGGTAGTTTCAGTGTCTGGGTAGATTTCATGCAGTATATGTGAGAAGCATGAGCCTGTGCCTGGTGTGCCACGCCCCCACTTTACTGCTTAGACTGCGACCTTACAGTCACCACCCACGTTCATCTCTCCAGTCTAATGACCACGCGAAGAACCTGGCATTTTCATCCCTCCCACCCATCTTTCACTTCTGCTTAGAAATTTAAAACAAACTGCTGTCCAGGAGTTGTGGTTCATATCTGTAATCCCAGCATTTGGGAGACTGAGGCTAGAGGACTGCTGTAAGTTATAAAGCAGCCTGGGCTATAGGATACAATCCTGTCTCAAAAAACAAGGGTAAAATTTGCTTTAATGTAAAAACTCCTGCTTAGCAGCCCTTAGGCTTGCCTAGATGTTCAGGAAAGGGGAATCCGCCAAAGGCAGGTGATAGACTGTGGGAACAAAGAAGGGAGGGGACGGGGGGAGGAGGGGAGCAGGGGAAGCAGGGGAGCAGGCGAGCAGGGGGAGCAGGGGAACAGGGGGAGGAGGGGGAGCAGGGAGAGCAGGGGGAGCAGGGAGAGCAGGGGGAGAAGGGGGAGCAGGGGGAGCAGGGGGAGGAGGGAGAGCAGGGGGAGCAGGGGGAGCAGGGGGAGCAGGGGAGGAGGGGGAGCAGGGGGAGGTGGGGGAGGAGGCGGAGCAGGGGGAGCAGAGGAGCAGGGGGAGGAGGGGAGCAGGGGGAGGAGGGGGAGCAGGGGGAGCACGGGGAGGTGGGGGAGCAGGGGGAGCACGGGGAGCAGGAGGAGGAGGGGGAGCAGGGGAGCAGGGGGAGGAGGGGGAGCAGGGGAGCAGGAGGAGGAGGGGGAGCAGGGGGAGGAGGGGGAGCAGGAGGAGGAGGGGGAGCAGGGGGAGGAGGGGGAGCAGGGGGAGGAGGGGAGCAGGGGGGGCAGGGGGGATAAGGGGAACAGGGGAGCAGGGGAGCAGGCATTTCCTCACGGCCCTCACGGCTACTCACATGCCTTAGGTCTTCCAGATGAGAGGGACAAGCTGAGTGCTTAGACAGGAGCCCTGAGCAGTGTCCAGCATGCAGGGAGCTCATGTCAACAGAGGCCCCGGCTGAGGCAGGAGAAGGCATAGACTCTTGTCTTTCAGCTCAGCCCAGGCCTGTGGGCTTGAAATTCCTGAAGCTCAGGCACACCCACCGTTTCCTGGCTCCTGTGCTGCTGCTGAGGGCAGACCGGGAGACCCCACAGATACAAATCAATAGGTTTGTACCAAGTTCTAGGGCTGGGGTCTGAGACCCACAGCTGGATGGAGGAGAAGGAGGTGGGGAACCCATCATCTCAATAAGAACACGTGTTCCCAGAGGTGCTGAGAGGACCTGGGGGAGGCGGCTAGAGTTGCTGGGGGGCGGCAGGAACCCACCACTTTCTAAATGTTTGCCTGTATGATCTTTGAAGCCAGGGTGGAGAACTCTCCAAGTGTGGTGATAGCCAACGCTCTTCATCATGCCCTTTGGTGGAGACTGACTGCAGACAGCATTCTCCCCCCTTAACAATAGGAGAGATTGTAAAGAAAAGGCAAGCCTGTGGCCCGGGGTTTTTTTTTTAACCTCAGCTCTTTCTGCTCCAACCTACATTTGGGAGGAAGGGAAACTATCTTTTGTTATCACTCAATCTCCCTTAAATTTAAGAACAGCTGGGGATATTTTTCATGATTCATTAAATTCACATCATTCCAGAGAAATCTTCCTACCGGTTTATCTTTACCTCAGCAGTTGGGTCTTCAGGATGGAGAAAGCTGACTGAATGCTATCAGCCTGGGTCCGTGGTTTGGGGCTGAGTCTCTGATCTTTTTTTTTTTGAGGTTGGAAGAGAGCGGGAAAAGAATCAGGGTGTTGAAATGAAGCTTTCTAGTCAATTTTTCCCTTTCTGGAGGTAAAGAGAAACTTGTAAGGCCGTCACAGCTCAAGACTAAACCCCAGCTAATGTCCTCAGCAGGGAAGAATAATTAGTAAATTTTCTAATTAGAATCAGGTTTACATTTCTCTTTTCATGGACGCTAATCCTTGTGTTTAAAGAAGATATCTTCCCTTGATTAAAGACCAATGGCTTAAATGGGAGTCATAGAATCCTCACGGTGATTATACTGAATTCTGAAAGCTTCATTCATTCATCCATGAAATCATTCATTCATTGAAAATCAACAATATGCTGGCTACTGCCTCTGTGCCCAAGACAAATGTGACATGATCTAATCCCCTGCAGGCTAGTTCATCCTTCGTGGCAACTGTCACCTCCAAGGTGACTTCCTAGACTATCCTGAGGTCTCTTCCTGTTTCAAGGGCCAAGAGCCTGACTGGGTTATGGAATTATTGACACTTGTCATGATGGTTAGTTTTAATTTTTTTTAATTCATTTTATGTAAATGAGTGTTTTGTCTACATGGATGTAAGTGGGTCCATGTCATGCAATGCCCTCGAATGTGAGAAGGGGGCACTGGATTCCCCTGGAACTAGAGTTCTAACTCCAGTTACTATTAGCTGCCAAGATGTAGGTCCTAGGAGCAAAACCCAGGTCCTCTATAAGAATGGCTAGTGCTCTAGCAGCACAAGGCGGTTAGTTTTAAAGTCAACTTGCCACAACCTAGACTCACCCTGAAAGGTGATTTCAATAAAGGAATTGTTTAGACCATCAGGTTGGCCTGTGGTTATCCGACTTATTGTTCATTCATGAAGGACCCAGTCCATTATGGGTGGCAACATTCCCTTGGCAGAGGATCCCAAGCTACATAAGAGAAAGCTAGATGCCAGAAAGTGAGGGTCCATGCATTCATTCTCTCTGCTCCTGGCTGTGGACGCAACGTGACTAGCTACTTGGCCCCTGCTTTGACTTCCCTACAATGAGAGGTGCACCCTGAACTGTAAGCCAGATAAACCCTTTATCGCAGTAACAGAAATGAAACAGAACAAGAAGATATGGAGCCTCTGTCTGGGCTCTCTGTTGATACCTAGGAATGTGGACCATTGTTCCCAAGAGCTTCCAGATGCCGTAGCAGGAATCTTACACAAGGACACAGAAGCTGAACGTGCTGAAGGAGGCACTGGGAGATCCTGGTTTTAACCTCTATAGGAATTTGAAGTTCTGTATTTGAGTGACCCAAGGACTCAGGCTTAGTCAGCATGATAATGCAGATACCTATAACTACAAAGTCATTAATATCCTAAGTCCGTGTCCTTCCTGGGCAGATGAGAAGGATCAGAAGCTCAGGTTCTGTAACCAACCATCTGACTTTTGTTCTAGCCCTGCCATTGGTAACTGAGTAAAATCAAGCAATTAATTTGATTTCTCTGTGCCATTATTTTCTTATCTGTGAAGTAGGGATTTGTCGAGTTGTTAAGAAGATTAAAGAATGCAGTGGGTAAGATGTTAAAACAGTGCCTGGTTCCTGGGAAGTCATGCTCTGTGTGATGTTGGTGCTGAGGCTGTGGCTACTGTTGCTGAGGCCTTCCTTAGCCTGTCCAGATGCCTACCTGAACACTACGCCCACCTTCCTTCGCCTTCTCTTGGTTTCTCCTCTCCAATAAAATGAAGTCTAAGTAGGAGAAAGAAAAATGTAAAGGACTGAAGACAGTCAGGCATCACAAGAGATTCTATAAAAGTCAAAGGTAACCATGTCTGCGTTTTGGAATAAGCTTGCATTTCAATAAACTTTTGAGAAAGCAAATAATGTTGATACACTGGTGGACAGATAAGAAACCAGGACTGCAACAGCTGTTCCTGGATAAGCATGAAAGAAAAAATGCTTATAGGATTCTAGCAAATTGGTCTTTTTCACCAGTGTTCATTGTGGATTCCATTCTGTCCCTTTCGTGGTATGTGAGCTCTTTCCATCTGGTGGCCAAGCAAGGCCACATTGGTAGTGGACACTGTTCAGTTTCTCGACTTCACTTCTGGCCCCCAAAAAGTCAAACTTGGAAGGCTCCTTACATATCCATCTGAAGGAAAAAACAGGCATCACCATGGAGCCTCTGGAGCTCCCTGCTGTCATCACTGGGGGATCTCAGATTGCTTCCCCCGTGGATAAGGATGACAACAGTGCTCCCCAATATTTAGTTGATTGCTCTGCAGAAAATCTTAGGGGTTGATATTAACTTATCATTTTTATAGATTAAGAAATGGAGGCTATAAACCCTGGGGTCAAAGATTCTTGAGATTTGGACCCAGTTATGGCTGACCCATAAGCCCATTCCTCATGATCATGATGTTTCCTGGTTAGGACAAAAGGTGACATAGGACTCACAGACAAAAGCACAGTGCTCTGGGAGGGGAGGCTGTGCAGGTAGACAGACAGTCTTCAGGGAGGACTGAAGAGGAAGCACCGGGTGGTAAGCCTGTGCAAGGGGCAGAAGGCAAAGAGGAGGAGCCTGAAGGCAGTTGATTGGTGGTGATGGATGACTGTGTTACTGAGTCTCAGGAGATGTTGTAAAGATTTAATTCTTTCTTTACTTTCTCAATGCAAATCGACATTTGGAAATAATATGATTCCTCACATCTACTGATCTGTAACATGCCGATAATTTTCATAACAAGGCCAAGCAGACCTGGGAACTTAACTAAAAGTTTCCCAGTAAAAATTAAGGTGGCCACTTTGAATTTTTCCTCTGTCTCCTTTCAAGTTCCTAAAGAGAAGTCAAATATAAGCCAAAGGAAGATGCAGAGAACAGCCATAGTCATGGAGTGCTGAGCTGAGCCCAGAGTGACTAACCCAGTTACAATACCACACTCATCACAGTAACCAAAATTGCCTTTCTAAAATGCACAGTTCTTGATGTTACCTGTCTGCTTACCATCCATTAATAGTTTTCTACTCTCTAGGTTAAAGCTGTCCAGTCTTAACTACATGGCACAGGGATGTAAGGCTCGATCCCACTGAAAACACCGGCATCCGAATCCTATTTAATTAAAAAAATCTTGTATTGTGTCCATGAATATGACTGTGAGCGTGCTCATGAGTGTGGGAGACGGTGCATGCACAGAGGCCAAAGGAGGCCAGCAGATGTCCTCTTGTTTCACTCTCTGACATACTCCTTTGAGGCCGGATCATTCCCTGGACCTGAAGCTTGTGTTTTCAAGCTGGGCAGGCAACCACGAAGTCTCAAAAATCCTCCTACCTCAGCTTCTACATCTCTAAGATTACAGATTCATACAGCATTGTGTCCAGCTTGTTGTGTGGGTGTTGGGATCAAAAATCAGGTCTTTACACTTACACAGCAAGTGCCCTTATCACAGAGCCGTCTCTCCAGCCCTTGAACCCTCTCTATAATTCACTAGTAGACAGTCTATGTCTCTGTTTCCTTACTTTGTAAAGGCAGTTAACAACTTGACCTACCCAAGGCTGTTGTGAGGATGAACTGACACAATGCATACAAAGCCCTTCAATCAGTAACGTGGTCACTGTGCTCATTTTTAATAACCTATGAACCTCATGGATGCCCCAAACTAACCTCTGCAATGTAATGGCTCCCACACCCCCTCGTCCCACACCCCACATGGAGGCTGTACAGGCCTCTGAGCTGCGATTCATATCCTTAAGGCTCCCTTTTGTGCCCTGTGCCTTTCCACGTAGCAGTCCTACTGTCTAGGACTGTAATTCCTCCTTTGATATAGGGACTTTCTAGTTATGCTGCAGCCTTAGCTTGAGCTAAGCCATTGGGCTCAGTAACTCGGATGCCTACAGCCCTGTCCCTGCACTCTGCAGCTGACCTGCTACCCTGCTCACCTGGAGCTCCAGGAAGGCTCGGGGCAAAGCTGCTTGTGTTTAGCCTGCCCTGGACAGAGTGAGCATGTAACCATGCTTAAATATTTACTAATGAGCCATGTCCCAGTGTCATAATGGAACACACATGGCACCAACTGCCCTGCTAATAGCCTAAGGAAACACTGGGTGTTTGGTCAAGCCCCTCATCCCGGTTATTATCTATTCATCACCATGGGGACATCAGCCTTTTCAAGGACCTCACGGCTCTTTAACACCTCTCTGAATCCTCTGGGTCCCTGCAGTGGCTACACTGCAGAGTGATGGACAGCTTATCTTTGAAGGACACTGCCAGGACCAGTGGTCACCCTGGATTTAAAAAACAGAAACAAGAACAGATTACTGTAAAGAGAGAGAAGGAACCATGAGTGGGGGCAGTGATGAGCCAGCCGATTATGATACAGACACATGAGATGTCATGAGATGTGATCTACTAACTAAAACATTGTAAAAGTTGCTATAAAGAATTTTGAGAGGGTGAGTATGACCCGTGGTTGAGTAGGCACCGAACATGTGGGGTGTTCCAGCCACAAAAGGAGAAGGGAAGGGAAGGGAAGGGAGGGAGGGAACAAGAGGAGAAGGAGAGGGAGAGGGGAAGAGGGAGGGGGAGGGAGGGGAAGAGGGAGGGGGAGGGAGGGGAAGAGGGAGAGGGAGGGAGGGGAAGAGGGAGGGGGAGGGAGGGGAAGAGGGAGAGGAAGAGGGAGGGGGAGGAGGGGGAGGGACGGGAAGAGGGAGGGGGAGGGAGAGGAAGGGGAGGGAGGGGAAGAGGGAGGGGAAGAGGGAGGGGGAGAAGGAGGGGGAGGGACGGGAAGAGGGAGGGGGAGGGAGAGGAAGGGGAGGGAGGGGAAGAGGGAGAGGAAGAGGGATGGGAAGAGGGAGGGGGAGGGAGGGGAAGAGGGAGGGGGAGGAAGGGGAAGAGGGAGGGAGAGGGAGGGGGAGGGAGGGGGAGGGAGAGGGAGGGAGGAGAGAGGTGTTAAAACTAAGGTAGTTTTAAATTAAATTACCATGTAATGAGTTAGAGAACACTAAAACTTCTCTCTTTTTTGAGACCAAGTCTCCCTGTAGCGTCAGCTGACATGGAGCTCACTACATAGACCAGGCTAGCTTCAGTCTCACAGAGATCCAGCTGCCCCTGCCTCCTGCATGCTGGGATTAGAAGTTCTTACCAGCATGCCCGGCTCACTATCACATTCTGGAACAAAGCGAGCTCCGGTAACCATCCTTCCTCCTCATCCCTCCACCCAGGCAGTTCTCATCATGGGGCCCTGAATTAATGCACAAGTCACAGCCCACGAAGCTGGCCTGGCCTTGGCTTTTTCCACCTTGTTGTCCAGAAGGACTTATCACTCTGTTCCATAAGGGCACGAGGCACACATTGTCTCCTCAAAAATCAAGTTATTGTTAGATATAATCAAACTTAAGACAAAGAAATGAATCACTAAGGATGGAATTTCCAGCCTCTGCAAAAGCTAGTTTTGATGGAAATTAAAGAATCTTATATTTCAAAACTGTACTAATACTTCATCCCACATGGTCATTATTTTAGTATGCAGAATATATATATATATATATATATACATATATATATATATATATTTACGTATTTTCTGAATTGAGATTTTTCTTTCTAGCCTCATTCTCTCCATCAGTTAAGTGGACATTACAGTATGAATTTGGGGAATTCAAGATGTTCTTGCTCCGCATTACTAGAAATTAGGACTCATTCAAAATCATTTTTAGATATACACGTTAAAACAGTACTTCCACATCTCTGTAACTGAGACTTGGCATGACTAGAATACTGTGTGGGGTCAGAGCCAGTGGTTCTCAGCCCTGCCCGCACTTTAGGTTGCTTTAGGAAGCGTCTTGGTATTGTGAGGCCTGGGGCTCCTCATACGCAGATTCAGAAATTGTAGGAGTGTGGGCAGGACACCGTGTTTCTAAGTCTCCCCACAGCACCAACAGGCAGTGGGACTTGGGGTGGGGCTCAGGTCTAGGTGGCCAGGCACATCGGCACCAGCTATAAGAGCCTGAAACTCAGGGCAAAGTGCTGACGACTGGAATACTACCATCGTGTGGAGATGAGACTCATGTGCTGCTTCACAGCTTATTAACTTAAATCCACACCAAAGAAGAGCCTGCTCACGTTAGCTCTCATTATATTTGAAATATTTGAAAGTGATGAAATCCCTTTACAAAAGAGAGGAAGTGGGGGTGGGGTGAGAGAGAGACAGAGAGAGAGAGAGAGAGAGACAGAGAGAGAGAGACAGAGAGACAGAGAGAGAGAGACTGGTTCAAGCCTTAAATTCATCAATAAATTATATCAGTATCGCTCCACACTCCAAATCCCAGTCTCCATCCACACCCGCTTGATCCTGAATCACTTCTGAAGCTGCTCCAGTCACAGGCCATGTTTTACTCAAGTGTCCCTCCTCTCCCTCAGTTAAGTCAGTGAGTAACTTTTTACTATAGCTGAAAAATTAATTCCCTTCCAGAATATGCTCATCTTCTTCTAAAAGGGGAAAGGAGTTTTTTTGATATTGAGGGCCGGGATTATGAAGTAACCCTCTGGGTCAGGAGGAGACTTTCCTTTTTTTCTCATCAAGGAAATCAATTTCTAAGTCCAAGTCTCTTAAAATAATATATTCTTATGGCAGACACAGCTATTTTGATCTGTTGTGAAAAGAATAAGAAGTAAAGAGGATAAGGGTGGCGGTGGGATGTTATAATCCGCCACACTCAAACATCAGCCTTCACTAAGTAATTCCAGATAGACTGAGGATTTACATATTTAAGATTAAATGGGAGAAACGTATGGGCAGATAGAGGAACACAACCAGAACACTCCGGCAAGTTAACTCTTACAACTTGAAGGTCCTTGGTGCTAATTTTCTTGCTTCACTTCCAAGTTCAATATTTACTAGAGACTACCCAAGATGATCTCTTTTACATCGATGGAAGCCACAACCCACCCTTAAGGAACTTGGGGGGGGGTGTGCCCCATCCTCAGAAAATCCCAATCACCCTGATAAGCAACAGTTAAACACGTACAAAGATGTGTAAAGGCAGCAGATGGAAAACAGAGGAAGCAGCTGGACGTGTGTTTCCCTCAGAACCGTGTTAACAGCCTGCGCACAAATGACGCCCATCGCAGAGACAGAAATAAAGCATAAATATTGAAAAGGTTGCTGGTCACGGTAACACGACGGCAAGGGACGACACTGCCGCCCTGCTTCTCTAGCTCTCCGATCATTCCGGCTGCTCTGCAGCTTCGGGCTTCCAAAAAACCCTGAAAGTCAGACTCAGTCTCAGCGCCCTGATTTTACCGGGAGCTCAGCTGCTTCCCAAGCTTTGTACTCAAGGATCAGCTGCCTGGATAGATTCTGTCAACGGCCTCTATTTCCGCCTAACTTCCCCATGACTCAAAATGCAACTCTGCAAAGCAGAGCTTTTCCTGCCTGGGATGTTGATCTGTGGTACTGAGGGCTCATCACTCTTTAAATGGCATCACGTTCCCTTTAGGGAAGAAGAGGACCTGTGGGAGGACGGAGAGAGAGGGAATGAGAGAGGACAATGAGGATGAAGAGAAACAGATTACATGATGGACATGAATGAAAACGTCACTATGAAACCCATCATTTTGTGCAGTGACTATGCATGAACTAAATTTTTAATGGGGGCGGAGCGTGCAGGCGAGCGTGGTTGGAGACTTCTCCTCTATCACCTTCTGTCTTATTCCTTTGAGGCAGGATCTCTCCTTGAACCTGGAATTCACATGTTTCAGTTAGACTGGGAGCCAGCAATGACACCTTTCTCCTGTCTCTGCCATTAGTACTAGGGTTTCATAGTCCATACCTGGCTTGTTATGTGGGTACTGTGATTCAAATTCACGTCCCCAAGGTTGCACAGCAAACACTGTTAACCACTGAGCAGTCTCTCCAGTCTTTAAAAAAAATAAGTAAATAACACTTCATACGTGAAATGTGTATCTTGTGTCTGTGGAGAGACTTCTCATCCTCCTTCATCAAGGAGTGTGGTCTGGTTCCTTGTTTCCATCGTAGTTACTATGATCCTGACCCTTGCTCGTGCTGGACCAGCCTTATCTTCTACTCATGTATCACTGAAGAATTTCCTGACCAACTCACTGAGCCTAAACCCACTCAGTTAAATAGTAAGAGCAAAAAGTGAACGTGATGAGGGGTCATGTGGGGACAAATGGCAGCATAGTCTAGGATTGTACCCATGTTTTACTTCTTGAGATGGGCACTAGCTCCTTGTTATTCTTAGTACTCATTTATTGGTCAGTGGACTTGGGGGTTGCATACACTTTACAATCATGTACAGACTAAAAATGTAAAAGAATGAAAAAGGAAAGAAAAACAGAAAGCCCATGGACCAGTCACCCACGCACAGCAATGGGAACATGTGAACTGTGCCATCTGACAAATGAATAACCCTCATATAATGGGAGTCACAAGTGGAAGCTGTGCCATAGGAGAAATGTAAATCACAGGAGGAATGAAAAGATCCACAGTCCATCCACAGACAGACGACCGCGGAAGGGTTCCTGATAAGGGAGTCATGAACTAGGCATGAAAGGTGGTTGGGAATTAACAGCTGAGCTGCACTCACAGGGAATATGCAGGAAGCAAGAGACTTCCCCTGGCAAGAAGCAGGTGGTTCAGGAAGATCACAGAGCACAGAGCTAGGCAGAAAATGCAGGGACCTGGGCAGAAAAGAGAGTTCAGAAATTTAAGTGAAAGACAAAGGAGAGCCAGAAAGGAACCGAGATCAAGAAAGCATTTTATGGACTAGGGGCAGGCTCAGGGCACAAAACAAGCATTTGCCATGCCAGCGTGAAGACCTGAGTTGAGACCCCTAGCACCCTGCAAATGCCAGGTGAGTGGGGCAGCCCACTGCAATCCCAGGCACTGGGAGGCAGCAATAGGGGGTTCCCCACAAGCTGGCTGCTTGCTCTGAGTGCAAGAGAGAGACCCCACCTTCAAGTGTTAGGTGGAGAATGATGGGGGAAGACACGTGACATCAATCTGGACACTTGAAAACACACACTGTACACATGCAAAAGACATACATGCACATACACCATGCACACATGCACATGCAGAAAAAGAAAAGCAAGCAAGTGCATAGACTAGGACTGCATTCAGAATTAATTTTGCAAATCTAGTGAGGGAATTAAATGGACAAAGAATGAAACACGAAGGCCACCAGATTATTATAGATCATCCTTGGCTTTGAGAACACCAAAGTGGGGAGGAAGAGCAGCTCTCTGGAGGCTCTCAGGTACTCAGGGACCTAAGATAAAGTCCTCTGCCTCTACTGGAAGAAATTCCACATCAGTCCTATCATTTAGCTTTCCTCAGGTACAAATTCTCCCATGTTCGTTTTTTATATAGGGGAGATGTGCCTTCTTCCCTGTAAAAATGAAAAACTACACCCACAAGGAGAAGTTACAAATACAGTCAGTGAACCTAGATACCTCAATACCACAATCACAGTGTTCTTTCTGCTTTTGAGGCTAGCCTTTTTTTCCCCTTGCATCCGACCATGCAGTTAGGCAGACATGCTGTTGCGTTAGTGAATAGTGAGTGTACCCACCATGTCAGCGTACCTTTCTCTCTCTCCCTCTGAGTTCTGCACGCTTCTTAGGAACAGTTTTGCTTGGTCCTAGCAGATTTTCCAGTCATTCAAGCTGCTGGCTACGCTTCCTTTTACAGTGGTACCTGTGATTAAATGCAGCTTTGCTCCCGTGGCTTCCTCTGTCTCAGGCCCCATCAGCATATGTCAAAAACATGAGCATCCCTTACAAATCTATTTGATGGGTTTACTCTTTAAACTACACATGAATTGGAACATTCAAAAACGAATCAAAGGAGACAAGGAACTAGCTCCACAGCTTGTTTACCTAAATCAAGTGCGTTCAGTGAACCAAGAATTCGCACATGTGAAATTCCACATTTTTTCTCGTTACTCCTCTTGCAGAACAGTCCCTCCCTGTCTGACCCAGTGTCTCTTGTGTCAGATGGCTGATGCAAAGCTCTTGTTTTGTATTCATTGTTGGTACCTTGCATTTATCAGCTAGGACAGGTTGGAGGGAGGTTGAGGTTCAAATAGGCTCCACACCAATAGGAAACAACCCTTCTCCCTGCTTTGCACAAGTTTGCCCAAACCCTCAGATAGGTCAGGTTGATGACTAAGAGAAGCTCATCCATGGTGGCTGGCTGGGAACCAAGAGTGAGTCTGACATTCAGCTGTCAAGGCTCCTGTCATCTCTCTCCTGTGCTTCTCTGGCTTCAGGTGCCATAGCAACGGGCCAGAGATGCACACACAAGGAACTCAAGTTCCTCTCCAAGCTGGGTTCAAAGCACTTCCTGCTCTTCAATGAATTGGATGAAAATTTCTCTTTAAATATGTGTGCAGCTGACCCAGAGGTGGTTTGACAGGATGTCAGAGTTCTTTGCAGACAACTTAGTATGCTGGATTGGAAAGTATCCCTGTAAATGAGAAGCTGGGTGAAAGCTCTTGATCTACCAGAATAAGCGAATCTACAAACATTATGAATTAAACCAAGCTTGGTGGCTCGGAATCCTCCTCCAGGCTACAATTAAGTTCTGATGGAGATGTGAGAGAAAAGGAGAAGAATGTATGGAATTTTGCATTTGGCTAAATTGCTTCCTGAAATGCCCTAGCCTTTAAAAATGTCTACTTCTCTGATACTTAACAATATTAGTAATAAATTACCCAAGGTCTAGTTCAACTATTGGCTTCTCTCGGAAACCTGTTCTGATACACTGTTTCTAAAATGCACCAATAGACACTTGCTGCTTTTTCAGAAGACTAGAGTTTGGTTCCCAGCACCCAAGTCAAGAAGCTCATAACTATCTGGAGCTCCAGCTCAAGGGGTTCCCATATCCTCTTCTGGTCTTTGAAAGCACCTGCACACACAGAGACCACACAACACACACATACATGCACACACACACATTAATTAGGTTATTAATTAAAATGAATCTTTAAAGTCTTTCAGACAATTGTTACTGTGCACATGTGAGTACTGGCACCCACATGGAGGCCAGGGGACGACTTCTGAGAGCTGATTCTCACCTTCTACCTTGTGGAGACAGACAGGGGCTCTTGTTTCTCCCGCTGGGATGACACTTAGACTAGCTGACCCACAAGCTTCCAGGAAAGTCTCCTGCCTCCACCTCCCATCTTGTCATAGAAGTGCTGACCTGGCAGGTGTGAACAGCCACATCCAGCTTTTATGTGGGTTCCAGGGACCGAACTTGGGTCACTGGACTTATGTGGCTAATACTCTTACTTGCTGAGCCATCTCTCCTGCTCCTGAAGGTTCTTTTCGTTTCCATCAAACTTAATATTTATTTTGCCCCATATTAAAAACCTTTTCTTTTGTAAGACGAAATTGATGATTTTTAAAAAAATATTTTATTTTTAAATAATGTCTTGCTTGCATGTCTATAAGTACACCCATGTTGTGCGATGCCCTCAGAGGTCAGAAGAGGGTGTCAGATCTCTTGGAACCAGAGTTATAAGGGGTTATTGGTCAGTTGCCATGTAGATGCTGGGACCTGAACCACCCCAGTCCTCTGCAAGAGCAGCTAGTGCTCTTAACCACTGAACCATCTCTGCAGCCTCTGAAATTGATGATTTTGAACCTACACATGAACTTAAAGGAAAGGCGGGTGGGCTGATGTGAGTCTTGAGTTGTGAGTTAAGAACTCTTGTTCTTAAATCCTATGAAATTCAGGGGTCTGCAATCCATCAAGCAGATGAACCCCAACAATCATTCCAGTACAATTTTGGAAGTCTCAGTGAGTATTTCTGCCTTTAACTTATGCTCTCTGCACAAAATCCCAGTCAAGTCCCCACAGCTAAGATGGACCATGTGCATTCATCCATTCATTCTACCAGAACAAATGTGTTCTGCATGCTCAGTGCGAGTTCCCACACCCAGGGATTTCGGAGTTCAGTTCATATCTGAAAACGTGAGTGCATCCTGGCTGTGTGAGTATACCACGTGTCAGCGTATTACATGATACCCTGCGTGTGGAGCAGAGTCAAGAGGCCCGTCCCTTGTCCAGCTCGTTCATTTAGGGATGCTCGACCTTGCCCCCCACTCAACCCCTTCTCTCTGATGGAAGACTTCTCAGGTCTATCCATCTATCAAAATCATTCTTGAAAAATGCATATTGATGACTTTTTTGCGGTATGTCTGAAATTTTACAAAGGACATCGCAGGTGCCTTCCATTCCCACTGCGGACCCATCCTTATTTTGATGGAATGGAATTGATCTCATCTTTCTGTTTTTAACTAACAGTTTGTGGTTATGTAACTTAAGAGTCTTTCTGCATCTCTAACACAGGAGATATTCTCCTGGAGTTCCCTGTGTCCTTCTGTAGTTTTATCTCCTGAGTGTAGGATATAATCCATCCATAGCAACCTGAGCTACAGACAGTTTCCTCTTCTACTCTAAGTGATCCTGTTCTCCTAATGCTGTTCATTGCCCTTCAGGCCCTTCCCTCAAGTTGAAATGTTGAAACATATCTTTTATTATGCGCAAGTGTCTAGGTGCAGGTGAGTGTCTGCTGCTTGTGTGTGTGTGTGTGTGTGTGTGTGTGTGCGTGTGTGTGTGTGTGTGTATTTTTAGAGTGACTTTTCCAAGGTCACCCAGTCCCTAGGCAGCATCTGAGATTACATAGCTCCTGTAAGATTAATACAGTTCCCTCTGAGGTGCCAGGATGCCAAGTGCAAAAATGCCTAGAGGGTTCACTTGACATTCAATGACAAAGCCCAGAGAGGTTAGAGGACTTAAGAAAGAGCCCATGCAAATGCATTTTGGGTCAGCTCTTTTCAGTAGCCTGAGATCTCTCTACAGCCTCAGGCCTGGACACTGAGTCATATAGGCATCTAGCCTCTACACATAGTTGGTGTGTTGACTGGATGTGATCCAGGAAGAGCAGGGAAATGGGGAGAGAGAAGAAGCGATTCCTAAGTGTAGTCTACAGCAGGTATGAAGAGAGTCTCTATTTTCCAGAGTGGACCTCACTCAGACCTTTCTTTAGTCTCTCTCTATTCTGACTTTATGGACAAGTTGTCAGAATTGACTATCTAGTTCCTAAGTGAATGACAGAAAGAAGAGGGAAGAAGAGGGGTTACTAAGATGCCAGCAGGAAAAAAGACGGATGACAAAAGGCAAGACCAAGAGTCAACTAGCTTGACGAGACTGCACGGCCAGGCTCCCGGGGTTCCGCTTTGCCTCGCAACCACCCACCATTCGCGGGATCTCTCCCAGTGTCCAACAGCAGGTTTGAATGTGTTGATGATACTCTGTCCTGAATTCAGGGACTCATGCAATACATATTATCAATATTATTATTCAAAATGCCTGAAATACTCATCACGACTGGGAATCAGCTGACAGGGTCCACACGCAATGACAGTTCAGCCTGACAAGCACATCTCATGTCTAGTTCATGCTTCTGAACCCATTGCCCACTGAAGTAACCAGAACTAGCACATGGTAACAAGGTAAGCCAGGAGCAGGCTGTACTGCATAAGAAAAGATGACCTCCAAACAGCAACAGCACACAAAGGATGCCACTGAACTCAGATGCCAACTAAGACCCCAGTAGCCACAATGGAATAATTTGAGTGATACAATAAACTAGCCCTGAATAAACTAACCCTAACCCTAACCCAAAGCATAGATTAAGCATTCACTAGTTGTACTGATACAAATAATCTAAAAAATAAATACATAAAAGGAGGAGACTGGGCTCCCTGAAGATCATACAAGGATCATTTATAAACATATATCACTCCACTGAGAAAGTGCAAAACTCCCCAATCCTTTCGTAGGATATTTTTTTTTCCCCAAAGGAAAGAACGGAAGAAAGGAATAACTGTCTTCTTTGATGAAGGTTGCCATCCACAGGTGTCATGTTGTAGTATGTACCCTTAACATGATGCAATGAAATAATTTTACCTCTGTGATCTTCTTCCCCCAAACCCTCAATCTAATCCTGAGAAAATCAGAAAAATCCTGAGAATAGCAGTCTGTAGGAGACCTGACCAGGATGCCACCACACCGTCAAGACCACGAAGAACAAAAGTCCAAGAAAAATCTATCAATCAAGAAGAGCCTGGGGGGCTAGAGAGGTGGCTCAGCGCTTAAGACTGCTTGCTGCTCTTGCAGAGGACGTGGATCTCGTCCCCAGCATGCAGTGGCACCTAACAACCACCTGTAACTCCAGACCCCTGAGCTCTGACACCCTCTTCTGGCCTCAGTGGGCACTGCATATATGTGGTACACAAACTCATGCTGACACACATACAGATACATTTAAAAGTTAATCTTTTTTAAAAGTAGAAGGAGCCAGGGCAGTGTGATAAGTAAATAACATGTGGTGACATGGGTGGGTTCCTGGAACAAAATGAAGAAAATCTGACACACAGTAGGCTTTAGTTAATGGCTCTGTTGTTGTTCACCACTTGTAACAAGTCTACTGTGCTGATGTAGGATGTTAGGAAGAGTCTATTTAGTTCAGAAGAACTCTCTCCAGTAACTCCACAGTCTCTATAAACTGTTCCAAAACATAAAAGATCACTTAAAAAAATTTAAGAGGCTGGAGCTACATCTCAGTAGGTAAGAATATTGGCCATGCAAGCATAAGAACTTGAGTTTGAATCCCCAGTGCCCACAGAAGAAATCAGGTACTGTAACACCATCACTGCAGGCAGGATCAGAAGGATCACTGGGGCTTTCTGGCTGCCAACCAAACTCCAGGTTCAGTGAAAGACCTCAATGGAATAAAGTGGAGAATGACAGAGCAGAGTACTTGATGTCCTCTAGCCTCTACCAGCATACATCTGCACACACATATGTGCACCAAATAAATAAACAAATACATAAATATTTTAAATACATACTTAATAACCCCATACAGCCAGAAAAGTTGGGCACCTGGAAAAAGCAGTTTCAGAACTCTGAGCAGCTGAGCTTTGTCACAGATCATTTAAGTGACATCTGTGATGATTTAGATCATAAATGTTCTCCAGAGGCCCACATGCTGAAGGCTTTGCCCCCAGCCTGTGGTGCTATTGGGAGGTGTTGGAAATTTTGAGATGTGGAACCCTCTAGGAGAAGTTAGGTCACTGGGAGGAGTGTGTCCTTTGTGGGTAATAATAGGTCTCCAGTTCCTTCCTGGCTCTGCCTTTGGCAGCCTCCACTGCCCTCTAGACTCCATCAAAGATCCAACAAAAAATACATGGTCAGTAAATACATTGACAGACACACATACACAAACACACACACACACACACAGTCCAGACTGAGGCTGAGGAAAAGACACTCAAATGTCATTAACCTGGAAGTTTGGCAGGAGAAAAAAAGCAAGTCTAGCGTTTGAGTTCCCATCCACATCCTGGGGCTGAAGAGACGGCTTGACAGGCCAGGCATTTACCAAGCTGCCTGAGAACAGATGGCCAAGATTTTCATTGATGTTTCTTTAACGGTATTCTAGACATTGCCACTTTCATCGCCATTATAAATATTTAATGATAACAATAACCTCTAAGTACTTAACCCCTTTCAGTTACAAAGCACCTCCCAGCTATTCACATGTGCTTCTTACAGCCATCTGCGGGGAAAGGGGGCAGGACTCAAGGCCCTGCTGCCCCTCCGCAGACTGGCCCCGCGTCAACACCCACCTGCCCCAGTGAACGAAGCTCGCACTGACCACACTGCTTCCCAGCTGTGTCCTCAGAACTGCCAACTCAGTCCTCTGAGCCTCAGTTCCCTCATCTGTGAAAGGGTTGCCGTGAGTTAAGCACACTTAGAAGGGTGCCTGGCAGATCCGACTCTTATTAATACCAGCTGGGCTATCTCTGCTACGGATGGGGACAGGCCTTAACCATGAACAGGATGTCAAGACAACCTGGAAGAGGTGATGGGTTGGGCAGCCGGGGAGGGACTGCTGGAGAAGATCCGCGGACATTTCGCAGAGAGGAGATTTTAATACGGAAAAGGAGGGCACAGGAAGTGAGGATCAGAGCAAAGGAAGTGGCTGCCCGCCTGTGGCCACTATAGTAACACGCAAAACTCAGCAATACTGTGTAGCTTTCAAAGCATAGCTACTGAGCCTCCAGATCACAGGCCCCTGAGGCAGGAGGGGCTCAGGTCTGTGGATCTCCATTTCTACATGAGAATCTGTGTCTCAGGGTGCAACGTGCAGTGTTAAACACGCAGGGACTTGAATGGAGTGGAGCTGGCACAGCCCCAGCTGGTGGAACAGCCAGTCAAGATAAACAAGGGTCCTTTAAGCCCCAACTCAGTCATTTGTTCTGCTAATCTGTAGTCAACACCAAGAGGGACAAAACTATTCAGTAAATGAGGTAAATAAAGTGCCAAGCAGTTAAGATATTAACAAAATGCAATGTGAGGGATGGAGGGAAGAGGGAGAGGCGGCAAAGAATGAGGGAGCGAGGGGGGACAGGAGTGGGGAGGGGATGGGGGGGCGAGAGTGGGGAGCGGGAGCTGAGGGGGAGGCGAGAGTGGGGAGCGGGAGTGGAGGGAGCGGGGATGGATCGCGGGAGGGGGGGGGAGGAGTCTAAGGGCCACAGCAAGGTGAGCAGTCTGCGTGGTGATCCAGGACACACTGTGAGAAGCTAAGGTTAGTCCATACTGGTAGCCTCACGGCTCTGCAGTGCACACCTAACCTGTCTCTGGGTCACCACATAGAAGCAGCCCCTCCACTCCTCAACCACAGAGCCTCATCAACGAGTGACATCTCCACCTTAAGTCTTAGGAGACACGAAGACCCACAATCCCACCCCAGTACCTGAGTCCTCCTTGATAGAGCATAGCACCTGACCTTCTGAGCCCTCACTGGGATTCAGCAAGGATCCAGCGGATGATGCATTTTCTTCCCAGGCAGGAAGTGTGCCTTCATGAGCTCACACTGCAAAAGTGAAGACCTCAGCTTGGCTGGATTCCCGTGTTTGAGCAGTGGATCTTGGTCTGGGGTTTTATTTGCAGAGCTGGGGATTGAACCCAAGGATTCACACAAACCGAGCAAACCCTTGGCTGTACAAGCAAACACTTGCAAAGAAGGAATCTCAGGTGAAGAATTTCCTCCACCACACTGGCCTGTGGCCGGCCATTCTTGATTGTTAATTGATCCAAGAAGGCTCAGCCCATAGTGGGCAGTGCCATCCCTAGGCAATTGGGCCTTGGGCATACCGGAAATGTAGCTGAGCACCCTGGGGGAAGCGAGCCTGTAAGCAGCATCTGTTTGTGGTCTCTGCTTCAGTTCCTGCCTCAGTCTCCTTCCATGGTAGACTGAAACTCGTAAGCAAATAGACCCTTTCCTCTCCAGAGTGGCTTTGGTCAGTGTCTTAACACAGCAAGAGAGAAGCAAACTAAACCATTGTAGTACCCAGGCAGGTGGTCAGCTTGGGGTGTTTGATCCAAAGCTTATTAGCCCAAAGCTGGGATCTTTCCCTGTCTGTCTTCAGCAGGTCACGAGGCCTCAAACCCAGGCTGAGGTGGGGAGGATTTTCCTGGGAGTCAGGGAGAGATGCTTACTCCAAAGGGGTCTTCAAAAGAGACATCCACAGGGGCTCTCCCTCTCCTGCCCTGTGGCCCTCTGCGCTTTGGAGACCCGGGCAGGGTCCTTCCCTCCCAGGTGAGGTTAGGAAGTCGCTCCCTGTCCACAGGTGGGCACAACCACCTGGAAACAGAAAGATAGAGGGCCGGCCCCAGCAGAGGCCCTCCTCCGCGCCCCGAGGCCGGACCAGAACCACAAAGTGTGAGCGTGGGGCTGCATGAAGCAATCCAAAGGCGGTTCCCGAAATCCCCATCCCGCTCCACCTCCCAGACTTTCAACCTCAATAAACTGACTTCCTGTCAGCCCACAAAGGCGGTCCAGCATTTGGGGCGAGCTGGGCTTTTTATTCAATATCACTGCTTTCATTTCTGGCCAGTCTTTGATTTGAGCTAAATAAAGTCATGGCAGATGGGTTGGAGCTGGGGTTTGAAAAGACTTTGGTAAAGTGTGGGATACCCCATTTGTCCACGCGGAATGGCCTAACCGGCAGCCACGTTTCAAGGCCTTCCCGTGCAGTCCAGTTTCTTAGAACTGTTCCATGTACCCAGACTACAGAGGACTTCCATCCTTCCCTGACCCCAAGGCCCTCACAGCTGGGAGGCGCTGGGAATCACTTCTGGCGCTGAAAAGGTTAATTGTCTCCTGCTGCGAAGTAGAGGCTGAGAAAAGGGTCCTGGGCGGGGGCAGGATGGTGGTAAACGAGGTTTTCTTCATAGTACTGTTCATTCTCCACACGATGAAAGGGCATTAGTTCACAGGCACTTTCGCTGGAATTACCAAATCTGCTCAGGAAGCCTTCATTAGGATATTAAACAAGACTTAATAAGTGAAAGTGATTTGCATCGCTGATAATCACGGGCATTAATCAAGACAGCTTCTGTCTCTTTCCCTGCAATATGCTTCATGTTCCATTGAAAAGCCCCTTTAATTCTGGAGGGCTTCTTAAAAGGGAAATATTGCATTTAGAAAGCCATTTTTTAAATGATTTACTTAGCAAAGATCACTATAAATAATGGTCTCTTCCCTCACAGCTGTAGCTATCAGAATAATTAATACTGGGAGGTTTGTGTCAGGGATGGGGCCAGATGTGTCCCCATTTATCAGACGTGGGCTGCACTTACTCTAATACATTCCTTGGCTTTTAAAGAGAACATTAAGTCTGACCCAAAAATCGAATGCACACTCTGAACTTGAGGTTCTTACTACAACCGAGTGCTAAAGTCCCTGTGGGAGTGCTGCTTTCCACATCAACCTCTGTGCCACCCAAATCCTCCAACACAAGCAGGAAAACACGACAACCTGCTGGTGGTGGTCAATAAAATTAGAAACAAATACAAGGAAAGCTGCTTCGGAGTGCGGCTGGCCGTCTTTATAAAGCATCTGTCTCTCGTTAAAAACAGTGGTCTCAGCAACAAGCGACTTTCATCCATGTGAAACTTGTTTTATGGCAATTAGAAAGAAGAGAAATAAGAGTTAGCACTTTGGTTTAGGCAAGTAAAACATCAAGGGGATTTTCTGGATTTTTCCCCCGTTTCTTGTCCTTTTTTTTTTTTCAAATTCCTGGTTTTCAGCTTCACACATGGATTATTTTTCAAGGTCTTGGGAACAAAAGATCAAGGCCATTTTCTGACTTTTCATGGTCAGAAACAGATGAAGAACACCAATTTTCTGGATGTCAAACTGTGTAAGATAAGGCTGCAGAAGAGGATGGTGGGGTGGGGCTCTGGCAGGACCGGACTCCACAGTGCAGATGTGCAGCCTCACCCCTCCCCTCTGTGATCCCCGTGCCCTCCCTCACAGGCCCCAGAGCTGCCTCAGCAGGGATGGGAGGCCTGCAAGGCTGTGCATCTAGAGGGACCCTTCTCTTGGCACAATCGATCAGACTGCTGCTTCAGCCTTTCGAGGATGACGTCATCCACGATGCCCTCCCTGCAGTTCCAACAGTCTCCTTTGCTGTGTCTCTGCTAAAATGAACTCCCCACAAACTTCCTGAGGCCTGGGTGTTATTGCTGGAGAGGGAAGGGATACTGTGTGCTAGTGGGGACTAGAACCAAGATGGTTGCCATGCACTGGACAGTTCCTGTAGAGCTGGACATCCGAGAGAGGCTAGGCTTCCCAGACAAGGCTCACCCACTCTTTGTTTTCTTCTTTTCCTGCTTTTTCTCCCCAGGCCTCTCAAACTCACACTACTTTGGATATTTCTCCAGGGCTCCATGTTTCGCCTCACAGCCTAAGATGGTTAATCTTCACTGTTGATTTGGCTGGATTTATAATCACCATGGAGACAGACCTCTGGCAGTGTACATCTATGAGGGTGTGTCCAGGAAGACTTAACTGAGGAGAGAAGACCACCCTGAATGTGGGTGGTGAGTCCCAAGGGCTGGGGCTCCAGGCTGAATAAAAGGAGGAAGCCAGGTGAGAACCTCCCTCTCTCTCTCTCTCTCTTTCTCCCTCCTTCCCTCCCTCCCTACCCCCTGTTCTGTCAAGACATGAGGTGTGAGTTCTCACTGCACATCCCGTGACCATGGATCCACCTGCCGCCCTCCCTTCCCTTCCGTGATGGACCACATCTCTTCAAACTGTGAGTCAGGGTAAACCTGTCCTCCTTAAGTGGCTTCTTGTCAAGGTCACAGGAGTGAGATCAGTAACTAATGCGCTGTCATGGTGATCCAGTGACCATCTCTCCCCACATCATCATCCCCTTAGCTTACAGACGAGGAACTGAGGCTCAGAGCTGCAGAGCTGGGCACACATACAGCCCTCCTCCCCTGCCCTGGAAGTCGCCATGGCCGTTAGGTCTGCTGGATACCACATCTCAACACGCTTTCAAAACCACCCTGTCCCCTGTTACCACGCTGCTCTGGGAAGAATGGCTGTAGGAATATTAGAAGTGGTACCATTTCCCTGATCACACCCAAGTGAGTGCATGTGTACTAGAAGTCGGGGTGTCACTTTCCCAAGGCCTTTGTCAGGGTCATCAAGTTCTGAAGTGTCCCATCTCTTTGATTAGAGAGAAAAGTCACAGGGTGGTGCCATGTTCTGTCAAAGCTCCAAGAACTACACCAAACTTCCAGCAGATTCAGTCCTATAACCTATAACCTATAAGCAGGACTAGAGAAACAGACAGTCAGTAAAGGGCTTGGTACACAAGCATGAGGACCTGAGCTCGATCTCCCCAGCACCCAGGCATAAGAGTCAGAGGAAGCACCGCAGGCTTCTAATCCCAGCGTACATCTGCCTACCCGCAACTCTCGGATACAGCCATCACCTTTTGATAAAGTAGGAGGTTGGGGAGAAACTAATTCCAGGGTGTTTCTTCCTCCTCCTGTCTAGTATCTGCACATTTGTTTGGCTGTTGAAATTCAAAATAATTTGTACTAGAAAATATAATGCTCTAGAGATGACAAGAAATTTAGACAACTATAGTTCTTATAGTTTGTGAATGGTGTGGGCTGAACAGGAAAGTGTTAAGAGTGCTAACTAAGAGGTCTGCATGTGGCAGTTATCTGTCTCAGATCACGCTCGAGCACTGAACCCTTGTTTTCTTCATTCTCCACTAATGTAACAGAAGTTGGATTTTTACAGAAATAAGCCCCTGAGAACGAGAAAAACTTGGAGAAAATAAAACACAAAATTCTGTTTCAGAATCTGGAAAGCAGCTGTCTAAGTGTTAACAACCTGCAGATTCCAGAAAACTAAATTGTTACCTTCTCAGGAAAAAAAAAAAAAAAAAAAAAAAAAAAAACCACGCCACAGAAATAGCTTGATTTAAACCCAGAATCCACAAAGCCACAAAGACTTCCAACTTGGTAGCACCAAATACCATGGGAGACAGAGGTGAAGGGTTAACAGACTTGGGAGACTATGAAACCCTGTGTAGTCCCTCAAGGGGAGCAATGCCCCTCCTTTACAGTAAGCATACTGCAGCCCGCTCCCTGTGCTGTCACAGAAGCATATGTGAGCTTGGGCTGCTATCTTGGAAACAGAAAGAGCTGAGAAAGTTCCTGTGAAGAACGCGCAGACCCACCTACCTGCCTCCTCAGCACCCTTCTTCCCTGCTCCGCTCCCCAAACTCTGGCAGCAAGAAATCTGAAGACTCTACCACAAGATGGTTAATCAGTCCAAGAGAAAGGGCTAAAGATTCTGATGACCACATTTCCCCTAAGAAAAATCCGAAGCACGTGACATGACCTCAAAGAGAACTAAAGACATACAGGGTCCACCCTCAGATGGACTTTTTGTTTCTTTTTGTTCTGTTTACTTTTCAGCTTTTTGAGGCTGGCCTTGAATTCAATATCTTCCTGCCTCAGTCACCCAAGGGCTAGGATTAGAGGTATCTGCCACCGCTACCAGTTATCCCACTGGAATTACACAGCCACATGAGCAGATAACTGTTACCAGGCATGCAAGAAAATCATCTAGAATGAAATCAGAGGGAGAAAAGAAAAGCAACCAAAGGCGGCAGATCCCATGCCAGAAGAGATAATAAATAAATAAATACATAAATAAATAAATCAGCAGCCCCCAAATCAATATTTTCACAAAGACGAGAAACAAGGAACAGGTAAAGAAGAAAAAGAGAAGGATGGTCTACGGGGTGCTTGCAACCCAAATATGAGGACCAGAGTTCAAATCCCCAGAGCAGACCTAAAGCCAGGCATGGTAGTGTCAGTCTGTAATCCCAGAAGTCCCCTACCAAGATGGGAGCTCCTTGAGACAGGAAGCTCAGAGGCCAGGAAGCAAACAATGGCAAAGAACAGAGCAGCCTTACCTGCCTCGAACACGGTGGAAGATGAGGACCAACACCTGAGGTTGTCGTTTGTCCACATGTGCTACAGTCCCCACACAGAGATACACAGGGGCGGGGGAGGAAGGGTGACATCTTGGGGGCGGGGACCTGAGGTATTAAATCAGAAGAAACACAAAGATGAAAATAAAACAGATTACACACAAAATTAGAAGACCGGTATGTGAGGCCAAATATCATGGTAATTGATGTTCAAAAGATAAAGAGGAGAGGAAGTCATTCATGAAATAAAAGGTCGACCAAGGATAAAGAGCTGTGGTTCCCCATGTTGACAGTGAGCACTTCCAGTGACTAATAGCACTGTGTCAGGGGCGCAACACTGGGAAATTTCAGCACAATGAAAACCAAAAAAAAAAAAAAAAAAAAAAATGCCCACAGCCTTCTAGAAAGGAAAACCAGGCTTCCTATAAGGGATCAAGCATCAGTGCAGGACCAGACTTTTCCCCAAAGACCCTGAAGCTGGAAGACATTGGAGAAATTCTCAAAGTTTTAAAGGAAAAGTACTCCCTATGCAGAATCTGATGTCCAATGAATCTGGAAATGTATCAAAATAAAATAGGCAAGAACTCAACGTGTTTATCCCACTTACACCCTTTGTCAGTTAATGACTAGACATTATTCTAGGATGAATGTCAAGAAAAGAAAGACTGGACTCTGAGGGTCTGGGGAGATGGCCCAGCAATTGAGTGCATACTGCTTTGGCAGAGGACTGGGGTTTAGTCCCAGAATCCACCTCAGATGGCTCACAACAACCTGTGTCAGGGAATCAGCTCCCTCTTCTGGATTCCACAGGCACCTGCATTCACACATGTGTGTACACACACACAGACACACATAACTAAAGATAACATAACTCTTTTAAAACTTAAAAAGACACATATAACTAAAGATAACATAACTCTTTTAAAACTTAAAAAGACACACATAACTAAAGATAGCATAACTCTTTTAAAACTTAAAAAGACTAGACTCTCAAACAATGTGTGAGTGCTCTAGAGCTTGGAGGGGATGTCCAAGACGAGGGTGAATGACAGTCAGCTGCTAAGCAGACTCCAAGGAGAATGAAATCAGAGCGTCTGATGCATTTGAAAGTATAGATGGAGCTTCCTAAAACTGGGGTGACAAACAATAAGGGGAGACAGAAGAATGAGTGTAAAGCCACAAAGCACCCAATGGTTTTAGAAAAGGGAACGGTAAGAATATATAAGCTATTATGCACAAACGGAAACTAATCCTAGGAAATTCCTGGGGCATCTGCGAGTAGCATGTGCATACCATTTCAATGCAAACAGAGTCCTGGTCTAACCAAAACCACGTGGTAACTGTTCTGTGAGTGTGAGGACCAGAAGTCTGAGCGAGTGAGGGGCAGGGGGTCCTTCTCAGACTCCAGACAATGCCTACAACTGGAATATCGTGGGTGGACGTGTCAGAGGGCTCTAGAATGGATGCAGGAGAATAGAAAGGCTCAGCTTTAAAAGTTGAATCAGGGGTTGGGGGTGATGGCACCCAGTGCTTGCTGTGCAATCATGAGGACCTCAGTTCAGATCCCTAGCACTCGCATAACAGCCATGCACAGCAGGCCCACATCTGTAACCAGAGCATTGGAGTTGGGAAATGCAGAAAGAGGCAGATCCCTGGAGCTCACTGGCCAACCAGCCCAACCACCTGGTGAGCCCTGGGTTCACCCTGTCTCCAAAAATAAGGTGGATACTGATAGAAAAAGATGCCCAATATCAGTATCTGGCCTTCACCTGCACTCCCGCATATGTGCACGTATGCGGGCACACACACACACAAACATGCACACACAGAGAAAGTCAAAAATAGCATCTCAGAAGCAAGAAATTGGAGGTGACAGGAACGGCGAGAGTTTCTGGAGACACAGTTTTGATCTTCTGGCCTGCAGAACTTCGGTTAAAAACTAAAACTAGCTAAAAATACTGATGATACTTTAAATTCTCTCAGCAAGCTGACTCCCAATAATGACTAATAGTGGTAGAGCTCTTTATATTTTGTGGCCTATGCCTCAGGACAATTATTTTAAACTGCATGCGTGACCTGTTAGAAGGTTAAGGACTGGATAAAGGAAGGCTGTCAGGAACCTCAGAGGGTTTTCCTCTATCAACTCAGAGATGTGTCCTGGGTGCGAATTTTCATCCAACACCATCATGTCCTGATTTATAACCATGCATTCCTTTTCCTTCCGTTTCAGTCCAAGCTTACTCATAGCTTCCTACCAAGATGACCCACAAATAAGACCACAACATCCAGTTTTCAAAGCTGCTTGGGGCAGTTGGCAAGTGGCCTGAATTCAACCATTAAAAATTCTCTTTGGACACTGGAGAGATGGCTTAGCAGTTAAGAACTTTTGCTGTTCTTCCTGAGGACCTGGGTTTGATTCTCAGCACCCACACAATGGCTAACCACCATCTGTAGCTCCAGTTCCACGGGATCCAACACCCTCTTCTGGCCTCTGCAGGGCACTGCACACACATGGTGCACTTATATACATGCAGGCAAAACACTCATACATATAACATAAAAATAAAAAATAATTTTTTAAAAACTTGCTATTTTGTATTTCAATGGCTGTGGTAGTTAATATTGCCAGCTTGACGGGCCCTAGAATCACCTAGTAGACAGACCTCTGGGCACAGCTAGAAGGGAGTTCTAGGTTGAGTTAACTCGGGCAGGATGCAGCACCACTCCATGAATTAAAAGGAGACTGACTGAAAAGGAGAAAGCGAGCTGAGCCCCAGCCTTGGTCTCCCTGTGCCCCCTGACTGTGGATGCCACGTGACCAGCTGCCTCAGCTGTGCAACCATCCACTGTGCTGTGTGAGCTAGGGTTGAGAGAGGCTTGCTCAGAGCGAACAGAAAGCCAACAGCACCAGAATTCAAAATTCCGTGAGGAACGATGAGCTTCAGGCTTCTGTAAACTGATGGCCGGTGCATCCTTGGTAGTTACTCAGCTCCATTTCCAGAAGTAGACTGTACTAACATGGTCAGACACAAACCCAAATCATTAGATGGGCCTGAGGCAGAAGAATTTCATCCATGTTCTAGGAGAGCAGGACTGGGAGTGAGGGAGCCCATGTTTGAGTCCTCTGGGCTCAAACATTCAGGGAGCTTGGGGTGTTTAGGGTTCTTTTGTCACCATAAACTCATCTTCCTCCATTGTTTCTCCTCTTCTCAAACAGCTCGTTAACTTCAAGACAAGGCTGCCAACTAAAATAGCCTCTAGAGTCCTGGGAGTTCAATAAAAGGCCCTTCCTTTTCTCCTTCCTTTAAAAGCGGTGTTTCGGGAAAGAAGTTAGGTTGGATTCTGGGAGAATGACTACTGAGAAGAAGCAGAGTTGGACACTGGGTGAACCTCCGGCACCTGCAGAAATCCAGCCCTTGTGCATGAGGGGAGACGGTCACAATCACAAACTCGTGATCCCCTCCACTGACTTTCAGATTGTTTAGCCAAATCCTTTTGATAGAGTCTGACACAGCCTCCTCATTCTGGAGATTCCCTTTTCTATAAAGGCCATCTGAAGACCCATCACAGCTCACCATCTCTGCCACACGTGTCCCTAGAGGGGAATCGAAGGGAGACAGGGAGGTGGTCTAGAAAAATGAACCTGAGGGGTCATTAATACTCGAAAGTTTAAAAACTTCTTTAATCCAAGCTAATTAGATATGAAGCCCCATCCAAAATAGAGTAAATCTTATGCAGAAAGTTACCTAGTAAAGAAACCTTCTAAATCCTTGTTAGAATACAATAGAATATGAGTGAATAAAGATGTTTAAAACATTAATGACTGCAGGACCAAAAAAAATACTATGTCATTTCCAAGTAGAACAGAGAACCTGCTTTAACAGCTAGGGAGACATCATAACATATAGCAATTATTTTCAGGTAGATCATTAAGGTATTAACAGGCTCTTTATAAACTGCATGAAGCAACAGCAACAGTAATTTTGTAGAGTTCCTAGCCAGAGCTACAATTACTCAGGACATTTCCAAAATGCAGGTCCCCAGTGTCACCCAGCACAAAGTACTCTGGCAGTTGTAGGACAGTAAAACTAGGAGATTGTCTCATCTGAAAAACTCCCTCAAGTTGATTCTTTTACACAATCTTAACCGAGAACAAGTCTGTTGAACAACCGCCATCTCAAAACATGCATTACTGAGCGAGCACTCACTAGCTCATAAACATTTTGATCAGATGATCTTATAGAGGGAGCATCATAAGTTTTATAGATGGACATGGGTGATATTCACCTGCAATCCCAGCACTAAGGAGGCAGAAGCAGGCAGATCTCTGTGAGTTCAAGGCCAACCTGGTTCTACAAAATGGATTCCAGGATAGCCAGTGCTGCCTAGTGAGACTGACTCTCTCTCTCTCTCCTCTCTCTCTCTCTCTCTCTCTCTCTCTCTCTCTCTCTCACACACACACACACACACACACACACACAAACTAAAAAGAACAAATTAAATTTTTTAAAAGTTCAACAGATGGAATTGGGATTGTTTCTAGATTTAACACCAGGCACCTCCTGCCTCATAAGATAACGACCAGGAAGTCCAAGCGTGTCTTCTAGTTAATAAGACTGAATTAATTCACAGTTAAGGAATGGACGTGGCTTCCAGGTGACATGTGCAAAGCCTGGACTACTTACGAGGTGAAGTCAGCACACGGATTCCTGGGGTGTGCAGACTGGGTAAGTACGGGCCATAGAAGAAAAGGCAGCAGCTCTCGCCTGCCTGCATGTCTCTCTTCCTACACATGTGATAGGAATTGTCACCTACCCCAGAGCTATATTTTATACCTGAACAAGCCTTTGTCCAAACATGCAGTGTTTCTTTTCTGGGATGCATCTGGCCTGCTGCTTGTCCTGGAGCTCTGAGATTAGCTAGCCTCGTTCCAGCAGGGAGAGTGTTTCATCTTTCTCACAGTGACAGGCTGCACGTGATGGGGCTCCGGGAGGCTGCTCTGTTAGTGCAGAGGGTGCTGCTCCTGTTCTCTGAGTGTTCAGTGCTACCATGTCCATGACACTTGACAAGATCCTACAACAGTCCTCCTAGTCCCCCCAGTCTGTGCCAGTCAGGCTTCCTCAGCATGTCTGTGGCCATCACCACCCACCACCACCCACTTTGTCCATCATCTCTTTAACCTGACTGGTCCCCTCCAGAAGCCGGTTCAGACAAGCCAGATCAGACTCTCATCCCCACTGCCTATGGCCAGAAGACATCCTGTGGGAAGACATCCTCCTGGGGATGACATCATCACCTTCCCCATACCAGAGACAGCAAGCTGCATAAGGTAGTAACAGGAATCTGGAAGGCAGTGCTAGACTTACACCCTGCCTGTGAGCATGTGGTTTGGACTCTCTGTTCTTCAGCTGTGGTCTGCAAAGCAGCAGTGTACCTGTTGTGTGAGATCAGAGGTGGAGGAGCTCAGGAGAGAACTCGTGGAGAGCAGAATCAGCTGAAATCAGCACCTGAGTGCTGAGTCCCCCATGCCCCTGCTGGAGGCCATTCTCTTGAGTATTCGCCTGCACTCAGTAGAAGGGAGTAAGACTGAGCTCTAGTTTCATTTCTGTGCTGTGATAAAGCACTGTAACTGAAAAAAAAAGCAACACATTGGAGTAAAGGGCTTGCGAGGCGCACAATGTCATCATTGGGGGAAGTCAAAGAAGTGTGGCCAGAGCCACAGAGGGGGCTGTTTGCTGGCTGCCAGGCTTACGCTTAGCGAGCTTTCTTCTACAGTTCAGGAATGATCTGCTGCCCACAGTGGGCTGGGCCCTCCTGCATCGGTTAACCATCAAGACAGCAGGGTGTCCCCCCTCCCCCCAACACCCACAGGCCTGTCTCATCTAGACAGCGCCCTAGTCCAGCCTGCCCTCTCAGGTGATTCTAGGTCTGGCAAGTTGACAGTGCTAACCAGGACAGGCTTCCTGTGTGTTATTAATGTGGTGGCTACCTGATGAACTTTGCCCTCAACACCTCCTGGAGAATTCCAGACCATTGGAAAATGGGACTGTCACCTTCCAGAGGAGCTTCCCCGAGAGAGCGTTTCTCATATTAACTGCACCCTCTCATTCTGTCCTCACCTGCCCGAGGGCAGTCACTCACACCATGTAAGATGGTATCTTAGAACCGGAGTCAGTGCCCACGTCTTCATATCGCTCCCTGCTGGTGGTGCCAGCTGCGAAGAGCTCCCCATCCACAAAGAATTGTGGGATCTCCCAGCAAGAAACAAAGCACCACAGGAGAGACAATCCCACTGCGTCCCTAACCACGCCATGCAGATCCCCTTCTTTGTAGGTCCTCAGCTGTGGCTTCCACAGTGTGGCAGGGCTGGCCTGACCATCTCTTCGGTCCAGCCCATTGCGATTATACAAATGTTTGTTAGTAATGCGGTAATCAATAAGTAGTAATGCACTGCTTCACACTGTCACATGAAGTACCTCTGACCTCTTTCATATGTGTGTAGCATGTCTTTTTGCTAACATAAACTATGATAATTCTCTGACCGCCAGAGAACCTAGGCCCTCTGGGTCCTAAGCAGAGAGGGTTATAGGCAAGACAAGAACACATCCAGATCACCCTGGCCCCACCACCTGGGGGTCAGAGACAACCTGACTTCTGTCACCATTCGTGGGTCACATGGTTAACCAAGGCCCACTCCCCTACCCAGAGAGTGACCCCTGTCACACAGCCTGTATAATAAGTGCCGCACTCCCCTGCCTCAGGCACAGCATAGGTCACATATGGACTAAGCCTGCTTCCTCAATGTGTAAGACCTCCCCTTCCTTCAAGAACCTTTAAAAGTTGACACCTTGTTTTGTCTATGGGCCTGAAACTCTGCTTCAGACCTGTCTTACTGTCCACTTGTCTGAAGGACAGTTCTACTCTTTCCTCCTCTTCTTCCTCTTCCTCCTCCTCCTCTTCCTCCTCTTCCTCCTCCCTAAAACCTAACACTGAATAGTTGAGAAAACCCAGCCAACAGAAAGTCTTTCCCAGTCTTAGAGAATGACTGAATCAGGGTCTTGTCATAGGCTTACAGTGCTGTTTCTTATACATTCAACATATAGCCCACGTACACACATACACACACACATACACCACAAGGTGGCTTTATGCCAATCTTCCTCTTTTTTTCCTGTCTTCCGACAAGACTGAAATGTCTAGGGTTTGGGGTTCAAGAGAGACACTGAGATGGACAGTATTTTGGGTAAGGCATTTATTAGAAGAAATATTAGTACCACAGAAAGACAGCACAGTGGAGGCTGAGGAGAGTTCAGGCTCATGTGGCAGAGTGTGGTCCTTTCTGATAGGCTTGGAAGAAGGGGAAGTTCCATGCCACGTGGTTGATGAGCAGTTCATAGTCGAGGCTGCAGTCAATCTGTCTGTCCCAGGGCAGGAGAGGGGATTTTGCATTGTGTGAGACTGAAGATGTGCAATGTGGGGATGAGGGTCCCCTTTAGTTAATCTGTGTCCACCATATGGTATGTGTCACCAGTAGTCTCTGGTGGCTTGGAGTCTGGTAGCCTGGGGTGGGGTCTGTATATAGAATCAGCTGGGAAGAAAGCCAGATGGAATTGACCTGAGCAGCCAGGGACTGGCCTGGTTCTAAGCTTCTAACAACCACCCTCCCCACCTTCCACCTAGGCCAGAGTTTGGGATGGAAATCTCAGGAACTTGCAGAATCTCCATGTATGATTCCTTGTATGATACCGGGACACTAGTCCCAGTAAATACAGCAATTGAACCTGGACCTATTTCTATTTCTTTTTTAAGGATGTCCTATGTTCTTCAAAGTGATTTTTCTTTCCAAAACATATTTTCAACTGGCTGTTCTCACCACCTCCTTGTGCACCTCTGAATTTCAGTGGGACAGATTTATGTTCTCCAGATACTATAATTCCACCTGCCACATCTGGCTCTTTGGCATGCCAGGCTGGAAGCTTCAAAGTTTGCATTTCTGTTCCATACGTGGTTAGACTGCTGGCTGATGCTTTATCTCCTTGGATGTAATTTTCCTTTGATTCACCTATAATTCTGAAGAATTGATGCATTTGTGTCCATTTTGAATAAGGTTCTACACACATGTTTCATTTGATCTCACAGCAGAGCCTTTTATTTCCTCTTTGGTGGCCTCGCCTTTAATTCAGGCGGGAGCCACGGAGCTACCCAGAAGCACCGAGTCCTGCGCAGTGCACAAGCAGATTTGTTTGTTCCAAGTTCCCCGCTTCTTGTTCCTGTGGACAGAAAAGAAAGTGTGGGGGAGGGGAGCCCCTCCTTTCCCTAAGGGAAGAGACAGACAGGTGCAAACTCCCCCCCTTCCCTGGAAGCTCAGCCTCCACCTCTTTTTCATTCAGATATAGTCACAAAGCAATGGGCTTTAATGGTCCACTTCATTGTTCTAACAAGCCACTCCTTTGGGAGGTGCCTCCTAGGAACTAGGAAGTGGTGTGAGCACTTTAAAGTGTCCTCCAGAACCTCATCCGCTGGAATCTGTGCACAGCCCTCTCCCACATCCCGCCTTGACGTTGTCGTCCCTCAGTGGCAGATGGTAATCTGTAAACTGAAATGAACTTTTTCCTCTTCACATTGCTTTTGAGGCTTGGTGCTTATTACAGCAACAGAGAGACCAAACTAGGGCAGAAAGACCTATTCCAATCACATTCTCTCTTCTGAGGGTAGGTGTTCTGCCCAAGGTGCTGCCTGGGCAGTGTACGGCAGTTTTCCAACAAATCTGTGCCGCGCCCTCATCAGGGAGACCCAGGAATGTTCCTTCTTGGCAGCCCATGGACTGGCTTTGATGGGAAATTAGTAGGTGTTATGTGAAACGGTGGGTCGGGGGAGTTTACATTCAGACAAACTCAGGAAATGGTGTAGAAAAATCACACCTCTGTTTTCCATGGTACAAGGCTTCTCCGTGTGTAATAAGCACACAGAGCTACAGAGCACAGGCTCTTCCCCTGGGCCCATGAAGTTGGCAAAGCAGAATGGCGCTGTGGCCTTCACTTTGAGGTACCTGCACATAGCATGCTAATCATTCCAGGAGCGTCTACCTAGAACGCGGTGATCCTAACCTATCAACTTCCCCTTTAAAGCCAAAGACATTGTGTGTCATTGTCCTAACTCTACAGTCACCTTGGATTCCAGGAGCATCAAGACCCACAGGCAGGACAGACCAACCCCAGGGTGAAGACAGGTGTTTGATGGAGAGCTTGCTCCTACAGGCATTTTGTAGGATCCAGATCTGTCCCCTCAGCAATAACAGCAAAGAGCCACACCTTGATAGGTACTGCTTACGAAGACTTCTTGCATCTGCCCCAATTCCTCCTCTAGTTAAACCTAAGGCTCCTATTAATATCCAGAAGATGAACTTGCATTCAGCAGATTCCTTTATTTGCTCCTCTTCCCAACATGTTCATTAAGTCTCCTTTTACACTGCTCATCCCTCTACTTGGCATATGGGGATGGATGACCCAGCCTAGCCTTGGGGATTGGTGGAATCTGGGGCTTTTATCCTAAAACTGGTTACAGGAACACTTAGTCTATATGCACTGTGCTTTTGATCTTGTGTGTCCTACATCAATTAGCAGGTAAGACAATGCCCCACAGACCCAGCCTCAGGTCAGTGTGATGGAGGATATTCCTCAGTTGAGGTTCCCTCTTCCCAAGTGATTCTTATTTGTGTCAAGTTGACAAAAACTAACCATCAGAATCACCAACAATGGAAACAAGCATAAAAACAATGCTTCAAAATATCAGAGGAATTCCTGAATAAGTTGCCCAAAGAAACAATGTTTAAACAAATACACACAGTGAATAAGGATAGTGTATTAGTCAAGGTTCTATAGAGGAACAAAACCCCTACAGTGACTATATATTCAGAAAGGACATTTGAGGATGGCTTACAGGATACAGACAACAGTGTCTGTCTGTAAGAGGGGCTAAGACTCAGTGGCTGCTCGGTCTACAAGGCTGGATGCTTCAGTAGTCCCAACATGGTGCTGGAGACCTGGAGGATTCCTGGGGAACTGCTGGTCTTGAATCCACATTAGAAGCCTGAAGAAGATGGTTCTGATGTCAGCAAAGGGACACAGCAGTGACAGCAACAGAGTAGATAAACTCATCAGCGAGCTGCAAAGGCTGCCAGGCAAGAAGCAAGCTCTCCCCAGAGCTCCTCCTACCCACTGCCATGAGAAGGGGCCACACATCCAAGAGGAATCTTTTCATCTCCATGACCTCATGAAGAAACCCCTGGCAGATGTGCCCAGCACCTTATCTCTCAGCTGATTCCAGGTCCAGTCAAGTTGACAAGTGAAACTAATCATCACAGGGAGGTCTTTGATACCAAGTCCTGATCTTAAATGTGTCCCAAAGGCTCCATCCATATAGTAAGTCTTGGTCCCCTGGGTGGTCTTATCGGTAAGGGCTTGGTCCCCTAGGTAGTGCTGTGGTAGGGGATGAGGGGTGGGGGGAACTTTAGGAGATGGAACAGGCTGGTAAGTCCTTAGGCTATTGGGGGTGTTCCCTGAAAGGGATTATACAATCTTAGCCCTTCCTCTTCCTCTTCTGCTTCCTGACCATGAGTGGGTAATTGATTCTCCATGTACATTTCTATCACTGTTTTAGACCACCTGCTAGATGCTCAAAGCAATGGGTTTGCCCCATTGTGAACAAGAACTACCAACACAAACATTTTTCTTTATAAGTTCATTCTCTTAGGCATTACCTTGTAATGGGAAACAGTATGCTAAGACAACTGTTTGGGGGTTGATTTTGTTTGAATGCCTAAATTCTGTCTTGTTGACCAAGCCTGCATCAGCATTTCTGTTTATGCACTCTCGTCCGTATACAGATGTGGTTATGGTGGGGCCTCGTCTTTTCTAGATTTAACTCAGCTGTTCACAAAGGCCCTCAAAAGCTGCTGGCATGCTTTTTCCAGTTTGCTGAAAGCCACTGATAAGATGCACAGTCAGGGTGAATGAGTTCAAATGAATACTAAGCATCTGTGTCTGTGAAATTTTGTTTTCTTCCTTCTTTAGACAGAGACCTGTTCAGATTAGACACATTTCTATTTAGATTCTCATCATTATAACTATTTAATGCAGTCTTTAAAATGAATTCTATAGTGTATATCTGCTTCTAAAGTCACTGAGGACCCAAGGATATCTTAAATGTTCAATTATCTACTATGGCATTAATTATATAAAAGAGTTTTAGGCTCAATATGGTGGCACATGTCTTTGATCCCAACACTAGTGAGGCAGAGGCTGGTGGATCTCTGTGAAATGGAGGCCAGCCTGGTCTACATAGTTCCAGGCCAGCTGGGACTACAGGGAGACCCTGTCTCAAAAAAACAATAAAAAGAAACAATAACAACCAAATTCTACATTGGGATGTTCTTAAGGGATGTCTATCTGTGATGGTTAGCTCTGATTGTCACTCTGATTGGGTTAAGAAATGCTTACAGCGTTAGTGAAACATAGCCTTGACTGTGTCCGTGAGGGCTTTTCTTTTTTTCTAAAACATGGCTTTTACTTCATTTTTTATCTAAATAATATTTTTATTCTTTTGAAATACCTATTACACATTTTGAAAGTTTCTTACATATATACAATGTATGTTGATCATATCCACTCACCACTACCTCTGTCCAGTTCCTCCTAGTGCCCCCACCCCATCTCACTGTGACGAATTAACCGAGGAGGAAGGCTTCTTCTGAATGTTGGTGGCACCCTGCCCTGGATGGAAAGGGGGACAGGCATTGGTCCCCCATTCTCTGCTGGTGTTGGAATTCAGTCCATGATGGACTGAATCCCAGAGTAAGTCCTTCCTCTCTGAAGTTGCTTCCCCTCAGGGATTTGGTCACTGCAGCAAGCCAAGTAACAGATATGCTCTCCCTCACAATTTTTAGCTATTTATCTCATTTTAAGTGGGCTCATCTCCTGTCCTACTGTTCTTCCACTTCTTCAATAAGCCAAATGAAACAAACAGAGCGGAAGTGACCTGAAGGACCAGGAGTATGTTACAAGGCTTTGAAGCTGAGCCACGGGCCTAGTGATGCTTGTTGTAATACACAAACTCCATCAGCATCCAATCAGAACTTCTGTTTCTATAAATTGGTAATGAAAGCAAATTCTCCAAACCAGTTTTTGGTTGGCACCTTGTCTTCCGCTGTAAATCTGCAATCCTTTAGGTCTTGAATAAGGAGTTGGAAGAAATGAAGTCTACCATCCAACAAGACAATGCAGCTTGCACCCAGGGGTCAGTACATGCAGGGAAGCATTCTACCATGGAGCGACATCCCTGGCCCTTAATTTTTGGGTCTCACTAAATGACCAGATTGACCTTGAACTCATTCTGTAGCCCAGGCAAGTCTTGAACTTGCAATCTTCTTGCCACACTTTCTAGAGCTCCTAAGATTACTAGACATGCACCACAAGTCCTGGCTAAGTTATTGTCCTTCTTTAATTATCTTAGTAATTTCAGTTTGGAGAAACTTAGCAGCAGTAAAAGAGCTTAGAGCAAAATTCAGATTCAGAAATGCTTTAATGTTTGGACTATGTATAAACATTATAGTGGAGTCACACAAGAAAGTTATCTTCTTTGCAGACAATATTGTGAACTATTCACCTCTTATCTCACGGTCGCTTATGCTCAGTGTCCATCATCCCTTGGAGCAGTACCATGATGGTACACTATTCCTACATCCTAACAATTACAGTGTTCAGATATTTCAGAAAAAAAAGAACAGTCATGACTGAGGAGATGGTTTAAAGAATAAGAGACTAGACAAGCATGAGGATCTGAGTTCGTGAATAAATCCCAGCATGCACAGATGTGAATACACACACACACACACACACACACACACACACACACAAACACATACACAAACAGTTACCAGGAAGCGCTCAATTTACTTAAATCTTTCTTCAGCAGAGACTCTTGCTTTTTTCTATACTTCTGCAAAGGTTTTCCTTTTTGTAATTTTTGTCATTCATTTGCTTGTTTGCTTTTGAGACAGGGTCTTTCTAGGATGCCAGGGTGGCCTCAGGGTCACTATCCTCTTGTCTCAGCTCCTCAAGCACTGGGATTACAGGTGTGTACCACCATGACTAATTTTATTAGTATTTTAATCATAATGTTGCTGTTATATATTACACATAGTCTTTTTTAATACAGAAAAATATTTTCTCTATAACTCAAAACTATCTTAGTCTTTAGATCTATCTCAGCGTTCTTTAAATCTTTTCCAACATTAACAGTAACTTATAGTTTGCACCAAGTCACCACACATAACTCCAATTCAAAATTTCCTCTTTCTACCACCAACTCCAATCTGCTTTTTAATTCTCTATTGTTTCACTTACCTCATCTAGTGAGTTTCATGCCTCATATAAATTAAACCTAATCACTTTAACAGCACTCGGGAAGCAGTCCATTATGCATCTTAGAGTAGATCGAAGGTCACATCATATATTTTTTCATTGAAACATTTCATCCTTAGTTAGATCTAGAAAGCACAACACTTAATCTTTGAAGTGCTTAAAGAATGTCAACACTACTGGTTGATATCATGTCTCCTAGTAACAAGCACAGACGCTACATAGAACACAGCATGAAGAATGCACCTGGTTTCAGAAATATCGGTGAATATGCCTTTCTCCAACCAACCATGGCAGCTCCATTATGATAAGCTTGCTCTTGACTTTTAAAACGGTGCCTCACTGAAAGATGTTTTCTTCAATTTTTCAGCATTGAACCTGTATGTCAGATATAAATCATCAAAATTCTCATTCGAATGTCCTCACTTTCTTCCTCAGGTAGTTCTGATATTACATGTAGCAAATGTGAGATGTCATCATAATTTGGTTCTGTGCACAGTTGAGTCAATCTGTATAAAATTTACCTGTTTCTGTTTCATGCATGATTTCCCTCCCAATTTATAATCCTTGGTTATAGTCATCTTGGGCTGCGGTAACCAACAACCCTCAAATCTCAGTGCCTTGTAAGAATAAACATTTAGTTTTGCTCGCCAGGGTTGAGGGAAGGACTATGATCGTACTAGGCCTGTCCATGGTCTGCTGGACTCCTCTGGGCTGTGTTATGGACATGTCCTCACATTCCAGGAGTACCCATGATTCCAAGCATGTGGTTCTTATGGAAGAACTATAAATTCAAAGTTTGGGAGACACAGCCAGTCCACACAAGCTCATTTAAAGCAGCTGTTTAGATGGCAATATGCATTCACACATAGTCTCCTACCAAGGAGAGCCACACAGCCAAGTCAAGTTAGGAAAATATACTCCAACAAGGGGAATCAAAACAGAGACAGCGAGAGTGACTCATTGCAAACCTCCTGTCCACCAGGGCTACCTCTTGATCACAAATATTTACTCTTCCTGAAAACCAAAGAGCCATCTTTCTTAGTTTCCGATCCTGTTGCTGTGACAAAACACTCAAACAAATGCGATTTTAGAGAGAAATGGCTCATAGTTCAAGGTGCAGTCCATCATAGTGGGGAAGTCAAGGCAGCAGGACTTGAAACAGCTGTCACATGACATCCCAGTCAGGAGAGAGAGGACAAAGGTGTGTAACCTACTGCTCAGCTAGCCGGCTACGCTTTCTACAGTCCATGACTCCCTGTTGGAGGAATGGGCCCACCCACAGTCAAGAGAGGCTCCCCACACCAGTTAAGGAATGAAGGCAATCCCTACAGACATGCCCAGAGGCCCTCTATTAGTATTTGCTGTTGACATTGCTGTGACAAAATACCATGCATGACAAAAGGAAGTTACAGAAGACAGCATTTATTTGGACTTATGATTTCAGAGGGAGAGACCAGTGACCAGAGCAGCATGGCTGACAGAAACAGGAGCCTGGCTGATCACCGGTGATCCACACAAAGGAAGCGGAGAAAGAGGCTGATCACCTGTGATCCACGCACAGAGAGCGGTGCAAGAGAGAGGACAGGAAGTGGAGGGAGGCTGAAAACCCTCAAAGCCCACCCCAGTGTTGTACTTCCTCTAGCAAGGTGGCAGCTCCTAAGAGCATATTTCAGATACTGGGGAATTTGACTTGTATGTTTTTTTTCACCTGTTTAAATCTAGTCTGCTCATACGTTAATGGCCACATGTGCAATTATTTTCAGCTCATGTCCTTATTTTTCCTCTATCACAATACTTTTAGTATTCAGTGGGACCATACCCATCTTTATCTCTGACCTACTATGTTCAGCTGAATTATTGGACCAACATTATTAATCCAGTCAGACATGTGAACAAAAGGTTTATGAGCTATACACTTGGTCTGGTGTCATTTCCCAGGCTGTGTCTTAGGGCCATCAATCATTAATATACAATTAAATGAATTTTTTAATTTGAAAGAAATGAAAAATAGCATCATGTATTAAATTGTCAAATCCAATAATTTTGTGGATTTTCACTGTTCTGTTCCATTTCTTTTTTTATGTTATTCTTTTTATTGTATGTGTATGAGTGTATGGCCTGCATGTATGTGAATATACCCGTGTTGTGCGATGCCTGTGGAGGAGAGAAGAGGGTGTTGTATCCCCTGGAACTGGAGCTAAGGACAGTGGTTAGCTCCCCATATTGGGTCTGGAAACCGAACCTGAGTCCCCAGAGCCTGGGTCCTTTGCAAGAGCAGCCAGTGCTCCTAACACTGAGCCATCTCTCCAGCCCCTTCTGTTCCATTTCTTATTGTACACAGGCAAGTCTTTTCTCAACTTACCTCTTGTAGTTTTTCACCAAGGGATTCTAACGACAGTTCCTTCCTGGCACTTTCTCGAAGCCCTATCACACAAAGCTGCAAATGCAATGACCCATTGTCCACATATTACAGTTTCATCAAACGCTTCAGCAGGGAATGACATAGATTGCCATTTTCCAGATTCCTATAACAATTTCTTCAACACCCAAAGCAATGCTGCGGGGTGAAGGCTCTGCTCTGGCAGACCTCACTCTTGGTACCGGTTCCTGCTTCCATCAGCATGCGTGCTTGCACCAGCCATGAACACATCAGTGGCTTTTGAGGAGTCGCATTGATTCCTTTCTCCTATCACTTGGGGACTATGGGTAGATCAGTTCCATTGAGCTTTATTGGGCTTGATAGAAACTTCTGGGTTCCAGTAGCATCTGCTCATCTGATTTGTGCCCCAGGAGGAAGGACCACCCCTGCTGTAGTATGTTTTTCTCATGGTGGAAGGCCTGAGACAAAAGACAAAAACAAACCACCAAAGTACATTTAAAGCTTCAGCTTGAATTCTGTAAGTCATGCCCACAGGCCACAGTGAGTCACACGGCCAAATTCAAAGCCAGTGGGGTGAAGAGACAAAGATAACTTACCTAGAACCAAAGCAAGGCAAGGACACAGTGACTGGGAACACACCCACTGTCACAGCCACTAAAGTGATCGCCTCCTTTTTCATTCTATTCTACAAAGTGATTGGCTTTAAAATATATATATTTGTATTAATTTTTTTCATAGAATACATCTTAATCCTCTTTAGACCCCCTGTCTGCACCTCCCCATAGCACCACCTACTGCATCTCACACATTCTGTCATATATGTAAGGCTTATCAAGTAAAGTTTGTGATACCAGATGTCCCTTGGTGTAAGTTCATTCATTGGAGCCTGGTCAATCTATCATCTTTCCCTTAAAGAAAAACAACTCTCCCTCACCCAACATGATCAGCTGCCAAGGGTTCCTTGGTTAAAGATGGGGCTTCCTACCCATTTCCCCAGTTCAATACTGGGTTTTTGTCTGGTTTGAGTTTGCACGAGTCTTGTGCTTGTTGTCAACATTGCTGTAAATTCATATGAACAATTCCCAGAAGCCTTGAAAACCCTGTTTCCTTGTAGACATGCACCACCCCTGGCTCTTATACTCTTTCCATGCCTTCTTCTTCAATGAGTTCTGAGCCTTGGGTGGGTGAGGTTTAATAGAGGAGTCCTGTCCAGGGACACACTCAGTTATTCTCTACACTTTGGCCAGTTGTGGCTTTCTGTTGCCCTCTGTTGCATGGAGAAGCGTCACTGGTGAGAGTTAAAAGATGTGTGCGTATTCCCTCTACCCCCCTCCCCGTTCCACTATGTTCCATGAGCCGTACATGTAGAGGTTCCACTGCAGATGTGTCTCTTAGGGCTCAGCATCTCAGGCATCTATTCCCTGTGTTTGATCAGCTGTGGAATTCTGTAATAGTCTCCACCTGCTGCAAAAAGAAGCTTCTTTGATGAGTGGTGACTGTTATACTTGTTTGTAAATACAAAGATACGTATTTAACACACAGGAAGAACTCACATTTGTCTAGGGATGTAGTAGACCTGGGGTTTTCTCTAGGATCTGTGATCTCTCCAGCCATGTATGAAAGGGATTGTGTATTTCACATTTTACATCTGCCTGTGCAGAGCTGTTCAACTCCGACTGAACAGAGGAAACTTGGTCTTGATAGCTGTGCGGGATGGTTTTAGCTGTCGACTTGACACACTTGGGAAGAAGGCACCTCAACTTTGAGAACTGTCTCTATCAGACTGGCCTGAGGCCTTGTCTCTGAGGTATTTCCTTGATTCTTGAGCAATGTAGGAGGGCCCAGCCCACTGCGATGGTGCCACCCCTGGGTAGTTGGTCCGAGGGTGTATAAAAAAGAAGGCTGAGCACAGGTCAGAGGAGAAAGCCAGTAGTCAGTGTTCCTCTGTGGTCTGTGCTTCAGCTCCTGCCTAAGTTCATGCCCTGAGTTTCTGCCTGATTTCTCTCAATGAGGAACTGTGTTCAGGATGTGAAAATCAAATAAACCCTTCCTCCCAAAGTTGGTTTTGGTCAGAGGAATCTATCACAGCAACATAAAAGTAACTAAACAATAGTCCTAGATTCCGGGGTTTAATGGAACACCATTCACAACACATGTCAGCTTTCAATGTCTTCTCTCCGTATGAACCAACCACAACTGTTTTGCACACGGGCACTGTGTACAGACTGCAGCTCTCCATCAGATAACCTGGGATGGGAAGCACGTCAATTGGTGGCAACTACCCGCATCGGGATAACCAGATTAATTCTAGGCCTTCCCATAGGCATGAATGTGATCTTTAAGTGAAGGCTTCACTCCAGGCAGGACTGGAATGTGTTAGTTGTACCTGAAGAATGGAAGACAGATTGAGACAATGCTGCAGTGACAGAGAGGGAGGGAGTTAGCATGGCAGAGAGAGGAAGAGCAAGGACCAGCGAGAGGCACAGAGAACAGTCAATGCTAAGATAGGGTCCTAAAGAAACCGAGAATTAAGAAGTGTTGATAGGGGCTGGAGAGATGGCTTAGAGGTTAAGAGCACTTCCTTCTCTTTCAAAGGACCCAGATTCAGTTCCCAGAACCCACCATGGTACCTCAGAATCACTTATAACTTCAGTTATAGGATATGATGCCCTCTTCTAGCCTCCACAGGTATAAGGCACACATGTGGTACAGTTACACATATGCAGGCACCCACACATATACATACACTGCTGATGAGGGTCCTCCCTGCTGATGAGGGTCCTCCCTGCTGATGAGGGTCCTCCCTGCTGATGAGGGTCCTCCCTGCTGATGAGGGTCCTCCCTGCTGATGGGCGCCCTCGCTACTGGAGGTCAAGATGGATGAGGGGTGATGGGGAAAGACTATAGTGAGGATATAACAAAAGCACCTGGAAGGCAGGAGAAGAGATGGACAGACTAAGACGTCCCACCACCCAGCTGCACATCAGAGAAATCATAGTGTTTTGTAAGCTCTCTTGTGGATAGTGTGGCCATAGTTTATAATACAAACCAAGATAATTTTGAAAGTAAAGGGGCTGTTAGTAATCACTGCAGGACAATGGACAGAAGACAGGATGACTCTGAGGAAGGAGGTATATTTGATAGTTTCCAAAGATGGAAACTTCTCTTCCATATCATCTTATTTTCCCATCAAAAGATGGGCTCCATCCTGAACCCTTGAATCCACAACTGACTGGCTTTGTGACTTTCTCTGAATGACAGAATGCAAAGGAATCAATGCTTGGTCATTGACAGGCCAACTTAAGTTTAATAGCAACTACTCTTGAAGGTTTTTTCCTAAGAAATCCAGGTCTTGGGGCTAGAGAGATGGCTCAGTGGTTAAGAGCACTGGCTGCTCTTGCAGAGGTCCAGGATTCAAGCCCAGCACCCACATGGTGTTAACTACCATCCATAACTCCAGTTCCAGGGGATCCAATGCCCTCTTCTGACCTCCGTGGGCAATTCACAACATGGGTGCACTTGCACAGATAGAGGCAATACACTCATACACATAAAATAAAAATAATAAAATATTTTTTAACAAGAAATCCAGGTCTGGAAGTTGTAAACACATGAGGAGTAGAAACCAGCCAGCTAGCACACAGAATCATGGAAATGTGTCAACTCATGTTTTAAAGTCCAATGTTTTAATTAGAAAGACAAACATTACATGCTCTCTCTCATACACACACCCTGGCTTCTGAATGTCATATACCTACACTTACGAGGGAGTATGAACAGACCCCAGAAACTAGAAAGGCCTATGGGAAGGGGAAAAATGAAGATTTAAAGGTTGGGAGGTGGGCATAGTGGATGTATTAGTTACTTTTCTGTTGCTATGATTAAACACCCTAACCAAGGTAATTACAGAAGAAAGAGTTCCCTTGGTCCTATGGTTAGAAGGAGAGAGTTTACTGGTCCTACGGTCCTCAGTGGTGGAGGAGACACGGCAGCGGGCATCTGGAGCGGGAAGCTGGCTCATTGCACTTCCATGTTCACACAAGCAGCTGAGAGAGAAGCAAGGTGTGAGCCAGGCTGTGAACTCTCAAAGCCCGCCCCCAGTGCCACACTCCTCCAGCAAAGTCACACCTCCTACACTTCTGTAAGCAGCATCACCAGTTGCTTACACGTATGTACATGTGGGGGCGTGCATTTGTGTGGAGGCCAGAGGTCACCTTTACATGTTATTTCTCAGGTGCCATCCACTGTTTGAGATAGGCTCACTGGTGTTAACATCCTGGCTATGCTAGGCTAAGTGGCCAGCAAGCCCCAGGAACCCCGTCTCTGTGTCTCAGGACTAGGATTATAAGCATACACCACCACACTAGGCTTTTTATGTGGATTCTGAGGGATCTAAACTTAAGTCCTTGTGCTTGTATGCCAGGCATTTTACCAAGGAGCTATCACCAGCCCCCAGCACATGCACATGTTCTGGAAGAACGGAGATGACATCAGGATGGTTTTCTCAGCTTCCATTCTGTTCTTCTGGGCCCCACATATTGGGTGGTGCCGCTCACATGGTGGGCCCGGGATCTCCGCCTTTCATTGTCCCACCTGTCAGTGCTCTCTAGAAACACCCTTCTGTTCAGTGGTGCTCGTCTAGGAGGCAGCTCACGATTCGCTCAAGTTGAAGATCGAGACACTGCCCCTCAGAGGCTGCCTTCTGGCTCCACTTCTGCCCCCACAGCCCTCTTGTCTGGTGTCAGGTCATCCGTAGGGCTCACCTAGTGTTGCCAAACCAAGCTCTTCAGGACTCTGCCTGTAGGAATTTTAAAGAGTTCTGAGCGAGGAGCTGGAGAGATGGCTCAGTGGTTAAGAGCACTGGCTGCTCTTGCAGAAGACCGGGGTTCATATCCCAGCACCCACATGGCGGCTAACAACTGTCTGTAACTCCAGTTCCAGGGGATCGGCTACCTTCTTCTGTCCTCCACCAGCATTGCACAACATGGATGTGCTTACACACATGCAGGCATAACACTCAAACACATAAAATAGAAACAAGAGTTCTGAGTGAGATTCACCTGATTTCTGAAACTATTGAACAAAGATACCAAGTTTGCCAATAGATACCTGAAATATTTGATCAAGAGAGTATAAAAGGAAAGAAAAATCCAAGGAAAGTGTCAGCTCCTGGATCTTTTAAACTCTGGAGAGATCACCAAGGGTATCTTTTTCTAATGTGGGGGGTTACATCAGCTCACACCTGTGACTGTGTGTGTTTCCAGATCATTTGAGTTTTTCCACTGTAACTGTCATCAGACTGTGACAAAACTGAATGGAAAGATTTGGGGGGTGAAGCCCAGTCCAACCAATGGTGTGTATGCTGGACCGTCACTATAGGACGAACAATATTCTATTGCTTCAGAATAAATTGTTTTCTGTTTATGAGTCAAGGTCTCCCTGCAGTCTTAGCAGGCCTAGAGCTCACTATGCAAATCAAGCTTGTCCCAATCTCACAGAGATTCACCTGCACCTGCCTCCCAAGTGCTGGATTCAAAGGTGTGCACCACCACACCCAGCTATAATAAAACTTTTTTATTATTTATCATTTTTATTTCACATGTATGAGTGTATTGCCTGCATGCACATAAGTGCACCTGTGTTGTGCAATGTCTGTGCAGGTCAGAAGAGGGCACTGGATTCCCCTGGAACTGAAGCTATGAACAGTTGTTAGCCACCACGTGGGTGCTGGGAATCAAACCCTGGTCCTCTGGAAGAGCAGCCAGTGTTCTTAACCACTGAGCCATCTCTCCAGTCCTGCTTGCAGCTTCTTAGACTGAAAAGCCACCAAGTCTTGTGCCCTCAAGCGTGCAGATGTCCATTATTGAGCCACCCAGCCTCCAATCAGGTAAGCCAATCTAATAAATCCCCTTTCATAATTGTGCATGCCTGCGTGTGTGTGTGTGTGTGTGTGTGTGTGTGTGTGTGTGTGTGTGTTTGATTGGTTCTGCTCCCTAAAGAACTCTAATACATCTGAGTCAGAAGACTCTCCAACTGACCTATATGGGATTTTCAGAAACAGTTAATAAAATGAAGCCTGACCGTCTGTGGTAACCTTCAGGAAGCCAACTCTTTCCAGCAGAAGAAAGAAGTTTTGTCTGCAAAGTGACAGCATTTTGAGACAAGCTGTGTCATTACCTAGCTACGTACCATTTCTCTCAGCGTCTAAATATAGCCATGCTGGACAAAGGAGGTAGGCCAATATAACCTAGCGAAAAATCTCTGTGGAAGAATATTCTTAACAAATTTACCTTCATAATTTGCTCTAAAGGAAAATGTTCAAGAACAAGTCACTTGGTGATGGCTTTAATGAGTGGGTCTGCATTCTTTGAAGTTTGCACATCTAATCAAGAGAACAGATACTTCTACGTTGACAAATTCCTCACACACAGAACGGAAGCAAACCAGCACAGCTGTTCTTGTCATTTTTAGAATTTTCCAACCAGAGGTGTCTGATTTGTTTCAGCTTTTATTAATTTGGTCAGCCAGTCTGCAAAGGAAAGCAGAAGGGAATTGCAGAGAAGCAGCGTGAATGATTCCTAGTGGAATAGTGAAGGCCATCACAAAAGCATCATTGCATTAACTGCTCTGGGAAGAGGCAACTGGGGGTGTAAACCTTTGGGCCTGCCAAGGGAATGTCTACAGTGGTATCTTAGTAACCTGCCACCTCATTGGACTATTTCTGCTTGTCACGGGGTGAAGACCCCCAAATCATGAAAGTGAGAGACCTGCTGGCCACCCCACCTGCTACAGATGTGTTGTGTGACTTTTCCTGGTTAGATGTGAACCAAGTCTAGCTTAGGGAGCCTGTGAATTTATTGGGTTATTTACGGGAACTTGAGGACAGAGCAGACCACGTACTCATAAACATAAAATAAAAATACATATTTTTTTAAAAGAAAAAGAAGGAAGCATATCATTACATGTTTCTTATTTTAAGCATGGAGTAGCAACATAATATTTGAAATTCAGCTGTGGTGAATGAAAACACAGAGAACATCCCCTAACATGGCCATTCGGGACAATCAATGGAGAAGTATAACTAATGTACAAATAACAAAGAAAACATGAAGGATTCAGAAGATCCTTGAAAAGAAAACCAAAAAAGAAGAAAAACAGAGAAAACAGAACAAAGAGAGGGTGGCACCAGATGCGTAAAGGCAGTCACTTCAAGAGGCCAGGAGAGGCCTTGGATCCCCTGGAGCTGGAGTTACAGATGGTTATAAACCACCATGTGGGTGTTGGGAACTGAAGAAAGAAAGAAAGAAAGAAAGAAAGAAAGAAAGAAAGAAAGAAAGAAAGAAAGAAAGAAAGAAAGAGAGAGAGAGAGAGAGAAAGGAAGGAAGGAAGAAAGAGAAAGAAAGAGAGAGAGAGAAAGAAGGAAAGAAGGAAAGGAAGAAAAGAAGAAAGGACCCAGGTTCGATTCCCAGCACTCATATGACAGCTAACAACCATCCTAACTCCAGATCCCGAGAATCCAATGCCCTATTCTGACCTCTGAGGGCACTGTACAACACAAGTGTGCTCACATGCATGCAGGCAATACACTCATACACATAAAATAAAAATAATAAATAAAAAATTTTAAAGGTGTCTTTTTCTGAAATGGGAGAAGGATAGAAGGCTGACAGTATCCTTCTGATATCGAAGCAGAAATGGCAGGGAGAGAAATAAAGATATAATCTAGGATTAAAGATTAAAGCCAAAAAAAAAAGAAATTTAGACATCATCAATACAGAAATGGTATTTAATCCAAAAAGGACCAATTCTTCCAAGGAAGGGAAAGAAAAAGGCTGAACCCTGGGGCATTCTGGGATTTGGAGGCAGAGCAGGGAAGGGCAGAGAGGTGAGAGACGTGAGATCCAGAAGGACGAGGCTGTGTGGTACTTCATCTGTGTTCAGGAGAAAGGGACCGAGACAACGTGAGAAAGAACAGCGATGACCTCATTACCAGAGCTGAGGAGGAGCACAAACCTCAGAGTCCAGACCCAGCACAACCCCAGGACAGGAGACCCCTCACAACACAGACCATGACAGACATCAAAGACAAAAGGAAGTCCTCGAAGCAACCAGAGAGGAAGGGACGAGCACTAGATAACGATGCCGAGGCAGGCAGGGTGCTTCTAACCCAGCAAAGGACACCAGAGCCCAGAGGAACAGCGGCTACTCAGTGCCCAGGGGCCTAACCACCAAGATGCGTCCGCAGATCAGAGAAAGTACCACTTAATGTGAAGAATGACATGAAGCCATCTTTAGACAAACATATCCTCAGGAGGCAGAAGCAGGGAGTTCTGAGTTCTATGAGAACTCTGGTCGACACAGCATTTTCCAGGCTAGCCAGGGCTGCATAGTAAGACCCCAGGTAAGAAAGAAGAAAGAAAGAAAGAAAGAAAGAAAGAAAGAAAGAAAGAAAGAAAGAAAGAAAGAAAGAAAGAAAGAAGAAAGAAAGAAAGAAAGAAAGAAAGAAAGAAAGAAGAAAGAAAGAGAGAGAAAGAGAGAAAGAGAGAGAGAGAGAAAGGAAGGAAGGAAGGAAGGAAGGAAGAGAAAGAAAGAGAGAGAGAGAAAGAAGGAAAGAAGGAAAGGAAGAAAGGAAAGAAAGAAAACACACAAATATTTCAGTAAAACGATGGAGGAAGATTAACCCTGTCAAATACCGAACATGAAAATCTAGCAATTCAAACAGCTAAGTAATGGCAGATGATTATAGATACCATAGGGCCCCAGACAAACACAAATATGTACAATGAAAGAATGTAATTTCTAATACAGTTAACCCTGACTTTTCCCTTTTTACGATAACTAGATAGAAAATTTCAAAAGTAATGAAATTAGGTCTTTCACTTTATATAAAAAATAAAACAAAAAGTCCAAGATCTAAATGCAAAAATTTAAATTTGTATGCACATATGTATGTATGTGCCAGACCTTATGGCACACACCTATAATCGTAGCAGCAAGATCAAGAGTTCCAGGTCAATGTGCTCACACAGTGAAACCCTTTCAGAGGGAGGTCAGGGAAGGACAGGGGCACGATAGGAAAGCTTCAGATTTCAAATTAAGAAAAGCTTCATTAGAGCCTCAAAACTATAAAAGAAGAAAGTAATGAAGTTGACTTGTTAGAAAAGGTCTAGTTAGAAAAGAAACTATATTGGGAAAAAGTATTTACAGAATATTTATGGAATATACTCACTATTGTTAAAGTCATAAGAGGATCAATAAGCCTCACCCCTCGGCCAGGCCTCAGGTCAGAGAAAACTGAGAATCAAAGTTTCAGTTACGTTAGATAACCAAACCCAGAAATCCAACATACAAAATGTCACAGCCACCCATGGGTCTATATTTTTATTTTCTTACTTATCAGAATAGGCATATGCTATTGTAAGGTTCTGGGTTCGAGAGACACAGCACACACCACTAAGACATAAAAGGCAGGACTACAGTATCAGACACAGAATAAGGGACCGCTGTCACTAAACCCTGGCACAGAGAGGCCAGGCAGCTGGAATGTGGGGCAAAGGGTGGGAAAGAGTGGGAGCCAAATGGAGCCTGAAGAACGGGAAGGGCTACCCACGGGCCTCTGACCCAGCAGAGGAATAGAGGGAAAAGAATCTTGCAGAAAGTGGAGCTAAAAATGTCACTTTAAAAGCCCAGGCAGGTGATGCACACCTTTAATCCCAGCAGAGGCAGAGGTGGGCAGATCTCTATGAGATTTCAAGGCCAGTCTGGTTTACATAGTGAGCTCCCAAACTGGGGCTACAGGGAGACCCTGACTCCAAAAAAAACAAAAAAAGAAAGAAAGAATAAGAAAAAGAAAAAGTCACATTAAAGCAATAAATTAATTAAACAGTGAGAAGAAAATGGCCCAGGAGAGGGGCCATTGTTCCAGCACGGTAGGAACAAAACTTGAAACCTGAAAGGTAGATGAAGAAATTGAGATGGATGCACAAGTAGGTAATGACCATGAGGAGTTTTATGCTGAGTTCAGGTCTTTGGATTTTATCTTTAAAATGCTTTCTTTGCATCTATTTATCGAGAGAGGAGAGAGAGACAGAGACAGAGTGTGCGTGCCGTGCCAAACATGGGGAGCTACTTGTGGGGGTAGGTTTTCTCCTTTGACCCTGTGGCTTCCAGGGTTCGAACTCAGGCTTAGTGGCAAGCACCCTCACCCACCTAGTCATATTGCCAGCCCTATTTTTGGTCTTAAGGGAAGGAGAGAAATACTGAAAGAATTAAGCTTAGAAATAAATAACCAGATTGGGGTTTTGAAAAAAACTTTTATATCCTTGTCATTTAACATGGTCTGCAGCCTGGATAGATCTCACCAAACGCCAGTGGATGAAGCCTGGGAGACTGTGGATCTGAGAAGAAAGAGGGGGACCAGCTGTCTGTCACCTGTGAATGACTTCAGGAAGGGCCTGGAGTAGAGAGATGGGCCTGCGGGTCCCCCATGGCTCACCTCAGTAGTCAGGACCATCATCTCTGCCCCACAAATAGTTCCACAGTTCTTAGCAGGTCAGAAATCACATTCCTCAAAGTCCCTGTGATGGTTGGTGTTAACTGTCAGCTGACAGAATCTTAGGGCTGGGAGACAGGCCACCCTGCAGCCTTTGGGGGACTATCTTGATTGCTTTAATTAAGGTGGGAAGGCCTGCCTACTGTGGGTGGGGACATTCCCTGGCTGGCATGTGTAAATAAAGAAAGTGAACGGAACAGCAGCCTGAGGTCCTCTCTACTTTCTGACTGTGGATGGGCTGTGGAGGTTCAGGATCCTGCCCCTGTACTCCTCCCTGTGAGAGATGCAGCCTTGAACTGTGAACCAGTGTGAGGCCTTTCTCCTTTGCTGCTGTTGTCAGGGTATTTACCATAGCAACAGAAAAGTAACAGGACAGTCCTCCAATCTCCACCCAACTAAGCTCCCCTTGCAAAATCATGAAACAAAGAGTCTCCTGAGGTTGGGGGAAATCTGGGGAAGGGGGAGGGGCTGGCAGGTAGGAGGGGGTGGGGTGTCATCACCGTCAGGCTACTTGGGCTGTGACTTGTTGAACTTGAGACAGACTGGAATTGTGTAGGGGCACTTGGCAGGCTTCTTTTTGGTGTCCCCGGCTTCCTTCACCACAAATGAACCTGTCTTTCTCAGTTTTCTGCAACCTGATCATTAGCCCTAGACAGCCTATGAGCACATCTCTGACTTTCAAACAAAGACCTGGAAAAGAAATGCGGGCCCCACCTTCGAGTGCATCTCTTGGGAATGTTTAAGTTCTGGTTTTCCTGAAGGAGAGGAGTTCATTAAGCCTAAGCCCCACATTCAGTCATGGCTCTGTTTACTAAGAAAGAAAAAGAGCAAGAACTCCACAAAGGCAGCTCCGGCAAGCGGGGAGTCCGTCCCGTGTCAGACCACAGTCCTGGAAATTGAATGTTTAATTCATAGAGTAAATTATAAGCGATTACTTGTACAAGTAGCTGCAATGTCCTTAAAATTATTCTTTAACTGAGGAAAAGTTTTTTTTGACCTTTGGAGAAAATGCTTGCTTCTAGCTATGACTAAAAAGAGATTCCCTTCTCGCTCTGTTGTGTTAAGAATCTTTTCTTCTCATAAAGAAGGCACCACAGTGATTTATAACTGTCATAAAAGCCTGGAATTCTTTTGAGGTTAAGCTACTCAGCTATTCAACTTTTACTACAGAAACTTTGAAATTCAAAAAGAAAAAATAATGTAAGTTTTTGAAGGACATGTGTTGCTGTAGGTGATCCCGTTAATTAAAAGTGATTGCCTGCTAGGAAATCAGACTTTAAAAAGTTTCACGAATTTATTAGAACCCTGGAGGTATCTTTGTATGCACAGAGCCTGGCACACCATTTATGCAATTTTGTTTCAGATCTGCTTAAAGCCTTCCTGACACTCCCCCCAGCACCCAGCAGCTCTGCTAGCGTGAGTATGTGTTTTGGCTAATTGAATTATGTGAAAATACATTCTAATGAAGCCTTAGTGGGGGTGTTTGCTGAGTAGATTCTTGTCTAATTTCCTCTAAATTAGGAGCGTCTTTTTACGGCAGATTAATGTTTTAGGGAAGGCTACCTCCTTAAAGGGGAGGGGAGGGAACAGCGCATTGTAGAATATTGGGTGTTGTTTTTCCATATTTAAAAAGCTCTCTGTGCACCTGACCTATACTTCTTCAGATGAGAGAACCCTGAAAGAGATTTTAATAATAATTTCTTTTAAATGCACCATTCCATAAAAAACCAATGATGTGCAATTATCCAATCAAATTAATGAGCAAATTATTAATCTTCTCTAAAAACATTTGGAGTTTCTTTTCTTTTCTTTTTTTTTCTTCCCTTTAATACACTTTAAAGAACGATTGTGTTTGGTTTGGTTTGCGTTTAATGAGGATTATTATTTAATGGTCCTATTTGGATTTTTTTCAGCATGTCTATTTGGAAATATTACCTCGTAACATTTGTTGCTGTAATTCTGCGTCCCCGGATGCTGGTATTTGAGAAACACGTTTGGAAGCGCTGTGGCTGTTTTTCACAGGAACAGGGGAGCTATCAAAGTCTCAGCCCATGCCTCTGCAGGAGAGAGGGGCAGTGCTGTGACCCCATGCCCCGGGCTCACAGGCTGCAATCAGCTAACTGATAACCAGGAATGGGCAACCATGGCACTCCTCTAGGTGGCCTGGCAGGTCACAACACTCCCCTCCAGGCCTATTTTTGTTTCTGCAGCATCACGGTCTTGCACCATCAGCTGCGGCAGGGGATAAGCCAAGCTGGAGGAGCAGGCTGCACTGCGCACAGCCCAAGCTGTCTCCAGCCAGGAACAGGGTGAGAACTTAGCTGCAGGCCCTGCTCCCAGAAATAAACCATTTGCCCCTTAGAAAAGATGCATCAACGTGGAAATCGTCTATGCAGATGAAACATTAGATGCTTATCAGATAGTTCAAAGAGCCCTACACCCCAGAAAACAGTGGGGTTAGGTTACATGCATGTGAGTTATAAAAATAAAAACTATACCACAAGACTTGGGGGCCATTTGTACAATTGCAGAGGGAACTATTCTCTGTGAAAGATTAGTAGGATTAATATTTGAATTACTGTATTATTTTTGAGACAAGGTCTCTGGACGGAGTCCAGGCTAACCTTGAACTCACTGGGTAGCCCAGGCTGGCCTCAGAATTTTCAAGTACTAGGTTTACTGGTGTGTAACAACAGGCAGGCCTCTGGGAGCTGCTGAGTCTTGACATATTTTAAGTGTGTTGGATCACAGAATCAGACACTGGAAAGCTGCCTGTTAGTGTGAGGGCCAGAGGCACATCCCAGACACTGTCATCCTGGCTCCCTGTTATCACTCATCCTGGAGTGACACTCAGTCCTGCTACCCCAAGAGCCCTGGCCAGCTATGGTCTCCCCTTGTCTGTGACTCTAGCAGACTCCTACAGCTCTGCCCTGTCAGTCACCCAAGAGACGCCTCCGAAGTTCTGACCCCCCTGTCTGTGGCTTCCCTCACATCCCACCCATTTATTCTTTATGCCACTTCCATTCTAATTTATTTTAGAGACGTTCAAAGCAGTTCAGCAAAGCTTAGCTGAAAATTCTTACTCTGATACCTGCTAGTCATTGGTTTTCTTCCTGTCACCAACTCTTCTCAGCCTCAGTTTCCAAACCTAGGATAGAAATACTTACCCCATTGGAGTGATGGAGATGGAATAGGCTTTGGAAGGATAAAGCAAGCTGACAGCACGGTCAGAGAGCAACAGTCTGCATGGGACCTAGCAATAGCTGATAGTACATTTTACCAAGAACTTTGCTAACATCCATGTGGAGCTAAGGTCTAATACTCTAACTGTTGCATGGTCGTTTCTCTAATGGAGTCAATACCTACCTGAAACCCACGGCTACCCCAGTGTTCATTCATTCGTGCATTCATGCATTCAACATAGAAGGCCTGCCCATCAGATGCTGCCCAACCATTTCAGTCAGGACTGTCATTAACTCAGAGTCTTTGCATAAGGCAGAAGCCTTAATGCAAATTCAAGCACGTTCATGAAAAGATGGGACTGGGCTGTATAGACACAACTACCTCTTTTTTTAATGACATAGGTTTTCAGTGTGCTTCTTTATAAGCATGCTCAGTTTGGGTTTATTTTTAAGTTGATGTAAATACATATCTACACATACTGACAAATACAACACACAGTCAGGTACTTACCACACATGGAAAACAAATTCTGTACTTTATGTGGAGGAGATGGATATGTGTGTGCAGATATGCATGCAGGTACATGTGTGTACAGGTACCCACGTAGGTGTGTATACAGGTATGCATATACCTGTATGTGTGTGTATAGGTATGCATGCAGGTGCATGTGTATACAGGTATGCATGCAGGTACATATGCATACAGGTATGTATGCAGGTGTGTATACAGTACGCATGCAGGTGTGTGTGTGTACAGGTATGCATGCAGGTGTGTATACAGTACGCATGCAGGTGTGTGTGTACAGGTGTGTGTGTGCAGATGCATGTGTATGCAGATGTGTGTAAAGATATGCATGTGTGTGTACAGGTATGTATGCAGGTATGTGGGTACAGGTATACATGCAGGTGTGTGTGTACAGGAGTGTGTATGCAGGTATGCATGCAGGTGTATGTGTGGGGGGGTATATGTGCAGGTGCATGTGAGCACATGTAGGGGTCAGAGGGCAATGTCAAGTGCCGTTCACCTTATTTTTTGAGACAAGGTCTCAAGTTCTCTCTATGGGACCTGGAGTTCCCCCATCAGGCAAAGCTGCCTGGCCAGGGAGCCCTCTGTCTCTGCCTCCTCAGCCCTGGGGTTTCAAGCATGTGCCACCATATACATGTGGCTTTTAAAATGTGGTTCAAGGGACTGAGATCAGGCCCTCATGCTTTTACTTCATTGACTAGGTCATCTCCCCATTCCTCTTAATGCACTGTCCAAATCATTTCATTGGACCATTGAATAATAGAAGCACTTAGCCAATAATACCTTTTCATTTTATTTGAAAGTGTTTCCATCTCTATTAAGTTCCAAAATCCTAGTAAGGAGAACTGGAGAGAATTGAACCTAAGGCAAAGTGATAACTAAGAGTATTCTTCTAGTCATTTAAAATGAAACAGCGAAGGACGGCATGAGAGAAAGAGCGTCCTCATGGACAGGGTCTGAGTGAAACAGCGAAGGACGGCGTGAGAGAAAGGACATCCTCACGGACGGGGTCTGAGTCCGCAGCAGCTAGCAGAAGATGATGCACAGCTTGTAACAGGTGCTCCGGAAGGGCTGCCAGGGACCCAGAGCCCCAGCTGGACACTATGCAGACTATCTACTTGCTCCTTGTGATTAAGGGCTTGGAAATGATTTCATGTTTCAAGGTGTATATTAAAAATATTTTATATAACACCTATATCCTGTAATGCCAATGGAGGCCAGAAGAGGGCATTGGATCCCCTGGAACTGGAGTTGCAGATGGTTGTTAGCTGCCATGTGGGTGCTGGGAATTGAACCCAGGTCCTCTGCAAGAGCAACTTTAACTGCTGAGCCATCTCTCCAGTCCCAAGGTGTATTTTAAAATCTTGTGTGATGTATGTGTGTGTGTGTGTGTGTGTGTGTGTGTGTGTGTGAGTGTAGACATGTGAGTTCTGGGGACTCAAGCTCAGGCTGTCATACCAGCAAGTGCTTTACCCACTGAGCTATCTCCCAACCCCAGCAGTATTTTTCTAAGTCTTTCTTTGCCTTCTGGTACCATCCTCTCTCACCTTCAATACTTAGAACAATGTCTCTAAGAACACTGTGTATAACCTAACAGGGCATCTCTACAGCAAACAAGGGGCAGGAAGCCTGGCTCTCGTGTACTAAACCGACACAACCTGCCCTCATCCTGCACCTTGGTACAGAGTGGACAGGGCTGCCTTCACCAGGGCCTCAGGGCTGAGTGTGGGTGGCAGTCAGCAGAGCAGTGGGGAGAAGGTAGCTGAGGCCTCGACGCAAGCTCTGCCCTTATAGACAATGTGCTGTCCTTGACTCCCTCCCACCTCAGATCACTCTAGCCTTGTCATGGACAGTCACTGCACTGCAAAATGGAAAAAAAAAGTAGAAAGTTACAAACTCACTCAAGGACTGGAGAGATTGCTCAGTAGGTGTTTTAGTCTGCTTCTCTGTTGCTGTGACAAGCACCATGACCAGAATCAGCTTGGGGAGGAAAGGTTTATTTCATCTTACAACTCCCAGGTCACAGTCCATCACTGAGTGACGTCAGGGCAGAAACTCCAGGCAGGGACCTGGAGGCAGGAACTGAGGCAGAGACCATGTGGGAACCTGTTTATAGGCTTGGGCCCCCTGGCTTGCTCAGCTACCTGTTTTATACAGCCCAGGCCCACCTGCTCAGGGATGGTACCATCCACTATGGACTGGCCTTCCTACATCAATGAATAATTAAGAAAATGCCTCACAGACATGCAGGCCAGTCTAATAGAGAAAATGCCTCAGCTGAGGGTCCCTCGTCACAGGTGACTGTAGTTGGTATCGAGCTGACAAAAATCCAGCAAGCACAGTGGGTGAAGGCACCTGCAGACCAGCCTGAAGCCCGAGTTTAATATCTGGAACCCACATAATGGAAGGAAAGAACAGATTCCCGCAAGTTTTCCTCTGACCTCTACATACACACCAGGGCACACAAGCACACACACACACACACACACACACACACAATAAATAAATGTAAAAAAAACCAAGTCATTTAAGAGCTGGCAAGATGGCTCAGCTGATAAAGAGGCTTACTATACAAACCTAGCCATCTGAGTTCAATTTCAGGAACCAACATAAGGTGGGAGAAAAGAACCAACTCAACAGAATTGTCCTCTGACCTCGGCTCACACATTGTGGCACACACACACTTGCACACATGCACACTTACACATGCTCTAATAATAATAAATAATTTTAAATTAATACCTTTGATATCTTTGTAAATACAAATAATAATGTACAGATAAGTATCGTTTTATATGTATGAGTGTATTGCCTGCATGTAAGTGCACCTGTGTTGTGGAGTGCCCATGGAGGTCAGAAGAAAGAAGAAAGAAAGAAAGAAAGAAAGAAAGAAAGAAAGAAAGAAAGAAAGAAAGAAAGGAAGGAAAGGAAGAAAGGAAGAAAGGAGGGAGGGAGGGAGGGAGGGAGGGAGGGAGGGAGGGAGGGAGGGAGGAAAAATAAATACTTTTACTTTATGTGTGTGAATGTACTGCCTGCACATATGTCCGTGTTCCTGTGTCATACAATGCTCACAGAGGTCAGAAGGCATCAGATCCCCCTGGAACTGGAGGTCTGGACAGTTGTTCACCATGTAGTGCTGGGAACCAAACCTGGGTCCTCTGAGGAGGAAGCAGCACCTTACCTGCTGAGCCATCTCTCCAGTCCCAAGTTGTAGGCTTTCTATACTACACATTTATTACTTTTGACACCAGAAAAACTGTGTATAAAATAGTATAAACATAAGTATGAATCAGTATAAATAGGGGCTGGAGAGAGGGCTCAGTGATTACGAGCATTTGCTGCTCTTGCAGAGGACCTGAGTTCAGTTCTTAGCATGCACATCCCCTGCACACATACGCACACACACAGACACACATACACACAAACAATAAAGGTTATTTTTTAAAGTATAGACAGACGTTAACCATATTTCTGTATACATGTCTCACTAAAAGGGCTGTAGAACATGAGTACATTCAATCCTGGAATTTCAAATAGTTATGACAGTAAATTTCATATTCTGTTTATCACAATTAATTTTTAAAAAGAGCAGATAAAACATGGTAAAGTATCTTCTGTGAATGACATCATCTGTGTAATTCTTTTGTAGACCAGAAGTAATTATATTAAAATGGTGGATGATTGCCTTCTTTTCTCCTAAGGAGTAGATTCAGTTGGCTATTTTAATCTTTTATTTCAAAAAGTATGTATGTGTGATGTGCATTGTATGTGTATGGTGTAAGCATGTGTGTGCATGTGTGTGTGCATGTGTGATGTGCATTTATGTATATGGTGTAAGCATGTGTGTGTGCATGTGTGTGTGCATGTGTGTGTGCATGTGTGTGTGCATTGTATGTGTATGGTGTAAGCATGTGTGTGCATGTGTGTGTGTTGTATGTGTATGGTATAAGCATGTGTGTGCATGTGTGTATGCATGTGTGTGCATGTGTGTGTGCATTGTATTGTATAGTGTGTGCATGTGTGTGCATTGTATGTGTATGGTGTAAGCATGTGTGTGCATGTGTGTGTGCATTGTATGTGTATGGTGTAAGCATGTGTGTGCATGTGTGTGCACTGTATGTGTATGGTGTAAGCATGTGTGTGTGCATGTGTGCCATGCGTCTGGAGGTACACAGTAGAGGCCTGGTGTCTTTCCTTGCTTACTTTCCAAGTTTATTTTTGAGGCAGGTCTCTCACTGAACCAGGAGCTCATTGGCTCAGCTAGGCTAGTTGGCCAGTGAACTCCAGAAATCTACCTGTCTCCATTCCAGCCAGCACTGGTTTCAGCACTGCACAGCCTTATATGTAAGTTCTGGGGATTTGAACTCAGGTCCTTGTGTTTGTACCTTAGACACTTACCTACAGACTGAGCCATCTTGTTTTACGTAACTCTAAAATTTTGTACAATTGATATTACTCTTTTTTCCACATTTTTTAAAGACAGGGTCTCACTATGTAGCTCTGGCTGGCCTGGAACTTGCTACATAGACCAGGCTGGTTCCAAACTCAGAGAGATTCACCTGCCTCTGTCCCTAGAGTACTGGGATTAAAGACATGTACCACCATGCTCAGCTTGTTTTTAAAATTCATTCCAGGATTTCAAAACTATTAAATAAAAGCAGCAACTGTCCATCAGTTTGTCCTTGTTGACATGGTTTTCATATTTATTCTTACAGTGTTTCATATGCAGATTTTATTTCTCAAGGGGTTGCAACATCCTAGAGAAGCTTCTAGTAGTTTTGTTTCCTTCAGGGAATTTTATACATTAAAATTTGCATGTTCATCTGTGAAATGCTCATCCAGTCACGTGAGAAAGGAGAAGAACTTGCTCTGACCACATTAGCCCATCTCTACTGTCAGTCTTCTCCAGATTCAGAATGGGGACCATGAGCTCTTTTATTCCTTTTGCAAACATCAATACTGGATTGTGAGACTGTGGGAAATACTTTAAGTCAATATAAACAAGACGGCCTGGAGAGATGGCTCAGTGGTTAAAAGCACTTGCTGCTCTTGCAGAAGGCCAAGTTTGGATCCCAGCACCCAGGTTGAGAGACTGTAACTCCAGTCCCAAGGGATCTTTTTCTGGCCTCTATAGACACCAGAATACATGTGGTAAACACACACACACACATGTATATTGTTACAGTGCCAAGACTCTTGGGAAGGACCACTCAGACTCCAAATCAAATCAGCAAAATTTATAAACTGGCCAGTGACTGCACTCTCTGGGCTGGAATCTAGAGAGCACAGTGCTGACTCTGGAGAACAGAGCTTATATAGCATCCTGATGGACCCAGTGGTTATACAAGATTCCACAAGCACAACATGTTTGTTCCTGTAGCAGGTAGGCAAGTAGCTACAGAAGCCAGTTAAGCATTAAGCAGTTATAAAGGGTGTAAGACATTAACTGAGACCTTCTGTATTCTGTGGAGGTATTTTTCTGTGGTTAATTCTTACTGGAACAGCCCTTTTTAAAGTGCTTTTTCTAAAACTACCTGCAGCCTTATACTAAATGGAGGAACTCAAGCCACAACAATGTAAATAAATAAATAAATATTAAAATACAGTTAGTATTGTACAATTTTATGGGTCTGAAGACTCTCCTCTGCTGACTGACCAGGGTTACATAACCATCCTTCATCTCCATTCACAGGCCACATCCTTGCTGAAGTAACCTACTTCTTTATTGGTCTGTCATTCGCTTTTTCCAGGGTAGTGCTCAGACATTCCTCTCTGGACCAGCAGAGGTCAGTGGGCTTTGCTCAGGAGACCTCAACAGCAGCAGACAGTGCAAGGAAAGTTCGTGGCATTTCATCAATATCAGACGGTCCCTGGCCTTTGCAGGCAGCACTCATTTCAAGGCAAAGGAAAATGAGGCCCAGGATTTCCATCCTTTCAGCTTTGCAGAAAGTTTTTGTTACAGATGCCCTCCCCAGGCTGCGGAGGCCTCACCCAGAGGAATGCAGCATAGTTTCCATGGCAGAGGAAAAGGACCAGAGGAGCCACTGTGGACTGGGTCTCAGCCTCTACTAAAGGGGAAGGTAGTGGGAGAGACAAAGCCCACAGCACCCAGTCCAGGCTCTGTGCTCCTTGCAGGATGGAGAACCTTTGTTTCTTTTCTGCTGCTATGACAAAATACCCTGAGAATTACAAGTGCACACTGCCGCCCTTTGCCTCTTTCCTGTTCTAAGGCTTGAACCTGGCTACAAACGCTAGCAAAGCAAGCCCTGCACTGAGCTACCTCCCCACCCCTGAAACATGGACTTCTTTTCTGAGACATTCATCCTCTCTGTCCTAAGCATGGCTTCTGGGTGAGTTTGGAGGAGGCTGGGTTTCCCCAGCCTGATAGCTGCTCAAGGTTATGAGTTCCAAATTTGCACCTCGGCGTCTCTCGGTTCAAGTTGCAAGAGGTGCTAGCAAAAAATATGACCTCTCAGTCCAAGGAAAATGACTCCAAGGGTGTCTTAGCTATCATGTTGCTCTTACAGAAGAAGATTCTGATGAGTCCGGTGTAAGAGAATCAGTGTCTGTGGGATATAATTTCTCTTCAAATACTTGATGGCTTTGTGGTGAAGGAGGTATTTATTCATAATATGTATGTGGGCTCTTACTCATTCCAAAATGTTTAAACGGGAGACGAAGATATTTTTCCAATACCCAATCTTTCTAGTCCCTCTACTCATTTAGTGTCTGAGAAGTCACATTCTGTAGTCGCAGGGTAATTTTGCTCCACCTAGTCAGCTGCATTTCCCAGATAAGACTATCAGGACACAGAAATGAGGCAGAATTAAGTTTGAATCTTATAACTAAAATAAAACAACATGAAAAAAATACTCAAATTGACCACCTATGCTGGATTGTGGCAACCCTAAAACATGGGCCTAGTTAGAGTATGTGTATGTGTGTGTGTGTGTGTGTGTGTATTCTTTTTTAATGCTTTTTGTTGAAAAAGGGTTGCCTATAGCTATAAATATTTCTTATTACTATCTCAGGAACTTCCAGAGGCCACTGGCCTTTCTAACCAAATATGGGATTCTTCTGGGGCTCAGAACTATCATTTACCTTTACACTTTTACTGCCTGGAATGTTGAGGGACGGGAATGCTGTGAGGCACCATGAGTTCTCTGACTCCAAAGCCTCCCTGTAATTCCAACAATTAAGAACTATATAGAATCCTTAAAGCTTTACTCTACATTTAGAACTGAGTTAGGAAATCCAGAAGAAAGAAAAACAGCCTGTACCCAAAGGAAGTGTGTAATCTGGATGAGATGCAAGGACTCCAGGAGTATTTGGAAATGTGAAATGGCCCCCACAGGCTCCTGTGTCTGAGCACCTGATCCCCTGCTGGTGTCGCTGTTTGGGGGGTTGTGGAACTTTGGGGATACAGTGCCTACTTGTGGGACATGGGCCACTATGGACAGGTTTCTGAAGGCCATACACACCTCCACTTCCTTCTAGCTCTGCTTCCTGTGCATCACCATGTGAAACAGTACTGCAGTCTTCCCACCACCACAGACCAGGAGGTTCCTCTTGCTTTTCCCGCCATGAACCCATGAAGCAAAACAAATTCTTCCTCCCACAGGCTGTTTCTGTTGGGCATTTTCCCACAGCAAGGGAAAGCACTGAATAATATAGACCAATAATTATGATCATCACAGTCACTGGTGGAGAACATTGCTCTGACTCCCATCTTGCAAGACACATACTGGTATTAGACCCAGGTCACATCGCTGGTACGCATCCAATGAAAATTTCAGAGCAAAGGTGGGAAGTTCTGGAAACCGAATGCCAAACCTCTCCCCACTCAAGCCTTCAAACCTGTGTGTACATACACAAAGATCAATACATGTGTGTGCGCACAAGAAAGAGCCATGTAATTATGACAAACTGAGAACAGAGCTGGCCAGTTCAGGTCCAGAAAGGGTCATTACTATAATCTTTTCCTGTGCACTTTAAGTTACATTTGATTCAAAAGTATTCATTAGGCCCTTATTAGCTGCAGGCTGCGGGTAGAGTATGGACTGTCAGCAAAGGGAGTTAAACAACGCTGGAAAAGCTTCAGCAGTGAGAGGAAACAGAGTATCCAATCTGCTAGGGAGGCGGGAGCTTCCCTTGACAGGCACCTGCAGTAGGAGTCTGTGTAGCTGGGGACTGAGGAGGGGGTGGCACCACCTGTAGGTTCGTCTACAATCTGAAGGAAACCATTTTCATATCATTAAATTGTTACTATTTTCCATCACTTTCTTTTTCTCTGTGAGGACCTCATGGCTTACAATCACTGACACGGCTCTCCCCAGATAAGAAGGAAATGCAGTTGGAGCAGAGGCTGAACCCATTTGGGGAACTCTGAAGGTGTCCAGCTCCAGGAAGCAGTTTCTACAAAGTGTCAAGTCTATAACTGTCCAGAAACTCTTGCGTTTTCATTTCATTTGTGTCTGTGTGATTGTGTGTGCATATGTGTGTGGGTACCTGCAGGGGCCAGAAGAGGGGGTTGGATGCCTTGGAACTGGAGCTACAAGTGTTTGTGAGTCACCTGATGTGGGGGCTAGGATCCGGCTCTGGTCCTCGTGATTGAGCAGTGAGCTCTCAACATCTGAGCCACCTCTCTGTCCCTAGAAGCACATTCCTGTGTCTCCGCCCCCTGACCAATGTCCTCCCTCTGCACACTCTACTGGGTAGGGTGACACTTTCCCCACCCTGTTTTATTTGAACAGTTTCTGAAAAAAGTGTTCTTTCCTAATGGAGATCTACTGAATCCCTCTTTCCCTGTAGAATAAAGAAACCTTTGCCACATCCTCCTATCAGGCTGCACATTATTACTCTAATACTGACGTATGTATGTATGTATGCCTGTGGAGGCCAGAGATCAATGTCAAATATCTTCCCAAATCCCTCTCCAGCTTATTTTTTGAGATAGGGCCTCTCACTGAACATAGAGCTCACCATTTTGGCCAGACAAGCTGGCCAGGGAGCCCCCAAGATCTGCCTATCACCAACCGTCAGCACAGAAGTTAGAAATTCAGGCTGCCATCCCCAGCTTTTCCAAGGGCTGGTGATCTGAACTCAAGGCCTTGTGACTGGATAGCAACACTTTACCTGCTCTACCATCTCACCTGCTCCTTCCATTGCTGTCCTTTTATTATTCTATTTGCTCTTTCTATTCTATGTGTATGAGGGTATTGTCTGCATATAGACATATAGAGTGTCGTGCAACACTCACCGAAGTCAGACGAAGGTAGCGAATCCCCTAGAGCTAGAGTTACAAACGGTTGTTAGCCTCAGTGTGGGTGCTCGGAATTGAACCCGCGTCCCCTGCAAGAGCAGCCAGTGCTCTTGTCACTGAGTCAACTCTCAGACCCCCACCACTATTTTTTAAGAGCACACATTTCATTCCTCTTAATCCACACCTCTCCACTGCCACCACCACGCCTCACTTCTCCCTCGTGCAGTGACTTCCCCACTCTTCGGACTGCCCTGCCCTGACCTTCAGTACAAAGTTTGATTTCCACTGCTCTATGTCTCTCTTCTGCCTTGCCTGGATCCTGTTAAAACAGATCCAGTCCCTTTCCTGTTTTAACGCCACCCAGGTGAACTTGTGTAACAAAGAGTAAGGCCGATGATAGACACAAAATGAAACAGGGAGATTACTAAAAACGTTCTCACGCTGAGTAGATACATCCCTAAGCCGCACAGGAAAATAAGTGTATACTTGTAGAAGAGGAAATGAAACAAATACAGAGACTTCCAGACATCAAAGGACCCCACACCACCACGCGGGATGGAAGGGGTCCCTCACCAACAGCAAACACCAGAGGAACAGTAGATTCACCCACAGTCCTCCCAAACCTGAATCTTGTGTTTCCAGACTCCACTTGATGTTTAACAAAGACATGTGTATTCCCACAGTGGGGGACTGAACACACCTGGCTTCTCCACCATTTCAACACATGAAGACCAGGTCAAACACATGCGTGGTGCTGGTGCTTTGCAAGGGCCTGGGTCACGAGGAACGGGAAATGTGTGCCAGCCAGTGGGGAAATCGTGTTTGGGGTTTCATTTTCTGGTCTCTCCTCGAAGAAATCACTAAATAAAGCAAAGGGCAGCATCTGAGAAGTAAATTGTTCGGCAGAAAGTTTTGAAGAAGGGCTCTGCTCAGATCACCTTGAGAAGGGAAAGGGCGCTGGAGAGCCGGCCCCGTGTTGAAGAGCACACGCTGCCCTTGTAGAGGACCCAAGTTTGGTTCACGCACTGATGGCAGACAGCTCACAATCACCCGTAACTCTGGCTCTAGGGGACATGACACCCTCCTCTGCCCTTCTGAGCACTTGCATCCTAAAATGTAACAGGAAAAATGCAGACCACAAGCATGGATACTTATGTGCCCCAAATAATAAGCAAAAAGTAAAAATGCAAAATAAACCCAGTGTCACCATTAAGAAAATAATCATCAGACCTGTGAGATAGCTAGATGGCTAAAGGCTCTGGCTGCTCATTATAACCTGAATTTGATCCCTGGAGCCCACAGGCTAGAAGGGGAGAAGCTGGTCTCTCACCACTATACTGGTGTGTGTTCACACACAAACATGGATGAGTAAATCAATAAATGTATTTTAATGTTCTATTTATTATTTTTATTTTACGTATATGAGTGTATTACCTGCATGTTTATAAGTGCATTCATGTCATGCAATGCCCACGGAAGTCAGAAAAGGGTGTCAGATCCCCTTGAACTGGAGTTAAGGTGGTTGTCAGCCACCAGTGGGTGCTGGGAACTGAATCTGGGTCCTCTGCAAGAGCAGCCAGTGCTCTTAACCACTGAGCCATCTCCAGCCCCCATAAACTAATATATTAAAGAAAATAATGATCAACTTTTATCTGCATACTGATCACAATTTTTTTAAATGGATTGAAGAGCTACAGAAGAGCTATGATGAAGTGGCTCCTCCATGGCTGGGGAGGCAGCTCAGTGACAGAGCACTGATTAGCACACAGAATGCCTTGGATTTGATCCCTAGCCTGAAAACAGAGCAACAACCAAAACATACTCCTCTGAGCACCACAGAGGAAGCAAGCATGATAGAATTCCCCTTCACGTAGCGGAAGGGGGTTACATGTCACAGTTTGGTTTCTGTCTTGGTTTTGCAATATTACATTGTACTTATGCAAAGGAATACTGAAATACCGACAAACAACCACTGTGCTGGGTAGCTGCAGCTGTCAACCTGATACAATCTGAAGCCACCTGTAAAGAGAGTATTAATAAGGACTCATATAAACCAAGTGGGCTGTGGGTATGTCTTGGGGGTCAACTGTTAACTGACATAGGAAGAACGAGCCCACTGTAGATAGTACCATTCCCAGGCTGGGCTCTAAGCAGCATAGAATGAAGAAAGCCAGCAAGCACCTTTTCCTTTCTCCTCTCTCTGCTCTTGACTATGGGTGCTGCAGTGATGGACTCAACCTGGAGCTGTGAGCTGAAACCCCCTCAGGTTGCTTTTGGTCAGAAGGTTTTGCCACAGCCACAGAAACTATAAGAATTATTTAGCAATGAATGAATTGTGTCTTTATATAAGAAATATAAGCAAATGTGTTCTGTTTAGTCCTCACTCCCTCAGTTAATCATGATGAAAGAAAGCTTGTGACCTAAGGCACAGCAGTCATTCAAAGGATGGTGACACCTGGAAGAAAAATACAACCATGCCAAGCAGCCAATCAACACTGGTCTCTGTCCCCCAACCTTTTTGCTAACAGAACAAGATGCCAGTTTATTCAATTAATATACTGTCTTATCTTTTTACTGTAGGAGGCAACAGAACAACCTGGCTTTTGCAGCAGACAGATTAGATTCTATTCAACAATCTTCCATTTCCTTACCCCATGAACATAAGAAATTTGCATAATCTCACTGAGCCTCACTTCCCCACCTGCAAAAGTCAGAGGCAATAGATCTACTCTTCAAGATTCAATTCAGGCTAAATGCAATATGGATCTAGCGCAGTAGGACATGCCACTGGGCACAGGACATTTGCATTACAGTTTCCACATGAAATGTTCCCCAAAGGCTTATATGTTTGAATGCTTACTCACCAACTTGTGGTGCTATTTTGGTGGACTGTGGAACCATCTGCATACAGGGCCTACTTAACAGATGTATTGCTATGGGATCAAACAGGAGGGTTGTAGCTGGCTGGTTCTGGCTGAGGTCTCTGAGCCTTAATTCTCAGAGCTGTGACAAACTGGTCTGTAAGCTCCACCACCAAGCTGGAGTCCCACTCACCATGCTTGCCTACCAAGAAACCATGAGCCAAAGTAAATCCTTCTCCTTTAAGTTGCCTCCTGTCTGGAATTTGGTTTACAGCCATGAGAAAAGTAACACGAATATACATTTCTAAAAAGAAGACATGCAGGGGCTGGAGATTGCTCAGTGGTTAAGAACACTGACTGAGCTTGCAAAGGACCCAGGTTCAAATCCCAGCACCCACGTGGTGGCTAACAGCCATCCATAACTCCAGTTCCAGGGGATCCCATGCCCTCTCTGACCTTCATGGGCACTGCATGACACGGGTGCACTTACATACTTGCAGGCAATACATGCATACCCATAAAATAATTTTTTAAAAGAAGACATGCAAATGGTGGGGGTTACATGAAAAAGGTCTCAGTGTCGTCCGTCAGTGGGAAGTATAAATAAAGCCACAATGAGACACCACCTCGCACCTATGAGAATAGATAGCACCCCAAAGGTGAGAGATAACAAGCACTGGGGTGGGGGGGCAGAGAAAGGAGGATCCTATGCACTGCTGAGGGTCACACAGGTAACACAGACACAGAAAATCGGAGGGAACTTCCTAAAGAACCAAATCGTGAATCCGAGCGTGGCCAGGTGTCTACTCAAAGCCTTTGAAATCAGTTCCTTGCAGAGCTGTCTCTTGCCTTGCTTCCAAGCAGAGCCCCAGAGGGCTTGAGGGGGGCGGGGGAGGGCTGTGGAAGTGAGCGTGGTATGTAGAAGCCAGGCAGAGCGCAGTCCCAGGGACTATGCTGGAGCCTGCATCCTGCCACAGAGGGCCGCTCAGCAGCTGTCACACACACCCCAGGAATAGCAGGAAGGCTTGAGGACTCTCCCTCTCCCAGGAACTGCGGGTTTCTTTAAAGGTGTGACACAGGGTAGGCTGCCCATGATGGGGTGGCGGGGGAGCATACACACAAGACAGTTGGGGAGCAGAAAGTGGACTCAGGAAGCTTTAAAAGGAGAGAACAGGAAGGAGGAGTGGGGAGCTAGGAATAGATCTCAGAAGAGATGGGGGAGGGGGTTGAATATATCAAAATACACTGTATGACAGCTGGAGAGATGGCTCCGTCATTGAAAGCACTGGCTGCTCCTGCAGAGGACCCAGGTTCCTGTTTCCTGCACACACATGGCAGCTATCAGATTCCAGAGGATCTGATGCCCTCTCCCTGCCTTACATGTACGTGGTACACATACCTGACACAGGTGCACTTACATTCACGCAGGCAACACATTAATGCACATAAAATAAAAATAATTCAAAAGAGCTTTAAATGCATTGCATGAAATTTGCTAAGGATCAATAAAATATTATTTTAAAAAAGAGCTAATGACTGAGGGTCACACAGGATAACTCTAGATGCCCCCCTAGAGAGTAAACTACCAAAGGCCCAACACTTCCTATCCTGCCCTCTGATGACATCTACCTCAGGCCCAGGATGTGGGGAAACATTAACAAGTGAGCCAGGCATGCCTTTAATCTCAGCACTCAGGTGGCAGAGGCAGGTGGAGATTGAGATTGTGAGATTGAGGCTAGCCTGGTCTAAATAGCAAGTTCCAGGACAGCTGGAGGTACACAATAAGATCTTGTCTCAATGAAAAAAAAAAGAAGAGAAATTTCTAGATGGCGGGAGATCCCGTGTTTCTCACATGGTGATGTCAATGGCGTTGCCCACACTTGCACCTGGAAATGGGACAAAAGTTCGATCTCTCTCCTCTGTTTTCCAAAATTATGAATGTGGTGCCTTGTACATGTGTGTCTGTGCTTCACGCTCCCAGTACACTAGAGAGTCCCCCTCCCCTGTGTGCACAGAAACTTCTGCCTGCTCCAGCACGCCAGAAAAACCCCCTTAGCTCTGGTCCAGACAACTTTCCTAGGAAAACTTCATTAGCTCTTCCCACTTCCCTGGAGAGGCTCCTAAGTTGTGCGACTGTAGGTCCCATGAACTGCTGTGAAGAGGAGGATGCGTGGTGTGTCATGAACATACACTAAGTTTCTGTGGGTGGCTACCCACAATTAGCATAGCACATGTAAGCTAGGAATGTGTCCCGCCTCCCCCACTGAACTGGGAGCCCCTTGAAGGCGAGAGTCATTCACTGTACATTCTAGCACCTCCACGGGGAAGAGCTCGGTCATTTGCCACATGAATGGACGAAAGCGAGCAGCCACATCCCTTATAGTCATTTCTGCCCTGGGGACTGTGTCAGCTTAAATTAGAATGGATGGACTAACTGGATAGCCCAAAACCCAAGGCAATCACTCCCATTCTGGGGTCTGGCCCATCGTACCTCATCTCTTCAGCCACCACACTTCCACTGTGTTTGAACATGAGATGTCCCCCTTAGGCTCATGTGTTTGAACATTTGGTCCCCAGCTGATGGTACTGTTTGGGACGGTTGTGGAACCTCTAGGAGGTGGAGCCTCCCTGGAGGAAGTAGGTCACAGGAGAAGAGCTTGAGGTTTTATAAACTCGCCCAGCTTCCTGTCTGTTTCTTGACTATAGAGGCGATATAGCCAGTCACCCTCTGCTCTCCTTCCCATGAGATACGATATCCTTTGCTAATCCATGAACCAAAATAAACCCTTCCTGAAGTTGCTTTTGTTAAGTGTTTTGGTACAGCAATGAGTCAGTCACTAACAAACCATGCTGCTGTGTTCAACATAACAGTAAGGACTCCAGCCAGTGAGCATGAAAGAACCAGGGCCTCCAGCTACATGCCACCACGCTGCCAGTGGCAAGATGCCCAGTACACACCTAGGAACAAAGAAACTCATCTTCCAGGACCTAAGAGATGACCCAGTGGTTAAGAGCATTTGCTGTTCTTGCAGAACTGGGTTCAGTTCCCAGTACCCACATGGAGGCTCACACCCAACTGTAACTCAGGTTCCAGGGGATCTGATGCCCTCTCCCTGCCTTACATGTGATACACATACATACATGTAAGCAAAATACTCATACTAAATATATATATATATATATATGTACACACATACACATATGTATCTTACAAAAAGAAGAAACACATTTGCCCCAGGGCATAGCCACATAATAACCGTACACCTCAAGACTTTGGATTCTGAAAGCACTTGGAGTATGTCCCTCATATTTCACCATTGAAGAATTAGTTGAAGTGAAATATAGGGCCTCCGTGTCTATAAAAGCAATCTATATGCTAAACAAAGTAAGCAAAATGAAAATTGAGAACGCTAAATCAGTTTCAGAGGGAACTGTGCTTGTCGGGAAATCAGAAAAGAGCAGAGCAGCATACACAGGAGGGGGGGAACTCATTCACTCTAAGTAAAAAAGGGGGCTTGACTAGACCATTATACTTTTAAGTCACAGCACCTTTGAGATGCATCACACTGCTGTCTGGTGTACAAAGATACAAACGTAAGCTCCAAGTCTCCTTGCCTTAGCGTCTTGTCCCTAACTGGCCCCAAGATGTATTCTGTCCTTCACGGTGAAGAGCCCATCTCTCTGATTCACCCTGCTCATCTATCTCTGTGGCCTGGGAAGTGTCAGTTCTAGTAAATAAGAGAAAGACTGGAGATTCTTCAATGGGCCAGTTAAAAATACCATTCACACTCTAAATAGCTGTTCAGACCCATGGCTGGCTCCCAAGGGTTGATCCTATGAGGATGTGTGTGCGGACTCCTTTCTAGGTCAGTGATCCACGCAACGCCAGTTGCAACTTCGGTGTTGAAACCTGGCCCTGTTTGGCTTGGAACAATGGGTCATTCTGAAGCCCCTGTGACTTAGTCTTTTCCAGACCCATGAAAAGAATATCTCATTTCTCTTGAAACCTGGTAACCACCTTGCCAAACACTTTGGGGCAATTTGCAAAGCACTATATAAGCCACAAAAATTACAAATGTGACTACACAGACCTGCGAGCCCTTCATGTTCAGAAAGTAATCTCATCAGTCTACCTTCTGTTTCAGTGGAGGAACAGCTAGAAAGAGGAGCATGAAGGTCTCTGTGCATGCTCAGGGGTGGAGGGCTTTAGACAGAGGGCACTCTGAGGGCAGCACCCAGGCTCACCTTCTCTCACTGCTGATGTGATTTTGAATCAAGCCATGATGCTTCTCTGTGGAATCGACCTGGTGAGGTGGTGGGGGCTTTGTTTGCAGCTCCTTCCTCTGTCAAAGCTTTGATGAAACAACTGCTAAGGGCTCTTTTGTGAGCATGTGCACGTGTGTGCGTGTGCGTGTGTTTGTATAAGCCAGCATGATCATTTCTCTGGTGCCATCCAACTTTTCCTTTTCAGAAAAGGTCTCTCAGTGCCCTGGAACACACCAAGTAGGCTAAGCTAGTTGGCCAGCCAGCCCCAGGAATCCACATGTCTCCCCCAGCGCTGGCATTACAAGCACAGGGCCACCACATCCAGCTTTTGTATATGGGTTCTGGGGACTAACTCTGGTCCTCATGCTTTCAAGGTAAGTATTTTATGTCTGAGCTATGTCCCAGCCAGTTTCTTCTAATTCTAAAATTATATTATTCTTAATTCTTTGCATAAGATATTCTATAATTGAATATAACCTTTAGAGATCCAACTATGTCATCCAACTAAAATATACCAACATATTACACCATGGATTAAAATATGTATCCGATAACCCCTGACTCTGTATTTTCTCATTTATCCTAAGTGAGCACTGATTGTGTCTTTTTTCTTTTTCCATTTTCATGTGTGTGTGCACACATTTGCATGTGTATGTGCACACACATGTGAGTATGTCCTTGTGGAGGCTGGAGGTTGATGTCAGGAACCATCCTCGATGACTCTTCCATTTCAGTCGTTGGGGCAAGGTCTCTCAGACAAATTCAGAGCTTCAAAATGTGGGTAGTTTCAGATCCCCCAACTTGGTCTGGGGATCCCCTATCTCTGCCTTCTGAGGCTGGAATTGCAGGCAGGACAGTGCCCATCCAGCAGTTACTGGTTCTGAGGATCTGAATTCTGAATACTTAACCACTGAGCCATCTCTCCAACCCCTGTCTGTGTAGTTTTTAACCAGCTTAAGAAAACACCATCTTCAACTACCCTACCTGCTTTAAGGTAAATAATCAGAATAATCCTGCAATGCTACTTTAAATACTGAAGATTATGTCAGATCACAGACCCTCGGGTGGGCGGCTCTCTCCCAGAAACCGGGCCATGCCCCCTGAAGCTCTGCAGAGAGTGGATGGGCACCACCTGATGTGTTCCTGCAGCTCTTAGTGAGTTCAGCTCTCTCCTCACCCGGCAGCAGCCAGCAAGCCCAGCGCCTGAAATGCCCAGACCCAGGACAGCCTGGAATTATAACTCTTATCGTATCTAGCGCCTGCCTCCATCCTAACTCATGGAGGTAGGCTAGGCCACATGATGTAGAACTTAGCCGCCCACCCCAAACATGCCAGAGTCAGAAACTCCCTTTGCTCTTTGGAACTGAAGGCTCCAAGTCTTCACTACTCCACTGTGCGGCCTGCAGCGTGCTGCTGAGACTTTCCTGATAGTCTGGTATCCGGAGGGAACTGACGGCTCTTTCTCTTCCTCCTCCATCATGCTATGAAGGTTGATGAATCCTTCCTGAGACCCAAAGATTGGCTCTCACCCTTTGGGTTCCCATTGTGCTGGGCATAGCACAAGGCCATTGCTCTCCTACTAAAGTTCTCTAAGGGCAATTCACCATAGCTTTCTTTCTAAGAACCGACTCATCTTTGACATCAGTCAGATTCCACCTGTTCCCTTCACATTGGTGTTAGGCTGTAGTCACACTCTGATCGATCTACCTGATCGATCCTGGTCCAGTTTTGCTTTTCTCCCTAGTCTCTCTCCTAGACTCCTTTGCACTTGGGTACAGTCATGTGACTCAATTTTGACCAATAGCATATGGGTAACGGGCACTAGTCCCTGCCTGAGAAGACCTCCCACTTGGACTCCGTCCCATCTGCCCGCTTAATGGAGGAAGTTCAAGGGTTAAAGGAGAAGCACTGACAAGATGGAAGACTTTGACATCTCAAGGAGAGCGTTGAAGACACCTGCTTGGAAAAGGACCGAGCACTGGATTGATTTTGAGGGAAAAACAAAATCTGCGATGCTGCCGAGTGGAGTGCTGCTTTGCCAGTTCAGAAGCTCTGGTTGATGTTGTGTGTAGAACCGCCCTGGAGCAAAGCGGCCTCCAAGGTCACCAGTAGGCACACTGCCCGCCGTCACACAACAGGGAGTCTCATAGCAAGTCAGGTTCTCTAAACACAGGGTATTGGGTGAATTTAAGCACACAGAGGACAGCAAGAAGGAGTAAGAGGAGACAAGCTAGCACACTGAGAACGTGCCTTCTGTACCCTGGGTACACAAAGTTCCCATCCCCTGCCTCTCAAGTTCCCCTCATGATGGTACAGATGAGCACTACAGTGGTTTGCATAATATGGAGCCTCAGGGATTTCTCTGAGTTCTCTTCTTCTTCTCTTCTTCTTCTTCTTCTTCTTCTTCTTCTTCTTCTTCTTCTTCTTCTTCTTCTTCTTCTTCTTTTCTTCTTCTTCTTCTTCTTCTTCTTCTTCTTCTTCTTCTTCTCCTCCTCCTTCTTCTCTCTCTCTCTCTCTCTTCCTCTCTCTCTCTCTCTCCATAGACTGAGCCTCCAGAGCCCATTCATTCACCAATACCAACCACTAGAAAAGACTAAGCCTGAACGTTGTGACCACAAAGTGGCAGATGGATGGGAACCAGGCTTCCTAAACTGTTTCCACCCTTGTCTCAGCTCCTCCTGGTCCTGAAAAAAGGGCTGGTGAAGGCACTGTGGAGTTCTGTTGTCAGTAGCAACTGTCCTACCAAATAACAAGGGGACAGCCCCTGCTGTCAGGAAATGTGAGGTCTTTCTTCTGTGTGATTTGCGCATATTGTGATGCTCTCCTGAGACCCTTCAGTCATCTGCGGATGACAGTCATTCCTCAAGACACGTCAAAGTACACTAAACTTCGCTGGCATACTGAGAGGGTGCTGGTGATGGAAAACTAAACAAAACTCTCCTAAATTACTCTCTTAAGCTAGTTTATGCTCTCTGATTAAAACGAAGACAGGAGGTTGATGGCAGGCACTCAAGGATGCTATAATACGTATACCACTGAGCTGGATTTTAAAGAAAAGATAGGATAAAAGATATATTTTGCACATTGAATAAAAGTACAGATCTGCATGAACACATTGGTAAGTTCCTTCCCAGGGCTTTGAAAAGAGCCCATGAAGGTGGGAGGGCAAGGAGTGTACATGCCATTCACTCATGGAGAGACCATTTCTAACTGTTCTGAGGGTTGATCTGGGGTTTGTTGAGGGTTTTCCTTTGGGTTTTTTTTTGGTTAGCTGGTTGGTTGGATGATATTTGGTTGTTTTTGAGACAGCGTATTCCTTTGTAACCCTAACTGGCCTCAGACTGGAGCTGTCCTGCCTCAGCCTCATAAAGGCTGAAATCAGAGGCAGACACTACCACGCTCCATGGACTAAGGGTATTCTTTTTTTATTATTTTTATTTTATGTGTATGAGAGTTTTGTCTACACGTGTAGACAAGTGGGCTGCATGTATGCAATGCCTGGGGAGGCCAGAAGACAGCAATGGTTCACAGGGAGCTGGAGTTATGGATAGTTCTTAGCCACCATGTGGATGCTGAGAACCAGACTCCAGTCCTCTTCAAGAGCAGCCAGTGCTCTTAAGCGGCAAGCATCTCCCCCTCTCCCTGAGGGTATTCCTAAATTGAGATTTATTTCAGAAGTATGTGGGATCTCTCTGTTTCTACTTATTTTTATTCCTTAGAAATAACCCAGTAACCAGATCATAACTTCTGCCAAAAAACTCATGAGTAAAGAATGACAAGGAATCTACTAAGTAACTACTGGGACGAAGTTTTCCTGTTCTACTCTTGTAACATCCATGAAGGAGCAAGCACGTATACAAGCACATGTGCGTGCATACACACACACGCACGCACGTCTGTTCCCAGCGCCACGCCTTTCCAGGCACCCTTCCTTCCCCTGACTCTCCTCACAGGTGGCAGGTGTCTGGAAAGAAGCCAGGATGACCAGGTTGTTCTCCTAGTGTTCTGTCCCGACCTTTATTTTCTGGGAATCCCATCCAGTCAGCACAACTGGAACGAGCTAAGCTCGTGTGTGCATCAAGAGCTACGAAGTCTCCTGTGCCTGGCACTCCCTGCCTGCTTTACAAACCTGGGATGGGCATGGCTGGAAGCCAGAGTTGAACTTCAGCTCCTCAGTCTTGAGTTTAGATCACTTCTCCCCACTTAAGTACAAATACAGTAGAACAAGCCTGCTTCTCTAGAACAATCAGTGGGAATGTTCCCCTGCAGCCCAGCCAGCGCCCTGTCTTCCTATGAGCAGACATTTGTATCTGTAGAAACACCAAGAGAGCAGACAGCACTCGGTTTTAACTAGACATTAGGCACCAAGTAGACACGACCTCTCCTCCCATCCGTTCTTTCCATAGTGAATTGCTTCCTGGTTCTTCTGAGAAACCTTTGCAGAGAGCCCCAGAGTGACCTAGATCTGACTTGGCATTGAGCACAGGGTGGTGAGGCCCATCAACACGAGCCCACGATACAAGGACTTCTTCTTTGATTCCCAAGGGCGAGCTAAAAGCAGCAGAACTTCATAATCCTGGAAGAGGACATGCAGTGAAGAGTCTGCACTGAAGAGACCGACCCTCTGAGCCCCTTGGCAGCAGAGGCCCTGACACTAGAGCCACCCCTGTGAAGCCTGGGTCACACCTGGTGACCAGTAAACCTGCTCTGGCCCTGGCTCCTGCTCTGGGTCTGAAGAGCACAGTCCCTGCCTGCGCCTGAGAACACAGTGACCTCCTTATCCATTTTTTAAACAGACTCTTTCCTTGCAAATCTCTGCTAATACGCACAGCTTATCTTTGTTTGCCAGGTAGCACCTCTCCCTGCTGAGATACCAGGGAAGTGAAGAGAAAGCATTTCTGCCAAACAGACAAGGAGACAGCACTTTTCTAGCTCTTAAAAAAATACGCAGATGCCCTTCTCTTTAGTGAAAGTGAATTTGTTGGAGACAGTTGGGGGACAGCTTTACAAAACCTGTTACAAGAACTCCATCTAGCCTGTCCTGCTGGGCTTGTTTTGCAGTTCTGTGCTCAGTTCCTTACTTTACTGACTGAGTTACACCTCCCTGCCAAAGACACGTTAACTGGTTTAGGATTGGGAGATAGCTCAGTCAGTATAGTGCCGACCATACAAACATGAGGACCTGAACTTGATTCCTAGAACCCACATAAAAGTAAAGCAGGCATAGTGGCGTGTGCTGGCAATCCCAGTGCCAGGAAGGTGTTCACTGCCAGATCCCTGGGGCTGACTGACCTGCCTAGCCAAACTGATAAGCTCCAGGTTTAGTGAGAGACCCTGTTTCAAAAATAAAACAAGGTGGGTAGCAACTGAGGAAGACACCAAGGACTGACCTCTGGCCTAAACACACATGCACATGTGAAAACACACGCACACACGCACACACACACACACAGTGAGCCAGCCTAGGCTCTACCTCTGAGCAGAGCTGCGCTGAAACCTCCCAAAGTTTTAAGTTCAAGGGGCTTAAGAGGCAGTCCTGGTTCTCAAACCTCCACCTTCAATGAACCAGGAGCAAAAGTTCCTCTCTGCCCTGACACTAGGGAGATCTTTTTATGAAGCACTTCCTTAATTTTGTTGTCTTAGTGCTAAAAATGCCACTTTCCTAAACTGATGTCTCCTATGCATTGCATTAGCACACTGTTTCATTTTATGGAACTTTAAAATACTCTAGAATATGTGAATCACAACTTGGCATAAACATGTAATAAAAGGTATGCAAGATTAGTTCTTCTGGTCTACAAGTTGATCCATATGCATAATTATAAAGACTGGACAGGATGAGTTTCAGTCCTGCATAAATAAACCAAAAGGTCTAGTGAAGAATCTCAGTGCGGCTGGGAGGCGCTCGGGGCGCTCATTGCCAAAGTCGGTGTGGTGAGGTAAAAGCCAATATGCTCCTGTAGAGTTCCCAAAGGAAATCTTTCCCTTCTCTAGAAAAATAAGTTATGTTCTGCCTGGCTCACCTATCCTTGCCAGCCACAGGAAACAAAAAGGGTGAAACTGAGGCAATGGAAGGCCCCTTTGAGTCCAGCCTTCTGCATGCACACACTCTGGCCCCCACTGCCTCTGACCTCCACTGTTGAGTTTCCATGGCTGTCCAGGCACAGGAGAGCAGATGTTGAGCCACATTAGACCAGTTGAACCTAGTCCTCTCAGGCACCAATTTTTCTGTGGTTTTTGCCAAGGCTAGTAAAAAGAGAGAACAGGAGGAGGCGCAAGCAGGTTAGTAGTCCTCAAAGGCTGTGCATCGTGCTGCTCTGACTCTGACCTGCATCAGGCCAGAGCAGGCAGGGGAATCAGAGGCAGACAGAGGCGTTTGGACCCGCATCACTGTCTTTGCATCTGTGAGCAAGTCATCGCCCCTCTGCAATTGTTCCCTCATCTGAGAGGTGAGGGTAATTATATATTCCTCTCAGAACTCTTGCAAGGGTTAAAAGCTGTAGGTGAAGCATGGACTGTGAACATCTGGTTTCGTCCCCAAGGGTTAGGTGGTCTGCAGAGGAGCATGAACATATAAAGTGATGTGTTCTATACCAATGTTTTTTGCAAGCGAGGTAGACGTTGAAAGCAGGAGAGAAGCATCCTACCAAATCCTGTTAGATCCTCAGTACTTTTCAACATGCATTTGCTGAGCTTCCACCAAGGACTTTCCTATGCTGTTACCTTGCCTCAGTTCACAGCAACCTGTGTCAGAAAAGTCAGTTAAATCCTATCTCCAGGGTCTGGAGAGGTGGCTCAGTGGCTAAGAGCAGATACCACTCTTGCCAAGGACCAGAGTTCAATTCCCAGCACCCATGTCAGGTAGCGCACAACTAACTGCCTGTGTCTCCAGCTCTGGGGGATCCAACACCCTCTTCTGAACTCCAAGGGTACCTGCACTCATGTGCACATAACCTCCCACATATACACATAATTAAAAATAATACAAAGAAATCTTTAAATTCCAGCTTCCCCGTGTCCCAGAGGTGTGGCGTGGAACAATAACTTAGACTCTCTGAGAGCTACCAAGTGTGCTTGGAATAAGATTAACAGCCACCCCACGGGTGACTGGAAAGAATAAATGAGTAAATGTGTACATAGAGTATAACAAAGTCTTGTCACACTTTGAGTGCTCAGTAAGCTACAATTGCTGCCATCTTCATCATTATCATCATCACAGCCACAGGTCCTGTGTATTGTATAAGGACTTTAAGAATAAGTAAGAGGGGCTGGACAGATGGCGCAGCATTAAGAGCACTTCCTGCTCTTGAAGAAGATCTAGGTTCAGTTCCCACAACCCACACAGAAGTTCACAGCTCCCTGTAACTCCAGCTCCAGGGGTTCCAGCACCTTCTTCTGACCTCTGTATGACACATGGTGTACATACATGCAGGCAAAACATTCATATGCAAAAGGTAAAAATAAAATTTAACAAGATAGTGTATAAAATGGGCCGAAGTAGAGCTCGGTGGTAGAATCCTTGCAGAGCCTGCACAAACCGCACCTTCCATCCCCATCACTGATCAGAACATAAAATGCACTCTCTGCCCTTAAGCATCTCACAGTTTAGAAGTTCCCAAGATTTAAAAGCAGCTCACAGCACCATGCAGCTAAGTATATAATCAAACAGATGCTGGGTATGTATTGAACATCATTAAGAAAGACTGGAACCAAGTATAAAGAGGCAAGGGAAGAAAACAGGCTAGAGATGTCCATGTAGTCTCTGGCTCTGTCCACTGAGCTACTACTCTCTGACCCTAGCAAAACTAACATGGCTGTTCTGATGGGATTCTGGGGCCCCTCAAGCATTCAAGCTAGGGAGCTGGAGAGATGGCCCAGCAGTTAAGAATACTTGCTGCTCTTGCAGAGGACCAGAGGTCAGTTCCCAGAACCTACATCAGGAAGCTCACAACCACCTGTAGCTCCAGAACCAGAAGATCTAACACCCTCTTCTGACCTTCATGGGCACCCATGAACATGCGTGCATATACACATACGTAAAAATAACAGAATCACTTTGGAAATGAACATCTCGACATCTACATCCAGAGTCCTGGTAGGTCAAAGACAGCTGACTATGATGGACAGCAAAACTGGAAACGGTTAGGTACAGGCACAGAGGACCAGCTCCAGATGTGGCCCCCCCCTTCTCAATCCCACCAAAAGGAATCTTTGACAGGTAGCTAGCTGCATGTGACTAGGGCTGAGCCTGGTCCTCGAAGTTCCTTTATTTCTCTTTGTGTACATGTAGGCTTGTCATTTGTTCCCAGCCTCAAATCCCAGTCTCAGTTCTGCCATTGTGTTTCATTTAAAGTAAGTCTCAATGCTTCCACTACAGAATGGCCACAATTTGTATCTGCCCTATTTGATCCAGGATTCCTAGGGGGAAGTCCAGTGAGATTATTCATTTGTCCTTTAGCATTTATTGAATGGTTGTTAAGTAACATCTCATGAGACACAAGATCAGTCAGACTGAGGCACCCAGGTGATGCAGGCCTATATTCCCAGATGGAAATGGTCAGTCACAGAGAGGCCCAAGATAGGTATTACTCCGTCAGAGGCAATAAGAAAGATTCTAGAATACAGGCTGCTATTTATGAGTTGACTCGGCAGAGTTAAGATGGAAGTCAAATGAAGAGAAAAATGGAGTCAGGGGCGAGGGCATATATACATATGAAACTCCCAGAATGTTCTATATCCTAAGGGCTGCCTAAACTCTTAGGTAGACCCAAGTACATGATATATGGCCTTTACCGAATGCAAGTGAGACATGAATTATTACAGGCTTTGCATCTGTAAACTCTCATCATCTGAATCAAATTCACTAGAGAGGCAAGATCTGCTCTCACCCCATAACACAAATAAGTAAACTGAGGCACCAAGAGGTGACACCCACTGAACAACATCATAAATTAGTTATAAAAAGTTGTCAAAAGCACTTGCTACCAAGCCTGACTACCTTTGTTCAATCCCTCATGGTAGAAAGAGAGAACAGAGAACCTACTCCTTCAAGTTGTCCTCCAATCTCCACATGGGGCCATATCACATGTACATGTACACACACACATGAACATACACACATAAACAGCAAGTACAATTAATAGATAAGTTATAGAGTCAATATGTAGACACAGGTGGTCAGAGTTCAAATATTACCTCTCAAGCAAAAGAACAAAAATAACACATCGATTCCTCAGATAGTTAACTCTCCTCAGAATGGTGATTTTGAGGGAAATAAATGTTGGTTTCTGATGAATCATGAGATGTTTTTTTTCAGAAGCTACATTCAGAAAGTGTACAGTAACAAAACTTCCTTCCTGAGCGGGCTGGAGAGGCCCACAGCCCAGGCCTGCAACCCCAGCACTCAGGAAGTAGAGAAAGTAGTGAGATGTCCAGGCTACCCCGAACCGCACGGTGAGACCCTGTGCTCACAAAATAAAACGCCGGCAATTCCCCAGCAGTTCACACTGCGGCCGGCAGATGGCAGAGAGGGACTGGGGAAGGACAGAGCGGCAGCCCGCGCCCAGCCCCACACTCTGCGGCTCCCTAGTGCAGGGACACACTGCTTTTACCTGTAACAAGATTTGTTTGAAGTCCCAGGTCTTCCCTTAAAGGCAGCTCCTGAGTGGAAACTGTCCTGTTGGCTTGAAATCCTTAAATCACGAGGTGAGTGCTGCTTCCTGGCCTCTTCGAGGCATTTCCTCTACAAAGCTGTTGGCTGTTGGCTCCTGCACAGCTGACCATCCTAGTCAACAGAGTTTCTACTGCAAGAAAGCTTGGACCTGCAAAGACTTCAGTGTATGGAGATCGCTCCCTGTTGACATAGACAAAAAGCCACAGACTTCTTCCCAACGACTAGGCACTCCTCTGGCGCAGGCTGTGGGCTCCTGGGGAAGCAATAGGGCCCTGTTCTAGTTTGCTTTCTGTTGCTGTGAGAAACACCAAAAGCAGTTTGGGGAAGAAAGGATTTATGTCCTCTGACACTTCCAGGTCATTGTGCATCTTCGAGGGAAGTCAGGCAGAAACTCCGGGGATGAAATGAAGCAGAGACCGTGGAGGAACACTGCATCCTGTCTTGTTCATTGGTCTATCTTCAGTTCCCTTACTCAGGCCCCCCAGCCTAGGGATGGTACAAACCGCAGTGGACTGGATCCTCCTACATTAACTAGCAATCAAGAAAATATCCCCTCAGACCTGCCCACAGGCCAATCTGATGGAGGTGATTCCACAATTGAGATTCCTTCTTCCCATCTGTGTCCAGTTGACATCCACGATTAGCCATCACAAGCCTTCCTGACTCGCCAGCCCTGTGTAGCCAAATCAACCAGAGGAAGATTCGCCTGTGTTAATTCTAACTGCAAAGATTATTGGGAACTTGAACATAATTATGGGAAAACAGAAGGTCTGTGGTCAAGTTAACTTATAAGACTCCTCTATATAGTAAAGGAAACCTGGAAATTATGGGGAAATACATGATTACAGTTAATTACATAAAAAACATAGTCATGGGGCTGGAGAAATGGCTCAGGAGTTAATACTACTGGCTGTTCTTGCAGAGGACCTGGGCTCAGTTCCCAGCACCCACATAGTGGCTAACAACTACCCTTAACTCCAATTCCAGGAGATCCAATGCCCTCTTCTGACTTCCACACACATTGCGTGACACAGGTACACTTACATACATGCGGGTAATACACTCATACACATAAAATAAAAATAAAATAAAATCTTAGCTGGGCATGGTGGCACATCCCAGCACTTAGGAGGCAGAGACAGGAGAATCTCTGTAAGATGGAGACCAGCCTGGTCTACACAGCAAGTTTCAGGTTAGCTAAGAGAGACACTGTCTCAAAACCAAATAAACAAAAACCAATCACTTAATCTTCCAAATTTTAAAGTGTTTTGGAAACATAAAGAAAACAAAACTAAAATTGCAAATTATTATAAGGGACTAATTTTAAGTACAAATGTTTTAAGAACTTTCAAGTTCATAAAATTTCCAGGTTAATGCATCTTATAAATCAGTCTTTCTGGTGAGCAAAGGAGGTGCCCAAGGAGTTCACAGGATAAAAAGGAAGAATGGACCAAAAAAGCGCTGGTAGTGTGCCCAGTATCTAAGAATCTGGGCAAAAGCAGTACTTAGTCTTTCCGCCCTGAACATGGGGGTCCAGCCTCTCCTGGGATACTGGTAAGTGTAAGACAACAAAATTTTTTCACGACATTTAGGAGTTCGGAGCTTCTCCTTGTCCCGAAGCTCTAGTCTGTCTCCTTTCAAACTGGGGTCTCACCCATCCCATGTCTGCAAGGCCTGGCGTGAGTGGATCACCAGACCTGACCACTCCTGCATGTCAGGCCCCTTTCTGAGCCCACACACTCCCAGCACTACAGATACAGTGACCTCAGTCCACAGTGGGCCTCTTCCTCCATCCTCCCTTATCTTTAGACACCATTTGTCAGAATTCTAGAGTGTTCTGTGTCCCACTAATAGGCTTTTTTTTTTTTAATCTATAAATCCTAAATTCTTTGAACTTGTTAGCCACATTTCCAGGTTTGAGTGTTCTAGAGTGTTCTGTCTCTTGTCCCAATCAGATCTTTCCCTGGAAAAGCCGTCTCCAACCACCCGCCATGAATCAGCAACCTGCTCACTGCTGGTTCCCTCACTCCTCTGTGCTGGGAACTAACATGTGAGAGCCAGCAAGGCAGGATCCGTGCCTGTCTTCCGTGATGTGTTCCTAGTGCTTAGATTGTTCTCTGACCTATAACACGTCTCAAAATAGGTGTGGAGTAAATACATCTAGAATTTTATCCTATAGTCGTCTATGTAAAATTTATCTGTATGTATTGCATGCATATATGTGCATATTTGTATGTATTCACTAAGATGTGTTTGTGATGGTGAGTGTTGGCTGTCAACTTGTCAGAATCTGGAATCACCTAGGAGCAAGCCTCCATCCAGACACACCTGTGAGGGGCTATCTAGATCAAGTTAGCCTCTGGGCGCGTCTTGATAAGGTTGATTGAGGTAGCAAGGCCTGCTCTAAATGTGGGCAGCCCCATCCCATGGACTGGGTTTTCAGAATGATTAAAGAGGTGAAAGCCAGCTGAGAAGCATCAGTGCCCGGCTCCTTCTACTTCCTGATGAGGATGCCATGTGACCAGCTACCTCACATTCCTGCCACTGAGCCTCCCCGCCATGACAGGTGACACCAGCCAACTGTGCGTCAAAGAAAACTGTCCCTTCTTCAAGCTGCCTTTGTCAGATATTTTATATCAATGGAAAAAAAATGTGTCTTCTAACTTTCAGGAGTCGATTCCTCCTTCTGTGCTGTGGGTCCCAGGGATTGAACTCAGGCCATCAGGCTTGGAAGCAGATTCTTTACCTGCTGAGTCATCTCACCAGTCCATAGACGGTGGGTGAAATCAAGTTAAGAGAGGAAACGTTTTGGATAGATTTTGTTGTCTGTTATTTTTTGCTTGTGTGATTTTATCGTCGCTACTTTAGGTTTTGGTTTTGTGGTATGTATGTATGTATGTACATATGTGTGTATGTATTTGAGACAGGCCTCACTGTGAGTTCTAGGCTATTCCTCACTGTGTAGCTCAGGCTGACCTTGAACTTGTAGCGATTTTCCTGTCTCTGCCTCCCAAGTGCTAGGCCATTGTACCCTGCGGGCTCACAGGCCAGAGGTTACAGTCTGGGTCAGCAGGTTCCATTGCTTTTGGACCTGTGACAAGGCAACGCCCCTAAGCTGTGAGTGACAGAGGAAAGCCACTCACCAAATGGTGGTCAGACAACAAAGAAGAAAGGAAGGCACTGAGGCCCCACAATCCCCTTTAAGGCACTCCCAAACTGACTTTAATTGTGCACTAAGCACAAAGGTTCCACTGCCCCCCAGTAGCACCAGGACTTTAACACATTTTATTTATATTTTAAATATTTTATTCATTATTTTTTATGTGTATGAGTGTATTGCCTGCATGTGTGTAAGTGCACCTGTGTCATGCAATGCTGGAGGAAGTCAGACGAGGGTGTCAGAGTCCCTGGAACTGGCGTTATAGACAATTATCAGTCATTATGTGGGTTCTGGGAATTGAACCCAAGTCCTCTGCAAGAGCAGTCAGTGTTCTAACTGCTGAGCCATCTCTCCACCCCGGCAAAGGAGTACCAGTCCCTACACATTTTAGATTTAGGGCCTTTGGGGACAATGTAGATTCAAACTGCAGACACTTTTCCTCTTTGTTTTTTCAACTTTGAAAGAAGATAGGTACATAGGAACCAGAGGAGCCAGGGGCTCCCTTTACTGTCAGAGAACCAGCCTGCGGTTAGACTGCACCAGAGAAATGTGCTGAGCTTCCAAAAATCAGAGGTTGACCTGCTAAGGAATTTAGCTGTAACCTACCTCAAGTTTTCCCTGGGGAAACTTGACACTGAGCTGTAACTTGGGGACAGGCTGGCAAATGTGTTCTTCTATCTGTTGAGAAAACTCTAATCATTAGATTTGATTTTTTAAACAAGACTGCAGGATGACTGTGCGGGTTAAATGATTTCATACACATGAAACTTAGAGCTTCCTTCACGGTGTCTCTATGTTCATTACCAGCTATGTCAGAATCCAATACAGAAAGGAACGTGTTTGAGGACTGGGAGAGTTACTAAACTGTACTTGCTATTTGCTCTTCTTTACTGAGTAAAAATTTATTAGTATCAACTGTGGGCCAGGCATGGGATGTAAGAAGATCTCCCTGAGCCCTCTCTGCCCTCAGACTTCCCTTTTTCAGTGCCCAGTGTCCCCAGGGTTAACAAGGACTTCCTGCTGTGCCATCATTCAAGTAGTGCAACCAGAGTTTTAAGGTGCTGGTCTGGATCCAGCAGGCCCAACAGCCTAGGTTCAGGCATGCATCCGAATAGCCAATTAAAGACACAAGCCATGTGGCTCAGAGGTTAAGAGCCTAGCTTTTCTGACAAAGGACCTGGGTTGGGTTCCTAGCACCCACAGGGTGACTCTCAACAGCCTGGAACTCCAGCTCCAGGGGATCTATGCTTCTGGCCTTTCTTGGTACCTGCACTCATGTTCACATATCTCTACAGACACACACATACACATAATGTTTTCAAAGAAAATTTAATTTAAAAAAAGAAACAGGCAGTGATGCAAAATTAGGAGATGTAATCAATGCTTGCTGGGAAGAGGGACAGAAAATGGGGCCCACAGAGCCCCAGGTCTGTCTTCATGATACTGACACACATTTCAGGTTTTAATAGAGGAAAAATTGAGGCAAGGGACAAGACATATACATGATTAAGCAGTCCTGTTCAAGGTGTGGTCTGGTCTCAGTTCTGGTTCAAGATGGTCTAGAGAAGGCCTTACTGCTCTCATCGCTGAAAAGGAATCTGGCTCTCAGGAGATGGTTACGCCTGTCCATGATGCCTCTTACCTATGTGGATAGTCATCCTCATCGAGGTAGCCTGTCCCGCGAGGTTCTACTGTTCCTGTTACCCAAGGTGACTGTGGGGTTAGGATAATAACTTCTTTTTCACACCTTCAGTCTTGAAGGAGGATGAGCTACTTAGGTGGACAGACACTCCTTAGTGATTAATATGACTGCGCAGAGTCAAGCAGGAGTCTAGTAAGTGAGACAGGCGCAAACTGGGATGCCAGGCTTGCATCCCATCTGTCGTGACCTTGTGAGCCCAAGGGGAGGGTCCATGCTTTTTAGTAAAAGTAGCTTCTAAGAGAAGTACCTGTTAGCTCAGCATGCTTCTCTGTACACACACACACACACACACACACACACACACACACACACACACACCACGAGGGGGAGAGAGAGAGAGAAACAGATAGAGAGAGAGACAAAAACTGAGGCAGAGAGACAGGGAGGAAAGGAAATGGAATAGAAAGATAACAACCACCTCTAAGTTTGGAAACTTAACTAGTACCTTTCTTGAGCAATTAAATGACTCAAGCGGTCCCCAGACAGCAGTCTTCCAGAAAGGCAACTCCAGTGAAATAGCACACTGCAAGATGGGACATCTCCAGAGAAAGTCACCCACACTTCTGATGCAGAGGAAACAGGATTCTCTACATGTCAAACCATCAAGCCACCACACCCACATTCAAGAGTCAAGGTTCCACGGGACCTTCTCCCAACAGTATCTCCACAGCCCAGAGCAGGCCAGGGAAGTGGTGACTAGAGGAACGGAACCAGGTATCACCGCAGTATAATCTCCTTGAGCAAGTCCCTGTCTCCAAGCTTGGAGGACTCACTCTAAGAGCATCATCCACAGCTGGGCTCATAGATATTTGTGACCATTTTCTGACTTAGGCTTGTTGGATGAGTTCCTCCGTCTACTCATTCCACAAGAATTTCCTTCAAATCCACCATTCGGGGCGGAGAGGTGGCTCGGTGCACAGGCACACTTGCTCTGCAAGCCTGAGGACCAGAGTTTAAATCTTCAGCACCTATGCGAAAATCCAGGCATGCTGCATGTGCCTGTAATTCAGCATTGTGACACAGAGAGAGGTGGATCCTGAGAGCTCCGTGGGCATCCAGCTAAGATGAAGAACCTGGTGTTCGTGAGAGACTCTGTCCCAGGGGATTAAGGTGGAGACTCACAGAGGAAGACGGCCAATGTCCCACTCCAGCCTCCCCGTGCATACACATAGGGATGCACACCTGCATACACACATATATGTACCACACACATAGACAACAGAACACACGCTCACACACACACCTGCCATTTAAGTGCTATGATTGTTTGTTTGCTTGAGACAGGGTTTCGCAGAGCACAGACTAACCTCAAACTCCTGGTCCTACTGCCTCTGCTTCCCAAGTGCTGGGGTGACAGGCAGACACCCCGTACACAGCTTCCTTTCACCTCTCTTCCCCTTCTTGTGGAGCACACACAATCCAGTGCCTCATAGGGTTGATGATCCCTAAACTATCTGTACACACCGGGGGCAAAACTGAGTGACTGTGTTAATGCCCTCAACCTACAGAAAGCACCCCTTGGGAAGGCACACAGAGCTCCTCCCTGTGTCTCCCCAGCAAGGCACTGAGCAGAGGCATTGGAGCAAGGCTGACTGTGTTTGTGGAAGAGACAGGAGCTCAACTAGACTGCAGCCAACTGAGACCTTGAGACCTAGACTCAAAAGAGGACGGGAAACACCAGCTCTGAGTTGTCCTTACTGATGACCCTTCAAGGCTAATATACAAGATGGCCTTTTGACATTTGGCTTAGATTAAACTGTATATTGCTGAAGGTCCCTGATAGTCACTAAAGAATACTTCTTGTAACAGCACCTGCTGTTCATTCGGAGGAAAGCATGACCAGGTCTTAAGTTTTTCAGAAGCATCACACTCAGCTCCATTCAGCTGTCTTACTTACCAATTCTAAAATGAACTGAACATTGTTATTTTATTTTCTTTATATTTGTTTTGTTAAAGAAGATATTTGAATGGTCCTCTATAACCATAAACTGTAGCCATAAACCTTTCAATCTTAAATCTTGGATTAAGAGATAAATTACCCCTTAAAAAATCATTCCAAAGAATTTCCACTCAAATTCAGCAGTTCCTGTACTTGACCTTCATTCCTTTGGATTTTCCCCACAGGTTTGCACATCCTTTCCAGCACCCCCCCCACCGCCTCCCACGGACTCTCTCCCACCCCCACCCCACACTGACTCTCCCAGCTGTCAGTAAGTGCCTCAGTAGGCAATTCTAAGGGCAGACCAAACAGGAAAAACTCCCGTCCGCTCAGCAGGAAGCTGGTTGGTGACATCTCTCCTCTCTCTCCTTGGCCGCCACTCTTCCCATCATGGAAAATTCAGCTTTGCTTTGAGAAGAGATTATGATGAGTTTGCCATGGATGAGTCACTGAAGAGAGGGCCATGGGAGGGTGGGGACAAGTGATATAAATGTACATGTGAAGTCTGCCTACGATCCCCCTCGGGTGGAAGGAGGGTCGCCAGCAGACACAGTCAGTCAGCCGAGGAAGGCGACAGGTGTGGCCATAACCTTGAACTCTGAGACTCAAACTTGCAAGAAGCTCCTCTCAGTTCTTCGGAGCTTAACAGTGATTACTGCGCAGCACCTAGGGCCAGTGATGTTGCCAAAGAGATGGGGAGATAGTTTTTAAGCTTAACACTCTAAGTGTCCTCATCTTCCACTTCGCTTGAGACTGGATCTCCTGCTGTCCAGCCCTGCCTGTGCTAGGCTAGCTGAGCCACAGGCTTCCGGGAGTTCTTCCGTCTCCAAGCCCCATCTGCTGCAGGAGTGCTGCCGCTTGATGTCGCGCACTGCTGCATGCAGCTTTACATGGTTCTGGGATCTGAACTCAGGTTCTCATGTATGCAGGGCAAGCACTTTACCCACTGAGCCATTTCCAAGCCAAGATAAATTTGTTTACACTGTGGGAGTTAAGAAACCTCTGTTCCAAGAAGCATTCTGCTTCTGAGTAAACCATCAATGGAACGTGTTTTACATTTCCCTTACATGAAGGTCCCATGTTTTCCATGTGGTCAGTCCATAAGGAGCGTACATGTTTACACAACAGTGGAAGAAAATGAAACAACACAAGACACATCCTCTTAGAATGCAAGGACTAAGAAGATTGAAGGCGAAAATGAGGAAAAGCTTATTTAATTTTAATAATCAGGTCTTAATTTATTAACAATTTAAATATTAAAAGCTGCTTCTTTTAATATTTATTATTTTATTTTATGTGTATGAGTGTTTTGCCTGTGTGTGTACAAGTGCACCCATGTCATGCAGTGCCCAAGGAGGTCAAAAGAGGGCATTGGATCCGCTGGAACTGTCATGCACAGCTATTAGCCACCATGTGGTTCCTGGGAATTGAACCCCGGTCCTCTGCAAAAGCAGCCACTGTTCTTAACCTCTGAGCCACTTCTCCAGCTCCCAAACATGCTTATTTTTAAAGAGTCATGATTCAGTTTGGTGCTGCAGGACAGTATAGCCATAGTGCATCAGAATTTCAAGGAATAATATTTCCAGTACAGACATCTCTCCCCAGCAAAACTACCAAACAGACATGCCAATAAAGACTGGTTTGCATTGCCCTTCCATGAACCTTTCTCACACGGTTCCTCAGGCAAGAAAAGGGAAGGCACGGATCCATGAAGAGAGGGACTTAACTCAGAGGGACAGAGAGACTACTGTCATGCTCTTAGAAGAATCTGGAATGATTGCTCTGCCCCATTCCAGATGGGAAATAGTGAAGAAATCCCTGGTGTGTTCAGAGGAGACTCAGACAATAGGGTCAGTGTGGCAGGATGAATGAGTAGATGAGGACATGGCTGAGCAAAGGCAGTTAGTTTCCAGAAAAGAAAGTTGAGTAAGGAAAGAGAACATATGATTGACATGTCTGTTGCAGTCATATAGTCAGAATGAGGTCAAAACTGAATATGAATCTCACACGCATGATTCAGCCACTCTGGGAGGACATGGATGATGGGCAGAAGTGTGTTCGGTGGAGTTAGACAGCGAAAGAGAGAAGATCCTTCGTCTTCCATGTAAGAATTCATTGCAGAATCCCTAAAACTGAGACAGTATACAGAAATGATAACCAAATGTGTCGTGGATGCCGGCAGAGACAGAAGTGGGCAAGTATTTATCTGTCCTGGTTTCTTTTCTGTTGCTGTGTTAAAATCCTGACAAAAAGCAACTTTGCAAAGAAAGTGGTTTATTCACTCTACAATTCCAGGTTACGGTCCATCGTGGCAGAAAAGTCACCATGGCAAGTGCTCAAAGCAGCTGCTCACGCGGTACCTGCAGTCAAGAGCGCAAAGACAGAAGTGAATGCTGGGCTGTCTGCTGGCCTTCTCTCTTGCACAGTTCAGGAACCCCCTGCCTGGGGAATGGTGCCACCAATAGTGGCCTTGATCCACCTCATCAATTAACAGCCAAGACAGTCCCCCACAGACCAACATAATCTGGAAAATGCCTCCATTAAGACTGTCTTTCCAGTTGATTGAACGTAACAGTTTAAAACTGACCATTAAAACCATGATAGTGTTTTCGGTAAGATTCCCAGAATGAAGTATTTGACTTTATATGAGTCAAATTTGACTGTTATGAATGTGTCTATCTATGACGAAAATGTTGGCCAGGACACACGGCTTCAGTTTCAGAAAGACTATGCGGAAGCAGCTTCAAGCCATGGCTCCAGGTCAGACAGCTGGACTCAAATCTACTAACTGGGACTTAACATCCTGAGCCATAACTTTCTCATCCGTGAAATGAGAGTGGTAGGGAGAGAACCATCATATTTGGTGTCGCAAAAAGAAAACAGCAGCAAAGAAAAGTGCACATACATTCCTATGTTAGCCGTTAATGCCATTGATGGGAGATTTGGCTAATGAGGATACACAGACACAACTGCAGGTCTGGGCTTATCTGTTCGCCTATCGGAAACCCTTTAGTCCTCACAATTCAGCACTTAATCCATTGCTGGGTACACAGGAACAGCGCAATGATAATGGGTAGGATGGGTGGGTGAACAGCTCATCATTAAGCTTCACTGGGGTCTCAGTGGCCAGCAAATCATATCTATCGTTCCTTACTATTTGAATTCCAAGCTCTAGCCCAGCACATGGCTGCCCAGAGGGACATGCTTCTTTGTCCTCTAACCTTCTGCCATTAAATCTTCTTCTAACCCAGCTTCTTCCTTGGCTATCTGCCCGCTCCCCTTCTCCCAAGGTTCATGTCGGCACTCCGAGCGAGCCCTGATTTTAAACTCCGCCCCTGGCTTCAACGGTGATGGTACAAGAGTGTCGGAAAGGAGACTGATTCCAGGAGAGATGCGTGTCTGACTGGTGGCACTGGGGGTCTCTCTGCGGAACTCGGTGCTCCTGCTTACACAAACAGATGTGAGAGACACGTCCTCTAGAAATTGTTAAGGAATCAAATTATCCAAAGAACTTATACCCAAAGTTTAATTAAGTGATCTCTTTCCTTGGTTTTTAATCTTATTTTTATTATTTTTATTTTACTTTATGTGTATGAGTGTATTGCCTGCACGTGGGTAAATGCACCTGTGTTGTACAATGCCTGAGGAGATCAGAAGAGGGCATTGGATTCCCTGGAACTGGAGTTATGAGTGGCTGTTAGCCGTCATGTCAGTGCTGGGAACCAAACCCACATCCTCTGCAAGAGCAGTCAGTGCGCTTAACCCCTGAACCATCTCTCCAGCTCCTTCTTGATTCTTTTACTAGTTAGTCAGCAAATAGTCTATCCCTGAAATTTGGTTTAAAATAGACTAGATGTCAAGGGAAATTATGGAAATTTCTCTTTCTCTCTTCTTGAGGATGCAAAATTGAGAGCACTTTGGCTACCTGCCTACGCATAGTGACACAGATAATGCAATAGATACGAAAGACAAGCTGGATGTCACCACTATAAAGAGAAAACTCACCATTTTAGGTAGGGGCAAGCTCTCCTTAGGTCAAAGATTTCCCACAGTAAACCAAAAGATAAAGGCTATAAAAGCCGAGAGCCACTGGACTCTTCTGTGTCACTAACTAGAGCCCCCTTTTCAAAGATTCCATTTAAACGAGGAGGCAAATCACTCTCTTTCTCACCATGTTACATCCTGGAGCTGCTGTAACAAGTCCACATGGGATGACCAAAGCGTTGGCCGGGCGGCTCCCTCTGAGGTTTCTCTCCTTGGTTTGACGTCGCTGTGCCCACAGGATCCCAGCAAGCACACCCCAGGTGTTTCTGTGCCAAATTTCTCTTTCTTATAAGGACACCCGTCAGGTCAGATTGGACACCACCCTAGCAGCCTCATCGAGCCTTAATTACACCTTTAAGGGCCCTGTCTTCAAACACAGTCACACTCTGAGGTACCGGAGGTCTGGTTTCCATGTGTCGATGAGGAGAGACTGTACCACCTACTTTCCCCACTGGATTAATAACCAAGAAGGAAAAAGATCTTTTCATCGACAGGAAGTAGAACTGTGCATGCAAGTGTGATGGTTATCTGACAAATGGGAAAAAATGGCATGTTCAAACCATCCAGTGCCCAGAGATGGAAATCATATGGCAGATGGGCATCTTGTCATCAGACTCCAGAAGATGAATAGTTGGAAGATGTGCATTTAGCCCCTGAGGCCTGGGAAGGCGGTGTAAATGGACCGGGGTGGAAGGACTACGTGTGTTACGGGACTCTTCTTGGGGAGGAAAAAGAACCATCTATTCACCCAAGATAGAGAGGACACAGACAGACCAAGGAAAGGATTCTATCCAAGTCCAGCATGAGGAACTCTCCTCCCCACATCCTCCTCCCCATCCTCCTCCCCCTCCTCCTCCTCCCTGTCCTCCCTCTTCTTCCTCTTCGCTCTTCTGCCCTTCCTTACGGTCTTGCCTCCCTCCTCCTTTCCTTTCTCCTCCCTTCTTTCTCCCTCCTCCCTCCTTTCTGTCCCTCCTTCCTCCTGCTTCCTTTCTTCTCCCCTTCCTCCTCCCTCCTCCTCTCCCTCCTCCCTCCCCCTTGCTCATTAGAAGCTGTGACACCTGACTGGCAAGCTCTGGCAGGCTGTTTCCAGATCTTCAGTCCTGCCTTCTTACTAACGCTGTTCCTGTAGCCTGTCTCTGACTGCTGTTCCAGTGTGTGGTGAGTTTTCTCTCTGAACCCTCAATCCACACTAAGGAGCGCCTCCTCAGGAGTCTGCTTCCCCTTCCTTCTGCTAGGTTCTCTGGGTCCCTGTTCCTCAGTCCTTGCTGTGGGCTCAGCTCTCCGCTCTCTCTTGGATCTACTTTACAAGAACCGGAGGATCTTCTCATGGAGTGCCATCTGGAGCTGAGCGAGCTGCGGGATGAGGGAAGCCAGATTGTGCCAGGATCTGCCTGTCTAGACCCCTGAATGCCAGAGCCTGGAGCTGCATGCCCTTGGCTCAGTCTCAGTCACCTGAGCTAGACATTTAAGTCACACTCCACTGTAGTCCCAAGACTCTCAAAGGGAGAGGGAGGGGGTCTGGACTGGAGTGTGGATTCTGTTCATGGCCTGAGTGACCTTGCTCCATATTGAGTCGGAGCCATTCCCCCTGAGATGCCACCTAGGGTTTGTTATTATGATACATTAAAACATGAGCACAGTGTAAACATGAAGTGTCACTGTGATGGCTGCTATCCCCAGTGGGGGTGGGGGCTAGAGAGATGACTCAGTCACTAAAGGCACTTGCTGTGCAATATTGAGGACCAGAGCTTGAATGAAACTAGCCGGCATCCTGCAAATGTCTGTAACTCAAGCTTCCAGGGGTCCAAAAATACTCATACAAGAGAGGGCGGGCGGGGGGGAATCTTTAAAAAAAAAAATAGCAGTGGAAGATGAACACACCTGGAACACTTGCACCGTGTGTGGTTACTAGAGCCTTCCAGAGAAAGGCCTATGGACAGAACATTGGGCATTTTCTAGAAAACGATTCAGATTCCGACTGTATAGCACAAACCATAGACAGCAAGAAGGAAGGAGGATAGCCCGAGGGTTCACCGCGGCAGCCAGCCGTGCACACCAGTGCAGCACTGGGCTCGGGAAAGGGACTGACACTTGGGCTGGGGACACCTCACCAGTCATAACCACACTTTCCTGTAGGCGCTAAGGAGGCTTTCTTACCATGTCAATTAAACCAGGCCTGACTCCATTTCTGTTTTGTCTACTGGGCAGAAGTTCAGTCCTAATGAATAGTCTCTGGTAAGTTTCATTTAACACCACTTTAGGGCACTGGGCAAGCTATTTTCCCCCTCTAAACTTAACTCTCCCATCTTTAAAATGGGGACTTAATACAATAGTTCTGCTGTAGGCTTTTTGTGTGTGAAATTTGGGTAGGATGATGACAGTCTACATACAATCGTTCCTGACACATAGTAAGTTCTGAGGAGACAGTATACACTCTGCTTTCAGACTACTTGACTGAATTTGTTTGACTTTAGAGACTTTTCATTTAATTTTTTAAAACTCCAGCCCACTACTTGCAAATTAATGTGGGAGGGAGAGGAATCTCTTTTGAGTTACAAAATGACAGCCCTCTGTGATTGACTTCAACAAGGGTTTTTCCTTTGCCAAGAATAAAAATAGAAAAAAATTAACATTCTCGTCAGCTGAGTTTAGGCCCCAGTGAGACTGGCAACTGTTACAACATCACTGTAGAGACACACTAACAAGTGGGGACACAGTGCCTGGTGTAGCAGAGCAGGACTAATTATAGCATCGTGAGTTCACTGGCCTATTTGGGCAGGAAAGGCCCAACGCAGATGCATGAGGACAAACAAAGCTTGAGCATATTAGCACTTGACAGCCAAGGCTCTCGCTGAACACCTGCCCAGGGCTAAGCCGGGAGCATTAGGGGGAATCCGAAGAAATTAAGGAAGTGGACTGTGCCCTTGAAAAGCTCACAGTCTGTAAGATTGAGTTACTTCTGCGTTCTTTAAAACGGAGGTGTGAACCCACACAATTTGAAAGTGCAGACCCTCTTTGCTTCGTAGTTTAGGAAAGAAGAAGGCCTGGAGTTCTTGCCAAAATATTGTTATTTAAAGAGAAATGTCTGGGTGTGGTGGCTGTCATCTCAGTACTCAGGAAGACCAGGAGAGGCATTGTGAGTTCAAGGCCAGGCAGGGCTACATAGCAGACTTGGGGCCAACCTGGACTATGCAGTGAATTTGAGACAAATATGAGCTACATATTAAATTTAAGGCCAATCTGGTTAGTGTACATAGTAAGGCGAAGGTCAGTCTGGCTTCATAGTGAGTTTGAAGTCACTCTGAAATATTTAAGGAGGAGAAACAAGGAAATCATATGCAGATGATAGTTTCAGAGTACAGATCTGATGTGCTTTAAAAATCGTACAATTTCCTTTGAATACGCTGGGCAACCTGAGTGGGGTATGTGACCCAATTTGCATTACACTTTTTTTCTCCCTTTTAGCTAACACACAGATTCAGAAAAATCTGGCTTAAATACAGACAGGGTCCCCTCAGAGGGCGAACTACAGGAGGAGAGGACATGGCTGGCTGACAGTTCTAGTGGCACAGGCAATGTACAGACCACAGGTGTTACCTTCGGCAGCAGAACCCACCAGGTCACTCCACCTCAGGCTGCAGGAAGGATCCTCCACAGCAGAACAGGGAGAGGGCACGCTCCCGGAAATGGAGCCTACCCTAAGTAGTTTTCTGGCCAAGGAATTAGAAAAAGAACAATTTTCTTGCAAAAGCTCATCCAAAGTCATTAAAATATTTTATTTAATTAAATCCAAATGCCCACACCAGTATGAACTTCCAGTTCTCCAAACAGCACACAGAACCTCTCACTCTGCTGTAATTAAACGTGTGTCCTGAAGAGTAATTCCTGCAGTTGGGCGGACGAAATGAGCATCCCCTGAGCTCGCGCTAACCAGTCTGTAAATGAAACTCATCACAGTGTGATGCAAGCCACTGTGTTCTTATCTAAAAGTCAGGATCACAAGTCATGGATGGTATCATGAGCTTTCGGACAAGTGGGGGCAAAGAGCCTGACACTTAGACCAGCTGGGCAAGGAGTTCAATGAGAGGTAGCCAAGGGCACTGCAGCTCAGCTTCATGCCACGAGAACATGCCTTGGAGGCTAAACATCCTTGAAACTACAGTTAGATTCTTCCCAATATATCAGAAACAAAGACACCAGGTCACAATCCCAGTCACCACCTGTGTGCATCTTCAAAGCCCCAGCTTGGGCTGTAGAAAGGACTCAGAAGTTAAGAGCATGTACTGCTCTCTAGAGGATCTGAGTTCAGTTCCTAGCAATGGTATCAGGCTGCTCACAACCACCTGTAACTCTTAACACTTGGGGGACCCGACATCTCTGACTTTTATAGGCACCTGCATTTACATGCCCAGACACACACATATACACATATTTAAAATAAAAATAAATTTTAAAAACTTTAAAGACACCAGCTTCATTGGAAAAAGATGCACACCGTGGTTCCAATCCTTTTGTAGGTTTTTCAAGGGGTTCATGGGAAGAGACCGAAAGGAAGATCTGATCCATCACATTGAGAAGGAAAAGGATCATCCATGACTGTGCCACATGCCTAATAACTGTGCACAGAAACTCCTTTAAAGCCACAACGCAGAACCCAACAGGCAGCTGACCCCACTTTGGGGCAGTCTGCTCCAGTCCCCTCTGGAGTGTATGATCCAGAACTTTGCTTTGCTGAGCAAACTTCTGCCTACACTGTCTTCTGGCAGAATTCATCCCTTCAAGACCAGCACAGAGGACAAGATTTCACCAGGGACAGCTTCGCTTGTTTCATTTACGGGACCGGTTTTCCCAGATGACTTCTTCTGTATGACCTTCTCTCAGTAAAGGGTCAGTTCTGGGCTCCTTGACAGAGATGTCCAGAGATACTCTAAAAAAAAAAAAATCTCTGAGGACAAAGGGCTGCAGCAGCCTCAAAGGTAAAACCTAACCTGGTGAAATCACCTGGATTTTTCCAGATTTGGAGGCTGGAGCAAGGAGATAACTCCTCAAAGGATTTGTTTTCATAGGCACATAATACCAAGGTGACCCACCTGGAAGGTTTAGAAGGTTTCTACAGTGCTTAAAACACAACGAGCAACATTTTTAGAACAAACATCTCTTACTGGTCACAAATTATCAAATAATCTGCTTTTATTTAAGAGACATTTTGAGCTAGCAAGTTCACTCAGCAATAAAGCCGCCTGCCTCCAAGACTGACGACCTGGGTTTGATCCCTGAACTCGCGTGGTGAAAGGAGAGAACCAAGTCCCACAAGCTGTCCTCTCTTCCACATGTGTACCGTGGCACATGCACTGCTCCCTCACCCCAAAATAAATGTAAAATAAGTAAGAGAGACTTTGGCACAGCTCTGATTTTGTGCACAAGAGAATAATAACACCTAAAAAATGTTGTTATGTTTGTGGTGGTTTGGATGAGGATGTCCCCCATAGGTTCTAAGTATTTGGACATTCTGTCCCCAGTTGGTGGCGCTGTTTTGGGTGGCCTTGGAAAGTGTGGCCATGCTGGAGGAAGCACCTCACTGGGGGCGGCTTAGAGAGTTCTTAAGCCTTGCTGGATCTCCAGTCGCTCTCTGCTTCCTGTGCCTACTTGAAGATGTGAGTGCTTAGCTTCTGTTCCTACCCCAGCCACCTCTGCAGCCACACCTCCCCGCTGTGATGGAGTCTTGCACCTTTGGAACCATAGGCTAACTAAACTCTTCCTTTTATAAGTTCCCTTGGTCAGTGTTTCTATCACAGCAACAGAAAAGTGACTAATATAGTGTTAATTCCCCAAGGCCTGAAAACAGATTGGTTGATCCCTCTGAGGGACAAACCCCAAACACCTCCAGCCCTTCCCAGCCCCAGATTCCACAATCAAGGGCACACAGGAGCTATCTGCTGCTTCTCTAGGCAGAAGGAACACGCCATTCTTTTTCAAATATTTTATTTATTTTTATTTTATGTGTGTGAGTGTATTGCCACCTGCATGCAAGTTTAGCACTCATGTTGTGCAATGCCCCAAGAGGTCAGAAGAGGGCATCAGATTCCCCTGGAACTGGAGTACTGGTAGTTGTTAGCTACCATTTTACCATTTGGGTGCTGGGAACTGAACCCAGGTGCTCTTACCTGCTGAGCCATCTCTCGGCCCCAAACCACATCCGTTCTTAGCTCCTCTTTTCCATGTGTAAAATTCCCAGTAACTACCTGCTCTCGTTCACATGCATCAAGCATTTTCTACCACTATCAGAACCACACAAACGTTCTTCTTTTGCATTAAAATGAGTTGCCATCAGACAGTTTGTTATGGACTGAATTTTGTCCCTCCCTAAAGTCATATACTACATGTAGAGAGACAGGGTCCTTAAGAAGGCTTCTGAGATTATAGAGTTCAGAAGGGTGGGACTCTTATCCAACAAGACTGGTCAAGAGGAAGAAGTACCAACAGTGTGTGCCCACAGTGAAAGACCATCTGAGAACACGGAGAGGCAGTGGTCTACACAAAGAAGAGAGGTCCCACCAGAAACCAGCCTTGCCAGTCTTTGACTTAGGGCTTACAGAATTGTGAGAATACAAAGTTCTGTTTTTTCTGTCACCCGGTCTGTCACATTCTGTTCTGGGTGCCATAACTGGCTCCAACAGATGATTTCTCTGCTTCCTGATGCTGAGGGTGAAAACACTACTAGGCATGCAGCAGGAAGAAGGAAGCCGTAGGGACCCCACTGTCCCGAGCCTAATGGAGAGTGTTTAATCAAAGAGGGGCTCAGAAGACTCGGTGCGCAAGAGTATTTGCCGTGCAAATGTGTTTGAATCCCAGAACTCATGTAAAAGCTGGACACAGAGCTGAGTGTGTGTGATCCCAGCACTCCTACGAGGAGATAGACAGCTCATCCAGCTAGCCTGGCATTGGAGCACCAAACCAGAGACCCTGAATCAAACAAGGTAGGACTGACACCCCAGCTTGTCACACATGCACCGTGACAGGTACTCCCATCCATACGCACACCGTACACACATCCATACCCACAAAAAAGGGGAAAGCACTATAACGCCTAATTTTTACTTAAGGGATAAAAGTACAATTGGATTCGTGGACCATTTAAACTGTTTATGTGACGACTGAGAAAGCGCACCTGTCACTCCACAGTGAAAAATAAGTTCTCTGTTATCTTTTCTTCTGTTGTTCTAGTGAGGATGAAAGATCTTGGGAATAATGCTCTGGGCTTTCCAAGTGTTCTTTTCACTCAAAGCAAATTAACCAAAGGGTCACAGCCCATGTAAATCCATCATCACTGCAGCTTATGCTCTCAGAACACTACAGTGCTGAGGCCTGAGATAAATCTTTATGCCAGAAAAACCTTTATTTGCAAGTGCAATAAAATAACAATCCAAGCTGACCTTAGGGCAGCCAGAATATAGCCCTTCTTTCCAGAGGAGAAAAGGCTGGCTTCCGCTCATCCCAGGCTAACTGGACAGCATGGTGTCTGCACAACATCTGGCTGGCTCCAACATAAAAATCTCCTGGCCTCTGGGAAAATTATTTTTGTGCTCCATGACTTCATGAGGTCACTGGGCCTAGTAACACCTTCTGGAGATGGCCTGGAAGTGCCACCCAGTGAGGTGAGAAGAGATAAGGATGTGTTGTCACTTATGAGTGAGTCTACTCTACTTGGAGTACGGGGATCTCTTTTGTCAACACATCCTTCCTCTGGCTCATCTAAAGACATCACAGGGACTGCTGGTTGAGGAGAAGAAGCTGGCAGGCGTGCAGCACAGATAAAATCGAAGAGATGAGGTAAGGTAAGAGGAAACATCTGGAGGCCCTAGCAAGGCCGGCTTCAAGCTCTTTGCCTGAAGTGGCTGAGGTTTTATTCCTCTTCATTGTTGGCTTTCAATCTGGTGTTTCCTGATTTTGCAGATTTCTCTAAAAACAAGCAAGATAGGAACAAATAATGCCATTTGCTTTGAAGCTTTACAAGCTGCCTCTCGGGTCTCAGGTGCAGACTGCATTTCAGAAATTCACAGCTTGTTGAGGTTTTCAGATGGCTCTCCAGACTGCCACTGAATCTGAGCACACAGCAGAAGGCCGGCCTGTCTTCTCCCAGTCCCTCCTGCCTGATCACTCATCTAGGAGGAAGGCCGTGACTAGGCTCAGGTCTCACTAGGCCGGTGGGTGCCTTCTACCTCCAAGTAGTACTGCACTGATCTGGACTCTTCCAGGAGAGGAGTGCTCTGCATTTTTACATTGTCTTTAACTGTAGTGAGAATAGGTAAGATCAGCTTCGTGGCAGATTTCCCAGCACAGCACTGTGCGCTGACCATAAGCAATAGGCTGCAAGCATGCCTCCCTGACCGGCTTGCCTGGCTTTGTACTTCCTCCTCCCGAAGTCTTTGGCCACCGTTCCAGTGTGTGTGTGTGTGTGTGTGTGTGTGTGTGTGTGTGTGTATACACAAGCATATGGAGGCCAGAGGTCAACTTGGGGTACTATTCTTCGGCACGAACCACCTTCTTTGTCGAGTTGGGCCTCTCATTGCCCTGGACCTCTCCAAGTAGGCCAGGCCTGCTGATCAGGGAGGAGCAGATCTGCTCGTCTCTGGCTTGTCAGTGTTGAAATTACAAGTGTACATCACCACACCCAGATTTTTCTGTGGGTTCTGGGGACTGAACTCAGGTCCTCATGAATTCATGGTAAGCGGCAACTCTGACCATTGATTCTGTGAATTTGATTCCTTTAGAGACTCATGGAAGTGGAGTAATTCCAGAGAAAAGTTTGGTTGGTGGGCCTCAGACGTTGCTTTGGAAAGCAAACTTAAGGTCCTATTTTGCCTTCCCACCTTTCCCCTTTCACCCCCAAACTAAACATCAGGCACATCTGTGACCTTCCTTGCCTCCCTCTTACCCAGTTACAGTTCTGTGGGCCTTTCAGTCCTAACGTGAAACAGCCCCACTTCTTGAAGACCACATTGAAGAAGTTGACGCTATTTCAAGAATACCTGTAGATCAGTGTATCTCTCAACCATCACCAAAGAGGCTTCTTTTAAAATATTTATTTTAATGTTTTTACTTAATGTGTGTGAGTGTGTTCCCTGCATATGTGTAAGTGTACCCATGGTGTGCGATGCCCACAGCGGCCAGAAGAGGGTGTCAGAGCCCCTGGAGCTGAAGTCACAGGTGGTTGTTAGCTGCCAAGTGGGTGCTGGAAATCTCAAGCCTGGGTCCTCTGCCAGAGCAGCCAGTGCCCTTAATTATTGAGCTGTCTCTCCAGCCCCTAGAAAGGCTTCTTTTTACAGTATAGGGCAATTAACTCAGAGACCCACAACAGGTCAATGTGCAGAGAATAAGAGACTGTGAAGTGCTCAACTCTGAATGGGACCTCTAAATCACACCCCTGCCTGAAAGGCTCGGAGATCCAGGAGGAAGAGGGTGGGAAGGTTATAAGAGGCAGACTAAGTGGACATCTGCGGAGAAACGGCATTTACTGGGCATGGCCATTGCACCCATGAACTCACAGTAGTTGGGAAGGCGTGCACAAGACTTGCACCAGATCAAGCCAGACAAAAGTCCCAGCATGGATGGGGGAGGGGCTTATAAAGTCCCACCCCCAGCTGAAGAGGGATTAGTGGTAGGTAGCTGCTGGGGGAAGGCAAGAGGCTGACCATGCTCTAGTAGGTCTTTCCGTCCAAGCACTGATAGTTCTCAGTGGATCCAGATTCAATAAAAATTCCTATTGATTTACTTTTATTTTATATGTATGAGCGTTTTGCCCGCATGTATGTAAGTGCACCTCTGTTGTGCACCAATGGAGGTCAGAAGAGGGCATCCGATCCTCTGGAACTGCAGTTATAAATGGTTGTTAGCTGCCATGTGGGTGCTGGGAATCGAACCCTGGTCCTCCACAAGAGTAGTCAGTGCTCTTAACCATTGAGCCAACGCTCTAGCTGCCTTAGTGTGCTTTTTAAAAGCGAATGAAGTCGGGAAGGAACAGCCGAAAGGGAGAAAATGAAAGGAGGAGAAGATTAGATGTGATCAAAACACATGCTCATGCACGAAATTCTCAAATAATAATTTTAAAAAATAAGAGAAAGATCTGCCAAGGGATCTTTGCATTTGAAGTGCCATCTCAGGCTCCATCACACATCAAGCCAGAGTAGAAGGCGCACTGTGCATCTTTTCCCCTCATATTTGCCTACAAAATGTACCTGACCCACAATCCTGCTCTTGAGTGACTGCCTCAGATGGGGCCAGGAAAGTTCTCCGTTATCCTATTTTATCAGTGTTAGAGTGTTAGTGCAGAAAGGAACTCTGAAAATAAGAGGGCCATCCGTGTACCCTGGCAAATTCATTGTGGTGGTTCTTGGGCTGCATTTTCCTTTGGACAAATGCAGTTTTCATAAAATAATTTATTTTCTGTGTTTTAATGTGTGTATGTGTGTGTGTGTGTGAATGTGTATGTGTCTGTGTGTGAGCGTAAGCACACATGTACCACAGTTCACATGTGGAGATCAGAGGACAAACCCATGTGTCCGTCCTCACCTTCCACCTTGTTTGAGGCAGGGTCTCCTGTCCATCTTTGTGTAATCAGGTTGGCTGGCCCACAGGCTTCTGGGGATTCTCCTGTCCCAGCCTCCCATTTTGCTACAGGAACACTGAGATTACAGACATGGGCTCCCAAGTCTGGCTTTCTGTGGGTTCTGGGGACCCAAACTCAAGTGTTCATATTAAGCTGTCAGCACTTTATCCACTGAGCAATCTCCCCAGCCCAATAAGTCATTCTTTGAAAATGGACTTTTATGTTTAAAACTGAACATGTGAATAAACATGCTGTCTCTCTCACATACACTTTTTGTTTGTGTGTTTATGCGGGGTGGGTGTGCTTGCAGGTATGCAGCACACACTGTGCTTGTGTGGAGGTCAGAGAACAGCCTCAGGTTCCGTTCCTCGGGAACCTTCCATCGTGTTTGAGGCAGTCTCTCGTTGACCTGGAGCTTTGCACATAGGCCAGGCTAGTCATCCCCGAAGTTCCATCCCCATGTTGCCACAGCTGGGATTACAGACACAGCTGCACACCCAGATCCTCCAGTGGCTTCGAGGAATCTGAACCCAGACCCTCGTGTCTGTGAGGCAAGCACTTTACCAACTGAGCCATCTTCCAGCCCTCTCTTGTTTTCTTCTTTCGTTTGTTTGGAGCTTTTCTGAGACGGGGCCTTGCTATGGCGCCCAGGCTGGCCCCATACTCATGACTGCTAAAATTACAGGCATGCATCATCTTGCCTGACCCTCAGTTTCTCTTTAAGCCATCAGAATTCTCAAATATTATAAAAACAAATAACTTGTTATTTTTTTCTTTCTCCCTCAGTCACAGTCATCTTAGAAACTGGCCTTTTAGTATTAGTATTTAGTAAGTATTAGAAAGTATTTAGTAAGCTTATTTAGAAATGGGGAGAGGGCAGGAGAGATGGCTCAGTGGTTAAGAGCACTGCCTGCTCTTGCAGCAGACCCCGGTTCGATTCCCAGTAGCCATGTGGTAGCTAACAATCTTCTGTAACTCCAGTTCCAGGGGATCCGAAGCCCTCTTCTGATCTCCAAGGGCACTGCATGACTTGGGTGCACTTATACACATGCAGGCAATATGCTCATACACATAAAATTAAAATAATAAAAATTTTAAAAAAGAAATGAGGAGAAGCTGTGGCAAGAGAAGACGTCTTTCTTTAAGAAGCCTGAAGACCTGGTCTAGCGTCCGACCCAGGAGGCTGTCTGCAAGCCCTGGCTCACCGCCACAGGCAGATCATCTTCCTTCTCCCCTCACCTGCTTCCGCATCTGCACCATGCAGCTGCTGTGTGCATTGCAGGGTTAAGAGGAAGATAAGTGATTACTGAATTGAGAATTGTTGAAAACGCCTTGCGCAGGACTCTGAGCGTACAGCCAGTTCCCAGTGCATCCGAGCTATTATTACTATGATTCGAGGATCAGTTGGAAGATAAAAAAGAGTCTCAATATAGTCTCCTTTCTCCTAAATTCTATTCTGATTACTGTGAGTGGGTTTCCCCACTTTTCCTTTGGTCAGGAATTAATCCTTCCTCTGTTATCCCATTTTTATCGACAAAGTACCTCAGTACAATCAGAGGTTTTTCAAGAAACAATCAACTTGCAGCTTCTGCCTTTGGACCAGCCATCGGTCGAAGAGGACTACTCCAAAGAAGATGCTCACTGCAGCCCTCAGACCCAGACCTGCCTTGACTGAGAGCTGTGGGCGTGGCCTAGAGCAGATGGGATCTCCCTCTGAAAAAAGAAGGGTAAAAGATCCTTGCAACTGTGTCTTCCTCGGTTACACAGCTTCAGGCATAAGCATTAGTTGCTTCCTGAAAAGCAATTTCAGACCCAAAGTGTTCATCACATGTGTTATATATTTAAACAAAATGGTGAATTTTAAATTGAGTTATGTTATATAAAATGTCAACACAATTATAGTGTTTTATCTATTCTCTATGTAAAAAAGATTTTACTATGTGCATGGTATTTTCTTGAGCATTTCTGATTTATCCTAGGAACGTAATCTGATCCTATACCAATTTCCCTAACGGATTAGTCAACATTTATTTTAATGCCTTTTAAATCTTTGAGTTCATAAAATCTTACATCTCTCAATTTAAATCAAATCTTGATTTCCTAGAAATTCTGGTTAATGTCAACAATCCCTGAATCCTTGGAGTTGCTGATAACTTGCAGACATATTTGAAGCAGATGAATTCTTAGGAAGCACAGCTTGCCTACATGAAGATCAGTATGTCTTTCATTCTGTTTACCCATTTCCTAGTTTGCTTTCTGTTGCTGTGATAAACACCATGATCAAATGCAACTTGAGAGGAAAGTTGATTTTAGATTACAGGTTGTAGTCCCTCACTGAGGGAAGCCAAGGCAGGTATTCAAGGCTTGTGCTCAAAGCACAAGACAATACAAGAACACTGCTTACTGGTTTTCCCACCCCGACCCCTGCAACCCCACACCTCCACCTCCAATCCCACCTTTCCACCCCACCCTACTTGCTAGGCTTCCTTTCCTCTATATCCCAGGTCTATCTGCCAAGGGATGGCACCACCCACAGTGGGCCAGGCCCATCTATATCAATTAGCAATCAAACAAACTGCCTCACGGACCTGGCCACAGACCAGTCTAATGGAGGAAATTCCCCTCTTCCCAGCATGTCAAGTTACAACCAAGGTCACCCAGCATACCCATTTGAATGAACCATATGAGAATAGACTTTTAAGTTAGTCAGCAGACACTGACTGAGCAATTCTTGTTTTATGACACTGTATGATATATGATAGCATATGATATATGATACTATGTAATATATGATACTATGTGATATACTATGATACTATATGATAGATGATACTGTGATAGAATAACCTATTCCTTTCAGTTAATCATGACTCCTCTGTGAGTTTTAATCCACAGTTATTATTCAGATTGCATTTATACTCAGTCACTCATGAATGCTCTTCATTGCATTTTATTCCAGTCACTAGTGTGTCCAAAAATGCTAGGGTAAGTAGGATACATATTAAAATATATCTGCTTACACACATACCTTCAGTACATCAATACAGAGATGGTATGCATTCACATGTATAGACCTGCCTACCAGTTCTAACATGTCTAAAGATAGTAAATCACATTGTCCTGCATTTATGCCTCCCTCTCTCCCTCTCACTTTCCTCCCTCTGAGTGTTGGGAGGATAATAACTATCGTTGACATACTACATTCTGGCTGGCAAATTTCAGTGCAAAGGACTTGGACCCTGTTTATGAAAAAAGAAGCTTTTCTAGCATGAGGCAGGCACCATAGGTAAAGCAGCAGCATTGTCCTCAACCACGGATGGGCTTCCCTGGATGGACACATCCAAGGAGATCTTTGAGTCTGTATCACACCTTTGTGTTTCTGTTCTGAGAGGAGGTAGGGGGAGAAGGTCGCAGAGAAGACGCCCGGCAAGCGCCGTCTCGGAGGTCTGTGAAATAGCCCTCAACCTCTGCTACCGTATGGGCAGAAGCCTGGGAAGTGAGGAAAAAAGCAAAAGAAGGCCAGCATTTTAAGTAGGAAAGGGTTTGCAAGTCGGAATGCTGTTCCTCTGAAGTTGAGATGGCGAGAAGGCAGGGAAGGAGCCTGGATGGAGCCTTCCTGGAGCTGGTAAGGGGACGCACGGACGGTGTAAGGCACAAAGGCACACCCGCAGGCCTCTCCAAGCACAAGGGCCAGCTGGCTGACTTCCTCAAAGTGAGACTTCTTTGAAGTAATTATAACACCACCTGTTTACAAATTGTATTTGAGGTCAGTAACATTATCCTTTACGAACGCATAATCATCTTAAATGGAAGTCGGACCTGAAATTATACAACTAAACACATGGAGATTTCAACAAGCATAGACACAAACCAGAAAAGCCCATTTAGTTAGGAATTGTCTATGTGGCCAGCCACTGGGCAGTGGACACCACAGAAGGGAACAAGCCACCATGATGAGACTTTCTGAAGGAAACATGGCCTAGTTCTTATTTACTCCACAGACTTGTGGGATCTGTCTGACTTTGTAATAGTGCCAACCTTCCTACCAGTACCACCTCACAAGCCAAACCAGCCGTGGATCTACAAAAGACAGCCACCCTGGCATCACTGGCCAGCTTTAAAGCCCATGTCAGGTAAAATGGCCCTTGTCTGATAAGCTGTGTTTGCCTCTGGAAACAAGCATTAGAGTGCTCAGTGACTGCCTCCCGAAGTGTGCAGTGTGTGGCCGATTTACCCAAGCCGCTTGTTAGGACCAGGTTGTTCCAAACTCCTGCCTTGACACTCCCCATCTCCCCAGCTCTCGACTCCTCGGGTCTTCTGTGTATAAATCTGTACTTTAGACAAGCCTTGTAGGCAATTTTGATGCAGCTCATCTCTATACTCAGAAGAACACTGTGGAGAGATTTATTGATGTAACATGTCTTGTGTGTGTCTGTGTGTGTGTGTGTGTGTGTGTGAAGATATGGTCTTTCTATATAGCCAAGGCTGGCCTCAAATTCAAGATTCTCCTGACTTAGCCTTCCAGGCACTGTGAATACAGACATGGGCTGCCATGCCTTGCCCTATATATTTTTGATGTCATGTCTTAATGTTTACCACAGTTTAGAAAACTTAACCCTCAGAAATCCAAATCTTTACTGTAGACATTGAAACCATAGCCACTAAGTTAGTTTCAAGGAACATAGATGTGAACAGATAGAAGACCATTAGGAAGAGAGAGAGAGAGAGAGAGAGAGAAAGAGAGAATATAGATGTAGATGATAAATAATAAAAATAGCTAAATAGATGACAACTAGATAATAGTAGAACAGGATAAATGGGTAACAGATGATACATAGATACATAGGTAGATAGATGATGAGAGAGAGAGATGATGGATGATAGATACATGGTGAGAGAGAGACAAATAAGAGCTGAGAGAGAGATAATGATGATAGATAGATAGATAGATAGATAGATAGATAGATAGATAGAAATAGATAGATCATAGAGTCAGAAGATTAACTTCTCCGAGTTCGTTCAATGTTGGCCCCATATAATTGTGTATATTAACTGATCTCTGCCTGCCCTGCTGTTATGAGTTAGGAAATACACTTCCAATGCTCTGTATATGAGGTAAGGTTTGGATCGCCCCATGTGGAATTATGTTAACATTTAAATTTATGCCGGGGTCTAAGTTATTTCTATTTCGTGGAGGCAAACAAGCCACTCCACCCTTAAAAGGATGAGCGGTTTTGAGATCAACCTGAAAATAATGTTTGCAGACAATCACCCAGTTGGCTTCCCTCCCAGCTTGTTTATGCCTTGTGTTTCCTGGTGGGCAGCGAGGGGTTCCCGGAAGGGCTGCTTTTCTATAGGGCTGTTTTGGTCCAGGCCGATGAAGACTCAGCATGAAAGGCAGCACTTAGTTCTACCCAGAGAAAGGAGAGCAAGGCTGCCTTTTCACCAATACCCCCAAGCAGGAAAGAGAGGACACTTGTTCCCAACCAATCTTTATTGAATGACTAAATGCCTATTCCTATGTTATTATAATATACATCATAATATGCACTAAGAATAACGTACTATTCTTTTATTACAAAATATTTGTCATTTTAAAATTTTTATGCCAAAGAGTGAATTTGACATATTTGTGGTATTCTAAATCTCTCTTCACTGGTGTAATAATCACAGATATTGTTGGTTGTGAGGGATATGTGTTAATTACAACTCAATCGCTGTCCCATGAGACCAAGCCTCCTCCCCAAAGCTGTTCTACGTGATCTTCAACAGTCTTCTACTTCTCTGGTCCATCAGTGGCTGCCCCTCCTGACTTCCATACCCCAAACTGCGCCAGAAGACCTGGGCTCACTTGTCTGCCGGCAGTGGCTGTTGGTTAAAATCATAGCTGTGGAAAATGAGGAGAAGGATGACTTGGTGGATAAATTTAGACAAAATGATTTTGTAGCTCTCTCTTTCTCTTCCTAAAAAAGATGCATTGCTTTTCTCCTTGGCTTACCTCTCTCCCCTTGCCTCTGCCCCAGACACACTTACACACTTACACACACACACACACACACACACACCATAATCTCCATATACAAAGTCCAATTGATTGCTTTTGGGGGAGAGAGTCCAGCAAATCTTTTCCCTCAAAAACATTCTGACCTGATAGTCTTACTAAAAATGTCAGTATCCTGTCTTCTTGGCTGCGGCTTTCTAGACCTTATTTTTATATTTAAATTCAAAGTTGTCTACACTATATTCCTTGAGAAAGAAAAGAAAAATGGACAGATAAACACTTCCCTTTTCAGCACTCCCTAGGTGTTCATTAATGGCTACTTCTATCGCACATGGCTCTCCCAGGAGACTCATGGGTCTACTCTTACTCTACAGATGTTACCACCACCAGAAGTTCGGCCATTAAAAGTCACTAAAGTGACCCCACATTTGTTTACTGAAGAAAGACAGGTCACCCTATCAGCAATCAGCATGCTATTTTTCTTTTGCTTTCTTACTTTCTCCTTTTTAATAATGATGGTTTTAAAGATGCTGTGTCCTACTTCTAATAGACAAAGGCTTGAAGAACTCCCTCTGCATTTAGCTGCCTTCCAGGAGCTGACAATGAACAAACAGAAAAAGGCTTAACAGAAGCTTTTCCTCTCGGAGTCTTAAAGGCAGAAGGCAGTTCAGGGCTCGGCTAGTACATGGGTTCTCCAACTCAGCTTTGCGAACCCACAGCTAGAGAGTCTGCTCGTATAGACCAGGAAGCAACCTGGGCATGCGTCCACATAAAAGCCTGGGTTGTTTTGCTCTGCAGCCAACGTGGACTAGCTTTGTCCAAACATCTTATTTGTACACGAGAGCTAGTGACCATGGAGACAGAGTGAATCATTAAAGAGTCACTTGAATTGCTTTTGAAAAAGATTAAATTATCCAACAAATACTGACGACGTGTCTACTGTGTGCTTTGCTAAGTACCAGGCAATGGCACTAGGGGACAGGGAAGACTTTATCCTCCATCTTATCTAAACAAGGCAGGTATCGAAGGAGTTGCTATATATTAAAAGAACTTGCAAATCAGGCCAGGTGTGGTCCGCCCACCTTTAATCCCAGCATTCTGGAGGCAGAAGCAGGTGGATGTCTGTGAGTTCCAGTCCCTCCTGGTCTATATAACGAGTTCCAGGCCAGTTGGGGCTATAGGAAGACCCTGTCTCAAAAAGACCAAATGAAAAAATAACTTGCAAATTATAATATAGATATAATGTATAGCCAGTGTGTCCACATTTAAAGCCTAGGATTCTGTCTGAAGCAAAAGCCCCATGCTATTTTCTTTTCAGGAACTAGTGGTGACTTTGGCATGAGATGGAACAGCCTGCTGATTTCTCCTAAGCAACTCAGGAAGACCGACAGACACCCTCAAATGTGCTGGGCTGGCAGGCCAGAATCCACCCTGCTTCTGTCTCAGCTGACCTATTTGGATACTCGTGTGAGGGGAGGACAGACTCAGTGTGGACATTAGCTCTTTGGGCAATTCTGCTGCCCTTCTGCAGAAGCCGGAACAATCCCTTTGTATGTGCTGAACTTCAAAACCTGTTTTGTTTTCAGTAAGTCCGAGTCTGTGTGAATGCCATCACCTCCCGCAGTTCTAATGACCCTCCATCCTGCCTCTTGTGACCTGGGTGGCACTCTGTAAGCCCAGGGTGGAGAGCTATGTCGTTGTGGGTATCAAACTGGACAGGGCCTGGGTTCCTCTTCTATGCCTAAGCAAGGGCTACATTTTGACTATCCTACAGAATGCTCTAGAAGATTAACAAAGCCATTCATTATTTTCTGCTAACAGCATATAAACACTGTAGGTGACTCTGGGGCTGGCTGACGCTTCAGACAATTCTGTTTTCCAGGTTTGCTTTCCACTCCTGGTATCTCAGTGTACCGTCTGGCACACTGTCTCCATTCGGTAGGAAACTGAGCTTTGGGATTTTTTTTTTTTTCATTTACATCCAGAGTCTCTTGTTTCCCATTTTGAGCAGAATTTTACTAACAAGTGCTCAAACAGCAACTCCACAGTTAGGAGTGGCTTTTTGCTTCCAGAATAAACAGCAACATTAGTTATAGAAGACAGTCCTTGACTGGCTTAGGAAAACTTCATTTTATTGTTAAAAACAAATAATAGCAGGGAAATTTCTTGCAGACAGAGCTGTAGAACTCAATAAGAGAAGCTTAAGGGTGTAATTATTTGAGGGGTGAATCATTAACAGTTTGAGAAAGATGTCTGCAAAAATAATGTTCATCCTTTTTCCCACAAGATGTGAAATGAAATGGATGAACACACTGGAAATGGCCTCTGAGGTGCTGATTTTTCTTTTTAAAAACGCAGGTACACAGAAGTTCACATTCCCCGCAGGAGAATTCCTTTTGGACTTAGGAGGAGCGTTCACATGCCCTCTGGTTGTTCTCACCTCTTACATACGTTCTTACATATATCTGAGCTGAATTCAATACAAGTGAAATTCCCTCAAACTAGAAGGTGATGGAAACTCTTGTGTCATGGGGTCATTTCTTCTCAAAGCGTGGCCCTGGAAGGAGAAATCCTCCCTGGGGAGCTCTCAGAGCTCAAGTCTTACCTCAGACTCACTCTCAGATTCTATGGACCAAGCATGCGTGGCCATCTTTCAACAGTTCTTTTCCTGTTTATTGCCCCCAAACTGGATATGACTCACCAGACAAAGATGGTCCCCCACAGCCGAGCACGAGCCTCACACTGATAAATATTCAGGCCGTGTCTTTCAGACCTCATTGTGAGTCATCTTTCCCTCCTTCCTTCCATGTCCAGTCATCTTGCCGGCTCCGGATTTTCACCTTTGTCTGGGCCTCTGCTGCCTTTCCTTCCCTGCCCGTCCTCACAGTTGTCTTTGTCTCCGTGATCCGCCCCAGTGTCTCATCTTCCTAAAGTATCTGGCACCCACTTCTCCACCTTGTTCTTTTGTTACAGGAAATAAATAATTTGGGAAGCAGCAGAGACACGGCTCCAGAGGCCACGGGGTGGCGTCCTCTCTCACCCGATCTTTATTCATATCTGGGTTTTAATTGCAATTTTTCCCACTTCTCAAGCACCACGCACCTCCCTTCCTCTTTGACAGGAAGGAGTATTTTATTCCTCATTCAAAATGCTTCCTACGGATCTCAGTTCTTCAGAAGCTCCGGAGGGCCCTTGTTACCTGTTGGTTTTCTCGTGTTGGTTGATCTGTCGGCCTTGCTGTCGTTTATTACCTTTTCAACCTTTTTTGTCCTCCACTTTTCGCTCCTTTCCGAACTTGGGCCATAACTTACAACCTGCTGGCTTTTCTCATCTTCACTATCATTATCTTCAGACCGAGTCTTCCCAAAATGGATTTTTTTCCCACCAACCCCGTGTTCTTTAAAGAAACAAAGAGGAGAATTATGTGATGGTTTCCACTGTCTGCACGTCTGAGGCTTTGTTTGAGGGAAAGCTTCAAACCCAAAGCTAAACCTTGACTTAACACACAAACTCCATTGCGGAAGGAGGACCCAGGTTGAGGCCCGCCGATCGGCCGAGGACACAATCAGAGGGTTATTGGCAAGTATCTTCTCATCTCCCTGGTGCCCTGAAAAAACTCAATTCATTAAAATAATAAAAAAAGATCTCGGTCCCTCATGTGAGCGGCATGCGATTTTCCATGAGCGTTCGCTCAGAAGGGACCGTGCCTATTATACATCCCATTTATAAATCAAACACCCCTCGTCCTGCGGCTGCACGCTGACATGTCAGCGAGGTTTGGGTCAGCCGCACACACTTCCACGTGAGCGGCAGATGAAGGCGAACAGACGGGAAAGCGGCTCTTTTTTGCCCCCCTTTTCTACCAGTAATAGGCAGCTGGAACGTTAAAATTGGGCTGAGACTCCAAAACCAAAGTCCCATGAACCATAGAAGCAAAGGGACTTGAGATGAAAGGCAGCATCCGTCTGTTCTCCTGGAGCCTTCACCTTTCTTCCTCTCCCTTCATCATGTTCATTGGAAAGGAACGAAGGTGCATGTGTGCGAATTAAAGAATCTGTCTAGGAAAGGTGGGAGTGTGCTGGCCCAAGAAAGACTTTGGTTGCTGAAAGCCCAGAAGGTGGTTTGGGCCTGGGGTCTAGGGCTCTGTCAGTGTCCCGAAGTGAGAGAAGGACACTCAGGTTGTCTACCTGAAGAATCCTGCTGAGTAGACCCACCATCAAGGCAGCCACGCCACTCCAGACACGCCTGAAGCCACCCTGCTGCGTGGGGAACCTGGATGACCTCGTGCTTCCTATCCGTGTCAAAAGCATGCAGTACAGCAGTCCGCCACCATCCGCTGGGGAGAAGATTTCCATAAGAAATCACTTCCCACAGAATGAGGCCAAGGTTTCCCAGTCTTCGCTCCCGTGTCCCCTCCAGCATCTCTAACCCTGTTATCCTCTGCCCTGAACAGCAGAGCGAGGGAAGGAACGCTCCAGGATAACTCCATGTCTAACCTCCATTTCCTTGAACATCCCACCAGTTGTATCTGATGAGAGGTGGTAAGGACTGGCGTTGACCGGTAGGAAAATAACATCCAACTCAAAACCTGAAATAACTCATGATTGGAAAACGGTCTTGTGTTGGGCCTAATCAAATAAAGGGAGGCCAGAAGAGTTTCCCACTGAAAAGTGGTGACAGAATTTTTTACCAGTCCTTTCGTGTGCCATCTCTAAGACTTCCATATAGCCCCAGTCTCCACACTTTGAGAATCCCAGGATTAATAATCTAGCAAGAGTCCCTCTTAAAAGGGAAGAAAAAGTGATGGTGAATGTAGGTAATAATTTTCCTCGAAACAATGAAATTGTGTCACAGGGTGTAGGCTATCCCAAGGTATCACTGACATGTCCTTCCAAAAGGCAGATCTGAAGCCATGATCTAACATTCAGGTAGATTTTAGGATAAATGGTTGGGGCAGAAATAGCTCCCTGAAGGGTTTGGCTACCATACAGAATAGCCTTTTTAAACAATTGTTTGATATGTGAATTAGAATCATGCAGTTCTAAAAAAAAAAATACAGATAAGAACAAGATAAACAAAATATAAAGAGATGGGATCTAGAAACATAAATTTGAGGAAAAAATTAAACTTCACATAATTTTACTGTGTATCAGAAGCTAAAAACCATTTAGACAGTGACTTGGTCCACATATAACTCAAGGCCCTTAATCAATCACGTGTAATCATGTAAACAAAGGATTGACATCCCATGTTACATTTTTATTACTTTATTGATTGTGTGTGTAACACACACACACATACACACATGGTACCTGTGTAGTGGTCAGAGAGCACTTTGCAGAAAGTCTCCTTCCACCATGTGAATGTTTGGGATCGAACTCAGATGTTCAGGCTTGGCAGCAAGCACCTTGACACACTGAGCCATCTTGCTGGCCCTTCCATTACTTTCTCTAGTAATAGGAAGGAAGAATGGTGTCATCCGCTTCCTCTGGTGACATGGCATCTCTGGCAAAACTGATTCATGAAAAGGCAGTTGTCCTATAGTCACACGTGCCCCAGCAGCACAGAGACCACCATCCTGTCTGGACTGCCAGTAGCAAACTGAGTATACTGTGGTCTGCTGTACTAGGCATAACTCTTGCCATTGCAGGAGATGCTTGTTACTATTTTAATTAAATGCAGTGCCTAAATTAAGGGTACTTTCTTCTGGGTACACAGTGAATCCCTAATGATCTTTTTTATGTTAGAAGCTGACATTGTTTTCTAGAACAGTTTTTAATTCTTTAATTAACTGCATAGGGATGACATACATTTTCAAGGTATTTATTTGACTTTGCAAAGTCTGCCCCTTCTTGGCTGGCAACATATACCAATTTGTGATAGGTATAGGTCAAACAGGAATGGTTTAATGTCTACTCAGTTTGCTGATATTCAGAAAATATATGCTCCATTGGCTCACAAATGTATTGTACCTGGTTAAGCCATTCATCCAAGAATGTCTCATTTACCTACATGTCAGCTTAGAACACAACAGTTATAATGCATTTTACTCTTTTTGAAAATGGTGTGAGCTTGTAACACAGATATTCTGTTTGCCTAGTAACTTAATTCTGTGTTGTTCTTTCTTTTAACTTATGAGTTATATTAATATCCAGAGCTTTTAAAAGTCACAGTTCGTATTACAATTTAATCCAATGTTAAAATCATTGGGTAAATGCCTGTACTCTGAATTATGCACTGTTATGACTATAAGACACCTTTCAGGGCTTCTGTGTAAACATTTCTGTTAATAAGTAAGGAACCTGGACAAAAAGATGGGGTGCTCTGATGGCCCAGCTGGGGTTAGAACCAAATATACTGAGCCTTGGTCCAGGGCTTTCAAATCACACAGCTTTGGTTTATTAGCAGAGTTCAGATTAATTTTTAAATGGGGACTGCTCAATCATGACTAAGAAATCTGATCTGCCAGCTTACAGCAAGCGTAAACTGGAGCAGGGGAGGAGACCCCGAAGAGGGGTCATCAGCTAGAAGAACGGGTGTCTAATCTGCACAGCGTGGGAGAGAGCCCTCTTCTGGCTGGCTGGTCACATAAACAGGAGTGGAAACTGGCATGCGGAGGTGTGGAGCCTCCTGCCTCTATCTGCCTTTATTAGAGACATTTTTCATTTCCACATACTTAAGGTAAGAGTAGCTTAGAATTCAAATCCAAAAATCCACATTCAGTTATAACATATAATTTGTTCACTTTAGGCTTGCTCCTTAAGAGTCAAACATCTGTGGGAGATGGAGATCACACTTGTGTGGTGTGTCTACCAGTTAGAAAATGATTGCTGAGATTTTTCAAAAAGGTCAACTACAGCTAGAAATTTTTAAGATAGTTTATCAAGAACAAAAATGGTGCTATTAATCCTTATGTTGCCACTGATTTATTTACAATATGATTTTTAAAGATTTATTTATATTTGTATATGTGTGTCTGTGTGTGTGTGTACTGTGTGTTCACGCTTGAGGAGTTCAGAAGAGGGTGCTCAGATTCCTGAGAACTAGAGTTTCAGCAGTTGTGAGGTGCCTGATGTGGGTCCCCTAGAAGAGCTGGAAGTCTCTTAACCACTGAGCTATCTCTCCACCCCTTCAGATTTAAATTTTATATGTTTCAAACTTATATATGGGTAGCTTAAAATTTCAAATCATGTCACAACAGAATGCATGAGTAAATATGGGCTCTCGCAGTCAAGCCTGAAGACCCTAGTTTGACCCCTAGAACCCTAGTGGCGGATGAAGAGAACTGATTCCCACAACTTGTCCTCTGACCTCCACACACCACCATAGCACAGGTACACACACACACACACACACACACACACACACACACACACACACATACAACACAGGTACACACACACACATACAACACAGATACATACACACACACATAGCACAGGTATACACACACACACATACAACACAGGTACACACATACAACACAGGTACACACACACATACAACACAGGTACACACACACACAACACAGGTATATACACACATAGCACAGGTACACACACACACATACAACACAGGTACACACACATAGCACAGGTACACACACACACATACAACACAGGTACATACACACACATAGCACAGGTACACACACACACATACAACACAGGTACACACACACATACAACACAGGTACATACACACACATAGCACAGGTACACACACACATACAACACAGGTACACGCACATAGCACAGGTACACACACATAGCACAGGTACACACACATACAACACAGGTACACACACAGCACAGGTACACACACACACACATACAACACAGGTACATACACACACACACACACACTGTCCAAAAAGGGGGCGACTGATAGCTCTAAATTTTTCAGGTGATTCAAAGGCTTATAGAGAGTTCCAGTGATCCTAGACTCACTCTCTAAAGACAATCTGGCTTGATTGTTCAGCTACTTATTTTAGGTAGGTATTTTCTTCCCATGATATATTTATTAGCATAGGATGGGTTTTCAAGATTAGGCATCAATAACTGCTGTTTCTCTCCAGAAATTAGGGGCTTAGCTTCTGTTTCTCATGGACACACACCATTGGCAGTGTGTGCTTCCACACATAACGTGTCCACATCCTACGTATTTTCCTGCACTCATCACCATCGTTTGAGTACATATGTGAGTGTAAGTTCTCTCCTCCATCCTCTTTCCTAAACAGTTAGCTTAATTTTCTTCAGTTCAGACTCAATGCTTGTAATACCATTACTATGCTTATCCTAATCATAAACAAGCAATTTTACCAAGCTGATTCTAAAATCCTTTTCCCCTGCATTTTAACACCTGTGGAAACTGGGTATGCCTCTCTGTGACTGCCAGCCAGCCAGTGTAAGGTGGTTTGTTGTTCATCTATGCAAAGAGCCACTGATAATTTCATCACTCAACTGAGTTCACTTACAGTTGGCATTGCACAAGCTGGGTTTAGTGGTCACATAAAATATGTCCAAGATGGCACCAAAAGTGAAGAAGGAAACACCTTCCTCCTACCAAAGTCAAAGCCAAAGTGAAGGCCTTGAAAAGGAGGCAGTGCTGAAAGGTGTCCACAGCCACAGAAGATCCACACGCCACCCACTCTCCGGTGGTGTAGGGCTCTGTGCTCCAGAGGTGGCCCAAATGCCCTCCAAGAGCACGCCCAGGAGAAACAAGCTTGACCACTGTGCCATCACCCAGTTCCCCCTGATCACAGAGCTAGCCCTGAAGAAGACAGCACAGAAATCAACACCACACTGCATTCTTTGTGGATATCAAAGCCAACAGGCACCAGGTCAAACAGATCACAAAGAAGCTCTGGACACTGATGTGGCCAAAGTCAATACCCTGATCAGGCCTGACAGACAGAAGAAGGCATGTGTCTGGCTGGCTCCTGATGATGACACTTTGGATGTTTCCAACAAAATTAGGACCACCTCAATTGAGTCCAGCTGGCTGATCCTAACTATACACATTTTTTCACCCTATATTCATATCTATATGAATTGACTTTGGAGGAAAAAATGGGACTGCAAGATGGTTAAGTGGGTTAAAGGTGCTTGCCACCAAGCCTGATAACATGAGTTCAATTCCTAGGACCCACATGGTAGAAAGAGAACTGAACCCTGCAAATTGTTCCCTGACCTCTACACCTGCACCATGGCATGTACAAACCCACACATGTGCCCCTTCTGTGCACACAAATCAATAAAAACAATAATAGATGTTAAAAAAGAATCAGCATTGTACTGGTCATTGTGCTCCTGTGTCCCTCCTCCATGTACATACACAAAGCAAACAAACAAGTAACTTTTTTAAAAGAATCAGGATTATTAAAAAATATCATTTACACAGAAAGACAAAAAATAGTGGAATATGAGTGTGTTGCTAATTAAGTAAATATTTGCCATTAGCAAAACAGCAACAATTACTCACCTGGAGAGAAAGCAGTCCATGAGCAGATGAAACTGCAAGGCTGGTTGATGGGAAGATAGAGAGGTCTGCATCACGGCAAATATAACTGAAGGTGGGAGGATACCTCCAGCACCTCAGCACAGGCGGGAGACATTTCAAGGCGACACACAGGACAAGCGGTGAGTCACCACGTCAGCGTTTGTCAAGGTTCATCTTTCTTGGTGGAACATAGAATATTGGGGCATGTTATAGTCGATAGAATCTTAGAATCAACCGAGTACAGACTTTCATATGCTACTAGTAGACTCCTTTTAAAGTATTATATTACTTTTATTTCTTGTGTATGAGTGTATTGCCTGCATGTACATAGCACACCTGTGTTGGGCACTGCCCATGGAGATCAGAAAAGGGCGTCAGAGCCCCTGGTACATGTGGGTGCTGGGAATCAAAGTGGCAAGGGCAGTGATCTTACCACTGAGCCATCTCTCCAGACTCCTGATTCTAGGTTAAAAAAAAATGTTTTTCTGTATTTTCAAGTTATTTTACTATATTGGAAATTTTCAGAATTTTATGTTTTACTTTTTTATGCAATTGTACCTTTATGTATTTACATGTATGTGTGCTTGTGTATATGATGTGTGCAGGTTTGTGTGTGTGCACATAAGGGTGAGCACATGCTGATGTTGTATGTGTGTGTGTGTGTATACATAAGGGTGAGCACACATCAAGACTTGAATGTGAAACTCAGAAGACAACCTCAGGTCCCAGTCCTGGCTTCACACTTGTTTTGAGACAGGGTCTGCCTTGTTCACAGTTGCACACACCAGATAACCACCCTTTGGTATTCTGAACAGTCTCCAGTATCCATTTTCCATCTGTGGTAGGAGGGCCTGGATTGCAGAAACATTCTGCCACATCTCCTTTACACAGGTTTGGGGGATTTGAACTCAGATCCTCACACTTGTGCTGCAAACACTTTACCAGTGAGTCATCTCCTAGCCCTGAAATCATATTTAATTTCAAAAGTGATTTTATAGTCTCAGAATGTTCTTTTTAAATAAAACACCTTGTTCTTGTTTTAGTTCCAATTAAAAATTAGTTCTGAGGCTACTTCTCCCCCTCACAATCTTTGTGTCTATTGGTGGTCTCTATTTTCTCCAAAGTTCTTTTTCTGTTGTGTGCCTTTCTTAGCAGAAATTTTGTATCTTTTTAAATAGAGAACTAAGAAATCAGTTAAATGTACTTCAAAAGCAATGGGCTTTGCCCTGAGGCAGGTGACCTTGGCCTTGCTTTGCTAGATTCTTGGCTTTCTGTACTTGTAGCTCTAACCAGAGAAAGGATTTCCAACCTCCATCTTGACTTCCAGAATTTGGGAAGTCTGGTGAGGGAAAGAAGTTAGGTTTGGGACTGGAGAGATGACTCAGTGGTTAAGAGCACTGGCCATTCTTGCAAAGGACCTGGGTTCAGTTCCCAGCACTCACATGCAGCTAACAACGTTCTGTAAATCCAGTTCCGACACCCTCTTTTGGCCTCCGTGAGCATTGCACAACACAAGTGTGCTTACATACATGCAGATAAAACAGTCATACACATTAAATTAAAAAAATCAATTTTTGAAAAGAAGTTGGGATTGTTCCTTTTATTGTGGAGGCTGTCATAGAACATCTGCTTTTAGAATGCCACCCCTTTCTTCAGCTGCGACAGTAAGCCAACCCCGAATCCTTCGATTCATCTCTCCAGAAAACAGCCCTCTGCTCTGCTTGTTATAGAAGGAAGGGATGGAAAGGGGCGTGGCCTGCGCAGGGTGGGGCTGCTGCTGGCTGGAGTGCAGAGCTTCTGTAGTGCTTCGTGGATGAGTCTGTTTCCAGCACACCTGCTCCTCATCTATCACCTCCTGAGTCATCTGTGGTGCTGACGTTGTAGTGAGCCTGCTTCTGTGATTTTCCCAGTTTCCATGGCCCATCAGCCTCCATAGTTTTGTTGCCATTGCTTCTGGCATGTCCTTGAGGATATGACCCTAAAAGACACCTTTATTTTTATTTTAATATGCTTTCAGGATGAAGCTATAGTGATAACTTCAATAAATGAACTTTAGTTGACAAACCCTCATTAAACTATCTCCTAAATGTGTTCTCTCAGAGTCAATCATACAACATACGTAAGAGATGTGCTCATAGGAAAGTGATGTTTATGTGTATGTTGTTTGATATTCACTCTGGTAACAGAAAAGAAAGACATCTTCTACAAGAAGGTGTTTATGCTGGTTAGCAGCTTAGGAAAAAGAAGTTTTTCTCTTTCCATCCATGAGTTTTAGACCAGCTCTCTTTATAGGTAAATGTGGTTGGTTTTCTGACACAGCTGAATACAGAAAGGACCTGAGAGGCAGAAAAGATCAGGAGGCTGAGACTCAACAATAAATCCCAGCAGAGGGTGGAAGAGAGCTCAGTGGGTAAAGTGCTTGCCATACAAATGTGACGTCCTGAGTTCGATCCCCAGAACCTACATAAAGGCAGATGTCGTAGTACATATCTCTAACCCAGCTGTCCTATTACAAGATAGGAGACAGACTCAGGAGAATCCCCGATTCCAGGTGGTTTGGGGGCCACCGAGCCTAGTATGCATAGTGGCCAACAGCAAGAGACTGTGTCTCAAAGAGGAAGGTGGGGACTGAATGTCCTCTGATCACCGCAAGTGCATAGCCTGTACTCACATGCAAAATAAAGAAATAAATAATACATCCCAGTGGAATGTGTAGAGACTCGATCCTCTGGGTGATTCAGACCCCATGGAACATGCCCATGGTGAACATGGGCCCAACCACCATACATTCCAATCATCAACTGGAAATTTTCAAGACATCACAGGGCCCAGCTGCCTTTGGAAACACAGCCAGATCTGAGTTGAAGACCACAATGGGTACAGTAGAACAGAGAGAGACAGGGCAAGCAGACAGACAGACACAGCAGGCATCTCCATCACCAAGCCCAGAAGCCTGGCAACCACCAATCTACGCCATTATTTTAAATTATTCTTTTAAAAATATGTGTGTGTGTGTATGTGTGTGTGTGTGCCCGTGTGTGCGCACACGTCCTATCACACATCTTGCAGGACTTTCTCTTTTTCCATCTTGTTGAGTGAGGCTATGCTCCAAGCTAGCTGGCCCGGGAGATTAGCCAATTCTGTCTCTACCTCCCATCTGGCTGGGACTGCAGATGCCTGCCACCACATCCAGCTTTTTATATGGGTTCCATAGACTGAACTCAGATCATCAAACTTGTGAAGCTAATGCCTTTACTGACAGATTCATTTCACCAGCCACATCCCTTTCTTTAAAAGTTGGGCTAGACCTGGCATGGTGAGACACACCTTTAATCCCTGGAGGCAGAGGCAGGCAGATCTCTGTGCCTTCAGGACCTATCAGCGAGGAACACATAATGAGATCCGGTCTCAAAAAACAATTTGATTTAAACTTTTTTTTTTAATACTGATTACATGGGTGTGCTGTTCAGATTGTCTGTCACTGCTATGTAGTTCATTGTGAGCAGAGAAAACCAGTCCTGAGCTTGTTGGCTGTAATAGGAACATTGAAGTAATATTACTGCTATAATACATTTACTACATGGACTGATTTACAGTTGAGAGACCCTTTATCTTTACCAATTGTTCTTGTTTGTGTATTATTACATTTTATTTTAATTGCATGTGTGTATGTGGACATGTATGTGGATACATGTACGTCATGGCATTTGTGTGGAAGTCAGAGGACAACTTTCAAGAGTTGGCTCCAGCTTTCCACCATGTGAGTTCCAGGGATCAAACTCAGGTCATCAGGCTTGTGCACAAGCCCTTTCACCCACTGAACCATCTCACTGGCCTTGGTTTTTGTTTCATTTTGTTTTCATATTTTATTTATTTTTTATTTTATGTGTATGAGTATATTGCCTGCATGTAAGTGTACCTATGTTGTGCAATGCCTTCGGAAGTCAGGAAAGGGTGTCAGACCCCCTGGAACTGAAGTTACAAAGGATTGTTAACTACCATGTGGGTGCTGGGATTTGAATCCAGGTCCTCTGCAACAATAGCCAATGCTCTTAACCACTGAGCCATCTCTCCAGCCCCAGGGGCATAACTTTTAAAAGCCATTTATTCTGTCATCAAAATGAGACCTGTGAAGTCATAAACTTTAGAAAAGAGGAAAGAATTATCATATTCCAACCACACATTTAATTTCTATTTCAGAAAGTCAACACAGATGAGGGTTGTTCCCCGCCAAGAATCACTTAAAAGCCTTTTTGAACTTTAAAATACAAAAGATGAATATATTATTGATTAAATAACAAAGCATCTCAAAATGTAGTTGTCCTAGCACCAAATAATACAGATGTTTGTAGAAAATCAAGCCAGATAATTGAGGAAAATTAATATATTTTGCATATTTAATGATCTGATTGGCAATGTCAACTAGTTTAGATAATTGCCAATTTTCTATTTTATTTTAGGCAGTGTAATCATTTCCTAAACAAAATGAGAAGCAAGAATAAACCTGCAGAGCAAACTAAGGGCACAGACCTTCACAGTCTTCTCCGTCATCCACTTCCGGGCTTCTGATACAGTCTCAGAACTTTGATAGCTCAGCATAGCGGCCTCTGGATGAACCATAGACAGTGTGTTCAAAGCCTAACTCTTGCTCATCTCCCTCAAACTGGTGCTACCCACTCGTCCTGTTTCACTGAATGGCAATTGCATCTTTCTAGGTTTTCAAGACAAAATAAGGAATCAGCCTGGACTCAGTTCTCAAAGTCTACACTAAAAGGTCCTTCCTGTTGGGTCTGCCATCAAAGCATGGGCAGACCTCAGTTACACCAGCAGTTTCACTTGCCCATCTGAGTCGCTGTCATCCCCAAGCTTTGATTGTTGCAACAGCCTCCACACTGGGGACTCTGCTCCCACATTCGCCCCGTCCCCAGATTTATTCCTGGGACTGAGGAGATGCCTCAGTGGAAGAAGTGCTGGCTGCGCAAGCATGACGACCTGAGTTTAGATTCCCAGCACCCACATAAAGGCCAGGCGTGGCGGCAGGCATGTAGCGCCATGGCTGCGGGATAGAGACGTGAGGATCTGGGGTCTCACTGTCCAGCTAGTCTACAAGGGGCTCCACCTGCAGTGAGAGCCCCTGTCTCAACATAAATAAGGTGGGGAGGGACTGAGGAAGACATTTCAAAGCAGCATCTGGCCTCCACAAGCACACACGCAGGCTAGCACATTCACACACACACACATGTGCGCATAGAAGCGTATACCAGACACACAGATGCACAGACACACAGACAAAAACACACAGATTTCTTCCTTTAACTATTAAGTCTGATCATGCCATTCTTCTCAAATTCACCCAACAGCCTTCTATTTTATTCAGTATTTAGGGAGCCCACTCTCTCCTCCCCACCACCCCCGCGGGCCTTCCTTTGCCCTACGGTTATGATCTCTCCTACGTCCCAGGAAATCATATTGAACGAAGCCTACCATGAAGACCCTGTTTAAAATCCAGACTCTCAGCTTCAACTTTGCTGCTTCGTGTTTCTACTTTTCTTTGACATTAAGTCACTTTCATTCTTCAAAGTGTGTGCGCATAGTGTGTGGAGTGCTGTGGAAGTCAAGACAACTTTGTGGAGTTGATTCTCTCCTTTCACCCTCACAAGGATTCTAGACACCAGACTTGCACAAATGCCTTACCCACTGAACCATTTTATCTGCCTGGCAGTGATCACTTTATTTATTTTTATTTTACGTGTATGAGTGTTTTGTGACCATGTGTGTAAGTGCACCCATGTTGTACAATGCACAAGGAAGACAGAGGAGGATCCCCTGGAACTAGAGTTACAGATGGTTGTTAGCTGCCATGTGGAGGCTGGGATTTAAACCCTAGTCCTCTGTAAGAACAGCCATTGCTCTTAACTGCTGAGCTGGCTCTTCTGTCCTTCAGTTATCACTTTTGATCACTTTACTGAAATGCCATATTGAGTGTCTCTCTGTCTGACCAGAAGGTTGCCCCATGAGTCTGGGATCTGTATTTATTCACTGTCACACCCCAGCAACTAGATCAGTGTCTGGGATACAATCAACAAACAATGCATATTTGCTAAATAAAGAGAACACATGTGTTCCTATATGAGCCTTCCCTGTTGATGACAATTAATAATTCCAAGCATTTATAACTGGATCACTCGCTTTGTGTTCATGCTGGCTCATGCTCAGCCCCCCTCTACACTAACAGAGTTCAGGTCACCTGCCTAAGGAGTGGAGCTGCCCACAGTGGGCTAGCTCTTCCCACATCAGTTAACACTAGCAATCAAGACAATTCCCATAGACAGGCTCATGGGTCAACCTGATCTAGACACTTCCTTGTTGAGACGCTCAGTCCCAGTGATCCCACTCATCCACCATCATATCCAGCCAGACTCCCCTTCCAAAGCCTGGGATTATAAGTGTGCTCCCCAATGCCCAGCTTGGATACTTTAAAAATGCATACTGATGCATGCCATACCTGGTGCTAGAAAGTGTTAATGTCTCAATGGACTCACACATAGCACACGTCTACATGTGTTAAAGCTTGCTTACCGATTCCAAACCTAACATTGACCTCTCCCCTATTTCTACTCGGAGTGGCCTGAGCAGGTCTGCTGTTTGTGTCTGTTACTGGCTTATATTTTGAGATAAAGCTTATTTTTTTTCCTAGATTTTACTCTAAGATGTTCAAACCTCTAAAAATTTATTTTAAAATAGGATCATGAATATTATATGCTCCTGACCTAGTTTCCACAGTTTTCAAGTTTTAAAATGTTCACGTGTATGCACAGGTGCCAGTGCATGTTTTCGGGGGTGCGCACATGTGCATGTGCCTGAGAAGGCCAGAGGCTAATCATGGAGGTTACTCCTCCAGATCTGCCAACCTTATTTTTTGAGACAGCATCTCTCACTGGCCTAGAACTTGCCAATTAGGCCAGGAAAGATGTTCAGAAAGCCCCAAGGGTCTGCCTGTCTCTGCCTCCCCAGACTCCTTAGGATTACAAGTGTGTGCCAACACACATCTGTCCTCGTCTTTTTGATCAAAGACCAACATTTGAGAATCAGGAGAGGGGGCGTGGACACCGGTGAGCTGTGTTGACTGGACATACCTGTAGGGGGCAGCAGAGGTACCAGCAGCTCCAGCCTCTGGAAAGCAAGCCCCAGTAAGTCACTCCAGCCCACAAACCATAAACGGAATAGCTCAGCCTGACTCCATAGACTAAATCCGAACGTGGTTGTTTACTTGGGGAGATGAAGCACAGAGCCACCAGCAATGCCAGCATACTCCATCTTTTTGGTAATAAAGCTAATCTCACACTTAACCGTAATCTTACACTTAACAGTAATGTGCTTATTCAAACCATGGTAACCCGGGGCTTGCTAGATCTAGTTCCAGCAATGTTTGTAGTGAGTCCTGAATCTTGAGAGAGGCTGCCAGGGCCAGCTCCCATGGCCAGGAAGTGCCACCAGTTCCCGACAGAACACAGCTCTCCCACCAGGCCACCACCTCTTGATCAAAGTTTCCAAACAGGGATGACTTCACGTCACCTTGAAAACCATTCTGCAAGTGTCTTGATATCAGAACTCGAGTTGCCTCTGCTGTTTAGCTATCCCAAGGCTGGATAGAGGCCTTTTTCAAAACCTGCAAAGCCTTTAATCACAAGCTACCAAAGATGATCTGATGTTTTCAAGTTCCTGATGTTCCAGATAGGCAGAGCAGGGCAGAGGGCAGGAACATAAAGTCCAAAAGCAGGTGGCTTGTGCTCACATTATAGTCCCACATCTCACTAGCTGTGTGATCTCAAACAAGCTAGTTAACCTCTCTGTGCCTCAGTCTCCTCTTCTGCAAAGTGGAAATAATACCAGTGTCTGCCATAAAAAGTGGTGGGGAGAATTTAATGAGTTCACGGGTGTAACTCTCCGACAGTCCCTGCGCTTCATGAGCCCTGAAGAAGTGGTGACTGCCATCTAAGACTGGGGTGTCTTTTTGAGCCTTCCCCCCGACTCCTGCCCCCAGAGGTTAGAGTTCAAGGTACCCCCAAGGCAGTATGCTCTGCAGGGAGGTGCAGGAGAGGAGCTCTTCCCTTTCTCAAAGGGCATCTCTCATGCTGTCCCCTGAAGAGTTCTTGTTCTGCTCGGTCCCTTCTCTGTCCCGAGTGTCATTTCTGGACCAGCAAGGTTGTATCAGATTTTTTTCTTTTTAATTTTTGCAATTTTCATACATTGTAATTTGATGGTATCTAGATCCCCTTTCTGCACTCCCCTTACTGCCCCAACCAATTTAATGTACTCCATCATGCATATTATAAGGCCTATGAGTCTAATTTGTGTCCCCAATGTCCTTCAGTGAGGGTTCGTCCCCTGGAGGCTGGTTAGCCTATCAAGAGTACCATGCTTAAAAGAGACTGTCTCTAACTGGGTGTTGTGGTACATGCCTTTAATCTCAGCACTCTGGAGGCAGAGGCAGGTGGAGCTCTGTGAGTTCAAGTCCAGCCTGGTTTACATAGTAATTTCCAGGCTGGCTGGAGCTACAGGGAGACCTGTCTCAAAAAGACCAAAGGAAAAAAAAAAAGAAGAAAAAAGGAAAGACTGTCTCTGTCCCTCCCAGCAGCCATCCATTGCCACAATTTCCTTAGGTGGGGCTGGAGCTTTTTGCCCATTTCTTCTTGTCTATGCTGCAATTTTGTCTGGTTGAGCTTGCGACTTATACATGCTGTACCATTGCTGTGAGTTTCTATGAGTGACTGACCAGCTATCTGGAAAACTCTGCTTCCCTGTGATCATCCACCACGGCCAGTTCTTACAATCTTTCTGCTCCTTCTTCTGTAATGATCCCTGAGCTCCGGGAGGCAGAGATTTGAAACAGGAGTCCTATTCAGGGATAAGCCCTCTGCAGCCTCTTACTCTCTACACACTGGCCAGTTGTGGTTCTCTGTGCTAATCACCATCTGTTGCATAAGGAAGCTCCTCTGGTAAGAGCTGTAAGATGCAATTATCTTTGGGTGTCACAGTAAGTCATTGGGAGTCGGTTTAATGTGATAACTATCTAGTTGAATATTAGGTCCCTAGTATTTCCTTGATGATGGTGAGGTTACTATTCATTTCTCTCATGCTCACTTATATTCTAAAATAGCTCTTCTAGGACTCTTGAGGGGACTAGTTAACTACACATCTACTATCACAAATGAACATTCCCTATTTTCATCCAGTATAAATAGATGAACAAGTGTTATATGTACTCTCTCGTTTATTATTTTATGTTATGTATATGAGTGTATCGCCTGAATGTATATAAATGCATCCATGTTGTACAGTGCCCAAGGAGGTCAGAAGAGCGTATCAGATCCCCTGGAACTGGAGTTATGAAACGGTTGTTAGCCACCAAGTGGGTACTAGGAACTGAATCCAGGTCCTCTACGAGAGCAGTCAGTGCTCTTAACTGCTAAGCCATCTCTTCCTCTTTAAAGCAGAAAAATAAAGAGAATTGTTTTTGGTAAAGACAAAAATCCTTTAAAGGAAAAAAAAGGAAAGTTTCAGGAAATAGATACAGCATTGGACTAAAACTAAACAAATGAGATGGACATTAAGATGGTGCATACTCAGATAATCAGGCTAATTTTTTAAACTCATTTTTTTTCTTAATGTATAAAATAAGGTCTACATAAAGATGGCTTATTAAGAAAGACTTGGGGGAGGGCCTGGAGAGATGCCTCAGTGGTTAAAGTGGCTATCTTGCAGAGGACTTGGGTTCGATTCCCAGCACCCATGTGGCAGCTAAGAGCCATCCATTACTTCTACTTCAGGGGACCTGACGCCCTCTTCTGGCCTCTGTGAACACTGCATGCACAGGTGCACTTACTTATATGCAGGCAAAACACTCATACACATAAAAATAAATTTAATTAAAAAAAAAAAAGAAGAAAGGCGTGGCTGCCGGTGAGATGCCACAGCAGTAAAGACACTTGCTGCAGAGCTTGACCTGGGTTTAAGCCCCATAATCCACATGGTGGAAGGAGAGAACTGACTCTAGTGAGTTGTTCTCTGACTGTCACACTCCAACTGTGGCACGTGCCACCCCCCCCAAACATACAGTCATCTATAAATCAATATGATTTTTTAAAAACTACATTTATGGGCTGGAGAGATGGCTCAGTGGTTAAGAGAACCGGCTGCTCTTGTAGAGGACCCAGATTTGGTCCCAATACCCACATGGTGGCTAACAACTGTCTGTAATCCAGCTCCACAGGATCTGAGGCCCTCTTCTGACCTCCACATGGCAGGGCGCCCTTACACACACGCATGCAGTACACTCATACACGTAAAATAAAAACAATAAATAAAATATTTTAAATTACATTTAAATGTTTTAAAAAGAAAGAGTCAGGTGTGCGGGCTCACGCCTTTAATCCCAGCACTCAGGAGGCAGAGGCAGGCAGATCCCTGTGAGATTAAGGCCCACCTGGTCTACACAGAGGGTTCCAGGTGGGCTGGGACTAGGGAGACCGAGTCAAAAAACAGACAGACAGACAAACCAAAGAGACAAAATCCCAAATCCCAGCTATCCCCCTTGTGGGCTCTGAGACACTGGACAAGACTCTGTGGCCCTGACTGCCACACGGGTGTAACAGCCCAACAGCACTTACCTGTGTGAGATGATGTGGATGTTGGTGAGTGTGCGCACCTGTTGGTCCTCTTGCCCCCCCCCCAACACCCCTTCCTTGCTACCCTGGAGGGTGTCAGTCACTCAATGTACAGCAGAATGGAAGCCACACCCTCATTCCAGGCCTGCTCCAGAGCTGCTCTGTGAGACCAGCCGAGCTGTCTCCTGAAGGACTGTCCATGAACTAAAGCTTGGCCCGACTGCTTCCCTTTCCTGGTACTGCTTCCCTTTCCTGGTACGACTTCCCCTGTGCGCCACTGGTCTCTCCCGGGTCCCCTCATCTCAGTGTCTGTCTCTGGAGACCTGGGACTGAGACCCTTAACTGTCTAAGAGTTTGGAAAGAGGAATTATGGCCACCCAGCTACAAAACTTAGAGTAGCTCCCCACATATGGTAAGTCCTGCTTGAGAGGTAAGTCTGCTTATGACTGCGGGACGGACGGTACCAAGGACATCGCGGATCTCTGTGGGGACGCCAAACATGCAGCTGCAAACACAAGCCCTTGAGAAACATTGAAGGTGCCGCCTAATCCACGTAATTGCTTCCCTTCGAATCACTGGCTGGCCCCTTACCCTAAATTACAAGGGACTGAAGGCTCCGGCTGAGTTGTAACACAAAGAGCCTGGCGCCATGTGCCCCCATGAGACCCACCACAGGTATTCAATTTAGCTAATAAGTATGGCTACTAGAAGACTCGAATGCTCTCTCCTGTGGGCTGCTGCTTCTCCTTTAATTTCTTTTTTTTTTAATAAGTGAAACTCTTTGGTTCATCCTCTAACCCGGTTTCACAGACAAGTTTCAAGGTGGCTTGTTTGAAGGGCAGCAGCAGGAGTCTTAAGAACTTAATTTTAAGAAATCCAAAGAACAAAGAATGCACTTTGTTCTTTGAGTTTCTTAAACCTATATTTCACAGCCTTTCATAATAATTTGTCTTTTATGGATAAAATATACACAAAGTCACTGAGGGGACAGACATCTGACGTGACCTTGGACGACCAAGTTCTTCTGTTTCTAAACGCCATGCACCGTGTTATTAAGATTTCCGCACGGCGGCAGGCCTAGTGCGAGGGTCGGCTCAGAGAGAGAATTTACCGGTTCTTTATTTTCCAGTTCAAAAAATAAGGGCAAAGAAACTTACTCATAGAATTTTTTTAAGGTTTTCATTTATCAGCTCCTAGGAAAAAAAAAAAAAAAAACTAATACAGGCAGAATCCCAACATGAGAAAGCCGAAGCAAAGTAATGGGGGGAGCTGCGAGTGAATGATTGTGATCCCAGGTCCCCCAAAATGATTCTTCTCCAGTTCTCTCATCTGACCCCACCGCAGACTGGCTTTTGTCCACTTCCCAGCACTTGAGCCATTAATGGTCTCCTCCAGGCCAAACTGAACGCTCGCTCCTCTCCTCTTACTGACTTTCATCTGCTCCGCGCCTTTGTTCGGCTCAACCACTGTCTTCCTCCTCCTCCATAAGCCTCTCGTCTCCTAATTTTGTCTGATCCTTTAGTATTTCTGTTCCTTTCTAGTTCATAATATATTTTAAAAATAAAAATGAAAACGATAATTAGAGAAAAGTTAGAGAGAGGCCAACCTAAACAGCATTATTTTATTGTATTTTTCTACTTTTTTTTTTCAGGTTGGTTTTTATGTATCATGAATAGAATTTTTTTTAGTCTTTTTCCATCAAATATTTTCCTTTAATCATTTCATGTCTTTATAACTCCCTTAATTCCTCTTAATTTCTGATCACTTCCTGATTCGTGGTCTGTTCTCTGTCCCTGTGGGCACTCAGTCCTCCTCACCATACCCCCCAAATCCACAGAAGAGCCCCAACTACAGCCCACGCTCTCATTACTGTTCAAGCATCCCTTCTGTTCGAATGAGATAAACACCAGTGTTTTAAATTATACTTATTTGTGTGCTGTGTGTGTGTACATGTATGCACATGCCATGCCGTGTTGGGAGAAGTCTGAGGGTTCTCTCCGACCATCATGTGGTTGCAGGTATCCAAACCAGGTCTCCAGTCTTGGCAGCAAGAGCCTTCACCTGCTGAGCCATCTCCCCGGTCTGAGGCGAATATCGTTTAAAAAAAGAGAACCCATTCCTTGTTCCCTCCCAAATTATTCAAACCATAGCACTACTTAGGAATCTAATGTGGCAGTTTTGTTTTATGTTTCTTTAGGGTCCCCTATAGTCCCAACTGGCTTGGAACGCACTATGCAGACCAGGCTGGCCTCCATGTCACAGAGATTGTCCTGCTTCTGCTCCCAGGACTGAAATTGGAAGTGTGTAATGCTCCACCCAGTTAATTTGGCAATTTAGATTACATAGCATCTTAAATATATCTTCCCTCTGAATAATTTTTTTTTTTTTCAGACATCCTGGAAAGTGCCGGGTGGTACAGATACAGTGAGAACTTTCCAACCAGACAAAAAAATAGAAAGCTATGCAGGCCGCTTTCCAAAGTGGCTTCTAGAGTAGTGAACTATTGGAAGCTGTTCTGTGTTTAAAAGATGTTGCCCTGACTCAAAAAGACTTTGCAAACCTTAAACCAAGCAATTTTTGGTAAGAATTTGAAATATTCGTCCCAGCATTCAGCTTCTGTGGTGTCATCTCAATCTACAAATGTGCGCTGCAGATCTCTAGAATTACAAACCCCTAATGTGGTTGGGTCTCCATCTCCTGCACAGCTGTTGTGCTCCAGCCATGCCAGAGAATGGAGGATGATCCAACAGGTCCTCAGGTGGCTCAGAGTGCGGCGGGAGGAGAATCTCCCAGGATACTACGTCTGTGGGTAGTTCGGTTATCAAAACCAAGGCAGGGGTTTATATAGGGAGGCCTTTCTGACCGTTACAGAAGGCCGGAAAGTTCAAGGTGGGGGTTTTGGGGTAAAGGCGGGAAGGTTGTAGGGCTGATGTGGAAGTTTAGGAATGAGGAAACGAAACCCAAACCTGGTTCTGGTCTGGGGTGGGGGAAAAGAAGATTCATATCTACAGTGATTTCCTGGGGCCAGGTTATCGCATCAGGCAGAGCAGGCCAGACACCTGCCATCCCTTCAGGGTATCCGGGATTGCTTGCTTTGCTCAATACCCAGACCCCCACACACCCTAACATGTCTCCCAGAGAAACTGCTGCTTTGAAAGATTGTCACGGAATTGTGTTCACTAGTTAAAAACAAAAACAAGCCAGGTGTGGTCGATCATGCCTCTAATCCCGACTCTTAGGAGGCAGAGGCAGGTGGATCTCTGTGACATGGAGGCCAGCCTGGTCTACATAATGAGTTCCAGGCCAGCTAGGGCTGCAGGGAGACCCTGTGTCAAAAAGACCAAACAAAGAAACAAATAAAATCCCAAACACTTGTGATGAATATGAGCTGGGATGAATTGAACAGACCACAGTACAAGAGCATGCAGTCACTGCAGATCCCCTGTCAGGTAATGAATTCAGGGAAAATCAGATTATAGAGCAGTATGAGGTTTGGTATACCATCACTCCAGATAGATGGATCCATCATATAAATTACAGCTGCAAAGGATTTCAGGGGCAGGGACGGAAAGTCAAGGTGATTATCTTTGATTGGTAGAGTCTATGGCTCTCCCTTTGCATTTTACATGTTATCATTGTTTATTATTGCCTTTACAATGACTGAGCCTTATCTAGTTAGGAAAAAAAAAAACAAGAAAGCTATTTTCATTAAGATAAATAACCACAAGCATCCCAGGTGCACTGACACAGCATTTGGTGACTACTTGTTTTAAAGTACAGGTAGGAGCCAGCCTTGCAGAAACCTGCTCTGAGTTGATCATTTTAAACTCAAAATCATGATGAACTCTTCTGTCTCATGAATAGCAGTAACAACCAAATTCATGAAGATCTTTATGTTAAAGTCTGTTTCAGTCTTTATGCCTGAATTCTCAGGTGTTACCTAGATAATCTAAAGAGAAATTTGAGCAGCCGGCTATGCACGGTGACACACACCTGCAATCCCAGCACTCAGGAGGCTGAGGTAGGAAGGAGGATCGTGTGCTGGAGATGGGATACATAGTAAGAAAGAATTATGTACTTATTCGACCTTCTCCAAGCATCCTGGGAAAAGATAGCAGCTCAGTCCTAATCTAGACTGCTGTGCTGTGCAGCAGCTGAGACTGTGAAGGCTAATGGGGGGAGGCCTCCACTTTCTCAACTCCTGGATGAGGTTTTTTGGCCAGGTGATATGGAGGTTCCTTTAGCCAAAGTTTGGAGATTTCTCCTAAGATGTCCCATGTTAACTGTGATGAAGAGTTTTGGAAGTAAAATTCAGAGAGTAACATATGGCCAGTTCAATTATTTTTCCAGCCTCTCTATGAGCTATCAACATTATAAGAAAGAAATAGGCAAATAAATAATTGCATACATTTTAAAATCACTGCCAAGTTTTACCAATTTAAATACACTTTACTCAGCAATTCTTCTCTTAGGACTTAGCTTAAGTTATTCAAGAGTATAAACAATGCTTTACTTTGCAAAGACATTCATTTCAACATTGAAATAGAAAAATGGACATTGGTAGGATCCCAAAACAAGGAAGTACTTGAATAGATGGCAGTATATTATAGAATAGCTAAATATAGTCATTAAAATGCAGAAAGATGTTTAATGTCATCAATAGGTATTTACAAACTACTTTTAAATAATTTTTGAATTTATATATGTGCGTGTGTGTGTGTCCCTGTGTGTGTGATGTGCCACCCATGTACATGTGGAGGTCAGAGGACAACTTGCAGGAGTCAGTTCTTTCCTTCAACCATGAGGGTTCCAGGGACTGAATTTAGGTTGTCAATCTTGGTGGCAAGTATTTCTTACCCACTGGTCCATCTCACAGGTCCTATAACCTATTTTAAAGTTGAAAGAAAAAGCAATGTACAATATCAACTTTTATTATAATAATTTTGTTGTAGAATATTTATAATGCCATAATGAAAGGAATGAAAGAAGCGAAAACTACCCTGGTAATCACTGGGTATTATGTGTGCACTAACAATAGGACGATAAAATCAATGGCTTTGTACTCTGAATAGTAGAAAGTATTTTCAAAGAAAAAAATAAGATTAAACTAAACTTACATCAATAAATGTTTGCTTAACACGGTAACTTAACAACACTGACTTGAGGAAACCTAATCTCTTTTCAAAAATAAGACTGTGAGAAGGACAGAAATATACATTTTTTTATTAAATATGGAACGTTTTAAAAATTGGCATCTCATTCTTGAGTAGGGAGCATGCTAATCTCTGTATCATTCCAATTTTAGTATATGTGCTGCTGAGGTAAGCACGAAATATTCATTTCTAAGTGGCTTTAAAATATATAATTACAGGGCCAGCAAGAAGGCTCAGCAGGTAAAGGTACTTGCCCTCCAAGCCCATCAAATGGAGTTGGATCTTCATGAGCCACATAGTAGAAAGAGAGTCAATTTCTAAAAGTTGTCCTTTGACCTCTATACATCCTCCTCCCCACAACACAAATAAATAAATAATAAATAGATAATTAAATAAATGTAAAACAAGACAGAAACAAAAACAATGACAAAAACGACTCCAGGGGCCAGTAAGCAATCTGGGGGTGGAAATGTGCCTGTCATTAAGCTTGATGACCTAATCCCCTCCTGGGATCCACATGGAGGAGTGGAAAGAACCATCACCCATAAGTTGTCCTCTGACCTCCACATACATGCCATGGCTCGAAAACACACACACACATGAATACCAACAATAAAAATTGTGATTCTACTCCATTGCATGTGGCCCCTATTTCTTGTGAATATTCGATTGTGTCCATGAACAAGACTTGAAAGAAACCAAGGTGTCTTATTCTAAACATTTAGCACAAGTTTTTGATGACAAGTCACACTCCACTGTGCTAAGGAAAATGGCAGCAGTCTCTCTAATGACACTGTGTGCGATGTGTATCATCCACCCTCCCAATCCCAAACATAAGTACAATGCTTTTGAAAAGGTAATGGGATCCACAGAGGTCTGACCATTTTTATTTTCCTTAGAACATGAAGAATGCTTTCTATACCCATTATCATTTTTAATAATTTTATGTCTATCAATGTTCTGCCTGCATATACAGGCAGTACATGCAGCACCTTCAGAGGCCAGAAGAAAATGTTGGATCTTCTGGAACTGGAGTTAAAGGTGGTTATTAGCTGCCATGTAGATACTGGGAACCAAACCTGGGTCCTCTGCAAGAGCAGCCAGTGCTCTTAACAGGTAAGCCATCTCTCTAGCCCCCTCCCTTGTCATTTAAAAAAGGCATTCTAGAGCTATGGGTCAGGGGTAAGAAAGCACACTGCTCTTGTAGAGGACCCATGCTAAGTTCCTAGCACCCATACAACCATCTGCGCGCACGCGCACACACACACACACACACACACACAATTAAAATCGCAAAAAAAAATCAAGTGTTAAAAAGGCATTCTAATCTTGAAGATGCCTTGATCACAGATTTTAAGTTAAGTTAAGCTATGTAGCCCAGGCTGCCCTGGAACTTGTAATCCTCCTGCCTCTGCCATCCTAGTGCTGAGATCACAGGTCTATACCATCATGCTCATTGATTTCATGTATTTTTGAAACCCTGAAAAATGAGTCAGTTTAGCTCAATGGATATTAGTAGCAAACTGAGTTTATTTTTGTGGCAGTTCAGTGAAAACTTTAGTTAGGACTGATGCCTTTTCTTTCTTTTTCTTTGTAGAGAGTGGGTGGTTGTCACGTGCCTTTTTTATTTTTCATTTAATTTTATTTGCACTCATTGTATAAAACCATAGATTTTGTTATGACCTTTTCGTATGCAAATATCATGTACTTTGATCTTTTCAATAAGCACACAGAGATTGGTACCATTTATTTTATTTCATCAGACTGAAAAATATTATTTCATGTGTATGAATGTATTGTCTGCGTGTATGTAAAATGTACTACATACATGCAATGCTCAAGGAGGTCAGAAGAGGGTGTCAGATCCCCTAGAACTGGAGGTAGTTGTAAGCTGCCATGTGGGTGCTGGAAACTGAATCCGGGTCCTCTGCAAGAGTAGACAGTGCTCTCAACCACTGAGTCATCTCTCCAGATTGTCACCATTTCTTAAGTGGCACAGTTAAGGAGTAAAGATATTCCTCGAGGAAAACACCCCAACACCAGCAGACATCGTGTGCATGTAGCCATGTATCCCCAAAGTTGTCACTCAACAATTTGAAGGATTTGAGGATGTGAATTAGGTTTAATAATAGAGTGGCTCCCCTGAGACGCTTCCCCAGCTCCGATGGCTGAACCATGAGCTAACTACATTCCTTTCCTTAAAGTAACTAATACAGCCTCTGAAAGGACCCTCCATACTTGTTTCTGTCCACATAAGTGCTCTTCTAGTTCAACGTTCTCATCCCTTTGGGTCCATGTGTTAAGAAATGTTGTCATCGTCTTTCCCTGAGAGGATGGCAGAGCAGTTAATGGATATGAAAAACAAAAGCTTGTCCAGAAGATTGTGTTGATGGGCTGAGCGCCACCATTCACAGTTTAAAAGGAGAGTATCAGTGACGCTGGGAGATGCCTGTCCCTGAGATAACCAGCATTTGTTTATAATTCCCATAAGGCTGAATGCCATCTGGGTTGCATTATCCATTGATCCAACAAGAATTTATTGGGCACATACATTCTCACTGCTTGGGGCCACAGCAGTGATCAAAACAGATGTCCCTGACAGCCTCAAGTTGGGAATCTTGTGGATTTTTAGAGCTTTCTAATTATATATCTTGATTCCTTTTCTAGATTGTAAGTTCCTGAAGAACAAGATAGGGCTTTAACCTGATTTTGACTCCCCTATAGCATCCAAAAAAGCATTTGGCATTGACACATCAAGGAATGATTAAACAATGAAAAGACACACAAACTCTTCAGTGAGCTTACCCTTTGACCCTGAGAGCTACACTTAACTCTTCTTTATTTTTCTCTACTTCTTTTATCTTTTGTTTTCACTTTTTATTTGTTTAAAAGTGCTGAAGAAACAATGTAGATGTAGCTTACAGGAGAGTAAAATTAAAAATGAATGCAAAAAAAAAAAGCATTCAAAGTGTTCCACTTCAGAAATATCAGCTGGTGAAATGCAGACTCAGTTTTAAATATTTTTTCCTTAAAAATTTTTTATTACATTCTACCTGTTTATGTGTATGCATGTACATATGTGTATATGCATGCATGTGGAGGTCAGACGACAGTATGAGGGAGTCAGTTCTCTCCTTCTACCATGAGGGTCCTGGGGAGGTAACTCAGGTCTTCAGATTTGGTGACAAAGAATCTTTACCCACTGAGCCATCTCACCAGCCCTCAATTCTTTAGATTTCATATAACATAGCCTCAGGGTTTTGTCAGATGAAATTATTTACTTTCCAAAGCAAATCAAATATTCACTTAGGTCTTAACTATATTTAGCCATAATATGCAAGCTCATTTGTTACCAAGGAAACAAGAAACACTGTTTTCTGAGTTTCAAAAATATTAGCTATTTGCTTTAATTTTTAACAGTTTGCCAAGTAGCAAGCATGTAAGGTTACTAAAGAGAATTATGCCAAAGATGGTTCTTCTGAGCGTGGCAACAGTTCTTAAGATGCAACTTGAGGCCTTTAACCCCAACACTTGAGAGGCAGAGGCAGGTGGACCTCTATGAGATGGAGACCAACCTCATCTACATAGCGAGTTTCAGGCCAGCTGGAGCCACAGCAAGACCCTGTCTCAAAAACAACATGAAACAGCATACCACTGGAGTGCCTTCAGCTTCTGTGAGGGTTTTAGCTATTCAGTTTTTACAGGGATTCTTCCTCAGCTCACAGACAGCAGCTTTTTCCTTCCTTCTCGAATACAAAAGAAATAACTAAACCGTAGCATTCAGCTTCTATATAAAGAGTGAACCTAGGAAGCAGATGGAAAGAGCTTTACCACTCTTCCTTGGCAGAGCTTCACCTCCTTCCAGTTTCCCAGAAGGCCAGGAAAAAGGAAAACTTCCACGATGGCTTCCCATGAGTGGCTCAAGATCATGACCTTTGGGAACGAAGTCAAGTTATGCATCCAGCACCTACCCCCCCGCCCCCCACCACTAGACAACACTGCCACCCCTCCCCCCAAATAAGAAAATGGTTCACTGCACAACAGGAGAGAAAGATTTGTGTATTCCAGGACTTTGCTACCTTTGAACATTATTATTTGACGACTAAGAAAATAATGAGATTTCCAAAACAGAAAAAATTTAAAATTTACAAGTCTCATCCAGGACCAACCATTCGCGACCAGGCTTTCTCTTGGATCTTTGTTGCCTTTTGATTAGATTTTTAAAATATCAGATCAAAACTATTACAGAGCTTGAATCATAAGGACAAAGCCCAGATATGAGAGCTTAGCATGGCTGATGGTTCAAATATCGGACAATTAGGGGGTCTTTGAAGATGGCTCAGCAGTAAACAAACGATGCCAAGATTGATGACTTGAGTCTGATCCCAGAGTCTCACACGGGGGAAGAGAACTGACTCCTGTAAGTTGTCTTCTGACCTCCACACCCAGACCCTGGCACACACACACCCACTTGTTCACCCAGTCAATTGATGCAGACAAAGAATCAGGTAGGATCAGGTAGTTGGGCCTTCATGCTTTCTCTAGTTTTATTCCTCACCTGGTGTGACTAGTTTCTTCTTGCCAGCTGAGCCTCCTCCCAGGAACCTGCAATGCAGCTGAGCTGAGGTGTTGCACTGTGAATTATGCATGAGAGGACTCAGTTTGCACTGCAGCTGACTGGGAAGCAATGGCTATTGCTGTCTACAGCTGCACCTTTGCTGACCAGTGAGACCACAGAGCACAGCAGGGCCGGGGAGTGCGGGTGGCTTTGGACCTGTGACCTCACAGGCATTCCAAGGTGGCAGAGCTCTGCAATCAGAAACGTGTCTCCGATAATGGAAACATTCTTCTTAATTATAGGTGACTGCCTTGAAATTCTGATCAACAGCCATATTGACCCTTTTAGATTCTCCCTAGATTTACCTACTTAGAACAGTTTATTCGGTGTTTGGTTAGGGCACCATAACGTCCAGGAGCTAGCTCAAAAATCACTAGTGTAAGATGCTCATGAAATCAGTGCTACCACTTTTCAAAATTGTATTAATGCCTTTGATATTTTAGTCACTCAACAAATATTGAAGACTCAAACACAGAACATGTATCAAAGCTCTTCAATGAGAAAATGATGTGGTCTGGACTCACTCACAAATGGAGCTATGGTAATTTGACAGCGCAGCATAGACAGACACTTAAGAAGCAGAGAATTTTAGGTAAAGAGATGTTGCAGTCTGCTCCTCAAAATAGCCAGGACTCAAGCTGAGCAGAACAGAGGTTGGTTGCGGGTTTTTAAGAAAAATGTATTTATTTTTATTCATATCTATGGGAGAGACATGTGTGCAGTACACCAGGAGGCCAGAGGGGGCGGCTGTGAGTTCTCTCATGGGTGCTGAGAGCTGAAGTCAGGTCCTCTGGAAGATCATTCAGGCCTTCATCTATAAAATGCCCGTAGGCGGATACCATGAGAATGCTTTAAAGTCATAGTTGTGTCAGTCAGAGCTCTCCAAATGTTTCTTAAATAAAATCACTTCCTGGGTGTCATATGCTTTCCTACCCCAGTGAATTTGCACTGTCAGTGTCTTTTTGTTTTTAATTTAGTTTTACTTATGTGTTGGTGTATGCCTGTCTGTCACATGAGTGCAATGCCCACAGAGGCCAGAAGACAGCATCAGATTCTCCTGATGGGAACAGCCCAATGCAGGTGCTGGGAACCAAGCTTTGGTCCTCTGCAAGAGTAGCAAGTGATTTAACGGCTGAGCTGTCTCTCCCTACAGTACCTTACACCTCACAGTCAGTGTCTTGAACCTTCATCAACCTTAACTCTTCCTTTTGGAAGAAGCTAAAAGGTCAGGTCCTCTCTGAAGGCTTTCAGTGGAGCTTTATACTGTTCTACCGCTTACACTGCTTTCCTGTGGTTCCTATGACCAATGACCACCGATGGGTGTTTCAGAAAGCAGACATGAACCTCTCCTGGTTCCTCAGGCCAGACCTCGAACACAGCATCCCGGGGGATGTCTCGGGCTGCCTCCCGGAAGTGGCACCCAGGGAGAATCGGTTCTGTGCATCTCCCAGCTTGACTGGCTGCCAGCATTCTCAGCCTTCCGGCCACATCAAGTCAATCTGGTTCCTGTGGTGCCTTGCTACCTCCTCTTCTGACCACGTCACATCTCCTGCCTCTCTCAAAAGGAAAGGGGCCTGTGATGGAACCTGAGCCCACGTGGGCACTCTAGAAGGCTCTACTAGCTCTGCTCCTTAATTAACACATTTGTAAGACCCTCCTCAGACACAGAAGGTAGCATTTACCTCATGCTCCACTATGAGGCCCTAATAATAATTTTATATGCCATTATCCAGGTCTTCCATACTGCTTTTCACCTTTGTACAAGCAGGGCCTGCCACAGTGAAAGCACCTAGCCGCTCAGGCTGTACCCCGGCAGGTCTTCAGCAGATGGGAGCAGGGGAGAGCAGCAACTCTGGCACTGGCCCTCGCTGTTCGCTGCTGCCCTCTGCACCAGGGCTTTATTTCCTGGGCCACAGCTATTTCTTCCATGTGCTAATCTGTGGCTGGAAGGCTCTTTAACTCATGGATTAGATTATCTTCTGGTCTAGAGCAGTTAAGCAAAGGAGACCTTCATCCTGTGCCACTTCTGGGTTCCAGTCTGAGGCAAAGCAGCCCCAGACCTCCCTTCCAGCACCATTCTTTCCAAATCACAGGGCACACGGAAGAGGAGGTGGACAGGCCCTGGCAGAAGGCGGCTTCTCTCACAGAATGTGAGAGCATGGAGAGGCAGAGTGGCAAGCATGGCTGCTTGGGGTGTGCTGTCATCAGTCTGCCCCGCTGGCTGGGAGCCGCATCAGTCTGCCCCTCTGGCTGGGAGCCGTGCCCTGGCCTTATTTTAGGCACAGTTCATCGTGACTGAAGCTCTTAAGTCCACGGCTACTGCTTCAATACCCATTTCCCCATCTCCAGTCACTTGAGTTCAGCACAGGGACTTTCCTGACATGAGGCCTGCTGACAGCCCCCTCCACCCCTGGACGCTGCACCTGGACAGAGCCTGCTACAGTCTCCACTCACCTGGGAGGACACGTCCTCGGGGTGCTCTCGCTTGTTTGCTGGTCTGCCTAGGGAAAGTAAATAAAAAGGAAACAAGTCAGGCTGGGAGGGTAACACCATTGGTGGGATGCTTGTCTCCCATACCAGAAGCCCTGGATTTAGTCCCCAGAGCTCCATAAAACTGAGAGTGGTGACACACACGTGTGGTCCCATCACTGGGGAGGTGGAGGCAGGAGGATCAGAAGTTCAAAGCATCCTCAACCAGTAGAACCAGTAGTGCAAAACAAAATGAACGGGAGGAGGGGACATGTCCCTGTGCACAGTGAAAGTGAATCTGTGAAGTGCTCTGCTGTGTGACATGTATGTCCTCAATTTGCCTCCTTGTCAGTCTTTTTACCTTCGCAGTGGTCAAAGCTCTCAGAAACCAGAATGCAAAAGAGCAAAGTTAATTGATAGTCCAAAACCATCTGGAGATCTGCACAGCTGAGAATGCCAAAACATTCTCAAGATGGCTCCAGAACTGTGAGCCCAACAAAAGTCTTTTTCTTATCATCACTCGGCTTTGGGGTTTTTGTCATAGCGACAGAGAGCGGAATGTGACACCAGGCTACAGATGTGTATTCACTCTGAGCATGAAAAGCCTCTGACAGGTGGCAGGGTTTGTCTGCAGGGCTGTTGCTGCTGTCAGCTCCTGTTGCTCTGCCTTCAGTGTTCTTTACAGTGGGTCATTTGCGTGAAAGGAAAGGGGGTTCTCAAATCTTATACCAAAGACTCTGGGTTGTTGTAAGCAAGATGTCTTTGATATATTGGTGCAATGCCTGGCCCATATTCTCAATAACTACAGATGATTATTAGGGGCTAGAATATGTGGAATTCCAGGGCCCAGGTCTACACTTTGCCCAACTTTGTAGTCTAGTGATGGCCACAGTCAGGCCTTGCTTACTAAAATGGAAAAACAGGTCCTGCAGGATGGCTCAGCAGATGAAAGTGCAGGCCATCGATGATTGAGTTCCATCCCCACAGACACTGTGGCACAGGACCCACATGGTGGAAGGAAAGACCCTACTCCCAAAAGCTGTCCTCTGAGCTCCACAAAGACACTGTGGCATGGGACACACAGACACAGACACACACACCACTAAATTAAAATGCAATAATCAAAATAAAATGGACAAATGAATGTGCGCCCATGGTGTCTTCTCCTGGAAGGAAAGTTTATTTTGTCATTAAAGAAATTTTATTCAGATGTCCCAAATTCCGCTGATTTTATGATATACTGGGAAAGTTCTTGGAAAGAGCCACACCTCACACTGAACCTGCTGATTAACTGACTAGAATTGCAATGACTGTGGAGAGCTTAGGCTGCTGCAGGTTCAGGGCCTAATCACAGTATCCTGGGCTATCTCCAACGCCTGTAATAGCCATTTCTGCTCACCTCTGGATCTGACCCAATGTCCTTCTGACAGGAAATTTGAAGTGTATTCATTTAACAGACCACCAGCTTCTATCAACCAAAAGGCTAAAGCTGTCATGAGCAGGCATCAGACATAGAGCTGAGACTTCCTCTCTTTACTGGGAACATGGAATTTCCACCAGCGTATCTGAAAAGAGCCTTGATTTATGACTTTCTATGTTCTATTACTATTAAACTTCAACCAACTTTAACCACATCCTATCTAAGAGTTGTGTTTTGCATAGACAACGCCAAATCATACTGATCTATACTGTTAAACTGTTGTTGAACAAGCAGAGCGTGTTGGCACACCACCTTTAATTCCAGCACTCTGGAGGCAGAGGCAGGGGGATCTCTGCGAGATGGAGGCCAGGCTGGTCTGTACAGTGAATTCCAGGACAGTTGGGCTATAGGAAGACCCTGCCTCAAATAATAATTAATAATAATAATATAATAAAAAGGAATTGCTGTTGAACTTAAACGGATGACAGTTTGCTATCCTGTCTGCCACCTTGACCACTTTAAACATTTTGTCTCTACTGGGAAGCGGTGGTGTCCATCTCTGCCTTCCTACGTGGGGTGAAACACAGACTCCATCTGCACACAGGAGCAGCCACAGCGTGCCGGTGTCCCGGATGGACAGGCCAGGGGCTGTCCATCTCCAGCTTGGTGGCAAACCCTTCAAACGGGTCACTCGGGCCGGATCCCGGCGGGCAGGCCCGGTCGGTGGGACCCCGGCGGGCAGGGCCGGTGGCGCAGGCTGGGCCCCGGCGGGGCGTCCGCCCCCAAGAGGCCAAGTTCGTTGAAGGCGCGGCGCCGGCAGGGCTGCCTCCCCGGCCCCGCGCGCGAGCTCGGCGGCCAGCGCGCGTCCTCTTCCGTCCGCCGCCCACCTCCACTAGCCGGGCGGAGGGCGCGCAGCCCGCTGGCCGTCCCGGTGCGGCCGGGGTCCCCGGGTGCGGCGGGGAGGGGGGCGGGAACCGGCCGCTGCCGCCCGGAGCCGGCTCCCTTCCGGGCGCTCCCAGCCCGCCCCCCGCCGGGTGACGCGCGTCCGATCGGCGCGGCGGGGTGCGCCCGGCCCGGCAGCATGCGCGCGGAGGGCCGCGGCGGCCTGGAGCGCTTCTGCAGCGCGGGCAAGGGCCGGGGGCTGCGGGCGCTGCGGCCCTTCGGCGTGGGCGACCTGCTCTTCTCCTGCCCGGCCTACGCCTACGTGCTCACGGTCCACGAGCGCGGCAACCACTGCGAGTGCTGCTTCGCCAGGTACGCGGGGCCGGGTCCTAGCGCCGGCGCGGGCCCGGGAGGGAGGGGATGGGCCACGTGCACCGCGCCTCTGCAGAGCCGCACGCCTCGCGTGCCCACCCGGCCTGCGGGGCGCGACCCTCCGGCGTGGACTGGAGCCGGGCTTGCTCCGAGTGCCCGGCTTGCACCCAGCCCCCCGCCCCCGCTCCTGCTTGCACACAGCCACCCCCCCCCCCGCTTGATCCGAGCTGCTGGTTGCTGCCATCCAGCCTGCCCCCCCCAGCCCAGTTTGCTTTGCCTACCCTGAAAACTGCCAGTTGGCGCCCCACAGGGGGGCAGCCACCGTCTGCCACCTTTAACTCCTTCCTCATGCCTCCCCGCCTGTCCAGCTCTGTCTGAGAGTGGCAGTCCCCTCCCCCACCCCTTCGCATCCAAGGAATTGAACGACTTGTTCTGCAAAGTCAGGGACCCTTATTCCCTCTCTCTATTCTGGGTTCTTAAGGACAAAAGACTGCTGGGCTCCCAAGATTCTGAGGGATTTCACCAATGAGACAGTGTCACCGTGATTGGAGAATGTGGTCGCCTGGAGACTTAGACGAAGTTGAAATGTGTTTAATTACAGCGTATCATATGTCCAGTGTATGTCGATATTCGTATAGCAGCTATATTCGTGCATTTTCCCAGTTACATGCCAAGTCTTAATGTAGTTTTAGAAGAGACGTGTATTAGGGTACACGGATCCTATCCTGTCTATTCGTTTTACAGATGAGCTTACACTTGTTAGCCAAAAGGCCAAGAAGAGATCATTTTACAGATGAGAAAAGGAAAGCCTGGAGAGGAGATCTGTCTGTGTGTGTGCAGTCAGCACTAATTAGGGTGCTGAAGCCTGTTCTGGCTCTGTGCTGCCCAGTGCCCACCTGCTGAGATGCTCAGGAAGTTTGCTGAGGCAGGAGGTCTGTCTGGCTGTCCACTACCTGTCCCAGGCCCTCCATGACTGTGAGGAAGGGCCCCTGCTTTACTTTCTTTGAAGGTAGTGTCTTCATCTTTGAAATGGAGATTGCTGGATTAGATTTAGCAGACCTCAGGTCCTGAGCATGGGTCCAGCACTCACCGAAGCCCTCCATCTCAAAAACCAGTGTGCCTCATTTTACAATAGGACCGCAGAAGAAGGGGCAAAGGCTGATTATAGTCATCTTGCCCAGACTGCCTGCCAGAACTGTCTTCCGCCTGGGGGGACCTGGAAAGGAACTCGCCGCAGAATCATGCCGTGGGCAGCCGAAGGGCTGTATGTGATGTGGCTCTTTGAATTGGTGAGCCAAGAGCTAAAGGGTCATGGCACCACTTTGCGACGTTTGAGTGAAGTGTGCATTGGGTTTTCCCAAAGTTAAAAAGGCTGCTGCGACTGGTCCCTTGATCTTCTGAGCCTCGCTGTGGCTGGGAGTCTGTAGCAGTGTGGGTGTCTGCAGTGGTGGGAGCGTCGCAGGTCACCCGGCACAGAAGGGGCCTCCCTCAGGGGTCCTGGAGCCACGTGTGGGATGATGAGGCAGTGGAGATTCATGTGGTGGGCTGAATTAAGTCACTGTATTGGCAAGTGAGAGGTGCTTCTCTTCGGCTCGGGGGAAGGGGGCGTTCCTGATGTACACACACAGTACTCACATACAGTGAGTGTACCCTCACACACCATTTGCCATTTTGTGACAAAGTTTGCCCCGCCCCTTTATTTTTCTGATTATCATCTGTTAATGTCACTAACTGTTGCCTGGGTCCCCATGCTATGCACCTTTGTCCCTTTCTGTCTGGCTTATGTAAACATCTGTCAACACTTACAGTCCATTCTCTCTCTCACTTTCTCCTCAAAGAGTCCTTTGAAATCAACTAAAATATGACAAAGAAATAATGTTCATGAGACCCATGCAGTCTGGAAAACTCTGTGTCCCACTCTGTGATTTCTATTAAATCTGATTCATTTTCCTAGATCATTCTTAGGGATTTGGACCAGCAGGTTCCTCTGTTACCTGTTTGAGATGACTGAGGACGCCTCCGTCCATATATATTAAGGGGACATACACATGCTTCTGTGGGACTCAGTGAAATAGGAACAGCATTCTGCAAGTGGGTTGCATGTTGGTCTCTACCTCACACCCCAAAGGAAAGCTATCCTAGCCTTTCTTAGGCTTGAAGTGCGACATAAGCCCACTGAGGTTTCTCTGCCATGTTCATTCTGCCAGAATCTCACTCATTTTCAAGAAAAAACATAGTCTCTTCAGGAGTAAGTATATTCTATGAATTGAAAAAGGAAGAGACGGTTCTCAGCTCCCTGTGGAATAGGATTCTTATTGCCAGGAAAATTCAGATATGTTTTTTTTCTTCTGGGAGTTTTAAATTAGTATCACATTTTGTCAGCTTGGTGGATGACATTTGGGAAGATGTAGATCCAGCCTCAGCTGCTAGAAGACAACTCCTAAAAATATAAATGACTTCCAGACGAGAGCCGTCCCTCAGAGACCTGTCGCTCTTAGACACGTTTTCACACACATGTATACCATGTACATATCTTTGGGTACATGTTTGAGTCACTAGTTAACTTTCTAACAGGTTCTTAGTATATATTATTTATATTATGTATATTTCAAACTGAAAATTGCACATTTAAATTTTTTAATTTATAGGCCTTAGAAAGAATCAGCTGGAACCCACTGTCCACTAGATTGTTCTAGACTGTTACGGGTTCTGCCCAGGGCCCCTCTGAGGGCAGACCTCTCCCTCTCGACTTCATTTTCTTGGCTCTGGGGTCACTTCCTACCAGAGACATGGTTGTTTTCTTTTGCTTGTTGTAGAGGAAATTTGCAAGTCCTAGTGATCACTCAGTTCCTGCGACTGTCTCGGTCTGGCTCAGACTGTTGGGTTTAAAACCTGAAGAGTCGGTGTGAGCCAGGCACCATGACGGAGGTGCGCTGGTCGGAGCAGTTCTGACTTTAGTCCTGATGTTTACTCCGGAAGTACTTACTGTACCTCTCCTGTTGCTTTACCAACCCAGCAAAATAGTCTTTAGTGGATTTAATTCTTTTAAGGGTGCTATTTTCTTAAAGTTCTCTGAACTAGGCCCTTGAAACTTGAATAGGCATTTGCTGGAAGAAGACAGGGTCCTTCGGGCTACTCTACTGTGGTTGTTCTAGAGCATTCTATAAGAATAAGAAGAAGAGTGACTTTAAATGGCCTCAAATTATCACATTTTTCAAGTGAAAATTTAGATGCATTTAATACTATGGGTTTAACTTCATCTGTTACCTATTATATATCTATGCCAGGTGTAGTGGCACATGCCTTTCATCCTAGACCCTCCTGAGGAGACAGAGGCAGGAGGGGTCTCTGTGAGTTCAAGGCCAGCCTGGTCTATTTAGAAATGACTGTCCTTTCAATCTCGCTGCTCAGTACTCATAACTAGTTTCCAGATTTAATCTTGCTTTGTTGCCTCTAAGGGTGGCTGGTAGAGACAGAGCCTTATTCCCATTCACATACTCTGTGTATATATGCATGTATGTACACATACTGTGTACACAGAGTCTGTACATAGAACCTGTACACAGAACCTGTATACACACAGAGTCGTGTACACAGAGTCTGTACATAGAGCCTTGTACACAGAGTCATGTGTTACACAGAGCCATGTACACAGAGCCATGTGCACAGAGCCATGTACAGGCTCCGTGATCTTCAGGAATGGAACAAGATCTGTCAATTCTCATGAGATTCTCCTTCCTGTGCCCCCTTTGGCCTCACCTAGGCCCTCGGAGTCACTGGGGTTTCCGTCTCCCACACAGGAGTCCTCTCCTTTTGTGTGCCGCCTCTCCCTTTGCCTTTCTTCTCCCTCCGTAGCAATCCCACAGCCTAGTGCATTTCTTTCTGGTGCTGCAGTTCAGATCTAGGTGCTGGGCAAACACTGCATTAAGATATAGCCCCAGTTCACTTCCTACTTTGATTTTCCTAGAAACAGCCTCACTAAGTTGTCCATTCAGGCCTTGAACTCCATCTGTAGTTCAGGTAGGCCTCAGATTTCCTCTGTCTCAGCCTCCCCAGTACCCAGGGTTGCAAGCCTGAGCCACCAGGCCCAACTTAATGCACTCTTTCTAAAATATTTTGAAATCGGTTCAACTGTCTTTGGCCTATATCTTAGGCAGATTTAGATGATTTGGGATTTGCAGAAAAACCACATACATTGTTTCATGTGTCAGTCATTACATAAGATGTAAAAAACCCTTTTGTGGGTTCAGGATATTTTGCAGCATTGTGCTAGAAGCTGCTATCAGACATCTTGGCTTCTGTGCAGCTGTACCTCACCTCTGTGTGATCTGGCAGTGTTTGTGAATAACCTCTTTTTTTTCCTTAAGTGGTCAGAACCTCTCTGGGTGCAGGTTGCATGGGTGAGGTATGGAGGTGGAATTTGTGGTGGCTTTTGGCCACCTGGCCTCTGGTGGTTCTCCTGTAAGGCAAGTAGGTTGCCTACTTCCTGTCAGAAGGTCCTTTAAAAAAAAAAAGTCTTTAGTTCAGCTGTAAAGATCCAGGCTGGGTGCTGCAGCTGGAATCTGGTCTCTAGGGAAACTCAGGATTTATGAGCACTCACTGAATTGGAGCTAGTGGGGAAATCGTCAAGAAAGAGATTGCTTTATTTCTGTGTTTGTTTCAGACTTATTTCTTTGCATTTAGACTAATTTCTTTTCCCTGTTACTATAAAGATAAGCACAGTTTTAGACTAACTTTCTCCTTTCCCAAGCACCTCCAATGGAGTTGATGACACCCGTTCAAGGCTTGCTTTCATCTACCGCACAAGGCCAGTCTCATTTTAAAAGCCCATTTCCTGCTTGGCCCAGAGGCAGTCCCCACTGTGGGACTGGCCACCTGTCTTTGAACTGATGTCTGTGTGTGTCCTGGTTCTCACCAGAGACTCACCCGACCTAATACTGGGCACCCTGCTTATGTTTGACCTGGCTCAAATCTCGCCTTCCCCAGAGGCCTGGCTATAGTGGATCCCCCTCTGGGGCTGGTGGGGGCCACAGGTGCCCAGGTCTGTGTCTTCTCCCAGAGACTGACACATTGGGATGCTCCATACCTCACAGGCACCTTTCCCACCCACATCTCTAGGCCTCACATCTTTGGATTCTGAGAAAATCTGCACTAGTTTAGGGGTGCAGTTCTCAGGCGGGGAATTGACTGAAGTGCCTGCCTTTTCAGGCTTGAACCCTCGACCTTGGCCTCATTAGCGCTCTAACCAGACACAAAGCCACACACCTCACTGTGCCAGGACTGCTGACTCCGTGCCTGCCACCCTCGAGGCCTCCTTTTCAATTGCAAAGGCGTTCACAATGACACAATGGAACAGAAGGAAATCCGATCTCTTCAAGACTGCTCTGAAGGATGGGAATATGCAATTTAGCAAGAAAATAATACCAAAATAAAAAAAGTCTTGAAGGGTCCGGAAACAACTTGTCTTTTCAGGGCACACAGGTGCCGGGAGTCCAGCTGTGTCTCTTCCAGTCTTTAATCAGACATTTAAAAATAGTGCAGAATTCCTCGTGCCAATTTATTAACATAAAATCTGGAGACTCCCAGATGTGAAGGGGAGGGTTTCAGATGGGTAGAAGTATTGAGTTATGTTGTTGAGATGGACTGGGGGAGGCACTCCAGGAAAATGCGCATCTGGGGATTTATAAGTACTTATTTGGGGCAAGTTCATAGTCCCTCTGGACCAAAATGAGGGCTTAGGATAATAACAAGGAGCTTTGTGTATTAGCTGGTAGGTCCTGATGCTGGAGACACATTGGTACCCAGAGGACAGGAGTCACCATAGAGGAGAGGAAAGGATGCTCTGGAGAAGAGAGTTGCTTATAGACTTGGGCCAGCCCTGGGAGAAGAACATGGAAAGAAATCTGGGTACCCAACAGTATGCACATGTTTATCCAGTCATTAAAAGTCCAAAGAATTTACATCCTGGCACTCAACAGAGATTATGTTAAAATCTTTGGTAAAAATGAAATGTTCCTGAGGCTAGAGAGAAGGCTCAGCAGCTAAGAGTGAGTGCTGTTCTTCAGAGGACTTGGATCCTCTTAGGAATCTGCCAGGAACCTCACAGTGGGTGGCTCACTACTGCCTCTTTGGGCCTCTAGAGCACTGAACATGGTTGGAATACACATACAAACACTCATACATACATACATATCCATACACACACTCATACATACACACACTCATACATTCACACACATACTACACACACATACATATACACACACACATACACACAATAATAATAGTAATAATAAAAGAATTGTCTGTGGGCAGAAAGAACCCTTCCTAGTCTTTGACTACCAGGAACCACTCTTCAGATATGGGTACTGGCTCCTATCAGTGATATTTCTCCCTGAGTGACCCCTGAGAAGTATCAGCGCCACAAATCTTCAGTGTGTTGGAAATAAAATCAGATCCAGGGCTCCGCCAATACCACACAAAGAATATTTGGAACAGGGAGTAAAGAAAGTAACCCGAAAGACAGCGGTCACTTTTGCAAGAGGGTAGGTCCTGTCATCCTTCAAACTGAGCAAGCACACAGGCCCTGGATTCCAGTTAGGGGGGTTTCATCCCTAACTCCGGAGTTCTTGGTCTTTTCCCCATTGCCTGGGGTCTGACCTGACAACCACTTCTGGTTGGCTAGCTTAAAAGAATCAGTGCAAAGGAAGGGGGAAAGGTGGCCCAGAGTGGGGAGGACTGTGCCACAGGCGCGTCCCCAGGCCATCAGGTTCCAGGAATGCATCAGGGCCTTTTCACAAATTTTTACAGAATCTTAACACAGGTGTGGCTTTTTTTTCTGCAAATTTTAGCTCACAGTGGATCTTCATCTTTATTTTACTCCAGTGTCTTGAACTCTGAGGTTTTGGCAATTGTGGTGTGAAAACATTACAGGGAGATAGAAGTTGCCCCTTTGAGTTCCTAGACTCAGATAATAGAATTTAGAAACAGACTTGAAACAAAGCTTGAGGCAGTTTTGTTAGAGTTTGAGAGAAAGCCAGCAGGGTAGGTGAGCTGAAATCCTGACAGCTGCACGAAAGGGAGCCAGAAAGTCATGTCTTGTAAGAGAGGCACCAGGGACTGAGAACAGGGAGACGGCCAGTGGCCAGTGTCAGGGAAAGCAGGCTTAGGCCTTTAGACAGGCGCTGAAAACAGATAAAGAGAAGGAAAAGGAAAAACCTGCTTAGTGCCAGGCTGTAGATTCAGTTCAGATGGCACTTGATTCCAGACTCTTATGTTCCAAGGTGAAGGACCGTGCCAGAGATACATAGTTAGAAATAGAAATAGAAATAGGTACATTATTATTATTATTATTATTACTTTTAAAGAAGCATTCCTAAGAAATCCCAAGAATGAGAGTAGGCTAGTGAGCTGGGGGAGAAAGCCTCAAAACCCCGTGCCCCGGGGTGCAGAGCCCTTTGCCGACCCCGCACACAGCACCTGCCCTTTTCCCGCCTGTGTTTCAACGGCATTTTTGCACATGGTCTGTTGATGAAGCCCTTCTTTCCCCTAAGTCTATATTTAAAGAACTTTATTAAAATATTCAACTCTGTTGCAAACATTGACTAGTCCTGAAAGTCTTTTCAGCATCAAAGTCTTGACTCCCGGTTTAGCCAGAGTTGATATCCCTAAAGGTCTGGGAGAGCCCCTGGGACTGCAGAGGGTAGCCGTGTGGAGTGGTGTCTCATCTCTGTCCACCCACACTCCCCGTGTCCCCATGCCCTCCGTTCATTGTCATTTGGTGGAGGTTTGCATTTACTACTTATATTATAGACAGGGCCTGTTTCCCCCAGTATACGTAGCTCGTGTTTTACACAACTGTCATTCTCTAGCTTCTAGCACAGAAATCGACTGAATATTGACTGTGGTAGATTAATGTCATCTCCTTTCTCCTCGTGGGCAGGGTTTATAGAATAAAACTGTTCTTCATTCTGAGATAGGAATGGAGTCAGTAAGTTTTGAAAGAGAACTCTGCGAAGTCTGTTCAAATAATAGCTGATAAGTTTGAGTTTTCAGTGTGAGTCTACAGTTGGGGCTAACAAATTGATAATTCAAATTTTGATGATTTGTCCACAGGGAAATAAAATCCCAGGGATGAGTGGGTGCTAACTCTTAAAATTCATCTCCAAGCAATGAAAAAGGCCCATTTCTCTCTAGATATAGTGAGAGCAGGTCCGTTTGGTCCTAGGACTTGTGTTTGACTAAAAAAGACTCGGCTGGTTCTGTGAACGCCCATTTGGCAGAATGTTGTGTGAGGAATTCCCCTGTGGGTGTTTAAAGTTTTAAACCAGTTGCATTCCGCATCACTTTGGTTTTCCCATTTTCCTGTTATGCAGTCACGTGAGTGTCATGCCAGTTAGAGCCATATCAATCATATGGAGGACTAATAATAAAGTATATAGTTGTTTCTCCAAAGAGCCTCATGATTTAATCTATCATGGAAAGAAATGTTGGGTGTTAATTCTTGTCTGTCCTTTTGTGAGTTAGAGGCATGCACATTCTTCTGTTTTCCTTTTGACTTCACACCATTGATGGTATTATCAAAGTCAAGATACAACTACCAAGAAATGGCATTTTAACTGTTCTAGTTTCATTTCTGTTACTCTGATAAAAACACACTGACCCACAACAGTTTAGGGGTAAAAAGGGTTGATTTGGCTCACACTCCCAGATTGCAGTGTGTTACTGCAGGAGATGTCAGTCAGGCAGAGATTGAAAACATCACATCCGCAGTCCCAAGCCAAGAGAGAAGGTGCACGAACTCCTGGTGTGTGCTTCGATTTCAGCTAGTCCCTTCATTCTCCGCCCAGAGAAGGGTGCCATCCTCAGTGGTTTCGGTCAGTAACTCTCAAGACAGTCCCCCACAGACACGCCTACAAACCAACCAGATCTAGACATTCCTCAGCTGAAGCTCTTTTCCTAGGTGTTTCCTAGGTTGTGTCAAATTGACAGTAAAGACGAGTGAACACACCAGTCTTGCATGAAAGTTAAATGTGTGAAAGTTAAGATGTGGGGCATTTTCAAAAGAAAATGTGAAATTAAAAGGTATTATTCATTTTTCTTTTGAAAATGAATAGCCTGGAACTCCTGATGTAGACCAGGCTGGCCTTGAACCCACAGAAATCCTCATGCCTACATTTCCTGAGTGCTGGGATTAGAGGTGTGTGCTACCACATCCAGCCCTTACATCTGTTCTTTAAGCACACTTTAACTGGGTTGGAGAGCTGGCCCAAAGGTTAAGAACACTGGCTGTTCTTTCAGAGAACCTGGGTTTGTTTCCCAGTACCCACATGGCAGCTAACAACTGTCCTTAACTCCAGTTCCAGGAGATCCAATGCCCTCTTTTGACCTCTGTGGTCACTGTACAACATGGGTGCACTTACATACAAGTAGGAAATACACGCATACACATAAAAGTTAAATAATAAGCTTTTAAAAATCAGGCTTTAACTCTCTGAGATTACCAGGACAAATAGAGAATAAGGAAAAGTTCTCTGTTCTTATAAAACTATGCATTTCTCTATCTGTAAGCTTGGTCAATTGTTTTCTTTCCAAGACAAAGGCAAATCTCATCTTGGCCAAAGACAGCTTTAAAACAGACCCATTAGGTCCCTGGCACCCTTTTACAATGAAGCCAGTCATTCCGTTGACTACTAAGTCTAGCTTCCACCCGGTACATCACACTTTAATTCCAAAAGTTGGGGAAAAACCTATTATATTAAGTTGCTGCCTTACTGCCCTAAATATTTCCCGCCTCCCTTGGAGGACTCGGGCTCTAACTTTTAACAAGCCTCAGAACACAGCTGGCAGTCAGGCAAAGGTTCAGCCGGCTCTGGGAGGGAGCACTCCTGCGGCACGTGGGTCCCGAATCACCTGCCTCACGGATTAAAGTGATGTGGGGGAGCATCCTTCACTGTTGCACAAAACCCTGGAGCCTGAGTGTTATTCTGGTTCCCTGACCAGGGTTCTAATAGGGCTCTGCCACAATCCCGCCCATCTTTATTTCCTCTCCAGCAAGACTGAGGGCCTTGCTGGTGTGAGCACCCTCGCCGGGTGGGAGGCTAACTTTGTTTCTGATTGTCTTATTTCAGTCTCTGGTGAGGTTAGACCATGCTGTTGGGCTTTTTGCCTTTTCTCTTTTTCATTCGGCCAGGGCTGCCTCTGTTAGGCAGAGCACACTTGTCACCGTTAGTTAAAAGTAGTTGTTATTACAAGCCCTGTACACCAGTCAATTCCTTTCATGGACAACCCAGTAAGCATTCGTTTGAGTGACACAAAGTGGAGAGTGGATGGAATCGAATCCTTTTCATGTACATCAACAGCGCCCGAGGCAATCGCGTTAACTAGTGGGGCTTGTTAATTACATGCCTAACTTGTTGATCTTTTATGGCTCGCAACTTTTAAAAGCAAGAGGAATTAACCACTGTGTGAATCCTTCCATAGAAAACTGCTGGAGCACAGCATTTTCCAAGTTCTGTTCCCATCACTCGTCATCAAATACTTGCATTTATCTCTGACATTTCTTTTCCCTCTTTGTGGATACAATCATTTCTTAAGTTCAAAGAACCCTTCTGTTCACAGCAGGGTAGGTATTTGCCCATAAAACAAAGGCTTGAGAGCCATAAATCCTGTAGCTATTAGTCCAAACGAGATTGTATTGAAAGTATTTCAGTAGTTGACATAATTGTGTAAAAAAAAAAAAGCCACAAGAGTATACAGTAGGCTAATTAAAAGGGCCACAGAAACACTCCAAATTTATTGACTATTTACCGTGTTCTAAGCAGGATATTGAAACTTTGCACATTTAATTGTCATGTTAAACATGTGAGGTATCAAGCACATACAGTTTTGCAGTGGAGGAAACTGATGTTCGGAAAGTGTTAGCAGGCTGTTTACAGTTCCCATCCCATGGCGCGCCTAACACTGAAAGGAGGAGAGGATTTGAAGTTGGGCAGAGGGAACAGTGGCTTACATTCGTCAAACCTGACGAAAGAATCAGAAAGCAAGGGAAAGAAAACTGGGGTTTTCTTCCTTAAAGCTTGCCTTCTAGACATTTGGGCTCCAGAGTACATCCTGTTACCACTGGGAAAGCCAGGGCTAGGCACTTTATTCCTATATGAATGCTCATCAGAAAGACAGCTAAAGAACCGGATCCATTGTGTGTCAGCCTAAGAATTGCTGTACTGACAGCAGTATGCTTCACAGCCTGATTCTAGCAGATTCTGAACTAATAAGCCATTCAATCCCAGTGGATAACCACAGTCTGGTTCTGCCTTCTGGAAGCACATTAAAAATCCCAACATCACAGACTGGGGGACGTGGCTCAGTTTAGAGTGCTTGCCTAACATGCATGAAGTGTTGTGTTTGATCCCCAGCACTGGATACACTGAGGGGGTGGTATTATACACCTGTAATTCCAGTATCCAGTACTTGGGAGTCAGAAACAGGAAAATCTAAGATTCAAGGATTCAAGGTCATCCTTGGCTATATTGCAAGAGGTACAAGTCGAAAGCCAGCCCCAGGTTACATGAGATCCTGATTCAAAAAAGGGAGGTGCAGGTGCAGAGAGATGACGTAGCAGGTAACAGTGCTTGCTGTCAAGCCTGATGACATGAGTTCGAATCCCAGGACCACCTGGTAGAAGGGGTGAACCAGTTCAATTCTTACAAGTTGTCTGTCCTCTGACTGTCATGTGTGGCACATGCCTACCTCCACCCACCAAAAAATAAATTAAAAGAATTAGAGGGCTGGAGAGATGGCTCAGTGACTAAGGGCACTGGCTGCTCTTGCAGAGGACCTAGGTTCGGTTCCCAGCACCCACCTTGTGACTAACAGCTGTCCATATTCCAGTTCTGGGGGATCCGACACCCTTTTCTGACCTCTGCAGGCATTGTGCCACATGGGTGCACTTACATATATACAGGCAATGCACTCATAGCACTTACAATAAAATTTTTAAAAATCGAAGTGCCTGGCCCTAGCACAGACCGATCACTGAATTGATGGGCTCCTCTCCTGGCAGCCAGAGATGAAGACCTCTATGAGAGCTTATTAGTGACTTATCTTTATTGATCAATTTTAGGGAACTTTAGGTTTTGTTTGTTTGGCACCTGGACTAACAGGAAAGTTTTAGCACTGTGTGTTCTGAAGGTCCAGAGTTTATTTCAACGCCTTCCTGTTTCTGCAGTGAAATAGCTCCTGTGAAGATTCCAGCCAGCAATTAATGCTTAGATACTCCCAGGCTCGGCTTCCATCCTTTCTCTCCCAAGCACAGGTACCTCCTGCTGGGATGTGGGTTCCTGCTCAGCAGATTTGGGACTGAGGCTCAACCATGAGACTCTTTGGGGTATTTTTTCCTTCTTTTTTTCCTTATGTGTGTGTCCATGTGAATGTGTGGGTATGCATTGTGTGTGCAGGTACATGTAGATATGTGGGGTATGTACTTATGTGCAAGTGCACCTGCTTGTGTACTTACATACAAAGGCCAGAAGTCAAGATTGGGTGTTGCTATAGCATCCAGTGTGGTTTTTGAGGCATAGGGTCTCACTGAACCTGGAGCTTTCCAGCTTGAATAGAATGATGGCCAGTGATCTCTTAGGATCCGCCTGCCTTACTCTGCAACCTCTGTTGGTACTGGGGCTTCAGACATGTACCACCATGCCTGGTTTATGTATGGGTTCTGGGGAGCTGAACTCAGATCATCATGTTTGCGCAACAAGCACTTTACCCACTGAGTCATTTCCTGACCCACTTCACTATGAGACTTTTGAAGATGTTTATGCCTCTCCTCAACTGTGGGGAGAAGTGATGACCCCTTTGCCTTCCTCACCTAGGAAGAACATTCATCTGTCCTTGTTTGCTTCTAGTTGGCTTTAAATGAAATTGATTGCTATGTCACAGATGATTGAGAGACCCTTCTAGGGTGCTGCCTCCCCAAATCTCATTTTGAAAAGTGATCCTGGATTGTGCACCTTTGAAGCTAAGTGACATTAATGGGATGCCATTGGAGCGGAGACCTCATGTCAGCTGGAGGAAGAGATACTTCTCCTTTCTTTTGTTTTTTTGATTAGCTTCTCAAGCTCAGGGATCACTTCCTCTTCCTGTGGTCTCTTAGGATGTTGTCCTATGGAAAGGCGTGCCTGCATGAAGACAAAATGCTTGGATGCAGATTGTGAGCCCTACCTAACTTGATGGCTATGTTGGATGAGTTACTTTGCCCTAAGGGTCCTCCCAATCTTCCTTTCTAAAACAGCAAGCACAATAAATTCTTCACAGATCTGATGTGATTATTAAGATAGTTCAACAACCTTCAGACTTTTTAATCTGAGGATCCTTGAAACTTTTAGAGATTGGCAAACTCCAAAGAGCTTTTGTTCTTACGGGTTTTAGCAACTAATAATTATCATATTCCACATTTAAACGGCGTTAAGTTTTCACTTTAAAACTATAACAACCATTACTATACTACTTTTTAACTTTTTTTTAATTTAATGTTTTAAAAGAGTTTATTTTTAATTATGTGTATATGTGTATGTCTGTGTGAGGGTATGTGCCCATGAGTCTCTGTGCCTACAGAGGCCAAAAGGTACCAAATCCCCCTGGAACTGGAGCTTATGGACAATTATGAGCTACCATGTGGGTACAAGGAATTGAACCCAGGTCCTTTGCAAGAGCAGCCAGTGCTCTTTACCACTGAGCATCTCTCCAGCCCTTTATTTTGAATTTTGAAAGTCACTATAATGTCTGGATTTATAGAAGACAGCTGGATTCTCACATGTGCTTCTGAATTCAGTCTGTGGACTTAATGTTGATTTGGTTAAAGATTGTGACAAAAATCTAGTCTTCCATACATATGTTCTTAGAAAAGTATTTTAGTAACCTTTTTGGTTAAATGTGGGCATTCTCTATCTGTCAAATACTCATCTGAATAGCCACAGCTGTCTAAGGCATTCTTTTGAGTGACAGTACCAAGGTCCCTGTCCAGGAGACGCTGTGGTGCTTTCACGTGAAGCAGAAACAGGTTAGATTCTTCCCGTTCATTTTAACTATCAAACAGACACATGCTTAGGGGTTGGTGGCTGACGAGTGGGTACAGCACAGCTGCCCAAGTCAGGTGACCTGAGTTCCATCTCCAGAACCCAGCTAAGGTGGAGCGAGAGACCTAACTTGCTAGAGTTGTTCTCTGACCTCAGCATGCATGCTATGACACATGTGCCTATAAACATATCATACGTACACAGCCACAGTAATAATAAAACTTGTTAGGAATCACAATTGGTGAAAGTGACAGTCCCCACTGACATGTCAGGAAGTTCTTTGGTGACACTGGCTTCTCCACTTCCGAGAGGCAAGAGACAACCCCAGTGGCTCCAGGACACATGGCTGCTGTGACTTTGAGACTTACTACTAAGGAACTGGAAATTTTACTCCTGGTCTTTGACCACCTGCCCTGTGTGTATAAAAGGTAGAGCAAATGCCCAGTGTCCTGGTGGAGGGCTTTTATTCATTTGTTTTTAAAATTATATTTACTCTGTGTGTGTGGTGTGTGTGTACATGCTGCAGCATGCATGTGGAGGTTAGAGTCCTACTTGCACGACCCAGGAATCTGGCTCATGTCACCAGATTTGGTGGCAAGTACCTTTAACCTACTGAGCAATCTCCACTGCCTGGTTTTGGTTTTCTGAGACAGGGTCTCATGTAGCCCAGAACTTATGTATCTGAGCCAGCCTTGAACTCATCTCTCTCTCTCTGTCTCTCTCTCTCTCCCTCCCTCTCGGATGCGCTGTGGAAACTGAAAACAAGTCTTTCTTTCTGAGTGACCTCATGCTGCTGACTTCAGAACTTGAAGATCTGTAGAGTACTTAGCTTTTCATATATGTTTGAGTTAAAATGGTTTTAACTCTAATGAAGACTCTTACATGAGGGGGTTTAGCTCTGATTTACATGTTCTCAGGTGTTCTTTTTAAGGAGTGGGCTTGAGACAGAGTCTCATATAGCCCAGAATAGCCTTGAACTCCCATTGAAGTAGAGGATAACCTTGAACTACTGATCTCCTACCTCTGCCTCCAGAGTGCTAGGATTAGAGGCATGTATCACCATGCCCTGACATCTCTGGTGTTTGGTGGATGGGCTAAAGTGGCTTATGAGCCCTTGAAATTTTATACACTTTTCTGGGATATAGATTATGAGAAAAGTTCATCAGATTTTCAAGACGATCTCAGAGCTGTTTCCTACAAACAGAAAAGCAAATTATTAAGAGGACTTTTGAAGTGTCGTGTTTACTGTGGCATCGCCTGTGGTCCACTTCTAGAACCCTGAGTGCTCCCTCCCGGCCTGGCTGCCTCTGCTGCAGCCCGGTGGTGCCTCACAGGCCCACACCCCAGCCAGGTGCTGACATGTCACTTCACAGTTGTGTCTGAGTGCCTCTCCAACCTCTCCACCCCGGTATAAAGTGCAAGCCCCCAGCTCCTGAGCTTCTGGAGTCTTCTCCGTCCTCCGGGATGATCCCAGTCAGAGAATGCATTAGGCCGAGTTGATGGGTCTCTTTCCGAACTGCTGAAATGGGAAAACTCGGAGTTTTTATCTGCATCTCAACCCCCAGCCGTGGCTCCCTCCACGTGTTCTCTGGTCAGCTCCCTAGATTCAGGTTCTGGTGCGCTCCGCTCAGTTCTCAGGGCGGTGTTTCCAGTCAGTCTCCATCTGGGGAGGACGGGGGTACTGCCCTAGACTGCAGAGGGCCAGGGCGGCTCTGAGGATGCGCAGGCGCCGGCGAGGAAGTGTCAGCCCCCCGCGGCCGTCGGCCCTGCTGCGCTGAGAGGACGTAGGTCCAGGTAGTCCTGGGGAGGGAAGACGAGACTCCGCAGGCCCCGTGCGGCAGCAGGAGCAGCCCTAGTCCCAGGCCCTCCTGGGTGACAGTTTGACAGTAAGTTTTCTCTGATTTATGTGATGTTGTCACTCCCACTTCACAGAAAGTTGTTTTTAAAAATTTGTATTTATTTGTTTATTTGTGTGTGTGAGTTTATGTACACCATGTGCACACGGGTGCCCGTGAAGGCCAGAAGATGGCATCAGTCCCTGGGAGCTGGGATTGCAGGCAGTCACCAGCCGCCTGATGTGGGTTCTGGGAAACAAACCCAGGTTCTCTATAGGAGCCAGAAGTGCTCTGAGCATTTCTCCAACCCGAAAAATTAAGATTTTTCTAGATTGTGGTTTACTTCAGAGACTTTGAAAGAACTGTGGCTTGTCACACACAGCACACATACACACACATAGCACCCATGCACTCAAGCACACATAGAACATACAACATCATGCACAAACACACACAGACTCATAGCACTCACACAGCACATACAGACAACCACAGCATATACACATTCACATAGTACACACGTGCAACACACAATCACAGCACCCTCACACAACACGCCCATACAGCACATACACATCTATACAGTACACACAGCACATACACACACTCATACACATGTGCACAATACACAGTACACACACTCATACACACGTACACAGTACACACAGCACACACACACTCATACACACGTGCACAATACACAGTACGCACACTCATACACACGTGCACAGTACACAGTACACACAGCACATACGCACACTCATACACACGTGCACAATACACAGTACGCACACTCATACACACGTGCACAGTACACAGTACACACAGCACATACACACACTCATACACACGTGCACAATACACTCATACACGTGCTCACATGTAGTCACACACATGCACGTACACACTAGCTCCTCACACTCGGAATGAGGCTCTGTCCCTGCCCATTGTGAGAATTAGGAAAATCAAGTAGTGATAACAGGCCACATGGACAAGTGTTGAAGAGACAACATCCACAGATGGAACTCTGAGAAGGAAGGTGTGTGTGCCAGGCATGCGCCATGACACTGAATTCAAAAACAGGTCCCAGCTTGCATTATTTTTAGCTTAACTCCGGGACCATGTTTGACTTCCACCCCTGCATTGCTGGCGGTCTGAGCAGAGCTGTGTTCCTTAGCTGTAACCACAAGAGCAGCTGTGCCTTGACACTCCTCCGTGGGCTGTGGCCTGCAACACGCTGGTGCTGATTTCCGGACCTTGTTAATGACACCGAAAATCAGGACACAAGGAAGGGGCAGGTGATGTAGGCCCAGGTTGGGTCGCTGAGCCAGAACACGTCCCTGGTCTCTCTGTAGCCAGCTTTGGCAGGCATTGGTCTGCAGTCACTTTGACTAACTCCTCAGGGGCAGAACCCTTGGGAAGGTGCACTTTGTGGGTAGTCGGGTGAGGTGAGTCCTGACTCTGCAGTCTGAAGAGATGGCTTCTGCTACTGCTTGTCCAGATGTGCTGCTCTGTGTCTTTCTGCCCCTCCCCACTACAGTGCCCTTTCTGTTTTTAAGGAAAGAAGGATTGTCCAAGTGTGGAAGATGCAAGCAGGCGTTCTACTGTGATGTGGAGTGTCAGGTAGGTGTGGGGCTGGTGGGCAGGGAGGGCCTTCTCACCTCTGGAGATCCAGACCCCGGTGTTGTGCTTGTCCTGTCCCAGTATGCCACAGGGCCCTGCTGTAGTCAGAGCACATCTTGAGTGTGTGCCTTCAGAACTAACACACTGCAGTGACAGGCAGTCATGGTTCACAGCTATACAAAGGGCCAGAAGTGAGCTGCAAGGGAGACGGGAAAGACAGAAACGTGTAGGGTGCAGGCAGAGATCGTCTCCTGCCTGACAGTTTGCCCTAAGGACACCATCAGCTGACAAAAAGTCCAGAAAAGTTGTTGTGCTAAGTTGTGCGTTTTTGTTGTGGGTCCGTTTAGAAATCCCTACAACAGCAGGGTACCCCTCGATCTTGGGCTAGTAGAACCCAGCCGGATGGCTGTTGAGCTCATGGGAGGGTGGCTGCTGTGAACTTGAACCAGCCCCATCCCTCAGAAACAGTCAGGGCCGGGGCCTCAGGAGGCAAAGGTGGTAGTTGACTCTCAGGTTGGATTCTGAAGTGGGGGGATAGGAAGATACATGAGGAGGCTCTGTGAAACCATGAGTATGTCCTTCTGAGGTACTAAGGATGAGGTCCCGAAATCATTACAGTAAATGCCAGATGCACAAAAATGTCCATGGGTGCTTCACAGAGGGGAGCATGGGGTCTGTTCGTCTAGGCATTCGTGTGCTGTATGCATTAGGAATTGCTCTTTTTCAGTTGTGTATGTGTGTGATATGTGTGTATCTGTGTTGTCATGTGTGTAGGTAGGTGTACATGTATGTGGGTGCACATTCATGACTGTGGTGGCTGAAGGTTGTTAGGTGCTAAACTTGGAGCTCGTGGATTCAGTCTGGCTTATCCCGAGATCCCGTCTCTGCCTCTCAAGTGCTGGAACTGCAGGGGCATCACCAAGCCAACCCAGCTTTTATGTGGGGTCTGGGGTCTGAACTCCTGCGCTCGGGCTTGTGTGGCAAGGGCTTCACGTACTGAGCTGGCTTCCCAGCCCCGTGTCAGGAACTCCTGGGTCCTGTTTCATCTTGTGCTCCCTTCCTGGCCTTCTTTGCTTTTTCTTCCTAAGGGACACTGACTGTCATCCGTCTTGGGAAGGATTGACACTGCTGTGGGATGGCTCTAGGTGGCTCCATGCCTGTCCCTCTTCCTGTGATCTTCTGTATTCAATGCCATGCATTGCTGTCCCCCAGCACTCTCTGACAGGGACCCACTGCTCAGTGACTCAGAAGCTTTCTGACTCACCCACTGCACACCACTGGTGCCCTCGGGGTCTCAGAAGCCAGCCTCTCAGAAATGCCCTGTGACCTGCCAGGCTCTGTCCTCCGTCTGATGTGCTTCGGTTTGAATTGCATACAGCTGATTATGTTTGCTTCTCTAAAGGACCAGGAGGGCATGAGTTAATTTTTCTAAAATGTCTGACTCACACACAGAGACAGCCACCCGTGTTTCCAAGGCTAGTCTGTAAGGCCAGAATACACCATCCACAGTCGGTCAGAGCATCTGTAAATGACCCCAGGCCCTGGAAACTCAACCACAAGTTCACTTCTGTGCGCAGCATCACTCAGGCTGGCCACCTCAGGAAGCCTGCCAAGGGAGACACAGGCGCCACAAGAGTGCACATGGCCTTCCCAGGCGAGGGCATGTCAGCTTCCTGAGCCAGGTCAGTGTCTGATCCACCCTGGCAAGGGGCTGTTGTCCCTGGCACTCTGCTGTCAGCTGAGACACGGGGCTTAGCAGCCACTCCCGCTGCTAAACAGTGCTGCCTGAGGCCAAGAGCCCAGGGAAGGGAGCAGGAGACACAGCACCGTGGGTGAGCAGAGGTGCTGGACTTCTGAATTCAGGCTGGACTGATGCTCAGCTTTGTGCAAAGGATAAAGCCAAGGGGCTTTTCCTGAGTGATGCTGCGCACAGAAGTGAACTTGTGGTTGAGTTTCCAGGGCCTAGGGTCATTTACAGATGCTCTGACCGATTGTGGATGGCGTATTCTGGGCTTAGAGACTAGCCTTGGAAACACAGGTGGCTGTCTCTGTGTATGAGTCAGACATTTTAGAAAAATTAACTCATGTCCTTTAGAGAAGCAAACATAATCAGCTGTATGCAATTCAAACCGAAGCACATCAAATAGAGGACAGAGCCTGGCAGGTCACAGGACATTTCTGAGTGAAGTTTTCTTCATACAAAAGCCAAGGACAGCGGTACCCTACTGAAGAGTTGTCAGTCAAGGGATAGGATAGAAGTGGAAGGTGTGTGTGTGTGTGTGTGTGTGTGTGTATATGTATAAATATATGTATATATGCATAGATGTGTGTATATATACTGTGTATGTGTGTGGTGTGATGCTCTGAGCAGGTGTGAGGAGTTATCATAAATAGGAACATTAGAATTCATGGTAAAGTGGACTCTGTAGAATTCAGGCTGGACGGAAGCTCAGCTTTGTGCAAAGGATAAAGCCAAGGGGCTGGTTTTTCTACCCTGAGAGGCTGACTTCTGAGATCCTGACACCAGTGGTGTGAAGTGGGTGAGTCATGCCAATGTAAGGTGAGTCGGAATGCCTCTGAGTCACTGAGAACAGTTAGGTGGTAGATAACCCCAGAATGTGTTTATACTGGTGTGCACCCACGTCTCTCAGACACGCTGGTAAAAATATATTTCCACAGGTCTCAGTAGGTGGCAATATTTCATGGAACATCCTGGTGCATGTTGGGATTTTGAGGTGTCTGGTGTGGTTCCTGTTGCTCTTGTTTTCTGGGGTTTGCAGACTCTGGAAGCTCATGTGGGGCAGGTTCACACTAATTAATGTCACCACAGAATGCCTGCTGATTGCTTCCTGTTGGCTTGGACAGTCTGTGTACAGTCAGCTGGAAGGGTGGCTGCATCTTGTTGAGATATTAGCAAGAAGCCTTGGGGTGGGCCAGCATGCTATGAGGATGTTCCGAGGTACTGGGATGAGACAACTCCTGATGGAGTCACCTAGTCCCTCAGTCTGGAAGGCTCTGCAACTCTGTGTTTCTGTTTCCGGTTCATATCTCGAGATCAGAGTTCCCTTCTAGGGATATATAATAATAATGCAGCTCCTGGAGCCTCATATTTCTACAAGGGGCAGGCTGGATTTTATTTGCAAGTTTCCTTTTGGTCTGTGAGAGGAAGAGGCTCATGACCACAGAGGGTTTTCAGGCTTTAGGAATGGAATGAGTGTGAGCAGTAGGTTATAACAGACCAGATGTGGGGACCAAATGGAAATACATCCCTAGAAATGGAAGACAGTATTAGGATTGTGTGAGGGAGGGATTGGGGGCAACTGCTCCAGATAGAAACATGGGTCTGACAAGGTGATGACTGGACTTAAAGTGGAGACTCTGCGGAAGGACAAGGTGTTGAACAGAGCAGGAGCAGGGAGGAAGGTCATTGGGGGCTTGTCCTGTGGAGAGTACACGGTCTGCTGATGATAAGTAGAGCCTTTCTTAAAATAGTTTTCTACAGGCTGTCAGTGCCATCAAGGGCATGGTGGAGGGGGATGCAGGTGACCCAGGCCAAACCATCAGGAGGTAAGAGCAGAATCCAAAGCTTTCCAGTGGCATGCCCAAAGTCAGTGGTGGCAGAATGGGACTGTATTTCCCACACTGCTAGGGGAGGGCTTTACAGCAGGGTGCTTGGCAATCCTGGTGGCCTGCTGGAAAAGGAAGACCTTTGGGAGCATGGCAAAGAAAGAAAAGGGGCTTTTAATGGGTGTGAGAGGGAAGAGCTGGGTTTGTTGCTCTCTTCCCGGAGTGCAGAGGCACACAGACCAGGGGTCTCCTCCTTCCGGGGACTCGGGCATCTTCTGTGATCACACTCAGTGTCTCCTCCCCAGCCATCCTCTCTGGCCACTGGTCTTAGGGTTCTACATTATTTGCTCTAGTTGGTTCTTTCTTCCTGTTTTCTTGCTTCTCAGTTCACCGGACTCAGCAGGACAGCACCAGAGGAAAGGTTTTAATTGATGGTGCTTGAAATGGCAGGGAGGAGAGATGGCTCAGTAGGTAAAGGCACTTGCTGCCAAGCCTGATGACCTGAGTTGACTCTCTGCAACCCGAGGTGGAAAGAAAGAACCAACTCCACCAAGGTGTCCTCTCCCTCCCCACTCCCCTTCCCTACATCGTGCACGCCTGCACACATGCCAATAGTAAATTTTAAAAATATCTTAGAAAGAAAAGGTAATGGGAAGGGATATTAAAGACATTAAAATTCCTTTTTAGGTAGACCTGCCACTTCGCAGCCTGTGCTTTAATAAACAGTATTTGTGTTTATGAATGCACAGAGCGCTACGTACCATTCATGTAGACTTCTTCAGTGTTGTATCATGGCTTGTTCAAGACAATAATTTGAGGAAGAAGTTTCCATGTAGGGTGATCATTGTGTGATAGGTAGGTGTTTCTTTTTTAAAAACAGTATTTTATTTATTATTTTTATTTTAAGTGTATGAGTGTATTGCCTGCATGTATGTAAGTGCACCCATGTTGTGCAGTGCCCATGAAGGTCAGAAAAAGGCATCAGATCCCCTGGAACTGGTGTTATGGATGGCTGTTAGCCACTGTGTAGGTGCTGGGATCTGAACTTGGGTCCTTTGCCAGAGCTCTTAACTGCTGAGCCACCTCTCCAGCCCCTGGCAGATATTTCTTAATCTGAGATGTAGTGGGAACAACTGTGTTTTGCAAATGGAAGTGACAAGCTATGAGTTTCTGAAAGTAGAAAGGCACATGTTCTGGTGGGGATTAAGGACAAAGACGTGTAAAGACTTTGCAGTGAAATTCTAGACATACTGATTAAGAAATGACTCATGCTTAGGAAGTATCTGACCAACACTTGCTGCCACAGTTAGGGGTGGCAGTGATGGGGCCAGAGTCCTGGGTCCAGTTCTTCCGGGGCTCACTGGTCTCCTAATCTGGTCATAGGAAGCATCCTCACCCTCACCACTGTTTTCTAGCTGATCACCCTCAGCACTAGGAAGAAACACGCATGAATGGGAGTCTAGTCCAACTCTCCTTTCTTGGGACAGGAAACCAAGTCTGTCCTCTTCTGAGGGGCCGTGGCATGGTGGCATGATGATCCCCCTGTCCGTTCTCTGAGAGACCACGGAGGTCACAGCAGATTCTGCCTGTGGCATTTTCTTTCTCTTGGCACCATAAGAAGCGACATCCACACAGTGCAGGCGGAGCACGTTAGCTCTGAGAGCTCTGTTAGAATGAGGGACGCAGATGCTGGAGGCAGAAAAGGGGCTTCACAGTAACAATCCAGAAGCTTCTCCAGACGCAGAACTTGGTTTGCTCAGCAGAAAGCAGGGTGTTGCACTGAAATGCTGGTGCACCATGAAACCCTGTTGCAACTCATGGTGCATCTTGAAGCATTTTTGCCCATGTACAAAAGTCAGTCATGCCCTGCACTTATTATATTGGCAAAAAATAAACACCAAGTTTAAAAAGAGAATATCAGTACAAAAAATGCTACATCTTAATTTTATATAGATTTGATTTAAGTTTATTTTACCAACAATATGTATTCATTATTTAAAAAAAATAAGGAGGTACAGTTTAAAAGAGCACCCTCTAGGAAAAGGTACCTTGTCACCTCTGCTTGGGTACCAGTGCTTCTGAGCATGTGCATTTTCAGGAAACTGAACCCTTCTCTACATAACATTTTATAAGGATTGCAGTCAGAGCAGAAGTAATAGCTTTTTTTTTTTTTTTTTGAGGAAAAATAGTCATTTTGGGGAAAAAAAAGATTTTCAAAAACTGAAAAAGTATTTTAAAAGGAATCCATAGTTGCAAGATCACTGCCAAACTGCCAATAATAGAAAGCGGTCAGAGTAGTTCATGGATAAAATGTCTTGTCATTCAAAGGGTCATCTTAACATTGGCTTTTGATGACATGTATGGAGGTGTACCGGCTTTATGCAGTGTCCTCAGAGGTTAGAAGAGAGTGTCAAATTCCCCTAGAACCGGAGCTATAGATAGTTGTTAGCTACCATGTGGGTGCTGGGAATTGAACTGGGTCCTCTCCAAGAGCAGCCAGTGCTCTTAGCCACTGAGCCATCCCTCCAGGCCCCCCAAAGCAATTATTTTTATTTTCTGTGTATGATGTTTGCTTGCATGTGTGTGTTGCTAAAATTCCTTCTGAGGGAGTGGGTTTTGAGTTTATTGGGCTTGCAGAGCACTGGGTGAGGAGTCACTTACCAGAGTGTGGGTGCTCCCCTTTCCTAGGCCACACCACAAAGTCTTCATAGAGCTGAATCACCAATTACAGGTTGGGAAGTGTGGCTGGACTCTCAGGTAAGGAGCCCATGAATCCCACTTCCCCTCCTGTCTATGTGGGATGTGCACAGCCAATAGCTCAGCTCTGATGATTTTAGGCAAGTGGGCACAGCCTAGCTTGGGAAGATTATGTCTGCCTGTTGGAGGACAGTCCTACTTATATAACAGTATGTAAATGCACCATGTGTGCAGCACCTGAAGAGGCCAGAAGAGGGCATAAGATCCCCTGGAACTAGAGTTATAGATGATTGTTAGCCACCATGTGGGTGCTGGAAGAGTAGCCAGTGATCTTACCTGCTGAGCCATCTCTCCAGCCCGTCTATTTTCTAAATTTTTGCACATTGTGTCTTTTAATATATATATGTATATATAATCTTATGGGGGAAACTATGGCGAATTGCCATATATAACCACTGTTCGGTTCTCTATGATCCGTGACCATCGCTGTGGTGGAAGAGGGCACTCTCAAAGTAAGAGCTGAGGATGGCGCTTAGCAGGAGAGTACTTCTCCACCACGTTTGATCCCAGCACTGCAAAACAGCAAACTGGGGATGCAGCTCAGGTGCGGGGTGCTTACCGCACATGCATGAAGCTCTGGGTTCAGTTCCCAGTACCGTAGAAGTCAGGCTTCATGTTGCATGCCTGTGATCCTAGCACTTGGGAGATGGAGGCAGGGTGATCAGGAATTCAAGGCCAGCCTTGGCTTCATAGGGAATTCCACACCATCCTGGAGTACATGATTCCCCATCTCAAGGGAGAGAGGAAGGGAGGAAGAAGGAAGGACAAAATGCCCCAAACTTACCTTATATTTTTAAGTTTTCGTTGAGACTAAGTAGTGCCATTGGAGTATACCTCTGTCATTCTTTCCTTAATCTGCCTTTCATCACCTTCCAGAATATTCCAAAGTGAATCATCATTTTAGCGGGAACTGTCCCGTGATGCAGTGTACTTAATTCTGCTCTTCCTCACTTTTACTTCCTGTTCTTCGTCCCCCATTTCTGACTCTGTGGTGTATCACAATGTTGGCTTGAATGACTGAGTGATCTATAAATGAACTGATGATCACCAATGCTAACTGAGAGGGGACCTAGGGCCAGGTGCTGTCATACCTGCTTCTACTGGGCAGGCTCCAAGGATCCCCCCAACCCTGTCTGTGTGTGATCATGCCTGACTCCAGTTTCAAGGCCCTGCATGCATTGGTAGGCTTCAGGCCTTGTATCTGATGATCACTGTTGAATCGTAGGCTCAGAGTTTCAGGCTGCTAAGTAGCACAGGGATCCTGTTATTTACAGTCAGGAGACAGGCGTACAGGGGTTAAGAGGCCAGCTTAATCTGGCTGCTTCGCTGCAGAGTGGGTTCAGAATGGGGGTCTCTGAGAGTCTGGGGCTGGCCGTCTTCCTGCTTCAGGGCCCTCAGCTTCCCTCTGTCTGACTCCATGCAACAAGTGTCTCTTCCTGTGGATGACAGTCACATCATAAATGACAGTATGATGTCATAGTTATATGAGCCTTGCTTTTAAATTAATGTTAATAAGTTAATCAATAAAATTAATTATGATAAATGTTAATATTTAGCTCCTTTCTCCCAGTTCATGCTTGGTGAACCCCCAAACCCCACCCACAGTTGAAGAAGCCAACAACAGAGGGGCTCTGCCAGCACTGAGATCCTCCCTTAAAGTGAGCTTTCTTCCGTTCCTGGAATCCTAGCGGGCACTTGCCCTCACCCCGCGGGTGCTGGTTCTCTTAGCTGTCTCGGGTCTGTTCTCCTCTGGGCCCTGTGGCCACTCCTGCCGGGGAGGAGCGACTGCATGGAGCCAGCTGCACCTGTTCTCACCGCTTTACTCATCCTTGTGTCTCGGGCTTAGACTTTGACTAAAAACAGATCCACTGCCCCCTTGGGTGTATCTTACCGTTTCTTCCACTCCTGCTCTTGGTTATATTCGGCACGGTGTTATTTAAGTCTGAGGAACCTGTTGGCACAGAACTTGAGCCCTGGGGGTTGTGCCAGGTACTGCAATAAATCACTCTTTCCCTCTGGGATCTGGTAGAGGAGAGAGGGCAGGGAGACATTCAACAGCCCTACTAAGTGCCCAGTGAATACCAGCCTCAGGTACAGGCCCAGGGTCACTGCTGTGAGTGACGGACTCAGTTCTGATTGTGTCAATACCAAGAGAAGGAAGCAAGGGAGGGGAATGAGGGAGGTGAGGGCTGTGTGGGCCACTACTTGGAGCAGGGTGTTGAGAAGGGGAGCCTGGAGGAGTCAGTGAGACAGTCTAGGGGCTGGCGCTAGGCCGCATGGGTACTGGCCCTCGAGGGAGGGAACAGGAAGGATTCCACTGTGGCCACAGAGAGGCAGGGAGACGTGAGGGAGAACTCCCGTCCCTGCAGCCTTGCAGGTGAGGACGTGGCCTTTTGTGTGAGATCAGAGGGCCATTAAGGGTTCTGAGCTGAGAACTGAGTCCTGACAGGGTCTCTCTGCCCACTTTCTCGTACTCATAGGAGCCAAGGGCAAGCATGCAGCTAGAAAGCTGAAACCGTAGCCTCTGGCTGCAGCGTGCTGCAAAGGTCGTGGCTGCAAAGAGAATGAGCCTAGCTGTACTCTGTGTGTGTGTGTGTGTGTGTGCATATGTGTGTGTGTGCGTATGTAGGTGCACATGTATGCGTAGAGGCTACGGGTCAACCTTGGGTGCCACTGTTCAGGAGCTGTCCACCTTGTTTTTGGAGAAGGGCCTCTCATCGGCCTTCAGCTGACTGGCCAGCAAGTCCCAGGGATCCTCCTGCCTGCTCCTCCCCTGCACTGGGATTTCAGGCATACACCACCATGCCCAGCTTTTGTATGTGGGTTCTGGGACTCTAACTCAATTCCTTATGCTTGTGTGGTGTGCACTTTACCAACTGGCCTATCTCCCGGCAAAAGTCTGTAGAAAGCTTGGGCAGAGGTGGAGGGGGAGCGTGAGCACAGCGTCCAGGGTGATGGCTTCTCTGATAGCGTGGACTTGCTGTTCCTGATCTGGGAAAGGCAGAGAGTGGAACAGGACAGTGTCCCCAGGCCCCTCTGAGAGCACAGACGCGCTCTTCTGTGCCCGCCGGCCCCCACCATTCACCCGGAGCTCTCTGCTGCCTCTGCCACCGTGCTGGTTACTTATCTAGCCGTGACAAAGCACTGTGACCAAAAGCAGCCTGGGGAGGACAGGGTGTATTGACTTGTACTTCCAATTGACAGCCCGTTGCTGAGGGAGGTCAGTATCGGAACTCGAGCATGGGGAGCACTGCTTACTGGCTCACTCTCTGGCCCAGGCTCAGCTGTCTTTCGTATACAGCCAGGACCTGTACGCCTATGCTAGGGATGCTGCTGCCTGCTCTGGGCTGGACGGGCTCTCAGCGACACGGCCGCCGACCAGACTGATGGAGGAAATTCCTCAGTTGAGGTTCCTTCTTCCCAGCTGGCTCCAGACTGTGTCGTGTGGACAATAAAAACAGCCACCTTCCTCGACTCCTCCCACTCCTCTTACATCACTCCGTCAAAACGTTTTCAGTCACGCCAGTGTTGATGTGGTGGAGGGGAGTCTCCGGTGCCCTCCCCAGTGCCTTTGTGGTGTTCTTTCCTCTCAGCTTCAGGTACTTGGCTCTCGGTCTTGAGAATGCTTCTGTGTCCTCTTCTGTCCACCTTTCTCCTCCCCTCCCGTGGCATCTCCCCCATTTCAGTGATGACCTCATACCCTTCACTCCTCTACAAGGAGCAGAAGAGTCTCAGAACATGAAGGGGAGGGATCTAGATGTTCTGGTGAAAGAATCTGAGAAACCTGTATTCCCGGGTCCCCGGTATGTGTGCTTGTGGACTTGGTCAGTTCCTCATTTGTACCTTTTCAAATATTTCCTGTCAAGCAGGCTAATGGCCATGAAAAAGAGTTGTCAGTGGTTTGTCCTGACTGGAGACCAGAGCAGGAACAGAACCATCAGGACCAAGGTCAGATCAGTAGCACAGGTCATCAGCCGAGGTCCCAGCTCACACAGGTTGTGGGAAGGTGTGTGAGACTGGAAGTGCCAGACAGGAGGATTTGATGGGAAAACAACAACCACAAAGCAGGCAGGTGTGGTGGCTCATGCTTATAAATCCCAGAGCTGAGGCAGGAGGATTTCACAAAGATGAGTCTAATCTCAGAGTGAGCTCCAAACCAGCCTGAGTTGCAACATGAAACTCTTTTGAAAAAAATCCTCAGAACAACAGCAAAAAGTCACTTTGATCAAAACAGAGTCAAAAGTTAGACAATCGTGTATGTCTATCTTAGAAAATGTGTCATCTGTAGCTTTTATGAACACTCTGAGCTGTCCAGGAGGAAGCATGTTCCATTGGACAGTAACTGGGGACCTTAAATGCAGCCTCTCTTGGTACTTCAGGCTACTGTGTGTGTTTCTGTCTCCATGTAAGTGTCGATGTATAGCGTGGCTACATGTCTCTGTGTCTCTGTGTGTGTTGTATGACTGTGTATTTCTCTGTGTTGTGTATCTGCATTTTGTGTACTTCTGTATGTGTTTATGTCTCCGTGTAAGTGTCGATGTGTGGTATATCTGCATGTCTCTGTGCGTCTGTGTATATATCTCTGTGGGTGTGTCTATGTGTGTTGTGTATGTCTGTTTGCCTGTGTGCCTCTGTGTGTCAGTGTGTGTGTCTGTTTATCTCTGTGTGTATGTCTCTGTGTCAATGTGTATGTCTCTCTCTATGTATCTGTTGTGTGTGTTTGTTGTATGTATGTGTCAGCTATGTGTATGTGTGTGCATCTGTGTCTGCTGTCTGTGTGTCAGTGTCAGTGTGCAAACCTGTCAGCATTAAAATGTGTCTGACAATTCCTTCACAGAAGGAAGACTGGCCAATGCACAAGCTGGAGTGCTCTCCCATGGTGGATTTCGGGGAAAACTGGAATCCTTCAGAAACAGTACGACTCACAGCAAGAATTCTGGCCAAGCAGGTGAGGAGACAGGATGGTGTTCAACTGCATTAAGTTTCCATTAAAGGTCAGAAAGATGAGCCTCTGAGTTGTGCTGATCCTGCAGCTGTGTTCCTGGACTCTACTGCCATCGCTGCACGGGGCTGAGGCCAACGGCACTCAGGCTTGGCTTTCTTGCCCTGGGCAGTTAGGGTGTTGCTCACACCAGAGCGGGCTGTAGCCATGGTGATTCAGTTCGTAGCTTTTATTTAGATTGGCTTACGTGGAAAAGCAGGGCCATGACTTTATGGCTTGAAAGATGAGACCTGACCAAACATATCCGGCTTCCTGGGAACCCACTGGTCAGAGAAGCCTCGGGAGTGTCTCCTCTTCGCTTTTGGATATCCAGAGTCACGTGTCTCCTTTCCTGTGTGGGGTTCTGTCCTCTGTGGCTTCCCTCCCGCTTTTGTGTAGACAGGGGACAGGAACCACAGGGAAGAGCCAGGATGGTGGTTTGGACAAAGACCGAAGTGGGAAAGTAGAAACAGGAAGAGCGAAGGGGCAAGGAGTGGGCCCTCGAGGCACAGGTGTCAGAGAACAGTCCCCCGGTAGTTGTTGCTTCCTGAGCACCTAGTTCTAAAAGACCATGAAAAGACTCCAGAAGGTTTGTCCTTGTGATCCACAGACATGGACACGGTGCTTAGGGAGTGACTGTGGAGGTGGCAGTCTTGCTGTCCACGGCAGTGGAAGAAGCTGCTGGCAAAGCCTCGGAGCTAGCAGTTTTTTAAATATCTTATTTATTTCTTTTTAAATTTTACCTGTGTGAGTGTATTGTCTGCACATATGTAAGTGCACCTGTATTGTGCAGTGCCCATGGAGGTCAGAAGAAGGAGTTGGATTCCCTGGAACTGGAGTTATGGACAGTTGTTAGCACCATGTGGGTGTGGGAAGTGAACCTGGGTCCTCTGCAGGAGTAGCCAGTGCTTTTAACCACTGAGCCGTCTCTCCAGCTCCCTGTCAGTTTTTAAAAGCTGAACCTTCATCTACTTTTGTCTTCCATATGTCTACTAGCACCAACCTCCTCTCCCAATTCTTTGATTTTTTAAAATCTAAGATGACTGTGATTGTAATGATTAGCATGTGTCTGTCCCCAAACCAAGTTTAGAATCCTGGGTTCCTAAACAGAAGTAGAACATTCTAGAACTCTGATGTCATCATCCCACTGTGCTCAGATGGGGTCAGGTGCAGCCTAACATGACTCTCTGGCTCCAAGTAACAGATCCCTTTAGGGATTGCCTGCAGAGTAGGACCCAGAAGTGAAAATTGTTTTCCCTTGAAAAGGCTACCTGTAGCATCCAAAATGGCAGATGCTGAGAATTATACAGTCAGTGGGATTTCCCCCCTTCTGGGGAGCAGGGAGCAGGGGCTGGTAGGGCGTCCTGCGCCTCGGGAAGCCAGCCCTTGGCTCTTCCTCCCCTACCTTCCTGCTGTCACTGACAGTCCTGTGTTAAGAACTCTGAAGAAGCCTGAGCTTTCCTGAATGAAGGTGGCTTACTCATCTTACACAGTGCGTCCTGTGAATGGAAGATGTCTGCTCCGGAAAAGAGCTACTGAAATATTTGGACACCAGGAGAGGAGTTTGAATACCATGATAAGCTTAGGACTGGTTTCATTCAACTTTTATTATAATTACTGCCACTAATCGACTATTAAATGAAGCTACCTGCTCATCTTTTCATCTCTATAGGAATAGGTGATTTAAAAAACAGACCATTTGTATTCTAGGAGTTTGCAAAGGACTAGGGGAGCCTGGCTACCAAACTACCTGGGGGAGGCTTAACATGTTAACTAGGGAGGTGAGCGAGCCCTGCTGGAGCACCTGTATCCCCAAATTGAATAGCCAGATTACAAAGCCCAGGCCTCAGGCCAGCTCCTGAGCTCTGGCTTTGAACTCTTGTCAACACCAAGTTTATTCATGTTCTCAAAGCCTGGTGGGTTTACTATTGTTAGTTCCTCTCAGGGCGTCTAGAACAAAGACAGCCACATGTTTCAAGTGAATCTAGGCTTGCAGATACAACCGAAAGTGATCTTTTTGAAACACAGAATTTGAGATCATTTTAGCCTATGCTTAAAGAAGGTATGAAATGGATGGGGGTTTCATTTGTTCCTTTTTAGAAGGAGAAATAATAAATAGGATGGTTTGTCTGTGGACTCAGTCCTTTTAAGTCAAGGCCCTAAAAAGTTGTTTTCTGGCCCTGTTCTTTGCCGTAACAAGCAGTTCCGAGCCTACTGTGTGCATAGTATGTCAGGGTGTTAGGGATGCGGTAGGCACCTTCAAAAGTTTTTTAAATGAGCCCTTTGTATTGGAGGTTGGGCAAACCCTCAGAGCCAAGGGGTGGACTCCTTGGGTGACTTTCTTTACTTCCTTGGAAACTGTGGGGCACTTGGATGTCACAGTAGATTCTCTGTGTCTGGACGAGCATTAACAGCTCTCTCTGATTTCTTCCCCAATTACTAGAAAATCCACCCAGAGAGGACACCTTCAGAGACACTGCTAGCTGTGAAAGAGTTTGAATCACGTAAGCCTTTTTCTGATGGACATGCTATTAATTAGCCACAATTTAAACCCATATCAGGCAGGATTGAGGACAGAAAGGAGGAAGTTGTTCTCTTAATAGGGACGGTGATTCATCCCTACTTAGTAGGGACGGTGATTAAATGATTAGTTGTATTTGGCTTGCATGCTGTTTTGAAGAACATTTTTACTCCCTCCCCCCATTGATGGATTTTAGTTGAGCATAGGTAGGACATGTGATGGACCCTCTCCTGCTACCTTTCCTAGCATGCTGGATGTGCTTGGATCTTAGCTGAACTACAGTCTGGGAAACAGCTCATGTTCATGTGTATGTGTGTGCATGTGCATGCATGTAGGTGTACAAACACATTCATGTGGAGACCAGAGGACAACCTCAGGTATCACTCTTTACCGATGGAGCTACTTCTCCAGTTCCCAGATGATAGCTTTACCAAAGGCATTAAATCAGGGCTGTCCAGTTAACTGCTTGACTGTGACCCGGACCCTAGGACCCAGCGAGGGACACTGGGCCGCACTGAGGCTGGGTGTCAGTCACAGCTGCTCCTTCCGAACTTCAGGGCTACTGGTCAGTAGAGTCCTCTCCAGCGTGACTTCAGATTGCTGAGGAAGAGAGAGTTGTCAGTTGGACCAAGTTATAAGGACCAAGTCATGGGACCAAGTCATGGGACCAAGCCAGGGGACCAAGTCAGGGGACCAAGCCAGGGGACGAAGTCACGGGCCAGCATTCTAGGGCTCAGCACAGTGGACCCACTCGTGCCATTTATGACAGGTGGAACCCAGCGTTTTGTGCGGTCGATAACAGGTCGTCTCCCGCAGATCTGGACAAGCTTGACAACGAGAAGAAGGATCTGATCCAAAGTGACATCGCTGCCCTGCATCAGTTCTACTCCAAGCACCTCGAGTTCCCTGACCACAACAGCCTCTTGGTTCTCTTTGCCCAGGTAAGGACGTCTGAGAAGACTTCCTTTCCCTTCCATTCTGCTTCCTGCAGCACGCAGGGTGAGAGCATCTGTGTGGCAAGGTCCTGGACTGGACTTCTGGGACACTGTTTCTCCATAGTCTTGCCAGGGCCAGTGAAGGTTCTGGCTGTGTTTGGGGAAACTCCCCTCTGCCTCTGCTTCACAAAAAGCTCAAGGAAACCAAGAAGGCCAGGGAGACGGTTGTTGATAAAGCTGGGTTTGGTCTCCAGAACCCACTAAAAAGCCAAGTGTGGTGGCCTGTGTTTGCAGTCCCAGCACTGGAGAGGCGGGGCAGGCGCGTCTCAGTGCGCACTGATTATGACAGTTACATAGTTGAAATATCTATCTAAATACTGAGTCTATGAAATATTAACAGTGGTTCTTGCTGTAAAAGGAATCATGGGTTCAAGTTACGGGTGCTGAGGTAGACATGAATAATATTGCTCATTTCCACACGTTCCTCAGCATCTGTATTAGTTAATTTTCTCACAGTTGTGGCGAGACACCCAACAAAAGCGATCGGAGGAAGGAAGAGCTTGTCTGGGCTCATAACTCGATAACTCGAAGAACAGCCCGTCCTGGAGGGTGACACAGTGGCCGCCGCTGAGGTGGCTGGTCACATGGCTTCCAGAGTTTAGACTCAGAGCGCTTGCTTTCCTGTTGCATTCTGTCTGTGACCCCAGCCCAGGGGATGGCACCTCACATTTATCGTGGGTCTGCCCACTCCACTCACCCTGATCTAGAAACTTCCCTCATGGATGTGCCCAGTGGTCAGTCATCACAGCATCCAGAGATAATGGATTTGGGAGGGCAGAAAGTGGAAGAACCAATTTACATGTTTGAAAAATTGGATACAGCCAGGTGTGGTGGCGCACGCCTTTAGTCCCAGCACTCGGGAGGCAGAGGCAGGCAGACCTCTGTGAGTTCAAGGCCAGCCTGGTCTACATAGTGAGTTCCAGGCCAGCCGAGGCTACAGGGAGACCCTGTCTCAAAAAGACCAAAAAAATCAAGCTGGACACACAGAGATTTTTTTTCTCCTCTCAAGGTGATGTGGTAATGTGAGAAAGCAGGTTCGCATGTGCTCAGGAAAAGAGAGCTTTCTTCCAGCCTAGTGACATCGTGTGTTGGTTGGCCCTCCCATGATGTGGTACCAACAGGACCATGCATTTAAAGCAAAGCTCAAGGTTCCAGATCTCACAAGTGTGAGTGTATGTGTGGAAACAGTGAGTCAGGCATTTTTGTGCCTAAGGGAAAACATACAAACACCATGCATACATACAAAACTAGACAGTGTATTCTTTATAAACTGAATGTTGACCAAATCATAGTACCTGTTCTAAGGTTGTACGAACACCCACATACACCTTCCTTCCTCCCTCCCTCCCTTCTCCCTGTTTTGTGATAGGTCTCGTATAGTCAAGGCTGGCCTTGAATTTACTGTGTAGTCAAGGATGGCATTGAACTTCTGGTTCTTCTGCCTCCCTTTCCCAAATTCTGGGGTTACAGATATGTGCCACCACACTGTATTTATGCGGTGCTGGGGATTGAACCCAAGGTTTCCTGTTTGCGGAGGAAACACTCTGAGCTACATCCAAAGCTCCACACACCAATCTTTCCATATTCGAATTTAAAAAGGAGTATTCAGTACCCACAAAGAAAATTCTAAAAAAAGTGTGGCCTTCTCCCACCTCACCCTCTGGCCCTGCCTCACCCAGCTGTGTGTCTGCTGTTGCACCCCTGAGGCCTGTCCTCTGGAGCAGAGGGGGTTCTTATAGATTAACTTAAATTCCAGCAGCAGCTGGCAGCCAGAGGTGACTACACTCCTCTGAGGTGTGCTTTAATCACCTATGCATGGCTGAGAAGTATATTTTTGGTGTGCAGCCTACATCCAGTTTAAATGCTAATTATGAGAATAGCTTTAGCAAGGCTCATGCGCCTGATTTGACTCGGAATGAAGGACCGGAGCCTGTGCATCTTTCTTAACAGGCAAGCCCACTTTTCTTCCGTAAGGCTGTCTCAGAAGGGAGGCAAGGCTGGCAGGAAAATTGCTAGGCAATTTGGCTCAAACACCATCACCGCCTCCTGGAGAGGAACCGTGATGACACACACAGAAGATGTACATTCTCCCACAATAAGGGAGGAGGGGAAGGGGATGAAGAGACATGGTCAGAGCACCATCCTGGAGGACTCTGGAGTCGGGCTGATCCACTTGGGCTCACTGCAGGGAGGAGCAGATCAGAGGAGCAAGAGCCCAGTCTCCAGCAGGGTTGGGAGCTGTCTGTCCCTCCATCTGTTTCAGTAACTCTTGTTAAATTATCTCATTCACTCTTTCATTCTGCAAACATTTGTTGGCCCTTCTGGGTACCACACCACCTCCTGCAGTATGCTCATGTCTCATGGAGGATGGTGTATCCATCATTCAGTACCTAGGCAGAGTTTGTCCTCTAATAACTTTTTTTTTTTTTTGGAGACAGGGTCTCCTTGTAGAGCCAGCTGCCCTGGAACTCACTATGCCATATAATCTAGGCTGGCCTTGATCTCACAGAGATCCTTCTGCCTCTGACTCCCGCGTGCTGGGATTTAAGGTGTGCGCCACCATGCCTGACCTCTAATAACTTTTGTTGAATGAAAGAAGATCCTAATTAATCCTACCTAATATGGGTTGGTGGTCATTGGTTAAAAGTTAAAGTACCAATGACAGAATTGATCAGGATACTTGGAGTTAACACACAAAAAATATAGTGTACAAAGTCTATTAGAAATGGCCAGGACTTCTGGATTGTTTTATCAACCTGTGGGACCCTTCCTTTCCTTTCTGTCTTCCTCCTCCTCCTCCTCCTCCTCCTGCTCCTCCTCCTCTTCCTCCCCTCCTCCTCCTACTCTCTCCTTCCTCCTCCTCCTCCTCCCCTCCTCCTCCTCCCTCCTTCCTCCTCCTCCTCCCCTCCTCCTCCTACTCCTTCCTCCTCCTCCCTCCTTCTTCCTCCTCCTCCCTCCTTCCTCCCCCTCCTCCTCCCCTCCTCCTCCTCCCTCCTCCTCCCCCCCTCCTTCCTCCCCCTCCTCCTCCCCTCCTCCTCCCCCCTCCTCCCCTCCTCCTCCTCCCCTCCTCCTCCTCCTCCCCTCCTCCTCCTCCCGTCCTCCTCCTCCCCTCCTCCTCCTCCCCTCCTCCTCCTCCTCCTCATCCCTCCTCCCTCCTTCTCCTCCTCCCCCTCCTCCTCCTCCCTCCTTCCTCCTCCCTCCTCCCTCCCTCCTCCCCCCTTCCTCCCTCCTTCCTCCCCCTCCTCCTCCCCTCCTCCTCCCCTCCTCCTCCCTCCTCCCTCCCTCCTTCTCCTCCTCCTCCTCCTCCTCTTCTTCCTTCTCCTCCTTGTCTCCCCCTGACTCCAGCCCAGTACAAATAGTCTGTAGTGTATACCAGTGCCCCTTTAATTTTATGTGGAAGTGCCACATTCACAATTAGTAGGTGCAACCCTTCCTAGGAGAGGCCTTGTCAGGCCTAGAGAGATGGCTCAATGAGTATCGCCCTTCCCTTGAGTCCAGATCCTCAGAACCCATGTAAAGCCAGACACAGTAGTGTCTTGTCACCTCTGGCCAGAGATGAGAGGCAGAGGCAGAGAATTCCCGGAAGTTCCCAGGCCACTAACCTGGCCAAACGAGACCTTGCCTCAAACAAGATGGTAGGTAACACCTGAGCTTGTTCTCAGACCCCTGTGTGGGCAGCCATGTACACATACACGCACACACATGCGCGCGCGCCTTTGCCATCAGAGCCTCTGAATTCTGACTCCTGTTCTACCACTCGGCTCTTCCACATCTTTGAACCTATCATTTAATGTGAAACCCCAGGCTCTGATTTCCATATTGGTAAGGTGGGGGGCTATGCTCCTGCTAATGTGATATATTGAGGATTTATGAGGTGTCGGATCTGCCTAGCCCAGCACTGCGCCTGACTGCAGGGGGTCCTCACTTAGCAGTGCTCCTTTGAAGAAGACATTCTACAGGCTGCGGTGTGAGAGGGAACAGGGCAGAGTCAGTCAGCTCAGGGAATGTCAGGAATATCTCGACCTTCACCCTTTACTTTGTGACAAGAGACCAGCCCCAGTTCCTCTCTGACCTCTGGTTCATCTAGAAGCAGAAGACAGAGTCTTCCAGCTGTGAGATTTTAGGTACTTACAAGAACACCTGTGTAATTTTTCTCCCAGGAGACTTAACGCTTTGTAGGCCACAGATGTCGCCCTGATCAGCTTTCCTGTGTATAGAGCCCTGCTCATTAGCCCTACCATTAAGTGTGGAAATGGGAATTCACAGACTACAGAATGGGGCTTGCCTAGTCCTCCAGCCTGCTGGCCATGAGCTAGACCTCCGGGGAGGGGAGGAAGTAGGTATAGGAGGTCATGTTTATGTGGGTGCATGTGTGTGAGCATGCATGTGGAAGCCAGAGATCAGCCTTAGGTGTCCTTCAAGGGCTGTCCACCTTGTTTTTTGAGGCAGGGTCTCTCAGAGGGTCCTGGGGTTCACCAGTTAGACTAGGCTAGCCAGTCAGCTCCAGGGATCTGCCTATCTCCAATTCTACAGAGCTGAGATAGCAAGTGTACACCACCACACCCAGTTTTTTTACATGGGTTCTGGGGTCTAACTCAGGTCCTCATGCTCTCTAGGCAAACAGTTTACCCACTGTCACCCCAAGCCCAACTTTCTATTCCATCCTTGAAATTTTGAATGCCACAGTTCTCAGAGATGGAAGGAAGCCAGGGCTGATTTGGCCGAAACATGTAAGGCCAGGTCTCATTGACTTGGGTTTCATGGTCCCTATTGGTCTCAGGAGAGATGGTGATTGACAGATTTATTGTAAGGGCTTTGCAGTTTACAGCCTCACCTGAGAGACAGCAGATCATGTATTCTGTTCTAAAGCAGACAGTTCTGGGATGGACTCTAGACCACACACACACACACACATACGTGCAAATGCACACACATTCACACACATGTTCACACTCACACATGCACACATTCACACACATACATAAATACATTCACACGTTCACACACACATGCTCACACATTCATGAACATATTCATACATGTACACACATACTTGTTCACAAATTCACATATACATCTACATTCATAAACATTCACACATGTACACACATGTTCACACACATTCACACATGCTCACAGGTACACACATATACATGTGTATTCATATACATGCTCACACATTCATAAAATGTTCACATGTGCACACCTTCACACATATACATGCATGTTCATACACATGGCCACACATCCATAAACCCTCACATATGTATACACATGTTCACACACATTCACAAACACACGTTCACAAACACGTGTTCATACACATGTTCACACATTAATAAATGTAGACACATGTTCACACACATTCACAAACACACGTTCACAAACACGTGTTCATACACATGTTCACACATTAATAAACATAGACACATGTTCACACACATTCACAAACACATTCACACACGTTCATAAACACACATATGCATGTGTTCATACACATGCTCACACATTCAAAAACATGTTCACACATGTACACATGTTTACACACACACACAGAACCCCCTTGATCTCAGAGTGGAACTTCAAGTGTCCTCTCATGCGTCTTCATGGATTTCAGTCCTGAAAGGCCCCTCCCTCCCAGGGCTTTGTGGTGTCCCAGCCTGGCTGTGGCTGGGTGAGCAGGCCATGTGGAGCGGAAGGAGGGAGCAGTGCTTTAACCCCAGGATTCCAGCTTGTTTGTTGACAGGCAGACCTGATGAGTAGCTTATGCCAACAGAGGCATATATGGTCACGAACAGCTTCCAAATCACCAAACCAGAACATCTTCCATGTTGATTTGGGGCAGGCAGAAGCTGAATGTACCCAGGGACTGCTGTAACTGGTCACTTCTTTCTCTGCAGGTCAACTGTAATGGCTTCACCATTGAAGACGAAGAACTCTCTCATTTGGGATCAGCAATATTTCCTGAGTAGGCTGAGTGTGGGGCTTCGTTTCTTCTCTTTGTACTTACTTAACACTAATTTGATTTTTACATAACCCACCTGACTGCGTGTGGCAGACACGAAACTCCAAGTGAATTAAGACAGCTTTTTAATCTGCCAGATTTCAAAATATTTCCCCCACACTTAAGGCTCTGGAGGCAGTAGTTAGGGGAGCGGTAGTGGGGATGTCCCGCCAGGCTGAGAACTGTCATTAGGATATCTGATAGTGCACATATTAGGAAGAGCTCATGCCCTGCTGAGAACATGCTCTCCGCAGGCCTGTGGCTCTAGAAACCTCCCCGTTTCTAAGGCTCAAAGTGAGAGTTAATTGCTAATGCAAGAATTCGCTGTGGGTTTGGATAGAGAATTCTTGTCCAGCTGCCCTTTTTGGAAAATACTAGTACAAACCCAGCAGTTTGGAGAGAGGCAAAGTCAAAGTAGTAAACTAAAGAAACATTGCAAAGAATTATCAGATTTTTTTTTTCTCTCGACTTCAGGCATATTTGAATGATTCCTGAAAGGCTAGCTACTGGGCAAGTGGGGGTATTTATGACTTGGATGTTAGTGAAAAGAATGGCCTTGCCCTTGCCGCCTATGGAATGGGATCACTGTCATGATAAGTCCCTGCTTCAGACAGCCGGGACACCTTCCTACACCCACATTGATCCACCCTGTGTGATCCACCCTGGGGAGGTTGCTTCCTGCACAATCTGGCTTTGGGGTTCTGTTGAAGTCCACCTAGGAAACGCCTTACGCTCCCCACCTGACCCACCTGCTCCTGTTGTGAGCCTGGTTGCTCCAGGGCTGCAGGCGATGAGTGGGTCAGGAAGAACACCCAGGACACCCGTGGCTCAGGTGCAGCTTTTCCTGGCCAACTTCCTGAGGCCAATGTGGAATCAACTGTGAGCTGGATTCCCATAGTGAGGACAGAGTGCATCTTGGGAGAGGAAGAAGAAGGAAAAAACAGGTGCAGAGCTCTGTGAAGAGGGCTCAGCGGAAATGAACCCTCCAGGGCCGCCCTTGTTAGAAGTGTTAAAGGATGGTCGAGAATGAGGCCTTACCTTCTCCCACAGTGATGCCAGATACATGAGCTTTGCTGTCTGCCCTCCTGCATTCTCCGTCACCGTCCAGTCTTCCAGAGAGAAGACTAATATATCTTCTCCAAGATGGTTCTAGATACCTCCTCTCCTTTAAATTTAAAATTTTTTAAATTTAAATTTTTAAATCTTTCTGCATTTAGCTTAGCAGATGCCTCAGGGTCTGACTCTGTTCCTCCCTTGTCAGGAATCTGGGTGGGCTGGAGTGCATGTGACATGTCTTGCCCCAAGGACAAAAACCACAAGACCGAGGACTTGCTACCCATCTGTCCCAAGAGTAAAACCAGTCCCCCATCCCGCTCAAACAGGAGAGAGGGAAGGGCCACTCCTCACCAGGATGTGCCGCCTGGGGCAGCACATCCTCCTGGCAGAGATTGCTTTCCTTCTTTGTATCCTTGGTTCAGCAGGTTCTGGTCTGAGGTCAGGCCGGTAATGCCGGCCTCTGAGTGGTGACACACACATTCGTACCCACAGGAACATGAGCCCCAGTTTCCGAGCATTTTTAATTGGGGAAAAAAATCCTCTCTGGCTGAAATCACATCCGTGTGTGATTTCAAAGGCGGCGTTTGAGAGATCAAGCACTTTCCCCCGTAGTTTAGAAATTTCTGTTCTCAGAACTTTGACCTTGATATAATCAGAAAGCTCAAAGCATCTCGCCTAGGCGCGTCTCTCCTAGTTGCTGTCCCTGAAAAGCAGACTAGCCGCGGGAGTGACTATGTCCCAATTTTCCAGATTCGGAGATTGAGGTGTTTCTCAGGGGTTCTTGGGGGGATCACAGCCCTCCCTCCCCCAAGCAGCTGGCATTTCTTCACATCTGAAGGAAACATTCGAGAAACAGTCCACTGAAGACTAAAACAAGCCTGCCAGAGGTGGCCCATTGGTCTTGCTGTGTGCATGTGGGTAGCGGTGGGCTGGAGGGATTGGCGGCCTGCATCTATCCAGAAGGGTTACTACCGTAGTTGTTTTTCAGCTTAGAGATCACTGTTTCAAACTGAGACTTTCCCTTTTTGATGTGGTTAAAGAGATTAAAATGTTAGACATTGGGCTGGGGATATATAGTACAGTTTGTAGAGTACTTGCCTAGCATTCATGAGACTCTGGGTTCAGTCCCCAGCACTGCATAAATGTGTGGTGACGCACAGAAAGATCAAGATTTCACAGTCACCCTTGGCTGCATAGTGAGTTCTAGGCTAGCCTGGGCTACAGGAGACCCTGTATCCAGAAAGCAAAGGCCAAGCAGAAAAGTTTAAATATCATTTAAAGTATATGGGGAATGTCCTCTTAGAATAATTTACGCTGTCCATATACTTTAAAATCTCCTACAAAGAAAGATCCAGTTCCTCTAACTCATCAAGCAGGTAGGTAGTAAATTGCTTAAATAGTCTGCTCAGGACATTCAGAAAACTGGGTTTTCTCTCCTGATTGACAGTGTTGCGTTGATGAACCACAGCTGTTGTCCCAATGTCATTGTGACCTACAAGGGGACCCTGGCAGAAGTCAGAGCTGTGCAGGAAATCCACCCAGGAGAAGAGGTAAGAGGGCAGCTGTGCTGGCCTCGAGGTGGGGCTCGCTCGGGCTGCTGTGAAAGGCAGAGCAGACAGACCTCCCCACGTACCATGGGGATTCCAGAGTCTAAACGGTATTGGTCCTCAGGACTTCCAGGGTAGATGATCAGATTTGGGACCTCAGTTGGTATCCCTTATTGAACTCATGGGTGCATGCTCTTTCCTTTGGTCGGGCAGAAACAGGAACTAACTTTGAGTTACATTCTTAGCATAGATTTACAGTGCTTCCCTGTTGACCAACAATTGACTAGTGATTTTTCTCTCACCCGCACCCTGCAAGATCCAAAGTACCATTCCCTGCTTAGCTCCTTACCGGCCGCGTTGCAGTGACAGAGTGCTTGACGGAGCATCTGAAGGAAGGAGGCTCTGAGACAGAGGGCGCAGCCCTTCCTGGGGGCAGGAGCTTGAGGTGACATGGCATCCACCCAGGAATCAGAGATAGATGAACACTGGTGCTCAGCCGCCTTCTCCTCTGTTCAGTTCTGGGCTCCAGCCCATGGGATGTTGTCAGTCAGATTTAGGATAGGTCTTCCCACTTCAGTTAATTAAGATAGACACTCCCTCACAGAAATGTCCAGGGGCTTGTCTCCTACGTGACTCTAGATCCTGTCCAGTTGACCACTCCCCCAGACTAGCTAATGTGGCACCTCCCTGGTGACGTGCCTGCATTTCAGGTCAGGGCTCCCTTTTTCAGACAGGAACCCAGACCATGGTCTAGATCTGGGAAGTAGAGACAGTTTGGGAGCCCAAAGCACCATCAGTTCCCTCCTTAATGTTGTGATGTGGAAAGACCACATGCCTCATCATGCGCTCCCCCCACCGCCTGCTCCCAGAATCATTTTCCTTTCCAGTGCCAGGGTCACATGACCACCATATGAGACCTAGCACCCTGGTAAGCTGGGGCTTCAGAATGGCTGTGCGCGGCTCTGTATTCTTAGGGAAATCTCTAGCAGGTCTCACGGATCTGTAGATACTGTCTTCACCCTCCTTTCTAGGTGAAATTTCAGTTGAGTTGGCACTCTGTTGAAAGGCACACGTTTATTTTAAATTTTAAGTGTAATCATCAGTGCTGAATGCTGAATGCTTTGATTTCTCAAGGAGCTTTTAACCGGTTCACAGCTGGCATACAGGTTCACCCTTCTGTCTTTGTAAACCCAACAGGAAGGAGGATCTTCAGTTTGCAGGCAGACTGACTAGATTTCCCAGTGGTTGGTGGCGATGAGCCTGAAGCTTCTCTGTTAAAACACACAATTCTTTGAGGCAGAGTGGGTGCCTGACTCTGGCTTGCCGATTTGCTGGAGGAGACCTGAGCTGCTGGTCCTGGATAGGCTAAGCCGTGAGCAGTGCTTCTGAAGTGGCCTTTGTCGCCATCTTCTGGAACCTTCTGTTTGTTGCACTGTGTCCCTCGGTCATGTCAAGGCCATCAGGCCGCCTGTTCCCCCACACCTGTGTTGCAGGCAGTCCTGGCTACTGTTTCTCTTGGCTGGCATCTAGTCCCAGGCCTTTCATGGGTTACTCTGATTTGGGGAAGTCTGTACTTCGTCGATTATGTGCCCTCCAGAGAGAAAGGAGTCAGTTCCTCCAGGTGTCAGATGTCAAGACATGCCCAGGCCTGCCCTTGGTGGGGTGGAAGGGCTGGCTACTGAAGCACCTAACACTGTCCTGCTGGCCTGCCTGCCTCTCCGGGCCAGTGGGGCCTAGCACACTTACAACTTTCAGGCAAATGTGCCTGGGTGTGTGAGACTAGCCGACAGTGTAGTAGATGCTGGGCACTGCCTGGCAGGCATGTGTATGCTGTGCCATCACCCACGTGTGGCTCAGGACCCCAGTACAGAATCGTTAAACTTATAAAGCACAATGAAATTCATTGTGGTTTTGTTTTGAGTTCTTTTAACTTGATTACACTGAACTTTGTAGATGTTAGGAAAACTGAACAAGCCTGGAAGGGCCGATCTTCTCCAGATGCTTTGAGTCCTAGTAACATGCCTGGGTATTAAAGCAAGGCTGGGGGAACCGGTGAGCCTTGAGTCAGTCCACTCCGGTTCCCTGGCTACAGAATCGGCACTGCTGCCGGGCGAGGCTGCAGCCGAGTGTGTCCTAGCAGCCGTGTTTCCCACCCTGGCTACCAGGCCACTCAGCCCCGCATCCATATCTTACTCTCGTGCTGCTTGGTGGCAGGAGGGAGTGCGGGGCCACGTTCTCCTCTGCACATGCCCATCAGAGACAGCAGGGACATCCCAGGCAGGAAATAAAAAAACCTAATGAGTGAGAAGGGCCCCAAGACGGAGCCAGCCCTCTGCCCACCCGGGCCCTTGCTGCTGTCTCTCATCCAAGGGCAGACCCGTGGCCTGCTCTCTAGGGAGACAAGTATCCTTCCACCCCTCAGGTCCAGGGTTAGGGACTGAGCATACACATAGGAGGCAGGCAGGTGGGCCGCGTTCCGCCATCTCTCCCCTTCAGAAGTCCAGTGTATTAAAGAAGCCGAACAGCCAGCCCTTGGTGGCGGCCTCCTGGACTCTGTCCCTGGAATCCCGTATCAGAGGCTTGCAGAGCCACGAGAGTGGGCGGGATTTAGTTCCTGTAGCAGACGGACGCCCCTTCCCTCTTAGGTGTTCACCAGCTATATAGACCTGCTGTACCCCACGGAAGACAGGAATGACCGGCTAAGAGACTCCTATTTCTTCACCTGCCAGTGCCAGGAGTGTACCACGAGAGACAAGGTCAGTCCCTTCATGCACAGCCTGTCCCAGGATCGCTGCGGTGAGCCAGCTCGGCCCCTTTCAACACACGTGACAGAGACAGGCAGAGAGAGTCTAGACAGACAAGCCTCTGTCTGGCTTCCTGCTGGACCTGTGGGACATCCCCAGTGCACTGTGCAGATGCACAGAAGATCTGCCAGATTTCTGTTTCTTGAAAAAAAGTGACTGTCTGGGCTGTAGAAGTAGCTCATCTGTAAAGTATGCACTCTATAAGCACAATCACAGGAATTCCATCTTCTCAATCAATGTAAAAAAGACAAGTATGAAGCAGACTTGTAATCCCAAGCTCCAGGGAGGCAGACACAGGAGAGTCTCTGGGTATTGCTGGCCAGCTAAGCCTACTTGGTGAGCCTCCCAGCCAGTGAGATCCCTTACTCAAAAAGCAAGGTGGGGACTGGGGAAGTGGTTCAGAGGGTAAGAGTGCTTGCTGCACAAGCAGAAGACCTGAGTTCAAACCCACAGTACTCATGTAAAAAGTCAGGTGTGACTTCATGTGCCTGTAACCCCAGTGCTTGAGGGGTGGGGGCGGGGGCAGTGGACACAGGAATGCTGTTGACCACAGGGCTGTGAGAGATGCTGTCTCAAGGGAATTAGGTGGAGTATGACATTGCAGGTCACCTGATACCCTCTGGCCTGCTTTGCGTGGGCATGCATGCCTGTACACAGACACCTGTGCGTGCAACACACACACACACACACACGGGGCGGGGGGACACTGAAAATCAGGCTTTTGAGCTTCTCATCGAGTCCCACATGGCCACAAAGTGGGTTTTTATGGCTGGCCTCGCTCACTCTGATCCCTCCTGACTTAGTCCCATACCAACCCACAGCAAATATACACTTGGGGTTCTGCCTGGAGAAGATGGTGCAGGAAAGTCATGTTTATGTTCATGTAAAAAGGGGATGGAGTGTTGGATTTCTTCCTAATCAGTACAGTACCCAAGCCTCTGCCTCTGTGGGAACAGGACTGATTTGAAAGGTTTCCCTGGGAGGGTTCACCTCACACTGTGGAATCTTTCTCAGGACAAAGCCAAGGTAGAAATCCGGAAGCTTAGCAGTCCCCCGAAGGCAGAAGCCATCCGAGACATGGTCAGATATGCACGCAATGTCATCGAGGAATTCCGAAGGGCCAAGCACTACAAATATATCCTTTAAGCTGTCCTGTGCAGACCACTCCCTGCCCGTCACTGGTGGGAGGACAGTGGGAAGTCAGGACAGGGTGGGTGTACGAGTCTGAACAGGACGGAGGGAGGTCTCTGGTGTGTGTGGGAAGACAGGTGGCTCCTGAGTCCAGCTCTGCCTGGGTTGATGTTCTTGCTAAACTGTCAGAAATGCCACATGCAGAAGAATATGGGGCCCCTGGAGAGCCTTCACTTACTGGTGTTTTACTGTAGATCAGCACAGTGCTAAGAGCCCCGTCCCTCCGCCCCCACCCACTGACTACACAGATGGAAGACTGTAACTCCTACCAGGGGGCACTTGGTGTTAGATCCAGGGTTTTGCCCCAGCTCTGCTGACCACCAGAATCCATGAGCTCACACTCACACTAGTATTTTCTTGGGTGTTAAAAAGAGAGTGTTTATACTGCAGAAGACAGAAAAAAGGGAAAGCGTATTCTTCCTCCTCTCCCTCCCCCTCCTCTTCCCCCTTTTTTGTCTCCTTCCCCACCCCCCCATTAGGGACAGAATTTAGGACCTGGCACTGAGCTATACCCCAACCTTTTCCTTTCTCATTCATTCTTTAACAAACAGTGTATCGCATACGCCCGCGGCCAGCGGGCCGGGTGGTAGCGTGTCCCCCTCCCCATACTCGCTTTTCACTTCCTATTTTGAGACATTTTTCATTAAGTGGCCCAGGCTGGCACTGAATAAGTTCTGTAACCCAGGCAGGCCTTGAATTTGAATTCCTCCTGTCTCAGCCTCGAGCAGCAGTTGCAGGCCTGCACTACCAGGCTTATGAGGCACATTGTTTCCCAGCAGAAGAAAAAGGCTTGAGAGGAAGCAAGGTTGTTTCCTGTGCTTGGAATGTATGTAGCCTTAGGTTCAATCCCCCGCCTCCTGAAAAGAACAGAACATCTATGGGAAACGCAGCGCCCTTAAAAATGCCCCCACCGGGATAGTACGATGGTCAGCATCCCAGCCTGCGTGAGGTCTGAGCCTCTTTAAAAGGCTGAGGACTTGTTCCTTTCCCGCTCTTATCTGAACTTCAGTTTTGCCTGGCAGGTGAGGTCTTTGGGATGTCCTAGTTTGTTTCCTGAAGAGAAGTGTAATTCTTTGTACTGCTCCGCCCTTCCGTGTTCACTCCTCCCTGCAGCGAGGGGACGAGGGGACGGGCAGACCCCCATCCCGTCTGGGAAGCGCCCAGCAGCAATGCCTGCATGGTTTCCTTGACACCACAGCACCCCCGAGCGAGCTGCTGGAGATCTGCGAGCTCAGCCAGGAGAAGATGAGCTCCGTGTTTGAGGACAGCAACGTGTACATGCTGCACATGATGTACCAGGCCATGGGCGTCTGCCTGTACATGCAGGACTGGGAAGGAGCCCTGAAGTATGGACAGAAAATCATCAGACCCTACAGGTGAGTGTCCAGGCTGCTCTGATGCTGCATGTGGGGTGGAGCTCGGTGGTTTGGGGTGCACGTGGCACTGTGATGTCCTCCTGTCCTGTGCTGGAGCCGGCTTGCCTAGGATAGCTACTGCTTCTCTGCACACCTGTCTGGGTGTAGGTCTAGGGCTCCACTCCACTGTGCACGAAGCCTCATCCCAAGGAAACGCCTCAGGACGCAGAGCAAAGTGACATGGGGCCCACTGGGGCCTTGCAGATGGATGGTACTCGAAAGCCACCAGCTTGCTTTTGTGCCCACCACCTCTTCTACCTTAAACAGCACTTCTGACTTGCTAAACTCAGAAGTTTGCAGTCCCCTCAATCACCCCATCCCCCTTATGCCTTTCCACACTGGAGGCCCAGCCTGCATCTGTCTACCGGGGTTAGTGGGTTGGCTGTGGTTATCAGTCGCCTTCTCAAAGTGGAATGAAACAAGATGGGCTTCCAATTTGTAGTAATAATGACTTAGCTACCAATATGTCCCATGCTAGAGGCTCATCAAACATTACTATGGATGACAGGAGATCAGTGTTGTCTCTACGCCCAGCCAGCTTTAGGCTGGGGCAAGGTAGAGCTGATCACTGCAGACCTCCCTTGGTCCTGCACAGTAGGTATCTGGGGGTCTGTTATGAAAGCTCCAGAATATTCCAGGTGTTTCTTCTAAGTTTGACAAGTCCTAAGAGTCACCTCCAGTTCTCAGATTGGGGACTGGAAAGTTAGTGTTTGGTCCTAATTTCCCCCAGAATCTCCGTCATCCATTTACTCTACCATGCTCTAGGTGGCCAGCAGGGGGAGCCCAAGGGGAAGCCAGCTCTTCAAATCTGCCCTTAGAATATGCTAAATTGGAGATCTCCTCCCTTGCTATTAGAAGCCTCTATTCTCAGGCACACCTTCCTCTGCGAGGGACACAGGCAGCCAACATCCCAGCCCTGGGGCTGGCCACTGGCTCAGTAGGGCCTGGTGTGCTGGCCCCTTCCTCACCACAGAGCCCCTCCTGCAGGCCTCACTCTTCCTATGCCTATCCCCAGGACCCTGGGCTTCCTCTAGGTAGCATTCCACCTCCCGCCCAGAATAGTCTTCTGGACAGACGTTCGGGATAGACAGGGTGGAGCAGACTAGCTTGTAATAAGCACCTCTTACACATTTTCACCCACGAACCAACTCCTGGGCCCCATTCCCAGGGAAATGGCTTTTTCTTCCTTAGGAAGACTCAATCGGGCAGACCTGAGTTTATACCAAAGAGAGGACGTGACCTGGACATCCAGCCCTCTACTGGAGGGTGGAGAGAAAGACGAAGAGAAATCAGGGGTCCTGGTGACAAGGGTTTAGGGTTTTACTAAAACAACTCACACCACTGGGCGTAGCAGAAAACTGGGCTCTTCAGCCAGTGTTGACGTGCACGTGGGCATGCATGTACGTGCGCATGTGTGTGTAGTGTGCTGCCTGGCTCATGGGAGGGAAGAGGCCTGATTGCTGTCCTTATGGAGCATCGGCTTTTAATGTTTTCCTAGTGCCTTGCTTTAAATACAACTGAAACAGAGGCATCTGGACTGGGGATGAAGAGTTCTGTGAGGTGTTCTCCAGTAGTTTTGATGTAGCTTTACTGAAATATACAAACTGCTAAGTCTGGATGGTGTCTCTGATGGTGGCGAGTAGTGATCCTCACGTCTTCACACTCTGCCCAGGACCTGGTGGGCTGTGGGGAAGCCAGGTTGCTCAAGAGAGCTCCAGCATGGGCTCCGGGCCTGGCCAGCCTCTGACGTGGCTGCGTGTTGTCTCTCCCTCTAGTAAGCACTACCCCATGTACTCCCTCAATGTGGCCTCTATGTGGCTGAAGCTGGGCAGACTGTATATGGGCCTGGAAAACAAAGCTGCCGGAGAGAAAGCCTTGAAGAAGGTGTGTTGGCTGGGGCGGGGGCAGTACGGGAAGATCCAAGCAATGAGACTTGCTGGGCACCTTCCCTTCTGACCAGGGAGGCCAGTGACTGCAGGAGCAGAGGGTGAATGATGCTGAGCCTGCACTTGGTCTAGCCTAGGCCCTCCAGTAAGGAAAGGAGTCCACACAGCTAGAGGGCTGGCCAGAGTCACATACCCAGCCATGGCAGGAAGAGGGGGTACGGTCTTTTCCTTGTGAAACCATTGCCTTGGCCGGGAAGTTTCCATTTGTTAACTCTGAAGACCCGGGAGCCTGGACTAAAATCAAGGGGTTGGATCTGGAGAGTCACTCAGTGTTGGGATGATGCTGGGCAGGCTCTAAAGTGGGCTCAACCATCTTCACTTCTCATCCGTGGCCAGCCACACCAGATCCTCCCCACCACTCCCACCATCTAATAATTAGATAGATGCATTTTCCTGGTGGAGAATGCTCAGGTAGGCTAATTCGGAAACCTGGGCTGCCTGGGGGACCTTCCTTCGAGTGGGGGTTTCCCTGAGTTGGATGATTTGGCCTCCAGTCATGCTAGGAACACTTGTGAAGGAAAAGCAAGATCCCCCAGAACCCCGTTTGCTGTCTGTAGTGTGTGAGGGAGCATGTTGTACCTGTGCACATGGATGAGGGTGTGTGTGCACTTAAATGCACATGAGCATGGAGGCCAGAAGAAAACCTCAGTTGTCTCTCAGGAGCTGTCCTTATTGTTGGGGGACAGGGTCTCTCACTGACCCACAGTTAACACAGTAAGTCTGAGCTGGCCAGCCAGGGAGCCCCAAGGGCCTCCTGCCACTGTCTCCCAGTGCTTTGAGAGAAGCATGTACCACCATGCTAAGCTTTTTTACATGGGTTCTGGGGACAGATCCTCAAGCTTGTAAAACAAATACTTTACTGACTGAGCTGTCACCGCAGCCCCTGTCTGTGTTTGAAAGTACCTTGCAGGAGCCGAGTCTTCCTCCTGAGATACAAACTCTCCTTGTCCAGCACCTGGAGGTTAACAGTATAGAGCCAGGCTGTTGATGTGCTTCTGTGAGAGCCTGTTTATACCTATTGCACCCACAGACCAGGCCTAGGGGCCTAATCCTCCATGTTTTCAAAGCTTCTCAATAGACTAGTCAGAAAAATGGGGTCAATATTCCAGATAGAAAGGTTGGGGCCCAGCCAGGATGCAGTACAAGATAAACATAAAATTTTCTGTTGACACCGTGGCTCTGTCCCCTCAGAGAACATGTTGATTGTTGTGGTGAAGGGGGAGAAGTGTAGCCAGTCGGGTCTCCATCGGAAAGCATCAGCAGGTCTAGAAATGTCTAGGATAGTGGAGCCAAAGGACGTCATGAACCCTTTGTCCTGGGTAATTTTGCAGAATGTTGCATCCAGCAGGGGAGTTGGGATGGCTGGCTGGTTCGGAGATAATCTTGTCTCTTTGGGTGAGAAAGAGGTTGAGCGAGGCAGTGTGCATGCCTCGCCTTGAAGCTGCCATCCAGCGTGCACTCAGCCGGCGGGGTGCGGGCAGGGTGCAGGCGGGGTGGCGGGGTGCGGGCGGGGTGGCATGCCGGGCTCACCCACCCTGCTCCCCTCTCCCCAGGCCATCACCATCATGGAAGTAGCTCACGGCAAGGACCATCCGTACATCTCTGAGATCAAGCAGGAGCTCGAGAGCCGCTGACCGCGCTGCTGTCATAGAACCTCGTGGGATTTAAACATCACCAGCCTCTTAGGTTACTCATTTCTGCACGCTTGGTAGACTTGCCCGTGCCAGGTGCCTGGCTGGTCTTCATCTCGGACCTCATACTAACTCCCAGTGCTTTCTCTTTTTTTTTTGAGAGGTCATGGCATGGTTTCATGTCATTTATAATATACTTTGGATAGATGGAATTTTTTAAATGCAATTATTTTTCCCTCCGTGCCTGTTAGAATGTTCTGCACTAAGTCAAATGATTCAAGAATAAAGGGAGCTGGTACTTGAGGCTTGGTTTCTTGCGTCTATGGGGAGGATTTTTGACTGGTGGTAGTAGGTAGCATTTATCATTCTGAGCCCAGTTCTCTCCCACAAGTGGGGTCAGGCATCTGCAGCTACTTTTACACAAGTGGCTCTGGAGAAAGACATCAGGCAGGAGGGAAAGGACAAGGTCAGAGAAGCATTTCTGATGAGCTCTGGGGCTGGGGTGCCCCCCCCCCCAGCAGGAGGAACTGGCCTTTTCGAGGCTCTTTCTAGAACCCTCCAGAGACTCTCAGAGCATGCTTCATTTCCTGTCTTTTCTCCCTTCTCTCGTTCCACTGACTGTTCTCTGGTCAATTCTTTCCTTTTTTGGAGAGTAGAGGTAAGCTTGAGAAAGGAAAACAAAATTTTTTTTTTCCTTACCAACCTTGTGTTGCAAGCAAACACTGGTCTCTACCCCTACACAAGCAGGGAGTCCAGCTTTTTCCAGCCAGGCAGCCTAGACAGCAGCAACCCAGGCTGTTTGTTAGCAACTCTTGCACTGAAGAGTCCAGCACACACCCCTAAGGGCAAGGATGTTTCTCTTAGGAGAGTCTCTTGTACTCCAGAGAGGGGCCTCCCTCTTAAGTTAAAGTTTCTTTCTGGTCCTCTTAGTCACCTAAGAAAATGGCTTGAACAACTGCAGCCTGTATATGTTTTGCTTTCTCCCTCAGCCATACCCGACACCTAGAAAAATACATTCTCCTGCTTAGTCATTTCGTAAACATCTACAGTAAGCAGAATACTACAGTTTTGTAATGCAGAAGAGGATGGGTCTGGGTTCTACTTAGTGTCGGGTATAGTGCTTCTTAATGTTTTCTTTATTTTTTTATCTTATGTAAGTGTATTACCTGCATGTATATAAGCGTATTCATGTCATGAAATGCCTGCAGAGGTCAGAAAGGGGTGCTGGATCCCTTGGAACTGGAGTTATAGATGGTTGTTAGATGCCATGTGGGTGCTGGGATTTGAACTCAAGTCTTCTACAAGAGCAGCCAGTGCTCTTAACTGCTGAGCCATCTCTTCGTCCCCCAGGTGTAGTGTTTTGAGAGTGCTAATTTAGTGTCACATGATGTCCCAGCAGTTAGGAGGCAGAGGCAGGTAGATCTCTATGAGATCAAGGCCAGCCTGGTTTACATAGTGAGATCTGGGCCAGCTGGGACTACAGGGAGACCCTCTCTCAAAGAAAAAAAAGGTTAACGACTTAGTATATATTAAGTGGCTCAGCCTCAAATGAGTTTAGGCTACCATCTCCATAGATTTTTATAAAGGTTTAATTTATCAGTAAATACAAGTTCAGATCCCCAGAAACCACGTAAAAGCCAGGTGGGCATGGCAGCCCACTGTACTCCAGCACATGGGAGGCAGGCGGGCATCTCTGCAGGGAGCTGGCTCACCACACTAGTTGAATCAGTACACTGTGGGTTTCAGCAAGAGACCCTGCTTCCTATGAAAAGGAAGGGGACTGAGAAAGACACCTGACATCAACCTTAGGCCTCTACATGCACCTGCATACACTATGTGGGAGCACATACATGCTCGTACACTTACACCACACAGATTAATATGGGGAGAGAGAGAGAGAAGAGAAGAGAGAGACCTCATTAGAGCAAAAGCAGACCACTTGTAGGCTCAGTGTTGCCTGGAAGGAAACATGACTATCATTTCCCCCATCGCTCCTGTCACTTAGGAAATCCCCAGGCTCTAGGAGCTGTGTGCTAGGAACCAGAGACCTAGACCAATGCCTTCCTAGGATCCTGCTTATCATCCACTATACTGTGGGTGTATGTCTAAACGTGGGTATATGCATGTGAATGCAGTGCCCACAGAGGCCAGAAGAGGGCACCAGATCCCCTAGACCTGGAGTTATAGGAGGTTTAAACCTCTTGATGTGGACACTGGGAAGCAAATTCAGATTCTCTGCAACAGCACTATGTGCTCTTAACTGCTGTGCCATATATCTCCAGTCAATTGGTTTTTAACAACAGAAGGCAGCTTTTTCTAGAGACCCTTGGCTATAAAATAATCTTGATATACAGGATGCAACAAAACTTGGGAGATGGCTCAGGCAGCAAAGTGAGGACCAAGGTTCAATCTCCAGAACCCAAGTAACAAAAACGAGTGTGGTGGCATGTGCTTGTAATCCCAGTGCTGGGAGGCAGAGACAGAATCCTGGGGGCCCCTTGACCTGCTCCTAGTCAGCAAGCCTCAGACCAGTGAGAGATGCTGTCTCCAAAAACACTGAAGGTCAGCCTCAGGTCTCCACATGCATGTGCATACATGTGAATATGCACTCACACGTATCTGGACCCACACAAACATGCACATCCACCTGTGTGCATACATACAAAAGACGGGATGGGAGGATGTCAACTCATGCAAATAAATATATGTTGCAGGAAAGAAGATTCAGCTATTTTCTCTGAAAAAAAAAAACAAGGTTTATTGCGTATAGAAATCAACAGATATCTTTAACAAAAAAAGTTAGAACAGAGTTCTCACATTTGTAAAGGCACATATGAAACACAGCAATGACAGGACAAAGACGACATCCTTTACAACCAGTATCTAAATAAGACTTGGTAAAAACAGGAAACAGTGCAAAAAATACTGTCAAGTCAGGCCCCACCTCTTAGGACTGTGTAAGAGCAAGCAAGCGTAAGCTTATTAACACAGGAGATCATACATGGTTCTATTTAAGGCTTTTTACATTATTCAATTGATGGGGGTTGTCTATACACAAGCACAGTCAACATGATAATAACAGTACTCCCCAACTTAGGGAATGTCTTGCTATCGTCCCCACCCTTCCCCAGTTTGTAATGGCAGTTTGGTAGCAAAGAGGCTTGGCTTCCATCTCACACAGTAGCAAGTGGCTGCCCTGGGGAGGAGACTTAGGAATCCAGAGTTCCAACCCGGAATGCATTTCTTACAACAACAATAATGTGTGCCAGGCCACAAAAGCTGAGCAGATTCAACACAGCCCCGGATTCTGGCCATGGTGGCGGTCTGTAGGGCTGGCCCCCAAAACCCTACAGCAAAAACTGGTTTCTAAGTTGGGAGGGCTTGTCTGTACATCATTTCAAAATAAAATGTATTGGATGAAAATTATTTTGAAGGAGACTGAGATTCACAACATCTCACAAAACACAGAATTTTTAAAAAAAGCATCAAAATACTGAATGAGGGAGCACTAGTCTAGTGACACAAACTAGATTAGCTTGTTATTTGGTGTAACACAAGTTACGTAAGTTTATACACTTAATAGTCATCTGCATATGTAAACCGCGTCCCTGTCTCGCTGACAGTATCCTCAACCAGCTTAGCTGACTATGGGAGGAGTGAAGGAGATCCATCAGAAATCATCTCTGAAGAATAACCTCGTATCCATGAGCTGAACAAATCTTAATGAATCTTAAGATTCTCAACAGTGGCAAGAAACTTCAAAACACGTTGCAACAAAATTTTAGAACGTTCAAGCCGAAATAAAACGCCAAGAGTTTTCAGTTCAATGCTGAAGGTATTTATTAGCTAACACTGCAGTCCAGGGAGAAAAAAGATCCCTGAGAAATGCCAGCCACGCCAGGCGCCCTGCCCTCAGCCACCTGGCCACACGCAAGGCAGCATTCCTGAGATGTTAGCAAGAGGTTCCACCCCAAGGCACAGAAAGAGGCCCTTCTGAATTGCTCCACTACCTTCTCTAAACCTTCTAGGAGAGGGAGTTCTTTCCCAAAAGGAAGAGGAAGAAAAATTAGAGGGGTTGAATGGATAACATCTTAGATGATGGAGAATCAATCACTGTACACCCCTTGGGGTTCCTGAGCAGCCCCAAGGTGTGTGTCCCACCAAATGACAGTCTACAGAGCAGTTGTGAAGGAAATAATCCAGCAAGCCAGAAACAGCAGAAACAGGTTAGACCACCAAACGCTGCTTCTGGTGTCACCTCAGAATCTGTAGGTGGGTCTACAGTGATGATTTTTAACAGGACTGATAGTAGTGCTTCTCTTATTCTTTCTACTACTCTGGCACCAAGGGACAGTTCTGTGGCCAGAGGAAGAAAGGATGGAGAGGGCAGAACCCGGAAGTCCTCCACCGCTTTCACTCTGGTAATTCTCACTTCCCAGATCACGTCTGTTGAAGCTATGACCTCTGCTGCTAAGATTTTGTCAACTTGACACAAACTAGAGTCAGCTGGGAAGAGGAGCCTCAGCTGAGGAATTCCTCCATCAAGCTGCTGACGTGGGGGGCTGTGCTGACGTTGGGGGCTGTGCTGGCGTGGAGGGCTGTGCTGGCGTGGGGGGCTGTGCTGATGTGGGGGGCTGTGCTGGCGTGGGGGGCTGTGCTGGCGTGGGAAGGCTGTGCTGGCGTGGGAAGGCTGTGCTGACGTGGAGGGCTGTGCTGATGTGGAGGGCTGTGCCCACTGTGGCAGTGCCATCCCCGGGCAGATGGGCCTGGGCTATATAAGAAAAGTACCCAAGCAAGCCCAGGGAGCAAGCTAGTACGCTGCACTCCGCCATGGGCTCTGCTTCAGTTCCTGCCTCCAGGCTCCTGCCAGAATGCCCTCAAAGATAGACTGTGCTTTGGAAGTGTAAGGTGAAATAAACTCCTTCCTTCCCAAGTGATTTTGGTCATAGTGTTTGTCACAGAACAGAAGGCTAAGGACCTTTTTTCCTTGTTAAGATTAAAATTCCCTAGGTATTTTAGAGAGGTTTGAGACTTCTCAGCCAGATTTAAGTCTTGTAAGGGCTTCATGAACAGGTAAAGAAAAGGTGAGCTGCAGAGAGCCAGTCATGATGCAGTGAGAAGGCATGGAAGGTGGGCAGAGTCCTGAGTGGACAGAGTGCTGAGGAACGAAGGTGGTAACGTGGCCAAACGACGCCCCTGCCTCCCCCACGGAACAGCAACGCCAGCAGCACAGCACCTCCAGGCTTTGGGCTTTGAATGAACGTGACTTGTACCAGGGCTCATGATTACTAACTGTGGAAGCCTTGTACATGGGCCGACCCTTCTCACAAGCTGCGAGTGAAGGCAGGCTGCCCAGGGCAGGGCAAGAAGACTCTAGAGCAGTAGGCAGTCCAGGCACACAGGGACCATGTGTTACAGTCCACAACAGGCAGCGAGCCAGAGGCTGAAGTGGGTGGGTCCCGACACCCGAGCACCATCTTTCCTGAGGGGTTGCTTCCTGGTCTCCAATTCTGACATCACTGCAGGTGTATCCAATGACTTTTTTGGTAGGAACTTCAGGGCTGACCTGACCTTCCCACCCATGTCCCGCACCTGTGGACAAGCTTGTGGCGTCTTTTGGAAAGGATGGTCCTGCTGGCAGAACACAGTAGAAGATTCACTCTCTAGGCAGTGACCTGTCATACTAAGGCTGCTGTGAACTCCAGCCCTCCTGCCTGGCAACTAAATGTCCTTCAATTTACCTCTAAAATGGGGAGGCCGAACAAACTCTGAACAGCAGGCCCGATTGGCTTCCTGCCCTCTGCTGCCCCAAACAGCAATGCATTATCTAATTAGAGATTGAAGGATGCCAGATCCCAGAACCCAGCTCATAGACAAGTTAACAGGGAATGTCTTAATGTGAGTTTGAGAAAGAGGATGCACTGCATTATGCTGAACACGCTAAGGACGGCAGTCCACTGGATTAAAAGCACGCACATCACTCGAGTCTAAAATGGAAATGAAGAAGCCAAAAGCAGGGGCGAATGGATGAGAACGAGACGAGCCGGTGGCGCAGTGTCACTGACATCTGGTCACCCCACTGGGGTTGGCAGCATGTGGTTGAGTATTCCCTTCCCCTCACCCAGACATGTAGACGCTCCTGCCAACACATGAACCTGTAAGAGCACTCTGCCCCCAAATGCAGAAGCCGAGAGAGAGGCAAGCACTATTCTGCGACCTTGCTCCTTCAAAGATCTACTCTACAGGGCTAACAAGAACTCAGTCCACCTTACAGAGCCAACTAGTCTGTCACTCACCAAGTTGCAGACCCCACAGAAGATCCAAGTCTCCCCATCTGGAAGCTGAATGAGCTGGCACTTGGCTCACAGAAGAAAATGCTCATGGGACATGACAGCAGAAACTGGCAGTAAAACAGTAGAAATATCTTTGGTAAAATGGGAAAACTGAGTTCCCACAAAGGGCTGCCTCAGGAGTCTAACGGTGATAACTTGGTGCTACAGGGACTCTTACTCTAAGAAGTCCCAGAGTTATTCCTGATACTGAGGAGAAGTGAGTAAATCAGTATAAATATGGGTCAGAGCCAATCACATCCCTTGACTTTACTTTAGAACGACCTGTATTCTTGTCTACGCCACCTCAAGCAACGGACACATTTTCCCCAAATGGAAATCAATAACTAAATCTGCAGTTCCCATCAATCATGTCTCTAGAAGTGGGAAAGCGAGATTAGAGGGCACAGTCGGCTTGTTGCCTGAGGGTACCTTTGGGATCCGTAATGACTGGATGGAGGTCAGCTGATACAGACCAATAAGCTAGTGCACTGGGAAAGGACAACTGAAGAGCACACAGCAACATGTCTGTCAATGCAGCCTGTCAGCATGATGGGTGCCCTGTGACCTCTGCAGAGCGTGGCCTCCCAGCCCTAGATGGTCAGTCACAGTGCAGTGTAAGGTCACCACAGCTAGGCAACAGGATCATGAAGAACCAGTTACCCACTGCACCTTTCTGTGTCTATTAGCTCTTAGTTGGGGAAAAGACATCCAGTCTTGGGATTCATACTGTATTGGGGAAAACTATATTTGAGGTCAATCCCTATGAAGTTTCCCCATTCACAGAAAATATCCTCCATTAGTGGACATTCAACATGGGTCAAGTTATATTAAACAAGACAGAGAGGTAATCGGCAGGATACAAAATGCCGAGCTCCACTGGAGACTGTAACAGAAAGCAAGCAGAACTTAGAAGCAGGTGGTGTGTTCCATAGGGCCTACTCCAGCAGAGTCTACAAAAAACCCTCCATCCAGGCCAAGAGATGTCCAGAGATAGCCCAAGAAAATTTTAAAAAGGCTGCTCAATTATAACCAAAGGCCACAACAGTAAAATCTCCCAAAGTAGGCATATGAAATCAAAAGCTATTGCTCAATATATTTCATGTGGAAACAGCCTCACCTTCCCCATGGTGAAGCTACCAATCCTGTGGCTCACCTCCAACAGAACAGAGGAGTTCATTTGTCTTCACTCATAGAAAGCCATCGACGCCTGACATCCCTGTCTAACGCTGTTCTCTCCTCCTCTACCTCCTATGGGGAAGTGGCTGTGTGCAGATGTACAAGCTGCCTGGGCAAGCTCCCTGGAATTCCTCCGCAAGGTGGTATTACCTTAGAGCCCCACAAGACCAGATGTAGCTCAGCAGGACTCTCCTTGGCCTGGCCACAGCTCACCTCACCATCTTAAGGATGAAGACACCAAATTTAGCAGCCAGGACGCAGAGACCCACACACAAGGGCAAACCCCGGGGTGACAGATGTGTGAGGGAAAGTCACAAGACACAACTGGAAAACCTCAAAACCAGGGCCCCTCGAATGGCTGACTGCTCTCTGTGAGATGGGATCTTTTATTTGCCCCGGTTTTAATTTTCTCCCCCTTCAAATCCAAACAGCAGCAATAGGCCCGACAGCTCCAGCTTCAGACTTGATACATTGTCAGGAACTCATTCCAAAAGCTCTAACTAGATAACTAATTTAATATACTTTGCTTCAAGGTTTATTCCTTGGCTTGCTTCCCAGATACAAAGCATCTCTGGGCAATTATTATGCAGATGCCACTGAAAGGACTTTAAATGGCTGCTGATAATTTAACAGGAGATCCATGGGAACTGGCTGGAGATGGGAAAAAAGAACACAAAACGTGTTGAAGAGTGAGAAGCATTGATTTTAAAAAATTAAATACGTGGGACAACTTTTAAATGTTTTCCTTAAATGTTTCCTTTGGGGTTCAATTTGCGTTGGCTAGGAAGCTGGAATGTTCAACACGCTTCTTCCCCACACCCTGTGCATTATGAATATTCTGCTAGTGAAGGCAGGAACGGCCGTGAGTGATGAACTCAAAAGGGCGTCAGATCTCCTTGCTGCCCAAGTGAGACATCCAAACACATTGAGGCTTAGAGATAAAAGGCAAATGTTGACATTCTTCGTGACACAATAAACCAGTAAGTGCCACCGGCTGCTAGCCTATCCCAAGTGGGAAAAATCTCCAAGAAAAATTAAACAATACTTTTTTCCTTTCAGTGAGCTTTTCCATCTCATTGAAAATACCTATGTCAGAACCTATGCCGAGTTCCAGATCCACAAAGCTCTCTCCCAGCCACCCTCCTTGACTCCTTCTTCAGACTGGAGGAGGAAGGAGGTGGAAGCTCCCCAGCTCCACATTCCGAGTTCACAGATGCAGCATCAGCACCAGCACCGTCCTGGTCCCGGAAGACAGGCTGGCTCATCTTCCAGAAGGGGAGATTCCACTTTCCTAAGCATCTCTCTGTATGTGGGGATGAGGAATGGCAAGGACATGTTCTTTCTGGTGCATCTTTTCAGCTCAGAGGAAGACACACGAAAGACCTGACAGTTTCACAAAACCACAATTAAAAAGTTATATTCAGGCCACGTGTGGTGGCACACACCTTTAATCCCAACACCCAGATGGCAGAGGCAGACGGATCTCTATGCAATCAAGGCCAGCCTGGTCTACATAGTTCCAGACCAGCTAGGGCCTCAAAAAGACCAAACAAACAAAAAAAATTATATTCAGGAAAAAGTAGACACAGAAAGGAAATTGAGCTTCAAACTGAAGGTAGTTAACACCATGATCAGAGAGGGGTCACGCAGAGAAAAGGAAGGCAGAGAAGGACTTTGCAAAAGACACAATCTACCTGCATTCATGATGAGGGCCAAGCAAGGCTGGGGGATGGGGGCGGGTCATAATCCCAGCACTTGGGAGGTGGAGGCAACTATATAGTAAGTCCAGGCTCAGCCGGGACCTGCATGAGACCCTGGCTCAAAACAACACAAAACCAACCATGACATCTTGTCAGCCAAAGGAGGGAAACAAGTAACAAAGTGGGTCACACAGGGGTGCCTCCTGACCAGGGCTCTGCTGCCTTCAGTGTCACACACCTCTCAGACAAGAGTTAACGCAGCTGTATCCCTGTGAATGCTAACAATTTAGTGATTGACAAAAACGGAATATATCCTAAACCTTCACCTGTAAGTCTCCACCACATTCAACACATTCGGTTAAGAATCCACAGCAAGGGTCTGCCCACCCCATTCCCTGGTCTGTTAGCCTACCTCCATCAGGCTGACTGTGCAGATGACCTGGCCCAAGGCCACCAGCCTGGGTACTGGAAACACACAGGGAGAAACAACTGATGCCCAGTGTGCAGTCCTGCCAACCCATCCGACGTCCAGACCCAGAGCAAGGGGTAAGCAAGGAAGAGCAGAGACTTCCTCATTTACTAGAGACGCCATCACTGCTCTTTAAAGGCAGCATGTTCTCTAGGTCAATCCCATCTTTCCCATAGGCTTGAGGAGATGATCACAGAGGGTTCAGGCAGAAGTGGGCGGGGGGAGCCACTGTCCAGCAAGGCGTGTGAACCCTCAGTGCCAGAGGGCAAAGTTTCTTCCTACGGGAAAGGATCTTGGCTCTTTTCCTTATATTTCAGAAAGAATTCTTTTTCTTGCCATTTTTGATTAGAGAGAAAACCGAGCTGATGAGTTCCAGGGGCATTACAAATCTTACTGCAACTTCACCTGAGACGCATTCCCTTGCCCCTCTGTGTCCACAATGTCCCAGTAGGCCACCTTTCCTCCCGACGGCTTACAGTGCAGAATAGTCGTCATGCGGTTCAAACAAAAAGCACTATATTATTGTGAAAAACTGCATTATAGTAACTCACAAAAGTTATTCCAAAGAGGAAAAAATAAATTATCTCATATAAAATAATACATGATGTTTGCAAGTAACTGGTTCCTGCCTGCTGCCAGCCATCAGTGCCAGCTGGGGTGGCAGATGTTGTCTGGAGGTGGTGCCCCTGCAGGATGGAGCTGGGTCCTTCCTCTAAGAGCTTGATCTGGGAGATCAAATGAGTCTGGAGTTCTGCAGGAACTGGATAAGAACCTGGTAGACGAACTTGTACTGCGCAATGGTCTGGATCATGAACATCCTCTGCTCCCTGAGGAACCGCAGCATTGTGGGCACTTCCACCTTCTGCATGGAAAGAAAGAAGGCACACAGCCTGAGACACAGCACTTCTGGGCTGCCCTTCCTTCAGGAGGCCTCAGACCCTAGCCCATGAGCAGAAATGAACAAAGCAAAGGGCTCTGCCCTGCGAGGCTTTAGGGGGTCATCTCTACACCAGAGGATAGAGACCTGGTCACTGGGTATCACTGGTGTGGTATCTGAATCTTTCTGTGTGGGTGCACATGTACACGTGGAGGCCTCAGGTGCCTCCCTTCATCACTTTCCATCTTGTTTATTAAGGCAGAATCTCCCATTAGCCTGGGGCTCAGTGTTGAGGCTGGACTGGTCACTGAGCTCCCAGGATCCTGCTCAGTGCTGAGGTTATGAGAGCACTCCTCTCTTGAGTGCTAGAGGTTGAACTCAAGTCCTCGTGTTTCATGGCAAGCACTGTGCCCCATGAACCATCTCCCCAGCCCTGCCATCAACGTGACCCTCTCTTGTGCTCAGTCCCAGGCTGCCCCTTATCCCACGCCCATCCCCAAAGGCTCAGACAGAGTCAGGATCCATAGGAGTTCAGAGCCAGCAAGTACTTCAGAACAGAGACGAGGCACGGTAAACTCTAAGGACAGTGCGTGCAGTTCTTTCTTTCTGTCTTCTTATTTCTTCTATGTTGGTTGAGACAGAGTCCAACCCAGGAAACTCACTCTGTAGTCCAGTCAAATTCATGATGATCCCCCTGCCTCAACCTCCCAAGTGTGGGATGAGAGAGAGCCACTACCACATCTGGCTCAAGTCAGCTACGCCATTTTTTTCAAGTTCAAAACAAATGTGAATGTGTGTGCACATGTGTTTGTGCATGTCCTGGGGATCAAACTCAGGTCACCAGGCTTGTTAACAAGTGACTTTATCCACTGAGCAGTCTCCCTGCTCCAGCTGTGTCTTTTGTTTTGTACACACATGTGCGTGCCCAAGTGTGTGGGGTACTCATGCTCAGAGGCCAGAGGACACTGGAGGTCCTGTTCCGTCATTCTCTGCCATATTCCCTCGAAACAGAGTCTCTCACTGAACCTGCAGCTTGCCACTATCATCTGGGCTGACTGGCCAGCAAGCCCTGGCAGTGCATCCCCACTCTCCTCTCCACCCCGTGCAGCGTGTACACACAACTGTGTGTAGTCCCGACTTTTATGTGGCTGCTGGGGATCCAAAATCTCATGCTTTCACAGTAAGTACCTTTGCCCTCAGGGCCGTCCCTTCAGCCCTGGCACACTAGCCGTCTCCCACTGTGATCACGCCCAGCTCTACCACTTCCTTCTCTCCCACCACCTCCATCACCTCCACTGCTGTCACTGGCCCACGAGTGCTTCTTGGTGCAGGTAGGCATTGCCACCAACTCTCAGGGACGGGCAGCCCAGGTCACAGGGAGGCTCTGCAGAGCAGCTGATGGACTGCAACCCTCCCTACGCACAGCTACCAACCCCACTGCAGCAATCTTCTTTGGTTGCTCACATTCAACTTCTCCGTGTTAAAAGAGAATTAGACCATGAGTCTGGATAAGGGCTCAGTAGCGAGAAGCACTTCCTGCTCTTCAGGAGCACCCACATGGCGCTCCTACTGCCTGTAACTGCAGCTCTGGGCATCTGATGCCCTCTTCTGGTCTCCACAGGCACTGCTCTCGTGTATAAACTCACATACACATAATTTAAAATCATTTTTTTTTTTTAAAAAAGGAAGGAGACAGAGGGAGAAGCATAGGAAAAAGCAAAGCTACTTCAGTGACACAATGAAAACCTTAGAGTTCTAGACTAAAACATAAATCGTACAACTCCAGCTGCCAGAGGAGCGGGTAAGTTTGGATGAGAGAAAAACAGGACACAGCACTTACCTATTTTACCTATTTGTTTGCCGAAAGTCTTAAAGAGTGGATTAAACACGCTCTACTCTTCCCTGGGCTGGGGTGGAATCTGGCCAGCAGGCCTGAAGCACATAGAGCAGAGTGGAGAGTGTTTCCTCTTCTCCACCTACCAAAGCAACTATGGAAAAGGAGACAGAGCCCAGCCAAATTCCCAGAACCCAGGAGAAGAGAAACGCAGCCAGGTATAGTGGCACAGGCTTGTAGGCCCAGCACTGGGAGGCAGAGGCTGGAGGACCCCTTGGGGGCTCGCGGGTCAGCCAGTTTCAGGAGCTCCAGGACAACGAGAGATTCTGTCTCCAAAAGCAAGGCGGATGGTGGCTAAGGAATGACAGCCGAGGTTGTCCTCTGGCCCCCACACACATGCACACAGCACATGTGCACCCCCCCACACACACATAAAAAAACAAAATAGAAAGACTTCGAGAGAGAAGCCAGAGCCACACACTTCATTATGCTCCAGGCAGTAGATCATCAGCTCCGAAAGAATGACCACACCAGTCCTTCCCACGCCTGCACTGCAGTGCACGATGATGGGCGGGTGCCTGTTCTTGGTGCCTTCCAACATGCTGTTGGTGTGGCGGCGGACTGACTGGATCTCCTCCAGGTAGGCTGCAGGACAAAATGCAAATCTTGTCACCCAAGTGTCACAAGGCTTTGCATACAGGGGAGCAGGAGGCTGAGGACTGATGGTGAATCTTTTGTTTCCGGTGATAATAATAATTTGCAATTCTTACAAGACGCTAATTATTTGGCTGGTACCTGCTGTAACATCCTGGATCCAGAAAAGACCAGCTGGGAGTCAATTAGTCCACGGGAGAATTTGTTCTTTAAATAGTTCTTTTTTAAAAATTAAATTCTGTTTTCCCCTCTGCAATTCCCCAAGTCCCCCTAGCAGATGATTCTAGACATTACTTACAGTATTTCCTACTATTAACAGACTGGGATCAGAACAGCGGCTAAGTCCCCTTGAAATGCCCGCCTGTCAGAGCCAATTTCTGCCAGGAGAGAGCAGCCATCTGCCCCTTCCCCTCGCTCACCAAGTGAGTGAATGTCAACCGAGGCTTGACTTCATTTTCAGATGTGAAAAGTAGACTTCAGGGAATGTGCTTTTCAGCACTGACTCCACGGAACTGTTGCTTCCGGAGGCAGCATGCTGCGGGGTGGAAGATCTGAGACACACCCATTCCAGCGGCCAGCCGCCTAGTGCAACACGGCTACACAAAGGTTTGCTCACAACCCAAAGTGGGCACAAAAGAAATATTATGGCGACACATTCTTCAACGTCTTTTTTCTGTCCTCAAGGAAAATGGGATCCTCACACAATCCAAAAACCAGAATAAGTCCATTAGTAATGTAGATTGTGCAGTGCCTTCAGAACCTTATCCTGATGCAGCAGTCAACACTCCAACTGAAGAGAAAAAAGCACGCTGAGCCGTGCTTACCATTTAAAAAGCATCTATTTACACCCAATTAATAGTGCAGGGACTTAATCCAAAATAACCTTTTCTCCTTTCAAAGCCACTTGAGGGTGTTTACCAAACAGAACTTCTGACTCCTATGACTGGCTGATGGTGACAGTCCCAGCTGCTGGGGCCGAAGCATTAATGGTTCTGCTGGCAGTAAAATAAACTGAGGCCCACTGAAAGGAAAGACCACACCTGCTTTGAACAAAGCGCGTGTACCATGCATGGGGCAAAATGAATCAGGCAACTGAATATTCTGATAAAAAGTTCACACACCAGAGGCATACCTTTAGAAAATGTTAAAGCTAAATTTAAGAAGAAAAATAAAAAGCTGAACAATTCAACAGATGGCAGCTTCAAACAGAGTTGTGCACAGAATGCAGAAGCTGCATTTCGAAGGGTATGTCTGCTGAAGTGGTTAGACGCAGTGCAAACTTCTGAGAGCCAATTTGGCTTGGGTGCACAGCAACCAGTTATTTAATTTCTGGACGGACCTAAATCCTTAAAACCCAGGAGATGGAGGAAGCCTGTACTCTGAGGTTCTACCTAGCACCACTGCTTTGAGTCTCTGATACATTAACTTCGTTAAGCAACCCACATTCTTTAAAGGTTCCCTGTGTTCTTCGGCAGCTTAGATTGGCACTCCCTGAACCGGTTCTGATTTAAAAGATTTGATGACACATTGGACTACCTTATGACCTCAATACTAGCAGAGCTGTTAGTCAACCATCAAACCAATCTCCATATTTGCAAAAGACTAGCAGAAAGAGATAAAATGAGCAGTTAGAAGGAAGGAACTTTCTACAACCCAGCTGCGGCTAACTCACTGTCTGAACTCAGGCAAACCCTAACCTCTCTGGAACGTGATCAGCTCCTACGGCTGAGTACTGTCTCGCTCTCGCCCTCAGTGTGCCACCTCTCAAGACCTGTCTCTGCTTCAAGGGCAGTGCCACCCCTCAGTGCAGAAGTGTGCATCAGAGTCTTTCTAACCAAACTTGAAACACTTATTTTTCCATCCTAAAAGCAGTCTCTGTTTTTCTTTCCAGACCTTACTTCCAATTATAAATACATAAAATAAAGTAAGGTTTTGACACAGCCCAACATGTGGACAGTGGGCCTTTTGTGGTGGACAGTTTGTCCCTAGCTGGACAGAGAAGGCAACATGCCAGGTGTGATCTGTCTCCTAGCCGTGGTCCTGGTCAGTAAGGAGTGAGGTGTCTTCACACACTGGACAGTCAGGACGATGGTGTGGAATGGGAGCACCAAGGGAGCCACCTTGGAGAAGCTGGGCTGCATAGGACGTTACCTCCCACTGTCATCGGCCCACAGACCCTGAGCCACTGCCTGGCACACAGGACATCCACACTCAGGTTTGGTCTTTCAAATAAAATTTAAAATTTGAATTTGTGTCTAAAACAGCCACATCCGGAAATATTGCCTGTACAACGCTCATCTTCTGAGCACAGCCCAGTTTCAAACGCTACAAAATGATGCAACAGTTCGCCATGTCTCCATGGCCACTGCGAGAGTGTGGTGACAAAAACCTGCTGCTGCTGGAAAGTTCGGGGTTGTGAGATGCAAGCCTTCACAAGAAATAAAAACTAAGGTAACTTCCGATCGATTTCCATGTGGATTATTTTTCTATGTGGGTAAAATAGACACAACATAAAATCTACCATTTCAACAATCCACTAACGTTAAATGCATCACAGACCCTGAAGCCGTCCTCACTAACTTTCCAGAACTTCCCAAGGATCACAAACAGAATCTCTGTAGCCCTTAAATAGTAAGATCCCATTTCCTATCTCAGCCCTTGACAGCCTTTTCTGCTTTCTGTCTGTGTAGATTTGCCTGTTCTAGGTGGCTCAAGCCATTGGAATGGGAACATCTGTCTCTTTGTCCCTGGGTTCTCTCGCTCCAAATCATGTCTTCAAGAGTAGCCCACATCATACCATGGGTCAGAGGAGTTACAGGTTACTGAGTAGCTAATAGTTTCAATCAGCGTAGAATTAATCACAGTCTTAGCGATTTGTTTAAGACATAAACAGAACACTAGTGACACTCTGCTGTCCTCTGTCCTGTTCAGGGAAGAGGGGACAGATACTTCAAAATGATAGTACCTCACTGTGTAGAGAAGGCACCCTAGAGGGCCATTCATCTCTACCTGAGAGACCACATAAGTGCCTGGCAGAACTATCTGGAAAACACTTACACAAGAATCCTTGGACATCCTCCGGGCAGCCGTGATGGGGCCAGTCGGTATACTGCAAATGCCACACTGTCCTTTCCTGTCCAGACAAGAGGTGCTTGACCTTCAAGCCTGTGGTTGCATAGCAACCAGAATCTGTCCGGAACTTTGTTGTGACCTTGAACTTGCCATAGGTGGCTGAGCTGTGCTTGGACCCCAGTTTGGGCCAATATCGGTGGCTTTTGGTCCGTCCGCCCTCCTGAATCACATCAAAAGCAAAAGTGGAAATAAGTCAGGGCTGAGCCTTTATCCTCTTAATCCTAGATCTGAGCGCAGAGGAGAAGACGGAGTTTCTAAGCTATCTCCTCAGGGTCAGGGAGGATGCTTTCGGCTTGGCCAAGGCTGATATTACTTATGGTGACAGTTAAATTGATGGGGAGTTTGGGAATGGTGGGCAGGGTGATCAGACTGCAGCAAGAAAAAGGGAGGTCTCACTTTCCCACAGGGAGCTCCGACTCCAGCCCATGGAGAAGGGAAAGCCACCTACGGCTTTAGGCAGGGACGCAGCAGATTCCAGGGGTCATTGGGCCTGATGATGGGTCCAGGCTCTTCCTAATATACCACACTGACTACCAACACTGTCTTTAGCATCTGGGGCTGACTTCACAGTTTATTCAGCTTGGCTGATGTGTTTTAGTTTGACCTACAACTGAAGCAGAGAACAGCCAGCTACAGCCTCATTTTTTCTATTTTTTTTTCTCCTGTATCATCTTTCCTAAGAATATGTGCTGTGCACCATTTACAGAAGGCCTATTTGGATGTAGCTTAGGGGGAGTGCTTGCCTAGAATGTGCAAGGCTCTGGGTTTGAGGCCTCGCTGCACACAACCGTGTGTGACGGTGCGTGCCTGACACCCCCACACTGGGGAGAATCAGGAAGGATCAGAACTTGGGCACATAGCAAGTCTGAGGCCAGCCTGGGGCTACATGAGGGACCACTTCCCATCTTCACTTTCCTGGGGCAGGGATTACACACGGCTGCTAGCAATCCAAACTCTGGTCTTTACACTTGTCTAGCAGGCACCTCACCAACTGAGCCATCTTCCCAGCCTAGAATTTGCTTTCTTGGTGGTAAGTCCGAGAAAGGGTAAGGAGAGAAGTGACCGGCCTTCGAGAGCCTGACGCCCTCACCAGTATCTTTTCACAGGCAATGCCTAGAACAGTCAGGAGAGGACATGACTTCTTGTCCAAACTCTCTGTTCCCGGCCCCTGCACAACTGTCAGGAAAGGGGCCTCACGATACCAGAATATTGGTAAAAATGCATGAAGCTAGTTCCTTAAATGACCCCAAAAACACAAATTGGAACTTCAGGAGAGGGTCAAAAAAGGTGGGTGGGGCAGATGGTTAGAAACGTTTTGAGAGTCACAAGAGAGGGAACAGCACTTCTCCCCTCCGCAAAGGCAGCGCCCTTGGAGCCAAGAGGATCACACAGAGGTGCATGCCAGTTGGTACAACACTGACAGAGCTCCCTAGCCACAACAGAAAAACTGTGTTTGGCTTGGCAAAGGAAGAAAAGAGCTCCTTCCCCGTCTCCCAGAGGAATAAAACCCTTTCTACAACAGCAGCTCTCGTCTCCTTTCGGCTGATAAGTGCCGTGGTATGGGGGCTGGCGGTGCCTGGGCGGGACGTTGTCTGTTACTCCCAGCTACCCAAATCCCCAGGGCAGGTCACAGTGCTGTGTGGTACACACCGTCCGCTGGATGAACTCAGGCTTGGTCATTTTGATTTTGTGTTGTTTTGTTTTCATTGTAGTGAAGGACGCCACACATGCATATATGCATGAGCGCGCATGCACGCACACACACAGAGTCAAAATCCAAGTGGAAAGGAGAGGAGAAAAAGGCTCCACAGTAAATGAGCTTCATGGGAAAGGTCTATAGGGTGTAGGAAGACGACGGAGACACACGTGGAAAGGAAGGGATCTGCAGAGAACCAGCTGCAGCAGCAGGGAGAGCTGCAGGTACCAGACCATTCTGGCAACCCCGTCTCAGGACAAGGACACTGAGTGTCTACCCTCTTACCTCCTCTGCAGTGACCATGGCAATCACGTTCACTCCCTGTTCCCACACCATCTGCCAGAAGTCGTGGCACGTGTGTGGCAGGGGTCCCTGAGTTGCGATGTAGTGCCATTCTGCCCCACCAACCACCACCTGCAAGCCAAGGAAAGCATCAGTAAGTGAACCCAGGCTGGTATGCTCATCATTTGACTCCCAGCTGGGTGGCAGAGACCCTCAATGGTAATATTTTTGAACCAAGTAGATTAGTGCAATTATCAAAAGCCTCAAGGCCACAAACATCAGGTGAGATGCTCTTGCATCGAAACATTTTTTTGCAGCAAGTCTGTCAAAACATATCTACTTGATCTTTCTTTCTACAGCAAACAATATGTGCAAACTAATACACATTTAAAAAAAATACACCCAGGCTGAGGAGATGGCTCCATGGGCAAACTGTCCGCCTCCTAAGTATGAGACCTGAGCTCAATCCCGAGCACCTGTGTAAGAGCCAGGCATAGAGGTACCCGCCTGCAATCCTAACACTGGCTAGGTGGGGATGGGGATCCCAGGGGCTCACCGGCTAGGCAGTCTAAATGAAACTGATAGCTCTAGGTTCAGTGAGAAATCCTATCTCAAAAGATAAGGTAGAGGGGCTGGTGAAATGGTTCAGACAGTAAAGGCACTTGCCACCAAGTCTGATGACCTGAGTTTGATCCCTAGGACCCGCATGGTGGAAGGAGAGAACCAACTTCTGCAAGTTGTTTTCTGACTCCTCACACATGCACAGACCCAGGAACACAAAATAAAGAAACAAAACGTGATTAAAAAAAAAAAAAAACGTGGAGAGTGATTGAGGAAGATGATACCCAGCGTGTACCTTTGGCCCACATGTGCTCATGTGGGGGAGCACAGACATGTACCCACACGTGCGTATACACGTTCACAAAAATACATAGACAGAGATGCATCGATACACAGTAGCATATGGGCATACTTATGTATAAATTAGCAGAATTTGTTATGAAAGCAATAGTAATGCTCAGTACATTCAATGTACTCGGATATTCCCAGGGGAATATCCACATTTTATTAAAACACATACGATATGACCATTTCATCAGTTTCACGACTACTACTGGGCTGTGTGCGACTCAGTTTGCAGAACAGGTTGTATGGCATCCTTCTAAAAGTAGTATCAATCATGGTGATAAACGTCTATCAGGGAACGACATCTCTTCGGCATAATTCCTTCCTCCTGCCAACCTGTCATAAAGCATGCACAAGTCACTGCTGTGCCTGCAGCTCTGGGGAGCCATGCATGGGAGGGATGTGGTGCACACACGGGCCAGTGGCACAGGATAGTCGGAAACTTCCCCTTGTGCACCACCGCACCCAAATGAAATACCATGGAGTCATATGAAGGGCTCAGACCACGAGGTTCTTCGCCTCGCTCAGGAGACTGTGGACCGTGGGCAGTCGGTGCCGCAGCTGTCAGCACCAGCCGCAGCCACAGATGAGAGACTGGACCTACAGCACAGACTCTTGAGCTGGAATGTGACCTCTGGAGGAACGCTTCCTCCTTCCCTCTTCCACGCCTGTGCCTTGATGCTACAGAGATAGGCCTCTTTACACGTTCATGCAATCCAGACCTCCAGAGAGTTCTAGAAACAACGCCTGTTGTTTGAAGCTTTCCCTCTCATTTATTTTTATGAAACTATATACTAACTTCATTCAAACAAAACCCATGTCCATTACTGTCTCGTTACACAAGACATGTTTAGGTCAAAGCTGGCAAGAAAAGTCCATTTCCAGTACTGGTGGGAGAAAACATTCAGAGACTCACGGGCTAAGAGTCTGGTTTGTCTGTGGAATTGTGATTTTAAACATTAGCCTTTTTGGCACCCAACATATAGGAACCATCAATCCTTTCAGCAAACACCACTGCCTGGGGCCTTATAGCATCCTCCAAGCACTGACAGGAGGGTATTAAAAGCTGCATTAAAAACAAACAACCAGTGCCACCGAGGTAGATTCACAGATGGGATCCACCTCTGGAGCAAATAAATCTCTCTTCTATGTTAATGGCTGCTTGGAACCCAGGGGAGAAAACAGTGGCAAAACACATAACTCCGTTCCAAAAACACAAGGACAAGTTTCTGCAAGCTCTAGGGATCTCTGAAACGCAGCCATGTCTACGCCGGATCCGCACAGTGAAATGCGGGCCTGAGAGAACGCTACAGAAGGGGAGGCATCTTGGGTAACAATACCCGACAGGCACCATTTCTACAGAGTGACAGCTGTTTCCAGAGAGCAGATGGGAAATGGGGAAGAAACTTGGCGGCAGGAAGAGGCCAGGAGGATGTCGCTACGTAAGATTTTCATGGGCACTCTATGGAAGCAGCTGTGTCACCCACCACATCTCTGATGCGCTACTCTGCCCATAATCTGAGAACATCACCCTTTACTGAGGGGCTCCTTCATTACCTTATCGCTTTTGTTCCCATTCTCAAATACAGGAGGAAAAATGCCTATGTGACCAATGTGTATACATAGGTGCTCACTACTCCCCGTGTACAGAAACACTATGCCCATCCACACCACACTCTTCATACGCTGCACGGAGGCTCTACGTGGTACACAGTCAGATAGGAGGTTCTACGTGGTACACAGTCAGACACCTAACTACATTTTAAAGGGTCAAAGGAACCCTCTAATACTTCTGTTGCCCTTGAAAAGTTCAAAGAAGAAGTTAACTAATAGCCAAGGCTGGAAGCAGGCATCCAAGGCAACTCACAAGAGATGATTCAGGTGAAGTCCGTGTTGCTTAAAAACATCCTAGACCAACTGACTCACTAAAAGCAGTCAAACACATTCTTAGACTTCAGAGTCATATGCTAAGTAAATATGCCGAGTTGGTAGGAATACTGGGGAAGATAGGCTGCTTAGGAAATCTTTCACCATAGGCAATCATGTGTCCAAAGCTCTGAACACTAGCTATGTCATGAGATATAAAGGTGTGAAGTATTTGAAATCTTATAAACCGTGAACTGGAGAAATGGATAAAAGGTTAAGAGCACTGGCTGCTCTTGCAGAGGACCTGGGTTTGGTTCTCAGCACCCACATGGCAGCCCATAACTACCTGCAACTCCATCTCCAGGAGATCCAATATCCTCTTCTTGACTCTTTGGGTACTAGGCATGCAAGAGAAATCTTGCATACCTGTTTCCTGACTCTAACAGGACAAGTCTCTCAGACTCAAGAAGAGCCATGTGATTGTGGTTAGTGTATAAATTTCTCCACTCTCATAACAAACACTGAGAATAGGGGCTTTGGCTCTAAAGTGAATTACCCGTAGAACTAGAAAGAAGAGGTGCTAGTTTCTGGTGCTATCGAACAGGATTAAAATCATCTATGACAATAAAACATAAGACTGTCCCAAAGGCTCCACCACCTGCTAATTACAAACCAAAGAGCACAATTCCATCTCCCACAGTTTAGCTTCAGAGAGAACAAGCTCAGTCCTCTGTGGTAAGTATGCTTCAGAAGGACCCAACCTCGGTTCCCCCTAGGGCTGATAGACTCAGTTCTCCCTGCAAGGAACAACACCCCTTCCAGCTAACTAAGTATCAGCACTCAAACCATTCTCTGAGGGGCTGAGGGCAAGCCTGTGGCCCAGACAGGTACTCTCCCTGGATCTTTTCCTTGGGCCCAGCAGCCCTGAGCACAGCTCCCCATGCACCCCGCCTCGCACCTTGATGTGGGAAGCATTGATGTAGCCCGTGTTGTTCTCTTTGGTTGGGATGAGCTCTACACGATTCTCCTCGTAAGGGACAACTTCGCGGATGCGGCTGCGCTCAGCATTTTCCGGCAGAGCTGCGGTGCTGAAAACGCCATTGGCCTTTTTGTTAGGGATCTGCTCATACTCTGTGAACACCATCCCGTCTTCTAGCTTCTTCCTCAGGGTTCTGAGCTGCAAGAGACATGAATCCACTGTCAGCTCTCTGGATGTCCATGGAGCAACCTGACCTGTTTGCATATTCACAGATTCGGGTTGAGAGATGTAACTAACATGGCAGTGGTCACAACACTAACCATGCTGCTAGTCTCTCTTGTTTGACAACCAATTCACTTTGAATTCATGCCATAAACTGACATCCGCAAAGACAGGTTAAAGTTGAAATTCAAAAGGAAGACTTTTACTAACACCTGTCTAAGAATCTTTACTGATAAGGAAAGTGTCCATCTTAACTAGTCAAACGTATACTCTCACCCCTGTTTCTATTGAACTAAAAAGAAAAAAAAAATTGGGGAGGTCTTTTTGAGAGAGGGTCTCCTGGTAGCCCGAGCTGGACTGGAACTATGTAGCCCACACTGGCCTTGAATTCACAAAGATCTGCCTGCCTCTGCCTCCCAAGCTGGGATTAAAGGTGTGTGTCACCATGGCCTTTAGTGAACTAAATTTTAAGTTGGTATGGTCCACAGTTGTAAAACTCTGAGGATTAATCCACACATAATATCCCCCCTTTTTTTTTCTTTCTTGGCTGAATTACAAAGTTTCATTACTTGGTTCTAATTGGAAGAATGTCCCTTTTAACCCTAAAAGCATTCTAATAAACACCCTAAAATGTTATTCACACCCCATTAAACTTAGACAGCTGGCTTCTAGACCTGACGGCATGCCCAGCACCTACAGGGCAATTCTCTACTTCTACAACCCCAAACCACAGTCACCACGATGCACAACTGAATGACTATAAATCAGTATCATCCTAGAGTCATGGAAGGGATGACAACAGCCCTATGGCCTTGGATGAGAACCCTGCTTCCTAGGAAACGGCAGTTACCAAAAGCTTCAGAGCTTAAAAAAAAAAATCTTAATTTTCTCATTTTACAAAAAAAGGAATTATCAGTCAGGTGTGGTGGCACACCTTTAGTCCCAGCACTTGGGAGGCAGAGGCAGATGAGATGAGGCCAGTCTGGTCTCCACAGTGAATTTCAGGTCAGCTGGGGCTACAGGGAGACCTGTCTCCAAAGGAAAAAACAAAATACTAAGTTTTCTGCTCTTATAGAAACATGATTTAATTGCAAGAAAGGAAGACTTTTTTCTTTTATTTTTTTTGAGATGGTCTTATTATGTAACCCTGGTCAGCCTGGAACTCACTATGTAGAGCATGTTGACCTCCAACTTATTGATTACTGGGATTAAAGGTATGCCCCATCATTCCTCAGTATATATCAAATTAGTGCATCGCTGAACTATATGAGGCAAACAAATCTACCAATCTCATTAGTAAATTTGCATTCGTCCTTAATAAATATTAATATTACATGTACGTGTGTGTGTACGTATGCTGAATTGTTACAAATTTCCTTATGATTAAGAAAGGAAAGACATAAATGAAATAAAATTAAGTGACTGAGCCAAGGTCATAAATCTTGTTAGAGACTAGTCTTTGTTTGAAACATTTTCTGGGGGGAAAGAAGCAAGCTATGTGAAGGTCGGAGGACAATTTGTAGGAGTTGGTTCTCTCCTTCTACCTGGATCTCTCCTCCCACCAAGCAAGATCCAGGAACTGAACTCAGGTCTTCTGTCATGCTTGGCAGCAAGCACCCTTATACACTGAACTATTTGGCCAGCCCTGGGGCTATAATTCTTAATCAAGATCAATAACCCAACTTGATAAAGAGTGGAGACAAGAGTGAAGAAACACAAGATCTTGGAAAGGTTTGGTTTTAATATAACATACTCAGATCAGGTCTTTGTTATCTGATTGAAGAATTAACCTATCAGGCCAATAGCACTGCATGTCCAGGCGAAGCTGGAGCTCTGGAGTCCAGACAGCACAGAGAATGAGTCACACCTGACAAGCCCGGCACTTACCCTCTCGTCTATGGGAGCTCGGGTGGCATCGTGTCGGCTGTCTTCTCGCCCTGAGACCCGGGCCACCGAGAGCCCATTCAGTGCTGCCAACATCAGCGGCCTCTTCTGTGCCTCCAGGCCCGCCATCTTCTGCTTCTCCAGATTCTTTCAGCAAGAAAAGACACGTTCTCATTGTTTACAATTCCAGTGGAAGGTTGGAATGCGTTTTAATCTCCCCAAATCTGTAACTCCCCAGCCAAGGAATGTAGACATTCACCATCCGCAGGGCAAATTCAAACAGAGCCTTTCCATGATGCCTACTGTGCCCAGGGCAAGCCAGTTCCTCCAGGACCCTTGAGCTTTCATTAATTAATTCATTCATTAAAAGGATAAATAACAGACTCCCAAATATACCTTGCCATGGCTTTGTAAGAGAATAAAAAAGGAGATTCACATAATATCCCCCAAAGTAAGGGCTGAAATAGAATAAGGAGAACAGAGGGAGAATTACATGAGTCATTCGGTCCAATCACAAGGAAAAGCTTTTTATACCACTAAATGGTCTAAAACTTGTCAGCTGTTACAGTGATTAAAAGATTCGTACACACAAAAGTAAGAGAGCAGTGCACTAGTTTCTAACCCGAGGGGCTCAGACTGAAGATCTGAACCTCATACCTATTTCCAGTCGCTCGGACCCCTGCTCTGCCACACCCAGAACGGCAGCTAATATGGCTGAGCAAAGTCCTCACCACCAGAGGGGGCTATGAGAGACGAAACCCCAGACCTTTACCCTTCATGCTCCATCCAGCGTATCCAAAATCACCAGCTCAACTAGTGACTACCACCTGTCACCGGAGGGGCCGTTACAGGGGGACATGAACTGGACCGACTGTCCTCCCCCTCCCCTGTGGTCTGGACCTATACAGTCAGGGCTGGAAGCCAAGTCTACTTCTGGGCATCCCTGTGACCGTGGAACCAGCAGAGGTATGAAAACTCTCCCTGCCCACTTCTGGCTGCCCACTGTGCGTATCTCCTGAAAATCATTTTGTCTTAGACATTCTGGGAAGGAAAGGCGAAGTTCGCTGAACACAGAAACAGGTGAGTTTGAACAAGATGGGCATTTTGATGGAACCTGGAGCAAAACCCGTTTGTAGATTCCTTTGATGGCCAAAGGTGAAGTGGGTGGCCTGGTTTCTTATACTACCACTTATAAATTCACTCCTCAAGAGTGCCGTAATAGAGCCACGGTCCTGGTAAGCCACACAGACGAGGTGGATGATTCTATCTGGGGGTGACCAGCAACTGTCCCAAAGTCACTCACGACGGGCAGGAAGCCTCGGTGAGGCCTGTTACCAACAGATCACCTGTTCCAGTTTCAGGCTAAAGCAGGGGCAGCCCCGGGTGCATCCCGGAGGATGAGCTGTGAGTATGGGAGGGGCAACAGAAGGGCAGCTGTGGACCCACAGCCAGGAGGAAGCTCCCAGAACAGCCCTGGGGTCTCCGTGCCAGGCAGCGCCTGGAGGACGGCTCTGGGTTTCAGGTTCTGGTCTCAGTGCAATTTTGTGAACGATAATTTTCTCTCATCCCGTCTTTTCACTGGAATTCTGAAACGTTTCAAAGGCTCTGCTCTAGCTTGGTTTTTGAGAAAGGGCCTCACTATGTAGCCCTGGCTGGCTTCAACTTGTAGCAATCCTCCTGTCTCTGCCTCCAGAGGGCTGGGGTTGACATTCTTGGTAAAGGCCCACTGCCCGCCTGGGAAGAACTGGGCCAGTGGTAAGTGCATTAAGTCTCCTAGGGTGCAGGTGCTCACTCACCCCCCAGCTTTTAACTAGGGACAGAAACCAAATGCTGGAGATCTAAGCTAGTGGTCTCTGCCCTCTGCACCTTGGTTAGGGGCTGGAATCTGGAAGCGCCTATAAGGTGGCGCAGGACTGAAGGAGGAGCACCCAAGCAAGCACCGGAGAATGGGGAGCACCGCCCAGAGGGCAAGTGCTCACCGCACCTGTCCCCTCCCACCACAGTGAACACTGGCTTGAGATTTCTCTAGCAAGAGAGTCTAGGACGATTGCAGCAGTGTCCTCTATGATCCTCTCCAGCACACAGACAATAGCAGAGGACCATCCAAGCTGCGTGCTGCTGCCTAGGCCAGCGGGTGAGACTACCTACAAACTGAAGTCAAAGATTCATCTTGGGTGCTGGAGTCGCTGGCATGGCCATCGTGCTTGGCCCACTCAGGTTCCCTGAGGTCAGGACACTAACCAGGGCTAGCAGTCCTTAAATTCCTAAGCATGTGGCGGGGGGTGAAAGGGTATAATGAGGACAGGCAAGAAGGCATGGGGCACAGTCCTAAACTAAAAGCCAGCAGGTAAATGCTGCCACTTGCTACAAGGCACAAGCACAGAATGACACAGCACATGAGTCCTTGCCTTGATGCAGGATGCTCCAAGAAGGTTACCTGAGCCATGATTCCAGTTACAGTCTGCTTGTTTATCATAGGGAATAAGAGAAGAGGATGAGGATGGCAGGATGAGGGGCTGAACGCATACACTAATGGGCTCCTGAAGCGAAGGCCCTCTTCAAGAGGCCTGGGACCAAGAAGTACAGGAAAATTTCTTTATACCCATGGGTTATTTTTTTTTTTAATCTGGGCAAGCTCATTTCCTCATGGGATCCACCTTCTATTTTACTCCATCCCCAGCTAAAGGTTTCCTGGTGGGTTTTGTTTTGTTTTGTTCTGTTGCCAGAGGCACAAACTTCATAATTTCCTTCTCCATTTGCAAAACCTAGGAATGTGTGTCTGCAATGACTCCCATGACTATCCTACTGAGGGCCAGAACTGGGGGCTAAGTCTCCTTTAGGCTCCTGTAAAGTGATGAGGATGCTTCCCGTCTCTGGATCCAGCACCATGGCTTCCAGAGAGCCTTGGCCCTAGAGTCTACTGACCTCCATCAGAGCAAACGCACGACTGAAACTCTTCCGAGTTCCTAGAGAAGGCCTGATGGCACAGCGGCCTACTGAAGGGAGTGGCAAACGAGTCAGGTGGGGCTCGAGCGGCTGCGTAATGAAAGGGTTCAGTTAAGGAGGTGAGGACTTCCAGGGGAAGCAGCAGTGGAGGGCTTTTGTTCTTATTTTGTTTTAGCAGCAACTACAAGTCAACAATGTTCTTATTAATAAGAGATGTTTATTTTGTTCTTTTATACACATGTGTTACATATAAGTCTTGCTCTAACAACAGCACTGGACTCCTACACTGTACACATCCTAATAAAGAGTTCTTTGCAATTCTAACACTGCGTCATGTCGTCAAGTGTAGTATGTTTGGATGTACAATGTATGTGTACATGTTGTAAACTGTTTATAGGATAACTCTGATGGAGAACTGAAGCTGAGTAGCCAACCCCCAAGTAACTTTCCAACTACTAAAATGTTCTGGACTTTGTGGTAAATATCTATTGAGAGAGAATATGAAAATAAAGTCAGGCTTGTTGACAGTCCAGACAATACGGCAAGCTATCTTCACACAGAACTATACAGAAAGCCATGTTCTGTGGAGTTATTTGTTCTTTTATTATGTAATTGGGGAAGGGGGGAGGAAATCCTTGCTCACCTTCAAAAATACATAACAACAAAAAGCGTTAGGAGATGTAAGGAGGCTGGTCTCTAGCTGCTCACATAAGTGGAAGTCTGAGTCCTCCGTAAGCACCGGGACTCTGGGCTCAGTAACACCCCGACTCAGTTCCAGCACTCAGTACCAAGCCCACCTGACAAGCCATGAAGGACACGGAATGGAAGGTGTTAAGTGAAAGGACAAAACCCAACATCTGGTACCACTGCCACTCCCTGCGAAGTGCCCACCGCCTCTTAGGACCCCATGCGCTCCCTGATGCCTCCCTCCTCAGGGCTTTCAGCTCCTGTGCTCCCCGCCACCAAGGCCCTGGGAGCGGGGACACTCACCCTAATCATCATTTCTCTCTCTATAATGCTGTCCTCCAGGGAGAACATCTCTGACACGGGTCTCTCCTTCACAGGTTCTTTCTTGACCCGCTCTTTCACGCTGGTCAGGTCAGGCTCAGAGATGGAGGGGCCCAGAGAGGCCCCGTTGACAGCCAGCTGCTCAGCCCTGCTGACACTGAGGGCCTTGGCTGGCCCATGCCTCAGCACCCTGGCCCTGGTCACAGCAGGAACGAGGGTCCCTTGGTCCTGCCTCAGTGCCCCGTTGCTGACACTTTTCCTTGGCCCAGGGTACTCGGGCGGGGGCCTGTTGGGAATCCGAGCCAGGGCGGCCTGCAGTTGGGCACTGTACTCCACTTTCTCCTGCAGTGCGGGGATGCGGGGCACGGCCTCGGGGGCCTCCTCCTCCTCCTCGCTCTCACTGCTGTGGATCAGCATGGTGGCATCTGAGGACGTCTTCTTGTGGTGATACCGGGGGAGCCCGTGCAGTTCACGGCCGCCCACCTCCTCGGGCGGGCCCTGCTCCCGGAGTGTGTTGCGACGGGCCATGGGGATGTGGAGTGACTTCAGCGTCATGGCTTCCATGCCCCGCACCATGCTGTTCATCACCTCCAGGCTGTGGCGCTTGTTCACCGTGCCATGGTGCTTGGTGGCTGTAAGGGGCTCACTCACCTCCTGCAGAGACTGATGGACCACGGGAGAGCTGTCCTCTTGGAAGGTCTTCACGGACAGCTGGACCTTCCGCGTCACCAGGTCAGGGCTGCTGCCGCTGACGTACTTGTGACGGTGGCTGGCAAGGTCTGGGGTGCTGGTGGCAGGGCGGGGCCGAGGGTAGGGAGGCGGTGGCCTGAAGAGATGGTTCTTGAGCATATGGGCAGTACTGTAGTTGTGAGGCCCTTGGAGCTGCATGTTGGCCAGTTCTGGGGTGCTCACTGTGTGTGAGATGGCACTGGGCCCTGGCTTGCTGGGCACCGTGCTGTTCTTGGGGTTCATCTGGTCGGACGGACCAACAAGTTTGTGACCATAGCCGCCACGGGGCATATACGGGACCGTGTAGGGATGCCGCTCCCCCATCTCTGGCTGGCTGTACACCAGCTCCTCTGGCTGGTTGTAGGCATGGGTATTGATGATGTTGAGGTTTCGCAGAGACTGGCTCTGGCTGTCCGCATACATCAGCCCTCTCTTCATCTGTCGCATGACTGTCTCGTAATCTGGAGTCGGCCTGTAGGACGGCACGATGATGGCGCTGTGCCGGTGGCTGGGGATGTAGTCGGCACGCATGATGTCACTCCCGGGGATGCTGAGGTTGGAGGACACGGGAGAGGCCTGGATGAAGCTCTGTGAGCAGTTGAGGGAGTTGACACTGTGAACGCTGCACACGCTGCCATTGGTGATCGTACCGTTTAAGTAGTTCAAGTCCAGGCTGTTGTGAGAATTACAATACAAGGCTTCCTCATTCCCATGGAAAATGCTGTCTGCAGGAAGTGAGACAGGGGAATGTGAACCATCGCACCACCCTGCGGTGACTTAATTTAAATAAGTCATCAGAAGTCCCATGATCCCCACCCACACATGCCACCAAAGACCTGGCACCCTAGATCAAGATCTCCATGTACAGAACACTTCAGAGAACACCGAAAATAAGTGTGCAAAGGGGGTCGCCCAGGTCCATTTCCAGGTTTACTATAATTAGACCCCAACATGCCTTCTTCTAGCCCCGTCTTTGGAGTCAATCTCAGTAAAAATGAATAACAGTCAAAAGAAGTTCCCAAACAGCTACAAAAACTGACTTTTAAAATCCATTTTCACATGTGTACATCCATGTCTGCATGTGTGTGGGTGCACGTACATGTGTGGGTGCGTGTACATGTGTGTGGGTGCGTGTACGTGTGTGGGTGCATGTACATGTGTGGGGGTGCGTTACGTGTGTGGGCGCGTGTACATGTGTGTGGGTGCGTGTACGTGTGTGGGTGCATGTACATGTGTGTGGGTGCGTGTACGTGTGTGGGTGCATGTACATGTGTGGGGGTGCGTTACGTGTGTGGGTGCGTGTACATGTGTGTGGGTGCGTGTACGTGTGTGGGTGCATGTACATGTGTGTGGGTGCATGAACACGTGTGTGGGTGTGTGTACATGCGTGTGGGTGTGCGTACATGCGTGTGTGTGCATGTGTGTGCGTGGGTGCGTGTACATGTGTGTGGGTGCATGAACATGTGTGTGCCCACATGTATGTGGGATGCCTGAGGTTGGTGTTAAGACTCATCCCTGATGGCTCTTCTACCTTATTCGTTGAGGCAGGTTTCTGTCAATCACACCAGAGCTCCCCAGTATGGATAGTCTTGCTAGCCAAGCCTTCCAAGGTGGCCTCCCTGTTCACCCAGCATTAGTGAGGGTTCTGGAGTTCCAAACTCTGGGCCTCATGTTGCACTATAAGCACCTTGGCTACTGACTACCTCCCCAAAGCTACAAACATCAGTTTCTAAAGTCAGGCCCAATCTGAGTACCCAGTGTTCCTCTCCCATGCACAAAGGCACCCTAGGCCAGACTCTTGCCAATACATTTTTCTGTGACTGAAATACAGCCATACTGTCTCATGAGCAGAAGGAGACAAAAGACAGATTAAAAACATCCACTGGGAGCTGGAGAGAGGCTAAGTGCTCTTACAGAGAGATCCTGGTTTCAGTTCCCAGCACCCATATGGTGGCTCAAAACCATCTGTAACTCCAGTTCCAAGGGATCTGACCTCTTCTGGCTTCTGTGGTTACCAGGCAACCATGTGGCACATACATACCAACACTCATACAATAAAAGTAAGTAAATCTTTAAAGACATCCAGTTGTCAGAAAAGGAGGTGTGGATACAGTGATCACCCGTGACAAGAAAAGAGGAAAACAGAGATCAAGTTGTGAGGGATTACCCACCTCTAACGAGGCTGCTGCTTGCCCCCGTCAGGCTGTTTGGAAATATACTTTGCACTAAATAGCCTTGCCTTAGATTTTGTGCTTAAACTTTCAAATTGTAGCAGCTTCAGAACAGTCCCCAAGGAGGGGGTAACAGACACCTGTACCTCATTTAACACGTCAACAACCATGGCTTTCAACCATCTTTTCTGAGATGTAGTTAGTACACTAATAAAAAGAGGTACATTTAGTTGGGGAGATGGCTCAGTTGGTCAAGAGCCTGCCACGCAAGGACAAGGACCTGACTTCAGATCCTCAGCACCCATAAAAGAATGCTGGGCATTATCACTCAGATCTGTAACCCTGGTGTTAGGGGCAGAGATGGAGGGTTCCTCAGAGCTCACTGGATAGTCAGTCTAGTTGACCAGTCCACACAGAGTTCAGTGGCAGACTGTTTCAAAAGTTGGAAAGCGATGGGACAGACACCCACCATAGACTCCTGGCCTCCATACATACATTCACTACAAACACACACACTTGTACACACACACCTGTACACACACGCATGCACAGAGAGAGAGTTAGCTAGTTTGTTAGTTAATTAGTTTTCCTATCCTGTTTCCATATCTAGAAAATAGAGACAATAACACCTTGGGCTTATTTTGAGGGTTAAATGAGGCCATACAGCAAGCCCTTAGACTGGCACCTCATAACTGCTCTACACACATTAGTTATTATGCTGCCCACTGAGAAAGGGCCTGAAGGGAAGATCCGGCAAAGCTGAAAGATAGGATGGGCGTGTTTGTCTCTGTTAATCATCACCACAAAGCTGCTCTAAGCTCCTGACGCTGGCAATGGAGGTAAGGTGCACGCAGGTGGGCTGGCCTGTCACTCTCCAACTTAGGCCCGTTTGGAATGGGAGCAGAAGGCAAGGAGATAAGGACGTGTCCACTGCCTTGGCTTCACCCCCTGGGTCAATCATATCTGGAGGGTTTTTCTTTTAGGCTGAAGCTGATAGGCTAAGCCTTTCCCACATCAAGCTGCCGGCTACCAAACCTCAGCCAATGACAAAATTAAAATGAAGTCATCACCCCCATTTAGAAGCAAGCTTCTTTGCCACTTCCTGATACCCACCCTTTCATTTCACAGAGAGGGAAAGCCGCGATACCTTGTGAAGTGTGAGTTTCCGAGTAGTGCTCGCCACACTGCACGTGCACAGGAGGAAGGATGTACGGCTGCTGCCTCGGCTGAAACAAAGGAGACAGAGCTGTGGAAGCCACACAGATGGTGGGGAGACCCTGGAGAAGCAGCCCAGACCACGGACGCACACTGCAGACCACCTCCCCTCCAAACCACCTCTTCAGTTAGCTGAGCTCCCTTCTCACACTTAACTGGGGCCTGGAGAACCACGCGGTAGACTCAATGTCAGAGAGAGAGGTGTAGCTATTCATTATTATTCTAATGTACTTGCTGAGTTCTGTAGGCCTTAACAGGGAAAGTCAGGACAGGTGGATCCTGAAGAATAACCCATCCAAGAAACAGCAAAGAGGAAAGCTCCTTTGTTCTATTCAAGACTGGCTCCCTTCTGGACCCACAAGCTCCTACATACAGCACAGCCCATGACTCCACAGGAAGTTCACACAGGACCAGGGGTCATGTTAAAATTGGGATGAACTGACACAGAAATCCAAAATTTCTGTGAGGGTGTGGTCTCAAGGCCTTAAGTGGGAATGTCCAGACAGGGATTCTCCTCCATCAACACTTCCACCCCCTCTTCAATGCAGAATCTTCCCCACTGACTCAACATGGCCATTTAGGTCACTTTGAAATGAATCACTTCCTGCTGAAGAAAAGGGTAAAATTTTTAGATATTTGATGTGAGAAGAAAACAAATGCACTGAGTTTAAGCAACTAAACAAGATGATCCAGCTCCTATTTCTGTTAGCCTCACGGCATTCAGCAGCCGTTGATTCCAGCACTTACGAGGCAGGGGCAGACAGATCTCTGTGAGTTTAAGGCCAACCTGGTCTACAGAAGGAGTTCCAGGTCAGCCAAGGATACACAGCGAGTCCCTGTCTCAAAAAGAGGAATTATTGATTGAGTAGAAAAAGAGAATGTTTAATCAGCACAGAGGAAGCCAAGGCGCTGTGTACCCGCAGGGGTCCCAGGGGCTCTGTGACTTTCATGGGAGGGAGAGGAGAAGGCTGGGGATACTTCCACTGCAGATACAGCCTGGGCTCCCAAAGGGTTTGCAACAAAGGAGGCCATGCAAACAAGGACCCCAAACCTACAGGAGTCAGGGGAGAAAGGAAAAGTGAAACCCAAGTTCCAGGTGCCAAGAAAGGGAGTTCTTTTCAGCTCTAAATATTCCGGCAAGTTCAGGTGGATCATCTTAAGAGTAAACTTCAGATGTTTAAACTTAAGAGTTTCAAAATAGGTTCCCTTTTATTGGCAATACATAATTCAACTAAAGTGTTCCGGAGTAGAACCATCAGCTCTCATGTTTAAAAAAAACCTCTGGAAGAATTTGTATGGGAGGGAGAGGGGAACACAAGGCCACGTGGTTCACTGCCTCCCCCCGCCTTTTTTTTTTTTTTTTAAATTCTTTCAGTGATTTTATGAACTGCAGCAAGCGCACAGGCAAAGGGCTAATCCTTCAAACACCATTTCTTGTCATATTCTTTCATTTCTTCTTTTTTTTTGAGGAGGGGTGTTGGGGATGGGACCACCCAGGGTCACGTCACCTCTCACATGCTAGGCAAATGCTCTACCACTGAGCTATGCCTCCAACCCTTACTTCAATTCTTCCTTTTAATTTGTTTATTTCATTTAATATTCAACTTTTGTCAGACTGAATGCCATAACATAGACATTGTAAGACACAGAGAGAAAAACAGAAATTGGCAAGGAAGCCAAAGAAGGTCATCAGCAAGGAAACCTTGAGACACTGGTTCCTGGTCTCTCCCTCATAAGGAACTCTTGGGGAGTGGGCAGGATGGAGATGGAACTCGCAAGCTCTCAATCAGGCTCTCTGGAGACTGATCTCCCAAAGTGGGGGCTCTGCCTGCATTTCCTCTGGATAATGAGGATGTGGTAAGATCCTAAGATCACCTGCAAACAGAGCCTGTCGCTGGAGTTTAACAGGATCTCAATAAGGACAAGGAAGTTTGAGGAGGAGAGGAGGACCCCCGCCCCAGCAGGGAAGGGAAGAACGAAGACGCAGAGCGGCCACCGCCAAAGCGTCCTGGTGCTCCAGAGGAAGCGCAGGGGAGTCCTCCCAGATCCCCAAAGCAGAGAACCACCAGCAACAGCCACCTGGGATCAGGAACTCCCACGTGGCTCAACCTCAGAATCTAAGAGACTGTCCATGCGCTTCCCAGGAAAAAAAGAATGGTTTTCAAAACTTACTAAAAGAGATGTGCAGGGGTACACAATGAAAACAGAGAAGACTTGTTTAGCGCTCCTATCCGCACACTCAAAGGAACCGTTCGCCAAGAAAAGCAAAACGGCCACAAATCTGTCTTGTCTGTGTATAAAATGTCAAACCTAAAATGTCAGAAATGTGACAAAACAAGCAAAAAACTTTAAAGAAAAATAAGTCCTCAGATCTCTTATCTCACACCCTAGAGTAATCCTCAAAATGTAACAGCCTAAGACAGTATGCATGAATGGAAAAAAACCCATTCACATCACAAAGGAAACAGCTAAGGAAAGAATAGAAAAAAACAGCTCAAGGTTGGGGCAGTGTGGATCAGTTTCAACTTTACTGGCTAAAACCCGAAATTAAGAAGGATGTCCCAACCATTTTCTGCACTGAAACTTCTGAGCCTGTTAACTCATTCAACGGCCACTCATTTAGGAAGCGTCTTCTGACAAGTTCTCCTTGGCAACGAAGGCAGCAGAAACCTGTGGTGCTCACAGCAGAAGACGTGTGACCAGAACAGAGGAGTAGGTATGGGAAACAAGCGGCAGGTTGCAGACTGAAGGGGCGCGGTTGCTCTGGACCAGGGTAAGACAGGGACGTACCTTGAACACTGCACAGAAGAGGGGTGTGGACAGTACAGGGGCCACAAGGACTTTCCACAAGTCTCCTGCGTGTGACTGATGGTCCTCTATACTCAACGAATCTCCCTCGCTCGTGATGTCCTCGTTACCTCCCCTCACAGCCATAATAGAACCCTCCATCCCACAGCCAGACCCATGACGAAGGGTTTGCTCTGTACCTACCAGTGAGGACCTGCTCCAGGTGGGCTGGCGTCTGATGGGGGGTGGAGAATTTGACTGTCTACATGAAAAATTGAAATAAGAACAACCATTATCACTGACCAGATATAAAAAAGATCAGACGGCGGAAACGAGAAGGGGAAACAGATGATATTGATATTTATCCCCCAACAGGAACACCGCTTGCTTCTGGGTGTCGGTACTAACAATCTTGATATCCATTTTTATTTTCCTCATTATTCTCAAAATATTTGGAACATACACTATTTCTGTAATGCTTTGCCCACTAATACTAAAAGAATGAGGCTTACTTCTAAAGAAATATTATGAGAGAAACAGAAGACTAGACAACATCATCATTATACAGATTTCTAAAAACAATGTACAGCATGTACCTGTGTTATGTGCAAGGTCTCTTGTTATAAAAATATTTTGAAAATGCTTCCAGTTCAAATGAAATTCCAAAATAGAGAAAATGTTTTTCAGTATGAGCTTATAAAGATAATACATACTACAAATAGTTTCAAAATAGGTCCCTTTTTGAAAAACTCTCTGTCCCAGTGCTTGGGGGTCAGAACCACTGCCCACTCGGCAAGCGCTCAATAACTGAGCTCTACCCCCAGCCCAGGGGTCCTTTAGAGAGAGATGACAACACAGATTAAACACTACAACCCACAGAGTAAGCATGAGTGGGAACAGGGCATCCAGTCCTGAGAAAGAATGCCAGGAGGTCTGGGGGTGTCCCGAACGCCACATAGTGTTCTCTCTGGCCACCAACATTTAAATAAAAAACAAAGGAAAAAAAAAAACGATGCAGACTTTTCATCAGGCTAAAATGACTTCTTCAACTGAAAGACTGTCCTTATTTTGTGATTTTAGCCATCCTACCTGGTTGGTAATAAAACACCAGTGCCCTGGTGGAACAGTGGAGACAATATAGAAGGGTCGGAATGTTTTAACAACTGGAAATATAACCTTATCATGTTAAACATGTTCCTCCCAATCTTCCTCCCCAGGTCAAAGGCATGGGAATGAGACTCCTGGAGGGGGTGTCCAGGGGACAAGGACCAGTTCTGGAGAAGACTCTGCCACGGCAAGCCTTAGGGGAGAGAGAGTTATCGAGCCCTGCAAAAGGAGACAGTGCTCCTCCAAGAAAAAGAAAACTCTAGAGGGATGCTCTAGCCTTGAATTATCTGCAGCTTAACATCCATGTGGAACAAGAAAGGCGGGCTAGCACAGAAGCCAAGTTCCCCTTTTTCAGGGTAACAGGATTTTTACCAATATTAGAAAAGACCACAAAAGAAATGCAAATACTCAATAAACACAGCAGCAAAACCCTTTGCCGACAAATGGTTAAACCAGAAGGCTGCAAAAGGGTTCCTAATCTACTGGAAAGAAGTCAACTCCGGAACCCTTGTTTGTGACAAGGTCACCCTCCAAAGGTCAAGGACAAGAGCAGAATAGAACTATGTGTGTGGGGTGCATGTGACAACAGGTCCATAAGAAGACATGGTGGTTTGGCTTGCCCCCACCTAGCTCAGCCCTCTGATTCAATAGCTCTGTTGGCGGTCCTAGACTATCTGATGTACTTTTAGACCTGAGTGATGACCAGCTGTAGTGCCTGGTTTGAAACAGACTATACCATATGGAGGGAAAAAATTCTGCCTTGCTCTGGGGCTCCAGTTCTGAAAGCTGTCTTCTCCAGCAGCATCTGCCGCCCAGCAATATCCTGCCCCTCTTGGATGTGCCCATTACGGGAACTGAAAGGCAGCTCGTTTCTCAAATTTACATCCCTGACACTCTTTGAACCAAAATTAAACACCTTGGGGGCCCAAGTGGCAAATGTGTCCTCTGCTGAGGAACAGTGTTTGAAGGCGACCGGGGTAAAGACAGCAGAGTGCCCTCGGCACGCCACCTCCAAGGTCAGGCCACAAGGAAGTGCCCTCAATCAAACTCCGCTTTATCATCTTTATTTCCCAGCTAAATTAAAAAGACACACAGACGCGTGCCATCTCGGAGTGCCTTCCGAATTCCCCTCTAATTACCCTGGCCTCTCGTTTGCAGTCAGATGGCACGACCCAGGAGCGCACGCAGGGTTAGCCAACTGTGAGCGGAAAGAGGCCGAGCACGGAGACAGCATCTTCCTTTTTAAGTTGGCTCACCACTCCGCTCCCCACTTCTGAACACACTCCACATCTAACACAGAGGCACCTGGGTAAATTGGGAGCAGCTCGGTTCTTCCGAACTCAGAGCCGAGTGTCAGAAAGGCACTGATGTGGCCCACCCGTCCGAGCAGTTAAGCACTGACAGTCAATTTGTGAGTGATTTTCTCTCTAGGCTCATGGACGGCAGTAGACAGTCTTCATCGTTAAAGTCCTGTCACTCCTGACTGACTTTAACCTCTCCTTCGCCTTCTACAAAAATCGAGGGAAAGAGCGGGTGGAAACTGATCCGCAACTTGGAAGAAGCACACGACTTAATGGGTCTAAGCCGCCCAGAGAGGGGCGGACTGAACGTTTACTTACTCAGTGCAGATCTGGTTTTGTTTGTAAAATTTGTGCCGTGTTGTAAACAACCGAGAAATGTACTTGGCATTTTCAATATCATCCTGAGAAAAGAGACAGAGAGAAAAGAAACCAACATTGTTTAATTAGATGTGCACTTCAGGAAGACTGCTCTACAAAGAGACCTTGCCCCTTCTCCCTTCAAGAACAAAATAACGCTCTGGGCCGGGAAGTGATTCAACCTGTGTGGTTCCAATGGTGGCCAGGCCACCAAGGCAGGGAAAGAATGGCAGAAGTGGTCATCTGTTCAAAATTTCCGCACATCCAGAGTACTAGATCTGCAGGTCCTCACCTAATTCTAAACCAAATGTCTTCAAAACAAATAACTGAATCAAGGCAGAGCCTAGACGTAACACCAACGACATTCAACCAGAGATATGAGAAGAGCCTTGGCTCTCGAGAAGGGACTTGAGAGAGGGTCTCCTGACTCTAGACTATGTGGGCTAGGCAGAGACTGAAAAACCCAGGTCATCCAGCAACAGAAATGCAATGTGACATAATCAGAGGTCACTTCAGAGAGACTGTAAACCGGGCACCTGGCATGGTGGACAAACCTGCGTGGCAGAGCCAAAGCCGGCAGTACGTTTATCCCTCACAAGGAGTCATGAAGCACCAAGAAAGCATTAGGAAGTGTCTCTTCAACTGCACTGATTCTACAGCTTTGGGCTGTGTGAGTCCCAGAGTCCCTACAGAGGCAGCCCAACACTAAACTGTAAAGTGACTCACAACAGTCAGAGACTGGGTGGGGGTGTGTCTGTGACTCAACTGATCAGTTCTTGAATGTGGACTTTCAGATGACAACCATGTGTCACAACATCAGACGGTTAACATGCTTGTATAAAGACAAGGAGAATCAGGCAAGGGACTGTGAGCTCCTGGACTCACCGTGTGGAAGAGAGCAGTCTCCTCCTTGTCAATCAACTCCAGCAGGATAGCCGCCTTGCTGTGGGTGATGCTCCCAATGTCATTCCACCTGGGCCAAAGAAATGAGACTGGGCTTACCTAAAGATGGCCCAAACGTTCACCACAGGAGTCAGAAAGTCTCATTTTACAATTATGGTTTAACACTTTTTCCTTTTTAACAAAAGCTAAATATATTCCACCTCTCAAAGGAGAGAACTAAAAGAAATGTAACACACATCAATTCACACAGTAAAATTCTATTTAGGTATATCTACATATTGACATTCATAAGACACAGTTTTCATTATGACTACAACTTTGCAAAGCCTTTTGCAAGCAGGCTAGGCTAACTGGCCGGCACGACCTCCCAGCTCTAAGACTTCAAACATGGCACCATGTTCAGTACTTTTTACTGGGTTCTGGAGGGAAAACTAAGGCCTTTGCAAGCACTTCACCAACTGAGACATAGCTCCTCAGTTCTTAAACTTTTGTTCTAAGTTCCAAAGATTGCTATCCCCATTCTAGCTTCAAAGAGCAAGAGAAGAAATCATAAAAACAGCAGCAGCACAGGAACCTAGGGTAAGAAAAGCCATTCTGGATGTTCGGGGTGGAAAACTGTCTCAAAGTGAGTCCTAACCGATGACCCAGAGAGCACATGTGAAAGCTTTCCATTCAGGAGGCATGTGGTGCACCTCCCAGAGCTGTCCTTTATCATGAGCCACAGATGCGCAGGTGCTTATCAGATGCACACACACATTCCGTCAGTCATACAGGGCCAGCCTGCCCAGGTGCAGAAGAGCACACATGCTGCTATCGTGGAATCTACTGGCACTCATTCAAAGAGCCAGCTCATAGGCAGGCTACTGGGGTGGGCGAGGCATCCACCACAGCCCTGTACAGACACTCCCTGCGTTAAGTAGAAAAGAAGGTTAAAGGGCCCAGGCAATAGGAAGGAAAGCTCTTGGGTCTTTTCATTCATAATTGTACACTGATTGTGTCCTAAGATACATTTCTACAAGTGATTCCCTTTTGTTACTATAAAGATTACCTTCCACTTGCCTAGCTCATGCAGCCCAGCGGTAGTGGGAAGAAGCTGGTTTGGATTTATGTCAGTGACTGCCCAGCATCTGGAGGGGAAGGAAGAAGGGGGCGGATTACCTGTATATCACTGCTTGTCTTCCAATTCTGTTTCTCACAAAAATCCCCATAAAGAAAATGCCCAGGTGCGTACTGTTTCCATGATTGTCCTGCGAAGAGCAACGAAAGGTGTGTGTCATGACCGTGTGCACTGCAGCGCCACTCAGAGGCCACGGTGGGCAACCAGCCTCAGTGTCTGCCGGTAGGGCGGTATCCCACAGGGCGTGTGCACACCGCATGGCAGAGCATCGTATCGTCTTTAAGTAGGCCATTCTGTCATTTGGAATACCACAGACCTGGTGGGCCCTGTACACTAAATGAACTAGGAGAGGCTCAGGAAAGACCAATACCGCAGTTCACTTGGATGGAGGATCTAAAACAGGCAAGTTCACCACAGCAGACAGGAGGCCAGAGGGAGGATGCGGGGTTGGGAGACGCAGGACAAGGCACAGACTTTCTGTCAAGGGACAGACTCCAGAGATCTACTGTGTTCCATGCCAGCGCTGTTAATCATAACATACTGTATTCTTGGAAATCTATTGAGAACAGACTCCATGTTCACCCCACAGAAAGTACTAAGACTGTGAGACAGCCTGTGTCAGTTAGCTCGACTTAGCCTTTCTGCACGTACTCAGTTTCCAAAAGATGGGCGTAATAAATACATATAATTCTTGTCATTGAAAAAATACAGACACAAGGCAATGATCACCGGCAATCTTAAGCATTTTTCTGCAGACCGCCCATGGGCAACCTACCATCCCTCACCTATAAGAGGAACCCATCAAGGGAGCCATCCCAGCCGCCAGGTGACGGAGTTAGGGTTGGGGGCAGTAGTCCTGATAAAATTTCCACACTGCACATCTTGAGGAACTACATGTGATTTTTTTTTTTCTTTTTCTACACTGACACTTGGAGACAATTTTAGGGTTTTCTCAAATTTGTTGGTTATTTGGATTTTATCTTCCATGAACCTTTACTAAATTTTTAAGTTTCCCCGTCTAAAAACCAAAGCTATCCATGCACATACTTCGAGGCACTGAACATTCCTCAGATTCCATCTAAATCAGCAGCGTATCTGGGTCCACCCTCCACCTGCCTCAGACAGCTGTGGCTCTGGCCCTAGTGTCCTTGGGGAGAGATTCTTCTCCCAAAGTGCTTCCTCGGTTTCCAGGGGTCACTCCAGAACTCCAGATGGTCCAAAAGTTTCTTCTCTTGTCCCTCACTTTCCATGACTGAGTTTTTCTTAATTCCAAACTTTAATCTCTCTATTGTCTTTTTTTAACTTCTGAAATTTTTTTCCTGAATGATTTTAATTTTGAGGTAAGGCCTTATGTATCCCAGACCTCCTCAAATTCATTACGAAGTTGAGGATGACTTTAATTTCTGCTCCTCCTGCATCACCATGCCCAGTTCATGTGGTGACAGGCTAGGTAGGCACTCTGCCGACTGAGTTACATCGCCAGTATCCCCAGCAATATGCTGAATGGGGGATTCTTCCATAATCTCTGACTCTTCCAGGACTCTATCATGTCATAGCCACCTTGGACATCCCTTCTGTTTTCTTCAGTTGCACTGGACCCTCTCGGCACCCACTGGGGCACCCTGTAGGTGATGCTCGGCTGGCTGTTCACACTGAGTGTGGGTGCTCAGTGCTGGCTGGCGGCTTTTGTCAGCACATGAGGGGCATATGGGCTTTTCTAGCTGGCTCCCTGTGGGACCCTCTGTTAGGGACCCTATGATACATCTTCAGTCTGAGCTCTGGAGCCAGTCAGATGCTTCCCACTATTTCCTGGAATACTTGTCTGTGAGGGTTGTAAGAACAGAGAGGGAACAGGCTGAATGCAGAGAGAGAAATCACCACTCAGTCCCCTGCTTTCATCAGGGAGAGGTTCTTCTGGAGCAGGAGGAGGAGGAGGGTATCATGACAAGAGCAAGTTGGAAAGGCGGGCCTTCACATACCCAGAGGCAGGGACCCTCCTCTGAAGTCTCCTCAACCCCTCCTTGGAGGCTTCTTGGAGGGCAATTAAGGCAACTGCTGGTGGCCAAAGCAGAAAGACTGTTAACTTAGAACAGGTCGGCATGGAGGGGCACACCTGCAATCCCAGTACTCGGAATGCAGTGGGGCAGGCAGGACTTTGAGGCCAGCCTGAGCTATTTAGAGAGTTGAAGGGAAGGGCGCAAACTGGAGAAAAGGAGAGAACACTGACTCGATGATACAGAAAGATGTATGTGAAACGTCAGGTGAGAGGCCTAGAGAAGGGAGAGGAGGAGACGAGCTCTAGAAGTCTCCCCTGTGCTTTGCAAGTAGGTGCACCAGAGTCTGGTGGTGACAGGGATTCAGGAAGAGCAGTTCCTAGGGTGGGGCAACTGAAGGAAACAGAAGGGATGTCCAAGGTGGCTATGACACGTAGGGTGCTGATGGAGAGGGGAGAAACATTGCACTGGACAAAACTTGAGCCTAGACACCCAACTGAGGAAAGTCTGCAACTGCAGACTTGGGCAAAGCCATGCTCTGAACACTCTTCTGTGAGCCCATGGGCTCCGGAACAGCCCACACAGCAGCGAGCGACCCCAGTGTACATGGGGGCCGAGGAAGGGCAGGTCTTGCAAGACGAGGTCTGGTAATTATTCTGAGGTACTAGTCATGGAAAGTGGGCACCAGGCGGACGTACTCAACGGAGCCCCAAGGGCCCACAGCACCACTCACTGTCTTTGCAAACTTGTTTCAGGGCTGGCCACCAGGAGCCCCACTGCCTTCTGCTCCCAACCCCACTCTCAGGCCACCCAGCATCATGGGGTCTGCAGGTGGTCACCTCCGTTAGGGGCAGACATAGGGGGAAGCCCAGCAGGAGGGCTCGGCTTCACCCCACTGACAGCGATGCACTGAGTTCTCCCACCCTCAGGATGGCGGTCACTCCTTGGCCCCACTGAAAAACCTACGAGAGAGGGCATCAGAACCCAGCAGAGAGGACTTCAGCATATCCACTGCCCCTCCTCCTCACAGTTCAGAATTACTAAAAATAAACAAGCAAACAAAATCCCCAACTTCAACAGGCACTGAAAGGGGCTGGTTTGTTCAAAGCAGAGAAAAGTTTACTGGATTTTCAGCAACCCAAAATACCACGACTATATATGGGCTGCGGTTAGTGGGCTGCAGACGGCTTCACCAGGCATTACTGGGGGAAATGGATTCCAGCCCTATCAGGGCAGCCATTAGAGAAGCAAAAGAAAATTAAACAAATCTAAAAGAGAACCATTTAGCCCTTTCCATGGGCTGCGTCTACTCCGCTCAATTCTGCCTGATGCTCTCGTGCAGTTCTCATAAGGCACTAAGGGGAGCAGAGCGCGTATAAAGCAGCCAGCCAGGCCAGTCCAGAGTGGGACGAATGCGCTGAAATCGCGGCGTTTTCCGGATCGCTGGAGGTGCCAGCTGCACAGAGCTCCATTTTTTAAAAAGTTCGTAGGTAGAGGAAAGGAAACAAGTTTGGATTATGGGTTCATCTGCCAGTGGCCCTGCTCCTCAACCCCTCAAACCATGCCCACTTGAAGAGGTCAGTGGGTTACCAAGAATGTAATGGATGTGCTGTAACAATTTCCTAGGCATGGTTTCCACAAAACACCAAAGGGGCTGCAGGCCCACCACACATGGCTCTCCGGAGCTGTAGAAATAAAAGATAACTGTGTGTGCGAAGTGCTTCCTCCTACCTGGCCTTCCTCAATCACCTCGACAGCCATTCCAAGAAAAGGAAAGAGAAGACGCTTAGGAAGAAAACTAATACTAGCGTCTCTGTCCTCCACACAGGACATCTGCCACCAGCCCTGCTGTAGGAAGGCAGATCTGGCTTTGATGCTTTCAAGGTGAAGGATGTACTACTGCATGAACTCACCTAGAACTCGCCTGTCTTATAAGTAGATAGACTCTGCTGAAGACCAACCTCATCTTATAAGTAAATAGATTCTGCTGAAGGCCAACTTCTGAATCTCTGGGCTAAACAGAGAAGTTTGCTTTTACCTAAAGTCTGCTTATCAACTGCCGTGGTTAGGATGCGAAATGTAGCCACAGGCTTGTCTACTGAACACTCGGTCCCCAGGTGGTAGCACTGTTTGGGAAAGTTGTGGAACCTTTAGGAGGTGGTCCCTTACTGGAGGAAGTGGGTCACTGTGGATGGGTCTTGAGGCTTTGCAGCCCTCTCTACTTCCTGTTTACTCTTCTCCACTTCCTGACTGTGTATGCAAGGTGCCCAGCTTTCTCCAGCTCCTGCCACCACGCCTACCCAACAAGGTGAATTGCATCCCTGCAAAGTGTGAGCCAGAGAGTTGGCTTGGGGATGAGGAAAGACTCTTTACCTTCACCGGGAAGATTTCCTGTCCGAATCCATCTAAACGCTCCACTTCATTGATATACATCAGCTCAGCCTCTGCAGGCAGGATTCCACTACAAGCGAAACAGCACCAGAGGGAAACACGGTTACGGGAAAACAGTGAGAGTCAACGGAGGCCCCTCATCCTGACAGCAAATCAAAGAGCGTGGCACAGCTCTGGGCTCTGGAATGGTGGCATATTATTAAGTATGGTATGACAATACCCAGCAGTCAATCACTCATCAGGGAATAAGAAAAAGCAGGTAAATTAATTAAGAGATGCAGCCTTAAAAACACTAATGATGGGATGGGAGAGGTGGCTCAGTGGTTAAGAGCACTGGCTACTCTTGGCAAGGACCCTCGTTTGATTCCCAGCATCCACATGGCAGCTAACAACTGTCCATAACTCCAATTCCAGGAGACCCGACCCTCTTCTGACCTCCATGGGCACCGCACAACATGGCTGCACTTACATACATGCAGGCAATATACTCGTATGCATAAAACAAAATATTTTAAAACACGAATTATTCTACTCTCTGTGAAAAATGCTGTCTGCTTTAAAAAGAAATTACTCTGCTCCTGATTGAGAAAACTTTCGACCCTTTTTTAAAACAGGAAAGATTTTTAAAGAAGAAAGGGAAAAAAGAAGGGAGGGAGAGAGAGTGGGACGAGAGAAGGAAGACAGGAGGTGAAGGGTAGAGGAACGAAGAGAAGACGGGCGGGAAGGGGACACAGTCCGAGAGCTCTCCGTGCCTCTTGGAGCAGTAGCACAGAGCCCAGGCACACGGCGGGAGAAGGGAACCAGGGGCCTAAGGAGGCCAGGGGTGGGCGGGAAGGAACACAAAGGCCTCATGAACAGTCTCTTGTGCTGCCAGACACCTCTGGCCTCCACTGGCCTTACCTGTGGGCTTTGTGCTCCAGGGCCACCTTCTGGGTCAGCTCCTCCAGAACAGCCTCCTCGAGGGCCAAATCCTGCAGGGACAGAAGGCACTGAGGTTAGGAGTCCGTCCCCGGTCAGCGGGCTCTCTGGCCAGGTGTCCCTGGTGACAGTACCCCTCTCTCCATTCCTGCAGCAGCATGCTCAAGTGTTTGGGGCCAAGTGACAACTCTGACAGTCACTCTCAGCTCCTCACTCTAGCCTGGGCCGTCAGCTAGAGTCAGCAGGAGTCGGGAAGCCCCTTTGCCACGTCCCCTCTTCCCTCCGCCTCCCAAGTTACTCTTAGTAAACTGCTTGGCATGTGCTTACATATTCTGTTTGATTGGCTGTGTGTGCACATACATGCACATTCATGTCATGCAGGTGTGAAGGAGCAATCTCAACTTTTGTTCCTCAAATGCAGTCCACATTGGTTGCTGTTTTTGAGACAGGCCTCTCGCTGGTGTGGAACTCACCAAGAAGGCCAGAGTAGGCTGGCTGACCGGCCAGTGAGCCCCAGGGATGCACTGTCTCCGCCTCCCCAGCACTGGGATTACAAGGCCACTTTTCCTAGGTAGGTTCTGGGGCTCAAACTTGGGTCCTCCCAAGCAAGTACTTTACTGTTAGCTATGACCCCAGCCTGTACATGTGTATTTTCAGTGATTAGAAGAGTCCGTGGCAAATGACTATTTTACAGACTATCACTTTGAGAAGTGATCACAAGAAGAGAATGTCCCGTGTTTTGGCCCACCTCTAAACTACCAGTAAAATGATTTGACCCACATGACGACAGAGCTGGCTTCTTCCACTGTTATTTGGTGGTCATGAGGACTGGGGCTGAAATGGCTCAAGGGATTTTTGTAGGACAGTAGACATGTAGCTGTCTACTGAGTGTCTGATTGGCACGAACCAAAAGGACCAGGCATGCATCGTGTCCTCTAAGCTACTCCAGCAATGGCAGGAGAGTCTCTGAGCTCTGTCCTGGTAAAGGCATCCCAAGGCTCATGCTATCGGGGTGCACAGTTGAGGCTGCAGTTTTGACAGATCTCATTCAAACCTCTATTCTTGGTTCTAAAATACCGTTTAGGAGCTAGGGAGATAGTTCAGTCAATAAAAGTGTTTTACATGCAAGCATGAGGACCTGAGTTCTATCCTTAGAACCCGTGTAAAAAGGCTGTTTATGGTGGCTCACTTTTGTAACACCAGTGCTGGGGAATCAGAAACAGGAGGAGTCCTGGGGTTCACTAGCCACTTAGTCTAGCCCAATTGGTGAGATCCAGGCTAATGAGAGAGACCCAGCCTCCAAAAAACAAGGTCGGCAAACACCTGAGAAACGAAACCCAAGGTTAACTTCTAGCCTCTACACACACACACACACATACATGAACTCACAAATACATACAAAATATAAATTTAAATTTATGGAGCTGAAGAGATGGCTCAGCAGTTAAGAGCACTGGCTGCTCTTGCAGAAGACCAGGGTTTGAATCCCAGCACTCACATGGAGGTTAACAAGCATCTGTAACTCCAGTTCCAGAGGACTCAATGCCCTCTTCTGGCCTCCTCAGGCAATGCACAACACAGGGGCACTTACACACATGCAAGCAATACACTCATACACATAAAAAATAAAAATATTTTTTAAAAATAGTATTTATAACTCAAACCAGACAAAACACTGAACTGGGGAAATGGTGAAGAAGCTCCAGCCTCAGGCAAGGAACAACTGACAGCTGGTCACTGTTAGATGAGGGAGAGAGCTGGTCTCCAACTGAGTGACCGTAGACAGGATGACCAGACTCCGGGGATGAACTCACGCTGAGGGACATCTGGGAACACAAACTTAAGGCCTTAACATATATGACAGAACACATGAAATCTGGTAGGGAGATATCAGGGTGCAGACAGTGGAGGGGGTCTAAATATAATTAAGATATATTATATGAAATGCACAAAAATTCAATGAAGTATATGAAAAAAAATAGCATTTATACAGATTTATCCCCAATTCAACAAGTCTTTGTGGATGAGGCCCTTCTTTACCTCACCACTAGATACTTCCTAAGTGTTAAGAAAATAACCCATCTCAAAACAACAATATAAAAATTTGGTATTTTTCAAAACTGAAGACTGAAGATGGTACCTATGTCCTAGAATTTCTGTCCTGCAAAATACCAACAGTTCTGTAGCTCCTGGGCTACATGAGCAGAGGACGGAATGAAAAGCTTCTCTTCTTCACGCCCTTGCTGGCTGACGTGGCGCTGGCCATTGAGGCGCCCCAACTCCATGATGGGATCACAAGGCAATCCGGTGCCCGAGACATGCAGCCGTGTGCGTGCACGTCTGTCACACAGCCGTGCCAGCGTACTGAGTTTGAAAAAGCTAATGAAGGGCCCACAAAAACAGAATAAACGAAAGAGAAGATCAAAAAGGGTTCCATTAAACCTCCACTTCCGACTTTTAAAAGAAAAAGCTCAAAGGTACCCCTCTGCTATTGTGCTCAACAGCCTCCATCTGTGCCCAGGGCCCCCTGAGGTATGTACACCCCAGAGACATGCAAGTGCGGCCCTGGTTGAATGACAAATGGCATGGTGCATGCCTGCACACAGCCGCACACCTGTGGAGCGCCTGTGTACTTAACTTTGTTCTTTCCTCTGCTGAAGAAATGCCATCTGACAAACACAGTGGCTGAGGAAGATCAAACAGGGCCATTCATTCTGTCTTCCCACCCCCACCAGAGGAATGCATGCTTCCCTTTGAAAGCTCCAGGAGAACCAAGCAGAAAGTTGACAGCTTTCCATGGCTCCCACTGCCTGCACAATTAGGTCAACACCTGGGCCTGGCATCTGGACCTTCCTTCAGTGAGACCTGGCCATCCCTTCCAGACCTCCTCCCCTAAGGGTTCAAGACCTCAGGCAGCCCCTCTTAACACAAAAGCACTTTTATTGTCTCTGTTAACACTCATTCCTGGTCCCACCCACCACCCAGGGGATGTGTCCTGTTTCAGTTATCACTGCCCCAAGGTGCTTTCCTATCTCCTGCAGCCCTGGGCCTACCTCCTCTGCTCTAGGTGCCTCCCACAGCCCTTCTGTGTGTTCTGACCACAGCATTTCTTCTGTAGTTATCTGTATTCCTGTCTTATTTCTTTCCTCTGCTCCCTTCCTCTGTTAAAATATGGGTACCCCAAGACCAGTAATTCCTCTTGACATGTCATTTGAGGAACATCACAGGGCTTTTCCACAATGATGGTTACAAGTCCTTAATCAATTCTAAGTGATCAATACATGTTTATTGACTGGAACTATGCTATACTGTATAGCATGTAACTTTCATATTACCAAAGAAGAGGTTTTGGTTATACTTAACTGGTAATGATAATCTGTACCTCTGCTTATCCCGTCTGCTTAAATTTCAAAATGCAGATACTGACATTAAAGCTCAATAGTCTTATATGTGCATAACACAGAGAGAATAGCAATAGTAATTCAATTATATAAGCAGTTACTGAGAATTTATCCTGAACCAAGTCAGGTGCCTCATGTTCTCCTTGATGGTCACAATGGGATCGGTTTATTATTCTCATTTCAGATGAGAAGACTGAGGCTTAGGATGATCAGTTAACTCACCCTAGGTCATGTGGCCAGTAAAGTGCCAGCCAGGACATTACCACAGTACCACTCAACCATATGGTGATGTTTCCAATCATAGACAACTATACATCCAGGAGAGATCATGGCAGAATGGACTAGGACTGGGTTCAGAGCTGACAGAAGGCGGCTGCAGACCTAAGCCTGGGAACAGTCCTGATTCATGAGCAGCAACAATAACCAGCTTCATCTTCAGAACTGCCCAGAAGGACTTTAGGGGAAGACAAAAATGCTTTCTCTGAGCTTTTCCACACAGCAGCCCCTCAACACACACGTGATTATTGAGCGCTTACAATGTAGCCAGTGCAACTGGGAAACTGAACTTTTAATTCTGCTTAACACTAATTAATTTAAATTTAATATAAATATCCATCCAGGGCTAGGACTACCACCCCGTGAGGAGCGCAAGCTTGGATCCCTGACTAAAAAATGTCAGTATCTGTCTACCCAATGGTGAGATTTATGAAGCCTCAGCTGTGTAAGGAGATGATCTGCTCAGAACACAGAGAGGACACTGCCTCATCAACGAGGTATGATGTGCCAAGAATTTCTTGACTGTTTGTAGCACTTAAATTTGTCGAAGCACCTTACTATCTAAATGTGTGTAGATATGATAATCACCTTTGAAAACTGCTAACACCACCCAAATCTGATCTCTTCCTTGGACGGTGAGACAGACTGTAAACATGAGTAAGACGGAAGTGGGGAGACCATCAGCCCTCCACCATCAACCGCTCCATCCACAAATGTGCACTAGCTAAAATGCTACCATCAGTCTATAGCTGAGGTGAGTTTCTACACAATCACAGACATGGCTTCAAGTCTACTGGCACCAAATCCTGGAAACACCTCTGGCTAAATGAACATACTCATGTCTGTGAACGTGGCGGCTGAGGACGGCCCTCAGAGACTGAAGAGAGAGTCTTGCAAAGTTGGAGATCTGCATTATTGCACTGCTCCTGAGAACAAAGGAGGCTTTGGCTCACGCCACATGCTAACTCGGACAGTAAGTCCCACCTGCTCGTCCTGGGTCTCCACACCTAAAAGCTGCTTCACCTCCAGCCTGAGCCACAGGACGGTGCATGGCTTCGGTTCCCCAACGGTCGCCCTCAGGCGGCTGTGTCTGTGTGTAGTGACAGCACCCTAAGACCTTTGGGAATCCAGAGTGTTCTCTATTCAGTCCCTTCTTGCAAGTTCAGCTCACAGAACACCCTCTTCGCCTCCACAGGGACACACCCTCGGGTCATTCTTCCATTTACCCCCTTGGCCACAACTGTTTTGTCCAGCCCCGGTGAGGAGAATGGACACCACATTGGCTCATCTCAATGGCCGCAGGGAAATGAACCAGCTGACGACACTGGGCCAGGTCAGCTGACTCTGTCACCATGCAAACTGCCAGCCACGGGCAGAAGGGGACCTCCAAAGTCTGGGCTTTGACTAGAAACCTGGTGGCACAGGTCTGTCAACAGTTGGGAGGCTGAGGTAGAGGCTCCCAAGATCAAGGCCAACCTAAGCGTTGAGTGAGCTCAAAGTCAGCTTGGGCAACTTTGTGAGACCTTAAAAATAAAAAATTTTGAAAGGGCTTGGAGTGTAGTTTAGTCAGAGGGTGCCTGTCTAGAGGCGCACATGAGTTAAGCTGAAGTTGATCTCTGGTATTATTTTAAAAATGAAAGAAAAAAACAGGCACTGTAGTACCCAGGAGACAGGGGCAGGTGGATCTGTGAGATGGAGGCCAGCCTGGTCTACATAGAGTTCCAGTACAGCTGAAGCTATAGGGAAACTCTGCCTCAAAAATGAGAGACGGAGTAGGGAGGGAAAAGAGAGAGATGTGAAGGAAGCCGCAGAGGAGAAGGGAGGGGGAGAGAAGGGGGAGGCGGAGAGATCACTGGGGTGTTGCATGTGGAGAGGACTCTGCTGGACAGTCCTACCGACTATGGGGACATTTTCACGGTGCCTGGCAGGCTGTTCCTCAGAAAGGACCCTGTTCAAAGCAAAGCCACTGAAAGGACAGAGCCATGCTGCAAAACCAACGTAAAATTTAGAAGAAGGAAAGCTTTGGAAAGGAAAACATTCTTGAGATGCCCTGACCGCTCATGTATAAACACCACTGGGGCCATTCTGTATTTGTTATGATCCCTGAGCTAATATTTATGAAAGTTAAAAAAAAAAAAAAACTTGTTTTCCAAAACCACAAAAAATAAAAACCTTCCAAGTCCCGTCACCTGATACATTTATTTGTGTGCCAGAGCTGAGGGCTCCCAAGTCTGAGCCTGTTACTTCTTCACCACCTCGTGCTGAACTTTGTGTTTTCTTGTGTGCGCGTGTGTGTTTATGTGTGGGTATGCCCCTGGGTGTGCAGGTGTGGGAGGGTGTGAATACTGCTCAGAAGTCAACCTCAGTTGTGAGTCCTTGGGTGCCTTCCCCTTTTCCTTGAGATAAGGTATCTCACTGGCTGGAGCCTCACCAAGCAGGCTTGGTGACCTGGTCAGCAAGCTTCCAGCATCCACCTGTCTCATCTGCCATCTCACTATTGTTGGGATTCAGGAACATGCCACCATGCCAGACAGTTGGTTCTGGGGATCGAACTCAGGCTCTCGTGCTTGCAAGTCAAGTGCTTTTGCCAACAAAGCCATCTCTTCAGTCCTGATATCTTATTTTAACCTCTCTTGGCAAGTAAACTGCATCTTCCACCCAGACAAACACAGCACAGCTTATACCCACCCACAAATGGTTTTGAGGCAAGAGAATAAGAAAACTGTGGAGAAGGGTCTCAGGGGTTAAGGCAGGGAAGACGGTAGGTTGGGAAAGACTGGCAGTCCTCACTACCCGGGCTTCAGCCAGGGGCGGGCTCTAAAAAGCCCAGGTTATAAGAACCTGGGAGAGACGCGTGCTATGTTAATGATCCATAAAAAGTCACTGTGGACCTTGTCTAGGCTCCGTCTTCCTTTGCCCCCTTGGAGCCAGACCACCCTTAATAAATGAGCTCCTTTCCTCTAACTGTCCATGTGTCTGCACAATTCATTTGTAAAGGAGGAGCATAAGAACCTGGAAACTCGAGTGTCTGCCCTCTAGACTCCTATCCACACCTGTAATGGTCTCCCTGCTGAATGCAGTTGTCAAAGTGCAGGGTCAGAGAACCCCAGAAGGATGTTAGGTGATCTAATGTCTCTCAGCCACTATGATTCTCATTCCCATAGATGAGCAGCCATCAAAGGACCCACAGCTGACTCCCCAACACCCTGATACCTTGCCTCTTATCTCTTCTCTGCCCAGATCAGTCCGTTCCCCTCTATGTCCTATACACCTGTCATCCTGTATAACGCAGCTGATACTTCGTTAACCTCAGAGCCTCCCGCAATCCAAGCGCATGTGGCCCCTCCTATGTCAACTCCTGACTGTACTGGCTGTACTTCCTAACCTTTTGTGTTGCACCCTGGTTCTACAAACTTCTTCCTGGGAACCTTCACTCCCGAATTCTTGTATAATTTCACCCACTGGGTGTTAGTTACCCAGGGCAGAACATAACCAACTAGAAAGAAAAGAAAAAGGCAGTGAATGATCACAGAAAGCAGAGCCAACGTGTCGGGCTGCATGGCTCTTCCTCAAGCCACTCTGCATGTCAGGTGATTCATCCTCACTGAAACTGTTCTCATTTACCCTGAATCTATCATTGAAACATCAGAATTCCCCAGGAGTTACCAGCCTCACCTCTAATTATGCCCAGGAATGGGCATTTTTACTTCATTGGTTCATTCCAGAAACATTTATGAGCACATGCAATGTGTGGACCACAGCCACAGGGCCTCTGTTTTCAGCACCCTAGTCCTGGCCTTTTTTTTAAAAAAAAACTTTAATTTTTAAATTTTTTATTTTATGTGAATGAGTGTCTTGCCTGCATGAATGTGAGTGTACTTGTGAGTGCAATGACCACCGGGGCCAGAAGATGGTGCTAGATCTCCTGGAACTGGAGCTCTGGATGGATGTTAGCTGCCGGCGAGTGCAGAACCCAGGACTTCTGCAAGAGTAGCCAGTGCTCCTATCTGCCGAGTCATCTCTCCAGGCTCCAGACCTGGCATTTTAACTGACAAAAATAAATAATAAAGAAGTAAAGAAGATGGGGCTGGAGAGGCAGCTCCACACAGTATTGGTGGTGAGGCCGCTCGGAGCAGATGTGTGATACTGACCTGGATCACACACAGGCCCTGCAGAGCACTTCTGAGACCTGGCTAACAGCCTGAAATGAGACGCACTCAGTGTGCCCAGAGACGGGATGGGGCAGCTTAGGGTGTTCATCGAGGAAGGGGGTCAGCCTGCTACAAGCAAGAAGGGAGAATTCGGCAGACAAGTGTCTTTTATTTTACTGACAGATAATAAGCACATGTACATATGAGACCCCACCTCTTCCCCTTCCTCTGTGGCTTTGCGAAGGCACTCCCACCAACTGTGTCCACGTTTCCTTCTCACCACACCCTCACCAGCACACTTATCTTCCAGTCTTCCTACTGGAGTCACCCTAACAGGAATGAAGTGGTGTCTCACTGTGGTTTAAACAGACACACCCCCATGATCAGCGACGCAAACACCTTTCAACTCTCTGCTGGCTTTTGTGTGTCTTCTCTTAAGAAGTGTTTATCCAGCTCCCTTACCTATTTGGTAACAGGGTTCTGTATTTTCTTGTTATGAAATGTGAGTTCCTTACTGACTCTGATATGATGAGTCCCTCAATAATGTATCTTGAAAATATTTTCTCCAAACCTGGGAGCTTGTCCTGCTACTCACTTCCTTTGCTGTGTGAAGCCTTTTTAGTTTGATGCGATCCTATTTGGGATTTTTCTCATTACCTATATTCTGAGGTACCATATGCCAGATGGCGTTGCCCAGACAAATGGCTTGTAGCTCTCCCTCCAGCAGTTTTCAACAATTTTGGGTCTTCTATCTGCATCTGAATCCATTTGGAGCTGACTCTAATACACTGGATGAAATAGACCCCACTCATTCTGTCATGTGGATACCAAGTTTTCCCTACACAATTTGTGTGTGCCTTCAGTCTGTTTGTCAAAAAGCAACTGACTGTATGTGTGTGGATATATTTCTGGGCTTTGCTCCATTCCAATGGCCAGTGGGTCTGCTTACAAGCCAAACCATGCTGTGTTAATCACTGCTGCTTTGTTATATAATTTGAAGTCAGGAAGCCTGATGTCTCCAGCTTCAGATTCCCTTGGTTCAAGACGGTCTGGGGTCTTTAGTGGTTCCATATGAGTTTTAGGATTTCCTTGTTATCGATGAAGAATGGCAGAGGAATTTTGATAGGGATGACATTAAATCTGTAGACTGGGGTTTCCCGGACATTTTAACAGTACTGATTCTTCTAACCCATCACTACAAGATGCACTGGTGTTCTCCTCGCTCTGATAGGTGTTTCACAGTTTCAGCACGTAAGTCATTCGGCTACCTGAGCGAGGCCATGTCTCGGTTTAGCTGCTTCTACGCTACTCTAAATGACACCGGACTCTGTCTACTCTTGCATTTCTTCTTCTCTTCTGTGGTTCTAGGGAGTGAGATCAGGCACACATGGTCAGCAGGTGCTTACCGCTGGTGTACATCCCAGCCCAGTCTCAGCACCTGCTGCTAGCAGTCCAGGCAAAATAATTAGGAAAAAAAAAAGAGAGAAAGAAATATAAAGACATCTAAACAGGAAAGAAAGAAAGAAACAGTCTGTATTTGCTGAGTACCTGTACATACATTAAATAAAAATTTATAGATTCAGGGCTGGAGCGATGGCAGTTAAGAGTACCCACATGATGGCTAACAACCATCTTAATTCCAGTTTCAGGGGATCCTGTGCCCTCTTTTGGCCTCTGTGGACATTATACAACATGGACATACTAACATACATGCATGCAAAACTTTCATACACATAAAATGAAAATAAAGAAATCCAAAAAACCCTTACAGATTCCACAGATACATGTTAGAACTGATACAATTTCAAAGCATAAAGTCAATTCACAAAATGCAGTGGCATTTCTATATGCTACCAAGATTCTGTTTGAAAAGGAAATCAGGAACGTGTCTTGAGGTGGTATATAAACTTTCTTGGTGTTGTATAAAACTTGTCACAATATTAAAGTGTGTAGACTCCCTCCCCAGGGAGCACACATAAAACTCTGAGATGTTGAAAGGATGAATTATGAAAGAAGGTAGGAAATCAAGAGAAGGAGAAATGGCACTCACCACAGGGAACAGCACGTACTCTCGGAGGAATTCTTGGGAATCAAACTGGTGATAGTCTCCAAAGTCAGCTGAGAAGAAAAGGCAGAAGAGCAGCAGTTATTGCATGGAACTGAAGACAGAATCAAACAGGGAAATCTTGTCCGCACGTGTTTTGTGCATTCCATCCTAGTTCTGTGGCCACATTAAACAAAACCAAGGACTGGATATATCTGATGTTGCCATCACCTTCCTCTAGCACCTTTGGCTAAAACATGTGAGCTACACCACTTTCTAAAAACTGTGGGGAGATTTGAAATGGTTATTTGAAGATTTAAAACAAACCTGTACCTATTTGTTGACTGTTTGTTGGTTATATCTCAAGTGCATGTGTCAAGGGTACTTTTTTAAGTCAAGGTTAATATGGAGAACCTCAGGTAGAAAAGCATCTGCAGACAGAAATTCCTCCCATAAATCACTCTTGGCAAGCAAGCTCAAAAATCTTCACACTTCCTGAACAAACTCCCATGTTGCAAGATGCCAGGAATTCTGTTCTGTCCCATGTCCATCTGACCATGGAACACCGGGGCACATGGAAGAGGAGTCCATGGAGTCCAAACCATAAATCTACAAACAGCTCGCCCTTCTCTCCCTTGTTTTCAGTAACACCAACCCCACATAGGATCCTGACTTCATGTAAAAGATTTCTCATCTAACAGCAACCTACACAGAGGAGAGGACACGTCTGCACACAAGGAAGTCAACACAAAGGTGCTGCAGAGACAGAAGAGCCCCCTCCGAACGCAGCACACAGCACACTGCCAGTCCGGTGGGCACCACAGCAGCAAAGATGACTCGGTGCCGGCTTTCAATCACCGTTATCTGCTCTTAACAGCTTTTCTATTCCTGTGGGTGTGTCTTTGTAATGGCCCAATATGGGTTGTTAGAAAGTGAGAGAGAGAGAGAGAGAGAGAGAGAGAGAGAGAGAGAGAATTTTTTGAGACAGGGTCTCTCACTGAGCCTGACGCTGACTGCTTGGGCTAAGCTGGCTGGCTGATGAGCCCTAGGATCCTCCTGTCTCTGCTCCCCAATGCTGGGGTTATAGGAATGTACAGATATGCCTGGCTTCTGTGGGGGCTCTTGGATCTGAATTCGGGTTCTCATGCCTTACATAGCAAGCACCTTACCCACTGAACCATCTCCCCAGCCCAGGAAAATGATGTTTCAAACATCACAGTTAAAGAAAGTTTCAGCAGGCAGAACAGTTTGCTTCAAGGACTCAATAAAAAGAGAATCCAGAGGAAGTCCACACAGCTTCCTCAGAATGCGTGGTAGGAGAGGAGTTCACACAGCAAACAGAAGACAAGCACTTCAAATGGGAAAGGCGCAAGGTGAAGATGAGACGCAGAATCCTCAGTCCTCTGCTCTGTTGGTGCGACAACGCCCTCACTACTGTCTCCATCACAACTGGCTGCCCTTCCTTCCAGTCCTGGGTGCACCGATGGACTGCAATATATTGTGGGTACTCCCACCCACAGCATGACAACGCTATTCCACTAAAGGAAGCTACACCAGAAGGAAAGAGGTCAGGGGAAGTCACCTCTAGACACTTAGAAAGTTAAGGATTCTACTTCAGCTCCAAGTGTAGGATGGGTGGTTCCATTATCAGCTCCTAAATCAACAGTCCACACAGCAAGAGTGGCCGGCAGGGCTCACCTGACATCAGCTTGATTTTCAAGAAAATAAGGACTGAAAGGGAAATCCGTTTCCTTTCAAAGACTACTTTCATCTTGGTTGCAACTGAACCCACTTAAAAATTAAAGTATATATGTATATACACATCCATCCATCCATACACACACATACAAAGTAACACAGATAACACCCATCCATACACACACACATACATAAAGTAACACAGATAACATTCATCCGTCCATACACATACATATAAAGTAACACAGGTAACAATGTAATGTATATGCACACCCATCCATCCATATCCATATAAAGTAACACACAGCAATGTAGACGAGGATAAAAACAGCTGTCTGATAAATCTAAATAGGACCAACTGAAAGACAATTTTATCCTAACAATGCTTCTCCATCTCCATTATGGACTTAAATTTCTCTCTTAAACTCTATTATAATAAATTATACAATCATAGTTAGAGCTACTGCATTCGAAGTGACAGTAACTCATTCCTAGCATCGAGCTACAGAATGCAACCACATGGTATTACAGAATAATTCCAAGACAATGTCCCACAGAGTCCAAAACGCAGCTTTAATCAAAGGTGGGATTAAAAACTGCCATTTCTTCAATTCGAACGGTAACTGTACAGTCATGATGTAAATAGCTTTGAGAAATACCCCCTTCTGCCACCCCCAAATCACCGGCTTTTCATCATGGTGAAAAAAAAACAAAATAACAAGGGATCCTTAGTGAAGGGTCGCTGAAGATGGGATTTCACAGAACGCCTCACCTTGCACTGCTAAGCCAGCCAGCCGAATCACTTGTTCCAGTGTGCACCGTAGCCGCCCCTCCAGCACATCTTTTTTGACTTGCAGGTAATACTGATACCTGTCATAGGGAGAGAAACAACTTTAGAAATATACACTGGAATACTCACAACGAAGGCCTCTCCGGTGGAAGCCCCCAGGACATGCAGGTGACATTAGCAGAGCTCAGCTCCGAAAGATGGACAGTGAGAATGTTCAGATCAAATCATTTGCTTGTGGGCCAGCAGGGTGAACTACTGATAAGGACTCTTCCTCAGAACAGAGACCAAGGATGAAAAGGCTCTTCCACATCTGGACTCCCACAGCAACACTCAACCGTTGCTGCTTGCAATGATTAATGGCAATGGTCAACTTGACAAAATCTAGACTCACCTGGGCAATGGGTTTCCGGACATGCCTGTGGGGATTATCTGATTAGGTGGACTGAGGGCACTGCCATCCCCTAGGCAGGAGATCCCAGACTGCGTAAGAGTGCAGAAAGCTGGCTGCACACTGGCGCGCACACACTCACTGCTCTCTTCTGATACAGGCTCAGTGTCCCCAGCACTTCAAGCTCCTGCCATCTCGGCTTCCCCACCTCCCTGAGGTTTCTTTGTCAGAGTATTTTACCATAACAACAAGCAATGAAACTAGGACACTGCTCTTGAAGAAATCCCGGACATAGACTATCTTTTAAATATAAAACTTTGGGGCTGAAGAGATGCCTCAGTGGTTAGGAGTACTTGCTGCTCTTGCATCGGACCTGAGTTCAGTTCCCAGCCTGTCTATCAGGTGGCCCATAACCATCTGTAACCACAGCTCCAAGAGATTTGATACCTTCTTCTTGTCTCCTTGAACATCTGCAAATATGTGGCATTCACTCACATAGACACACATATAAATAAAAATAATAAAGATAAATCTTTTAAAAATTATATGCAAAAGTGTTAAAGAGCAGATCACAAAGAGGTCAAATACTTTGGAATTCTGTTAACGCTTTCCCAGTGTCCAGTTTCACCTCACATTTGTGACACAGAAAAATGTGTTTGATTTGAACTTTCCAACCTGGAGTACCTTTTCCAACCAGCAATGTTTAGATAGATGGAATGTGTTTCCACAGACTATCAAGCCTCAGTGCAGAGGCTAAAGCAGTGCATTGTTTCCCTGCCAACAAAACCACACTCTCAGAATGACCCAGCTGATGAGGAATCTCCCTCTGGTCATTCCCTTACAGCCCCTCTCCAACCAGACTGTAGTGGCATTGCTGTCCGTGGACACTGGCAGACTTCTGATCCTGGTACCTATTACTCTAGATTCTAACTCAACTTTGACATTTCAGAACAGGGAACCCAAAGCCCAGAGCCCCCAGAGACAAGCAGGGTGAGGCGGAATTATGGCTGAATCCACCTGCAGGATCATGGTCCTGACACATGGGTCTGGTGACCACCTGAGGGAAGGACGCGGGTTCTCTGCCCTCTCCAGTCCAGCCCTCCTGGGTCTATCCGGCAGAGTAAAGACAACCAGGTTCGTCTTTGATGGGAAAAACCAAGATCTATCCCCAAAGAACAAACACTGGGAATTATTTTAAGATCTTTTCTGGGGCTGGAGAGATGGCTCGGCAGTTAAGAGCACCGGCTGCTCTTGCAGAGAACCCTGGTTAGATCCCCAGTGCCCACATAATGGCTGACAATCCTCCGTATCTCCAGCTCCAGGGGATCAATCTTCTACCTCCTCGGGCATGGAACGACACGGGTGCCTCTAGGTACATGCAGGCATTATACTAATATACAAGGATAAAAAATATTAAAAATATAAAATCCTTTCTAATAAAACTTAATATACAATAGAAAATAGACCTTTCTGTCCTATTCCTATCCAGTCTTTCACCTGATAGATTCATAATCATTTTCTAGGTTTCACGATTTCATCAAGAATTCTGCCTCCCACCTGTATGATTTGACCATATCAATGAATGGTCTCTACTGAGTTTTGTAGTTTTGGAGACTAGCTCCTGATATGTGCAGAAAACCTCTTTGTCCACCCGTCCAAGCTGGGGTCATGCTGCACCCTGAACTCAGGGACCACTGCTCTGTCCTTAACCATAGAGTGTTGGTGCCTCTCACCTCCCAGGTCCTGGCACACAGGAAAGCAGTTAAATGCAGGAACTTGTCATCAAAGTCTTTTGCTGGCAATGAAAAGCTAGATCCACCATTTCTGAAAGTCCTCAAACTAATAGGGAGGAGATGACCTGTGAAAACCAAGATGCGCAGGCACACGCGTGTGTGTGTGTGTGTGTGTGTACTCGAGACACACACACACATGGGGGCTTCTTGAAGGGTGTTTCTGGTGACAGCAATGTCGGCAGGAAAGGGAAGTCATGACTTGGCACTTCATTCTTCACAGGAGAGAATCCAAACAAATAAAAGCAGCAATTTTATATGACTGGGAGTGTCTTCACACAGACAGATGAAAGTATCCAACACAAAGAACCCTGAATTCTGAATTGTTATAGCAAAGCGTGCTTCCTTCTTATCTTCTAGCTTCCTGCTTTCCCTGTTCAGAGTCAGGGAAAGTGTTCCCTCCCAGAGTGAATTAACAGACTGGTCCTACACAGTCCTGCGGTCCATGTGCCAGCCACATGCCTGCCTGCCTGTCTCCCTCCCGAGGGATCAGGAACTGAAAGCAAATCTGCTGGGGACCGTCACAGACTGCAGGTCCCTCAGCTCCCCGCTGCACACCAGGAATTGCAATAGAAATATTTTGCATTACCCACTTTGTCAGGATGAGCACCCATCTTCCTCAGCTTCCGACAAAGCCTTTAGAACCTAATTTAAAATAAAATATTCACCTTTATAAACTAACACTTAGGGTTGGAAGAGATGGCTCAGCAGTCTAGAGCTCTTGCAGAGCACCTGGGTTCAGTTCCCAGCACCCACAGCACAGCTACCAACTGTCAGAAATTCCAGTTCCAGGAGGTCTGGTGCCCTCTTCTGGTCTCCGACAGCATTGTATCTACACAGTATACTTAACATACATGCCAGCAAAACATTCATACACATAAAAATAAATAAAAAACAAAAACTTGTACTAGGTGTGGTGGTATGCATCTGCCTGCAATCCAGCACTCAAGAAGCTGGGACAGGGGAACCAAATTCAAAGCTAGCTAGGCTATAAAGAGAGACGGTCTCAAACAAAACAACACAACACAACACAGCAGCCAATTAACACGGGATGGGTGAGCTTCCTGGGAGGCAGCTCGGAAGGTCTGATGAAGAAGGGAGAAGGCCAGCTCCAGAGGAGGACTGCTTCTCCAGCCATGGTGCACACGGCGTACCCCTCCTGGGTGCTGCACCTGCCCTTTGAGGTTTTCATGCTCGATCATCTTGCTCACTACATCCCTGGACCAGTTTTTCAGTGTACCTCACTCTCTCCAGGTAACCTTCTCTTCAAGAGACTTTGGGAAGTGCTGGGAGTCCTTTGTGAATGAGCTTTCATCTCTGTAACCCCCAGTCAGTTCCCAGGAGAAATCGAGACAGTAAGAGGGTCCTTAAGTTATCAAAACCTCTTTCAAGTGCCAAGAGTTCATTGTGAAGGCAGATACATCTTTGAAGACAAGCCACTTCGAGTTTGAAGATCCTGCTTTCAAGACTCAGAGAACAAGAACAGGTAGAGTAACAAGGAGAAGGGTTAGCTGAGTCCTGGGGCCAGAGGGCCCACTGGGTCTCTCTCCACCAAGCCTAAAGGACATCAAAAACAAACAACAGAGAACCCAAAAGCCGACTCTCAGGACAGAGGCATCTTCAAGCTTATTAACATAAGCTGCAGTGAGATTCTCAAAATAGACCAAACCAGAAAAAAAGAAGAAAAAGAAAAAAAAACTCAGACAAGGAGATAAAAGCTCACCTCATTCCCTCATTCTACTCATTTTTAAAATTTATCTTATTTTTATTTTATGTGTAAGAGTGTTAATGTCTACATGTGTGTAAGTGCACCCATGTCATGCAGTGCCCACATAGGGCAGAAGAGGGCATCAGATCCCCTGGAACTGTAGCCACGGATAGTTATGAGTCACCATGTGAGTTGTAGGATTCAAACCCTGGTCTTCTACCAGAACAGTCAGTGTTCTTAACCTCTGCGCCACCTCTCCGGCCCCAGTTCTGCACTCTTAATGTCTGGGTCACATTCACTTCCCACTGCTTTGGATAGTTTCTATTTATTTTCTGCCTCTCAAGTATGGGTATTAAGAGGAACTTCTGGAGCACTTCCCGGAAACACACATGCAAAACATGTTGTCACCCTGGGGGAACAGGCCTCAGACTCTGCCCCATGGGGACACACACATCTGTGACGTGCCACCACAGCTGCTTGTTTTCTGTGCTGATGCACAGTGTTTGAGAATCTAAGAGGAAATTGCAAGGATATTCTCGAATCATCTGCGAGAGACAAGTCTTTTCACATGCCTCCTTCGAAGTGGATGTGATCAGCAAAGGTTCTATGAGCAGATTCATTTTGGACTGGACCAGCACCAGCAACCCAGGAACCCACCAGTTCAGCAAAAGAAGACTTTTCTTAGCTTGATGAGCTTAACGTTCATCTATGACTTATGTCAAGCTGCTGATTTTGAGACAGGGTCTCACATAGTCCAGGCTGGCTTCAAATTCCCTATGCAGTCAAGGATTGACCTCCTGCTCGTACAGCCTCTGTATCTTGAGTGCTGGGGTGAAAGCAATGAGCCATAACACCCAGTTTATGTAGAGCTGGGGATCAAACCCAGGGTTTCATGCATGCCAGGCAAGGACTCCAACAACTAAGCCATACCTCTGCCCACATACATGGCAAGTTCTATTACAGATCATCCTGCGCTAAGAAGCAGTGACTCCATTCCCATAGCAAGAAGCACTGGAACCATCCTCACATGAAGGCTGGTGTAGGCTTGTGTAGGATACAGAATTCAGAGCTGCATGTTGGAGCCTGGAAACTGCGCAGACTATAAGGGCCTCTGAGCAGCCACAGTGATGGGTGCTTTCCCCACAGGAGACTGTGGCTATCTATGGTAAGCTGCAGAAACAAGAGTGGAATTTGAACTACTCTAGAAATTATTTGGGTTGGTACACTTCCACAGGGCGTAAATTGTATCCCGTAGGAAGACTGGATTTTCAAACAGGAGCTGGAATTCTATTTTTAGAGTGCTGGGGTTCCTTGCATTTTTGATTAGAGCGTCAGCTGTAACTGCACTAAAGTAAAAGCGTGGGCTGCATTTTGGAAACATGCAATTTCATGGAAGTACACTCCACCCTGTCAGGGCTGTGGGTGGAGGGGGAAAGTCCAACCACCCAATCTTCATGCCAGGAAAAGAAGAACGTGCCAAGTTTCCAGAGAGGTTCTCTTTGAAAACCTAAGCCCACAAGGAAAATTTTAAAACATATTCAAAGACCTTGAAACAGCCTATCTTGCTGCTGAGAACCCGTGATTGACTTCAGGTTAGGACTCGACTGTCCCCGTAAGAAGTAGATTATAATCCTGCCTGTTGAAAGGTATAATTTCTCTTTTCAATTTATTTTGTTTTGATGTTTATCTAAAGTAAAGATTTGCTTATTGAGTAGATACTAGTCTCTCTGCCTGAAGCAGAAAGGGGTACTGTCAGTCAATCACTGTTATTAAACATTGTAAGTGGAGGCCGAAAGATACTATGAGCTTGACTCTGGAAGGCTCATCCATCTGGAATGTTCCTATCCCATGGCAAGAAAAGAAATGACTTTTCCAAGTTCCTTCCTCTAAGATTCTGAAATAAACGTTTGGGTTTATTCTTAAATGTCATGCTTGGTCAAATCAATAGGACATTCAGTATTTCTAACAGAGGTATCTAAGAACTCTCTCAAAACTACACCCCATAAAACGCATTTAGAGATATGTGGCCGGATCCCTCATTTCTGCTCTGAATTCACGTGTAAGGAATCCTAGCATGTCTGTGTCTGTATTATGCTTGAGGATCTGTTTCTTCTACTTGAGAAACGCCTTGTGGTATCCTACAAAGCAGGGCCTGTCTTACCACAGAACCACGAGAAAGGCAGCAGGGACTGGAAGGCTGAGGACACGCAGCTTTTGAGAATGTTTCCCACCCCTCCCTCAAGTGAATCCTTCCTTCCAAGTCCATGTCAGCAGAGGATCCCCAAGCAGGGAGGAACCAGTCACAATATAATTCAGATCTGAATGTGTTCCTACTGCTACCCCAGGACAAAGGGATCCTCAGCATAAACCACAGGATGGAGATGGGACTCCCAGTGGCCTGTTGGGAGGGTACAAACGCTTGCTCAGAGAGAGGAACCCCGCCACAGTTTGAACTCATTTCCTGGTAACAGCCAAATGGGAATACAAGTGGCCGCCTCTCTCCACCAAACATCTTCAGAATCCATGCTGGCTTCTGTTGCCGTGTCCTGAGACCTAACATACAGGGTGGGGCTGCTGTATCTGTGCCCCAGACAAAGATGAAACACTGAATGGCCTCAGTCTCGAGTAAATAGGTGTGCAAGGGACAGGCCTCTGTGAAAGCCACAGAGAGCTGGGGGATGTGCACTGATTCATATAGTTGAGCCTAAGCAAATTAGTGAAGGAAGACTTTAACACCCAAACCCAGCCCTTTCATGTGGACAACAGGAAGTTCTTCAGAATGACTTGTCGCAGGTGACACTGACATTTTTTAAGATTTATTTTTATTATTTTTAATAATGTTTATGTACGTCTGTGTGTGTCAGTATATGTGCATGGATATGTGCACATGGGTTCAGGTGTCCCCGGAAGCCACATGCATCAGATCTCCCTAGAGCTGGAGTTACAGGCAGTTATGAGCCATCCAATATGGACAATGGAAACCAAACCCAGGCCCTCTGAAGGCACTCAGTGCTCTTAATCCCTGAGTCAGCTCTCTAGCCCCAGCCACACCGATTTTTAAAGGCAAAGCCGCCAGCCATAGGCATGGTAAGACTAGAATATGATTCTGAGCACTCGTGGCAAGCCCCGATTTCACTGAAATCCCCAAATAAAAGCACCAAACATCTGTGACGCTGCGCTTCTGATAAGCCAGGCCCTTCACCACATCCGCCTCTGTTTAACTCCACCACTTCTCAAATGGAAGGCGATTCTGCAAATCCGCCCCAGGCATATTTTGTCCCAGGTCTGGTTTTTGGCTGGTGGCGCCTGTGGGATATTCCATTTTCCTCCCACAGAGGTGGAGGGTTGGAAGGCCAAACCCTGCAAGCCAACCACGTATTCTCAGTGTTGTAAGACGCACAGAGGGAGACACAGAAAATCTCTAACATGTGACTCACTCTGGCCCTACTCTCCAAGGAGGGCTAGAAAGGACAATGTTCTTCTATCACTAAAAGCAGGGCAGCTTTTTTTAAGAGCTGAGGTGCTCTGTGCGCCTCCAGCCTGTGCCAAGTGCCAACATGAGCTCCCATCTGCCCTCCCCTTTCAAGTCAAAATTCAGCTCAGCCAGCTTCTCTCCCCTCATCTGCAGGGTGACAGTCCGTATAAAAGGCATCCTGACACTGAGAGGGAAAAGGTGGTTACTGTCATGATTATTAAGAGCAAGGGAAGACCCTAAATGCCCTTTTCTGGCTAGAAACCTTTGCTCACAACCAGCAGTATCAGAAGGCCCTTCCTGATGAGTACTAGAATCTTCTTCTCTCGTGACAGTGCAGAACACACCAAAGTCATAGAAGGCGTTGCTTCCTGGTTGGTGTTACACCGTGCAAATAAGAATAAACAAGGCAAAGTTTCTCTACTGGCAAGAAAAAAGTTCAGAGCAGCTCTCCTGGACCACTGGAGGGCAGGGAGAGCAAAGGAGGGCCATTTGGAATCTCGGGCCGACCGGGCTAGACAGCAGCAGAGAGAGACAGCTCATTCCATGCATTCCAAAAGGTGTCAGGGCTACAGGTGTGGCTGATGGGCAGGTTGGCCCACACCGGCTCTGTCCTCCACATCCAAATAAACAGAGCCCAGGCAGGCATACAACCAGACAAACCTGACCTCCTCTTCTCCTGTCTCAAAGTCCTGAAAACACTGAGCAGAATTCCAGCTCAAGACTCCTGACACACATAATGATGCGTCTGGAACCTGATCCATGCACTATCTAAAAGCTTTTATACTTAATGAATGTCCAAGTCAACAGTCAATTAAAACTGCACCAACAACATACAAAGCTAACACTCCAACAACTATGCCACACGAAAACCCCAAGAAAAAGCAAGCGGACGAAAGGGGCTGAGGCTATAAACAGGGGCTGAGGCTATAAACGACAAAGATCACCTAAAAAGGGAAAGTCCATCTTTTGCAAGCTAATACACATGCACATGTAAAAACACAGGCATATTCCCAAACACATACAGACAGAGCTCCCTGGCAAGAGTTCTTATTCCACAGCTCTTCAACAGAGCCTGATCAATAAGACACTTTTTCAGCCAGACACTGAGCTTCCCTGGAGGACTCTTTAAGTTTCTGTGACTCAAAGGCTTGTAATTCTTTCCTAAAAAGGATAATGTTTGTTCAAATGCAAAAAATACACACAGGCCTTAAGCACTAGAAGAAAAAAAAAAAAGCCCAATGATAGCGAATGTTGCAAAAGAGAAAGGCATGCCTCGACCTGACCCATGCTTTCTGGTCCTGAACTCTTCAGTTAATTATAACAAATTACAGGACTCCATGTATAGTTTAGGAGCACAATAAATTCCCTAATAATAGCCTATAATTGAAGGAGGGGTTCTGTTTAAAAAAGAAAACTCATTTTCAGTAACACATCATACAGCAAGAAGGACTGCCCCACAACCCTCCTTCTCTGCCCCATACTCTGTCACTGCGGACAGAGTCCTTCACGGCAATCCTCATGTATAGGACTTGAAAGGGCCACAGAGGCCTCACTGCTGATATGCTGATATGCTACAAACAAGGACTCATAATAAGAGAAGCCTAAAAAACCCTGTGTAAAGCATTGATTGCCAAATAAAACTTGAGTTTGTCGAATCTACCTTAAAATCTTCCATGACTTGGAAAAGTCTTACAGCCTCTCAAAAAGTTAAACAGAAATACCTCATGAGCCTTCAATTACACCTCCAAGGTATATTCAAGAAAATTAAGGATTTGCATTCATGAAAACTCGTAAATGAGGTGCAGGAGAGATGGGTTAGTGGGTAGAGGTGCTTGCTGCCAAGTCTGATGACCTGTTTGATTTCTGAGACCCACATGGTGGCTATGAGAACTGACTTCTGCAAACTTTCCTCTGACTTCTACACACATGTCACAGCATGCACAAATCTCCCCTGCTCAACACACATTAGGAAAAATGGTAAAATATTTTAATTTTTATGTGCATGTGTGCAGTACCCATGGAGGCCAGAAAAGGGTGCTGGATCCCCTGGAATTATAGTTAGAGACGGTTGTTAGCTGCCATGTGGGTGCTGGGAATGAAACCTGGGTCTTCTATAAGAGCAAGCAGTGTTCTTAACTGCAGAGTCATCTCTCCAGCCCCCCCAAAAATTTTAAAAGTCAAAAAAAATTGTACATGAATACCATTACAGTCAGCAGAAGAGAAAGTACCCCAAATGTCCATCAAAATGTGATCCATCCATACTATGGAACGTTAGATAGGCACAGAAGAGGATGGAGGTGCTGGTGGTACATGCTTGTAATTCATCATTCAGGAAGCTGAGACAGGAGTATCACAAGTTCAGGGCCGGCCTGGGCTACCCATGAGACCCTGTCTCTCAGAATGAAGAAAAAGAATGAAGTACTAGCTTACACTATAACATGGATGAACTTGGGAACACCGTGCTAAGTAAAAGATGCCTAACATAATTACGCACTCTGTGTGAGTCTGTGGACAGGAAACATCCAGACGAGGTAAATCACAGCAACAGAAAGATACCAGAACCTGGGGAGGAGGGGGATGAACAACAGCAGCTGCTGTAGACCGTAGAGATGGTTGCCAACTTTGTGAGCACACCAAAAAACACTGAACTGTATATTTTAAAATAATTAACGTGGTGATTTTTATATTCCATGAATGTTATCTCAAAAGGGGGAAGGAGCATGACACTATCCCCTGGAATCCTAATAAGGGAAAAGTCTAAAGTCTGAAAAGGAAGGAACTCCAGCAGCTTCCGGAATAATCCCGAACATACCCCAGGCTTCAGGCGCAGCTGCTGGGCCTCCCTCTACACTCCTTCCTCAGTTGGACCATCCTCACCCAACCTCCTTCACCTGCATCACCTGCTCCTCTCCAGGCTGCTATATGACCTTGTCATGGACTACTCCACATCAGCATCTGCACTCAGCCCGTGCTTCTGAATGGATAAAATCCTTATCGAGGAGACACAGAAGGAGAGAGGGAAGTGAATCACTTCCCACTAAGCCTGTTAGCTGTTACATCTCGGACATGCAGGAGAGTTTCAGAACTAGCTAGAGATAGCCAGATGCATCCCACCACATGCACTCATACACATCCAGAAATAAACAGAAGTTTGCAAAGGAATAGGAGGAAGAAGAGGAGGACGAGCACACAGCAGCTTTTGTATGGGCTCAGAGAGACTAGACTGTACCTGTAGCTGGTGCTCAGGAGTCCAAGGCAGAAGGATCACTTGAGAATAGGAGTTCAAGACAAATGAGGGGACACAGGGAAAATGTTCAAAGTTTCAGGAGGTGGACATGACTCAGCAATGAAAGTACTTTCTCCGTAAGCCTGACAACCTGAATTGGATCCCCAGGATCCACATAAAAAGAGATGTGGTAAGCTGCATCTGTAGCCCTGGCAGGGGTTACACAGGAGAATTACCTGGACATTTGTGGGCCAGCTAGCATGAGTACCCAGCACAACAGAAGCAACAAGAGACACTCCACCTCAAGAAGATGGAAGAAGGTGAAGACCAGCTCCTGAAAAGTTGTCTTCTGACCCTCGTGTATACATATAAGTCTCCCATACAAGTACATTTTTTAAAAATTTAAAAATAAGTTTCATAAACATACTTCATTGCACATTAAATACAAAGGCTTAAGGAAACTTTTGTCAAGTCTGAAAGATAGTTCAGCAGGTAAAGGAGCTTGTTGTCAAAACTGATGACCTAAGTTCAGTCACTAGGGTCCACAAAGTAGAAGGAGAGACAATAGAAAATTGGAAACTCTGGGAAATTGTCCTCTGACACCCCACTCCTGCATCTGCAAACATACACATCCAGAAATAGATGTTTACAAAGAAAAAGGAGGAAGAGGAGGAAGACAACAACCAAGACGAGGACGAGGAGGCGGCAGCTTTTGCATGGGCTGGGATATGGCTCAGTGGTAAAGCACATCTCCAGCATGTATGCCCGGGTTCAAACCGCCCCCCAACACAAGGTCAGCAATACAGGAAGGATTGAAAGGGAGGAAGGGAAGACTTTTATGCAAAGAAAAGAAACACTTCGCTACTGTGGGCAGTGAATCTGAACTGCCAGCCTAAGAAGGTACCCAGAAGCTGATGCCTCAGGGACCGGCATCCTCACAGAACTCATGGAGGCAGGAGGAGAGAAATCAAGGTCCCAGGCAGCACGCTCATTAGCCAGCCCAGGCCACTCCTCCAAACTGCAGCACAGCAGGAGGCCTTCATTCCTCTTATGCAAGTAACAAAAAAATGTCTTGACTCATTCACTCACAATGCAACCTGCCTACCCTACAAACCATGTGTCCATAACACTACCTACCATCCACTGTGGGAAAGGGAGCCTAAATTACCTCTGGAAGCAGGTGAGTCAACTGCTCACAGGGCCGTCTTTTTGGTTAGGAGCCAGATAGTGGCAAGAAGTCGGCAGAACAGTCTGAGAATGTGGTACGCTAGCAGCTGGGGGAACAGTGGGACCGTTAGCAAACATGCCTGCTCTAAAAGAGAGCAAACCAGAAAAGTCAACGAGGAGGAGGCAGGGAGCTGGGCTCTGTGAACAAGTCTCAGCTCCGCCTAAGTCTCTCATGCTCTTTAATTAAAGGTACCATCCATCTACTCTTTCTCCAAGTGCACAGCTGCCAAAGGGATCTGCTTCCTGTCAATGAAGTCATGTACCAGAAAGGAGCAGGAAGTACTGACTACAGGCCTAGTAGATGACAGAGGAGTGAAGCACAGAATTAGTTACACACCCCGCCTCCTGGAGACTATGATAGGAAAAAACCACGAATATCCCAAATAAGCCACTACAGCTAGATCGCTGACCTTCAAACTGGGATAGAGGTGATAGATCCACCAAGGCCAGATGGCTCAGATGCCTACCCTCTTCAACCCAGATTCCTGCAGGAGAAACCCAAGAACCTGGCCTTCCTCAGATCTCCTAATGGACTACGCTAGGCTGCCAACCCTCACACACTGGCTGTGGACCAGGCAAAGCTTCCATGCTGGCCAAAAGGCAAGTGATAAGTCAAGCCAGGGGACATCTGCCAGCTATGGGGACCCCAGCCTAAGCCTGACAGCACCTTTCTATTCAGAATAATGGGTAGAGAGTCCTTCCTGCCCCAGCTGTCTGCATCGGCTGTGTCTTGGGATTTGGATGCCTGAGGGATTTATACAGCAGCATCAGCTGTATCCTCTCACCGGAACCAGAACCACACCCAAGTTTTGCCCATTTTAAACTCTCATCTGCTCTTGCACTTCCTCACCAACCTAAGTCTTAACAATCTCTGATAACTGGGCACTCACTGTCCAGGCTCTCATAGTTACTGGATGCCTATTGCCGCGTGTTTGTTATCAAGACATTACCAAGGCTGTATTAAAAATTGTATCTGGGGGCCAAGAGATGGTTCGGTGGCTAAGAGCACTGATCTTGCAGAGGACCGGGGTTCAATTCCCAGTACCCACCTGGCAGCTAACAACCATCTGTAACTCCAGTTCCATGGTGACTCATGCACCTGTAATCCTAGCACTTGGGAGGCTAAGACAGGGGTACAGCCACGAGTTCAAGGCCAGCCCAGGCTACCTAGTGGGTTCCAAGGCTGTCTAGGGTATGCAGGAAGACAAAAACAAAGACAGGTATGTGTGACCTGAATGCCAGCTCCAAGCTCAGCCATCTCTTGAAAACAGCACTTCAGTATCAGAGACTGCATTTCCATGGTAACAAACCATCCATGTTTATTCTATACCATACTAGACTCAGTAGATGACTTTGGATTTGGCTGTCAAACAAAACACATACTGGTCACTGAATGGCTCAGGGACAACTGTCAGCCACCCAGATAACTGATACAAAACAATTCTAGACTCAGTAGACACACAGAAACCCATAGTACCAAAGCTCTAGGCACTACATGGCCTTTTCCCAGCCGTGAAAATGGGAATTATTCCTGCCACTCTCTGTGACTGAGGCACTCTATAACTGTGGTGCACTGTCATTCAACCTGTGTTTGATTACATGTTCTCTAAGCTAGCTTTGTCCATCTTTGTGTTTCCCCTCAGAAACCTAGCAAATAGTAGGTCTCAATATTTACATGAGATCAGGCATTATGAGTCACACAGAATGTGGGTTTTGTAAAGGACAATCAGTTATAAACTGGTGCAAAGAAACTACCATGCCCTAGAGTATAGTGAAGGAATAATGAAAATACCCCTGTTGACAACCAGGAGTTTGGGAAGGCTGGAACGCTCCACCCACCATCAGAAGGATATTCCATTTGTGTGTACTTTATGAAATCGGATCAGAAAGTCAGTAAGGCTTTCCTCGCTTGTCGATGGAAGACTCGATGTCATCTCAGACTCACAGCAACCCTTCGAGACAGACACTAAGACTCTCATTTACACATGAGGGGGCCAAGAAGACCTGCCAGGTCTTCAGATTTCAGAGAATTCCTGTGGGACATGAGGACTGTGCAGGAAACAGAGATAGCTGAGGTTTCTATCACCTGGAAGCAAACGTCTCAAAGGGAAAAGGGGAGGAAGGGAAAACCTAGCGCAAGTCATCACCACCCTACAACATGAGACTCTGGGCCACTGACGGATCTCCAACCCTAGGAAGTAGTTCTTTTCCTTGATAGACTCTTTAAAAAGCAGCTGAAGATATCAAACACAGCCACAACTGCCAAAGACAGAATACCAAACCAGCAAATATGTCACTGCCTAGGAATCTGGTACCTTTCATGCTGTGATTTCTGCCAAAATGTCTCCCTACAATTCTTCCTTTCAAATCCCCAAGATAACACTGTCCTACCTCAAAAACAACATCTAATTATTAGAGTTATTAACTCTACAAATGGTCTTTGCAGAACTTGATCAAAGACGTCACTAAGCAGATTAGGGAATCAAGGAAGCTTGTGTAATTAACTTACACTCTGAGCTTTTTCTTCCTTAGATTGTCTTGTTTGTATGAACTCACCTGCGGTGACTACCACTTTTACTAAACTGCCCTGTCCACTTTCACACAGAACTGGATGGGAAGTCTCTCCACGTCCTCATTCTACCTCTTTCTGTGTAACTCACACCAACTCTTACACAGGAGTCTGACTACTCAGGAAGACAAGCTCATGTCCTCAGGAGAGTCCTGGTCGAAGGTTTAGGTCTAAAGAATCTGATAGAAAGTTTACACAAATAAGAACAAACATTTTGGCAGTTTTCTCTACAGTTTTCCCATACACACATAGATAAACATGATCCACAATGATCTCTCTAGAGATACAGAATAATTACATGAAATTAAACCATTTTGAGGGAATTAAAAAAAATTTTTTTTTTAAATATAACTGGGGGCTGAAGAGATGACTTAGAAGTTAAGAGCACTGACTGCTCTTACAGAGAACCTGAATTCGATTCCCAGCACCCACATGGCAGTTAACAATGAATTGTAGCTCCAGTTCCAGGGGATCCAATGCCTTCTTCTGACCTCTGCAGGCACTGAATGACATAGGTGCACTAAGACACATACAGGCAATATACTCAAACACATGAAATAAATAGAATATTTTTTTTTTAAGACAAATATAACTCAGTATCTGAGCTTAACATTTTGGATGAAAGTTCCTATCTTCTATAATTCCCAACCTGAACCTCGGAAAGATGGCAAGGCAAGAGGGCTCAGTGGACTCAGTGCTTGCTGCGTGAGGATGAAGAACAGAGTTCAGGTCCCCAGCACCCACATGAAGCTGGGCACAGTAATGTGTGACTGTAATTCCAGTGCTCCTACACTGCTGACAAGAGAATTCCCAAAAGTTCTCTGGTCACGTGGCCCAGTGAGCACAGGAAGGAAGAGAACCCTGTCTCCCCATCCCAAACAAGGTGTATGTCGAGAATCCACACTAAAGGCCATCTTCTGACCTCCATACGTGGCTATTGTACATGTGCACCTGCACTCCACAAAAGAACATGCCTCCCCTCCCCACACACACAGATGGCAAGGACTAACCACAACCTACTATAAACCTTTAAAAAAGTGACCTTCAAGAGGATGGTGCTGTGGTCCATATTATTCACTGTTATACTCCAGTATCCAGAAGATTCCTGCATATGACAGATACTCAGTGAATACTTTTGAATGCACATGTGACTGTGACTCCAGTTAAGTGGTACCATGACCCAAAATGAGCTGTCTAGGCCATCTAAAACATTAACTCTCTAAAAGTAAAAAATTTTATTATGGTAGTTATTCCATAAGGAAAAAGATCTATACTACTTAGTAGTCAGCTTTAAGAATTATAGAAGGTAAAAAATTTAAACATAGGGCCTCAAGGTGAGAACAAATATGAAATGTTTTCTTTAGGATGAAAATCCTGAGAACTCTAGATCCCAAAGCATGCATATATATGTGTAAGATATACATATATTGCATATATAGGCAATATATAAATATGCATTGTTGTTTTGAGACAGGTTCTCACTACATAGCAGGAGCTGGTCTGGAACTCGTTATGTATACCATCCTAGGCTGGAACCCTCTCACAGAAATCTGCCTGCCTCTGCCTCCCGAGTGCTAGGATTAAATACGTGCACCACACTCAGTTGCATATATTTTTCCTTAATGCCTTCACCAAGTTAAAATTCTAAAGAATAAATTGCACAATTTGGTTTCAAGATATGGATTTCTTACCAGGAACTTGTGACCTAATAATAACGGGAAATTCTTGAACTTGAAAACATTTTTTTAAGTGAAATTAAATGCTTACATGTAAAGACTTTATTATTTCTTTAGTACAGAGATCATTTAAATTCTACTCTGGAAGGGAGATTTAACAAACTAGTAAACAACAGAAAGGTTATTTCTAGTTTCTCCCAGGGTCTTAGGACAAACTCCACTGAGAGCGGAAGCAATACCGAAGTGGCCGGCCTCATTCTTCTGTGTCTGACTGAATCTCACCAATGCAACACAACTCAACAGGAAGGTGTGTCTGTGAGGGTGGAATGGAGGGATAGAGGCCATGACCTCCCTCCACCAACTCTAGGGTTCCAGGCAAGAGCAGTCATGATCGGTGTTTTCACATGGATACTGCAAATTTGAACTATGGTCCTTAAACGTGCGCAGCAAGCGCTCTTAACCAGCCCCACCGTCGACACTTCTGACAGCACAGTTAAAACACTTTTATCACCTCTTAAAGGTATGCAGACACTAAATTTTGAGGATGGAATGGGGCCTGCCCGAGACCTGAGACTGCGTTCTCCTAACATCCAGCACGTGCTGCTTCTGCTAACCCTGGCTTTGGTTCTGCAGTAAGTTTTAATTTCTTTGAATATTAAGCTAAAATAGTTCTTTGCTGACTCCAGCAATCATTCAGAGTACACAACAGGATTCTAGCAGATCCCTGACTTCCGTCTGATGTCCTGTCTGAACCACATCAGTCTCCCATAGCGTTCTACAGCAGTTCACTCACCACAGGACGTCAATCAAAAAAACCCTAACTTGCCTCAGATGAATGCATTTCTCGTTTTGGTTAGATGGATCTTTTCTACCTTCTTCTAAACATTTTTTTCGTCAAAGCACTGGTTTCTAACATCACCTCATCTCCATGATTTCCTAATAAACAATCCCATCTGGCTTGGTTTTCACTAGATCTACATCAAATTTGCTGCACTTTGCTCTGACTGGCAGTAATTCATTTTTATGGTGGCAGGAAACAGCCGCCAAGATGCCTCCTCATTCTCTCAGCTGCAAGCACAAGACTGACAGGCTGACCTTGGAGAGAGTTCGGGCCATAAACTGCAGCGTGCTTCTGCATGTCCCTCTGAGTCCTCGGCCCCTTCACAGTCACACCTGGTAACATGACACATGGGGACACCTTTCTACCACTGACTTCCAATGTCTCAATTTTCCACTCTTCTAGAGCACTCGGTGTCATATGGAAGCTTGGCGCGGTATGCCTAGGGCGGGAGATAACTGATAAAAATGTTAAATAAAACCCATCTCAGTTCCCATTGATACATAACGCTCACTGTTTAAAGGGCTCAAAGAAGTTCTTGTCTCCCCTCCAATCTGTCTACAGTACTTCCTTCTCTTTGACAGAACTCATCCCATCAGTTCCAGAGACTCTATGGTGTGTCTAAGGAGTCACAGGGAGAGAAGGAGAGGGATGAGGAGGGGAGGGGAGGGGAGGGGAGGGGAGGGGAGGGGAGGGGAGGGGAGGGGAGGGGAGGGGAAAAAGGGAAGGCTTGGCAAAGGCTCTTAGGGAGTTCAAATAAATCCTATCCACAGGCTCTCCCATGTCAACAGGCTTGCTTCACATAAAACTGTTCCAGGGTTGGCCAAAGAGCCCAGCTTCTGTCCTAAGCAGCTGTGTGGCAGAGAAGTGTCTTTGTCACCCTGTTTCAGTGAAACAAAGCACTCTGTAAAATCCAGCACTTTATTTTGATAGTTTCTTCTCAAACAGACATGGCAGTTCAGGATTTGGGTGACAGAGTGGGGTGGAGGGGCAGACATAAGACAATTGGTACCTGCTGTTATTTGGATATGAACTGTCCCCCACAGGGTCACATGCTGGATCTCTTTATCTCCAGCTGGTGGCTGTTTCGGGAGATGTCAACCCTTGGGAAGATAGAGCCTACCTGGAGGAAATAAGTCACTGGGGAGTGGGGGGGGGGGGGCTAAAGTGGTATAAAGGAGAGCCGGTGAGATGGCTCAGCCGTGCAAGCCTGGAGCCAGGAGTTCAATCATTGGAATCCATATGAAGGTGGAGAGAATTAACTACAAAGTTGTCCTCTGACTTTCACAAGTGTACCATGGCACACAGCCACCTCCTATCATGTACACATACAGTGATTACTTTTTAAAACTCAGTTTCAAAGCAATGTAAGAGAGACCTTTGATTTAATCTAAATATAGATCTCCGTTTGTTAGGAACGAAAGCCCTATGTATAAAAAACAAACCCCTTTTCAGGGATGAAGAGCCATGCTGAACTCAACAGGGCCTAGTGAGAACTGAAAACCACCTAAGATGCTAAACACAACACCTTGCACATGAATGCCAGCTACCGTCACTGTACTGAGTCCCTCGGATTGACTGCATCCAGCCACACAGTGCAAGCCACATTCCTGCACAGAACCAGAAGGTCCCTATGCTCAGAGGCTTACGTTTCAATCCATGCTTCCCACATGCTGCTCCGCACGGGCACTGTGCCTTTGGTGCATGACACAGCGCACGGCACTGTGCCATTAGTGTGTGACACAGTGGATCTGTCCCTTCTCTCCCCATTTCCCATCTTGTCCCTTCCAACTCATTGTTCCAACACTCTGCCCTTCCCAGACAAAGGGAAAGCAAAGGCCTCTACAGTACTGATTGCCTGCCCACATCTCCGCCATACCAGGTTTGTTGGAAAAAACCTGGCTTTTCAATCAACATGCTGTGCCCAGTCCCACACATTATGACTCCCCAGCAAATCAAAGAATCCTTTATAAGGAACGGAAGTCTTGTAAAGGTCCACAGAGCATAGCGGGCACGCTTTAACATGACAGAACAACTCTTCCACAGCTTCTGTATGTTTTTCTCCTCTCTGCCTCTTCGTTAAAGGTAAATGCCAGGGCAGTGGGTCAGCATATACTGCTCAGCTTTGGAAAACACACAATCTTAAGCCAGGCATGGTGGTACAGAACTTTAATCGTAGCACTTGGGAAGCAGAGACAGGTAGATCTCTGTGAAATGGAAGCCAGTCTGGTCTACACAGCAAAGTCTAGGCCTCAAACAAAACAAAACTTCACACAATATTTACAATAATATCTTCTCCACACTCTACTGTGATCTTTATGATTCTCTTATTTATTCATTTACTTTTATTATATGTGTGTTGTACCTGCATATAAGTGCACCTGTGCCATGCAGTACGTGAGGAGGACAGAAGATAGTGTCAGATCCCCTGGAACTGGCATCACAGATGGTTGTGAGCTGCCACGTGGGTGCTGGGATTCAAACTCGGGTCCTTCGACAAGAACAACCAATGCTCTTAACCACTGAGCCATCTCTCCAGTCCCCAAATCTTTACTATTTTATTAATTTAGATGTCTAGTCATTTTGGGTCTTGTCATGTAATACTAATGACTGTTTGGAGTCAATGGATGAACAAATCTATCCCTGACAATCAAGGAATTCAGAAAAGGTAAATCAACAATTTTGCTTGAGAAATTATTTTGGAGCTGATTTTTAGGACAACACACTAAGAAACATACTCTTTTCACTTTTAAATTTATTTTATGTGTATGAGTGTTTTGCTTGCATGTATGTAAGTGTAACATGTGTGTGCAATGCCTTTAGATGTCAGAAAAATGGTGTTGGATTCCTTGGATTTAGAGTTGGAGTTATAGACAGTTGTTAGCCACAATGTGGATGCTGGGAACAGAACCTGCGTCCTCTGTAAAAGCAGCCAGTACTCTTAACTACTGAGCCATCTCTCCAGCCCCTTTATGTCTCTTTTAAAGAAGACCCCCCAAAAAGGCCACTAAATACAAACTAATCACAGGATTAAGATATGTAAAATATTCCCTGTCTTTCTCTCTCTCTCTGACAGATCTGAGGAATGGTGTTCCTGCTTTTTAAGCTATTTTACTGATAAAGCATACAGTGATAGGCTGATGCCTTCATGGTTAAAAAGAATGTGAAGCATGTGGGAGGACAGCTGAGCAGTTTGGCCATTTGCAGAGCAAGCTGAGGACCAGACTGCAGATGCACAGAACCCAGGTAAACGCTGGGCGGGCACGCTGGCCTGGCTACAATTCCAGCATTTGGAAGGTAGAAACAGGGTCTCTGGAGCAACCTGGCAAGTCAGACTCGTCCTGTCAGCTAGCTCTGGGCTCAAACGGGCACCCCGCCTCAACGAACAGCTTGGAGAGCTATCCAGGAGACTCAGGCCTTCACACATGCTCACACATGTGTATATATATCCATGTATATACTGAGCTCATATACATGTAAAGACATGTACACATGCACATACATCACACACACACACACACACACACACACACACACACACACACACAATACACGAGAGAAGAAAAGTTCAACCGTCGCACATGTAGGGTCCTCTGAACTGAGTGAGGCTTCTGATTTATTTGCTTTGAAATTTTGATTTTTCCCCACCAATGAAAAATAAATTACGCCAAACTAGATATATAAAGAACACTGATTCATTTTAGTATTATTTGTTTCTGTCTCCTAGATACAAGAAAGCTCGCAACTCATGGTGAATATCAGTATCAGGGAGTCTGCCTACACTCCCGTGTTGCAGGGGCAGTAGGCTTCCTAAGCAGCTAACTGTCCACCTGTGCCTCTTGTGAACAGAGCTTTTATCTAAAACAGAGAAACTCGGTGCATTTGGAAAACCTGTACCATGAAGCAGACACACACACAATGTACACGCCATTTAATTGAGTTCTCCACAGGAAAACATGAGACAATTCTAGCTGAAGATGGGGACAAACTCATCAGCCAGCTTTCCCAATGGAAACTAAACCCGCTTCAGGCCATGGAAACAAGACCAGGAATGTAAACAGTCGCCAGAGGCGTGCTCCTATCTACAGAAAAGCTTTACATCCACTGAGCACTTAAAGCACAGTACTTTTCTTGGCTCTCGATCGTAAAAACAGACTCAGATCCACCATCCTATGAGCAAACCACAAGGTGACAGGTGACGAGAGAGCAAATGGAGACAGCAAACGGAGAGAGCAGGGGCAGTCCAGAGGCTCCTTAACTTGTACAGTTTGGTGCAAAGTGAAAATGAACGACCAAGATCAACCATGTCGGGGCTACAGTGATGGCTCAGCAGTTAAGAGCACTGGCTATTCTTGCAAAAGACATGGGTTCAAATCCCAGCACCCACATGGCAGCTAACAACCGTCTGTGACTCCAGTTCTAGGGAATCCAGTGTCCTCTTGTCCTCCTCTGGCATTGCAGGACACAGGCGCACTTACACGCATGCAGGCAAAACACTCGTACACATGAGAAGATCAAGGATTTCAAGATGGCAACACAGATCACCAACCAAGTTCGGGATTTCACTGAGCACTGGGCCATGTGCACCTAACTGCACAGCTGGCAGATCTGTGGTGCCAGCCTTGGTTCCCAGGGTATCTGCCAGGCTCCCTGGATGTCATCAAATCAGTAACAAAACCCTCACACCAGCACGTACAGAGGGTCAGCAACATGAACTTCAAAACAAATGCAAATACAATCCTTGGTGGTGGGTGGGGCAGTAGATTGTCCATTCAGTATGTGTAATACGGATTAAGTATTTGATGACAGTTGACCTGAAAAGAATGTGGGCTAGGGATGTGGCTCAGTGGTAGGATGTTTGCCAGCACGCACAAGACCCAGAATTCAAACCCTAGTATCACAGAAGGAAGCAACTACCTTTTAATGGAGATTTTATCTTCTCCAGGAAAAGCAACTCTGCGCTCCAGATCAATGTTTCTTACAGACAGCCATCTTCTCTTATCTCATCACACTAAGAACAAGAGATTAGGACCTAGTATCAGCCGATCTTGAAATCTCTTCAGCATCTGGCAAAAACAACACTGTCCTCACTAACCAATAGAAAGACCAAATGCCCCGCCGCAGCAGGGCTGGACAGGGGCTTTCCACTTCCTGCCAGTTCTGTCAGTCATGCAGGATGAACCCAAGACTCCTGAGGGGAATCTCTACTTCCAAGCCCATGGTAAACTTTACGTCTCCATCAGGAGCTAGAAAGATGGCTCAGTGGTTAACAGGGTTTGGTTCCTAGAACCCATCCTGGGCAGCTCACCTCACAACCAACTGTAAACTCTAGTTCCAGGAGATCCAAAGTCTCTTCTGGCCCATGAGTACCTGCATGCACACGGGTGCACATGCCTACACACAGGCACATGCACACATGCACATAATTAAAAGTAAATCTTGAAGAAATTCCCATCAGATGACAATATAAAATAATAAACAAACCAAAGAACAAAATAAAGGAAACAGAACTAGCCATAATTAGTGCTTCTGAGAGAGACACTGTCACCCAGCAAAGAAAGGGTGAACGGAGCACTTCAAGTGTCATTGGAACTGCTTCGCAGAACCTGACTTGAAAACACTCACACGGGCTAAGGAGATGGCTTTGATGGTCAAAGCCCGAGGACTGAATTCAATCCCCAGGATCCATGGAAAAATCCAGGCACACACTTGAAACCCTAACACCAGAGAGGCAGATCCCTGGGGAGCCCACCCAGACTAGCCTAATTGGTGAGCTCTAGGCCAAGGAAACCTTGTCTCAATAAACAAAAGTTGGGGCTAAGGAGAGGCTCAGTGGCTAATGCACTTTCCGTGTGTGAGGACTGGAGTTCGGATCCTGAGAACCACATGAATTCTCGTGGAAGTGGCACTGGAGTCCCAGTGCTCAGAAGGTGGAGGCAGGCGCGTCTCTGCAGCAGGCCTGCTAGGCAGACAGGTGTAGCAGTGAGCTTGGTTCAATGACTAAAGTAGAGAGGAATCAAGGAAGATTCACGATATCAACCTGAGACTTCACACACATATGCATAAACATGCACACACTCCACATACTGGCATACACGTGTACTACCCACACATTCACACACCAAAACACTATTTTGTCCTTTGTACAGATGTACAGTTTGACCTGACCTGGCTTGCCCTCAATACGCCAACTATGCCAACATCTCAGAGAAAAGTCTCCATCACAGCTAGAAATATATCCACGTAACTCATTCTCTCTCTCTGTCTCTCTGTCTCTGTCTGTCTGTCTGTCTGTCTCTCTCTCTCTCTCTCTCTCACACACACACACACACACACACATGTACACACACAAATGCACAGTCCTAAATGCAGTCATTTACTCCTACTTGATTGAGAGACAACCTGTTCTTCCCAAACTGAATCTACCCCCAACACCAAAGAACAGCCCATGCAAGTCTATACAGGGAGCAAGTATGTTAAAAATCCTGTGGGAACTGCAAGCAGTGTTACCCCAAATGAGAGCAGAGTCTCCCAGCCCAGTATTCAGAGGAGCCGTGCAGCATACAGTGGGAGAATAATTCTAGGGGTAGGGCACTCTGGGGCACAGTGGGGACACTCTGAGATGGGTGGCACCTGGAACAGCTCTCACAGCCCTGGGTCCTCTTCCCAGCTACCAGAGTGTCCCAAGACTGTCCCTGGCTGGGAAGAGACTGGACGGGCTGTGGCAGCAGGGGCACTGTACACTTCTGACCTCTGAAGAAAGTGGAGAGTCCTGCCCCGCAAGCCACTTACCATCATGTCCTGGCAAAGAAAGGCCTGTTACCTGACCTCACTGGAGGTGATGAGAGGCTCCTTTGCACTGGGCCAACAGCCTGCCTTTTAGTGTGGGTGTGAACTGCCTACCCTCTGAGCCACCTTTCCAGTCCCCTGTTTTACCTTTAAAACTTCTTCTTCATATGGAAACACTGAGGAAGGTCTTCCTTATTTGAGGAAGATTTGGAAGGTCCCAGATTTAAATTCAAAGCAGTGGCCAGCAGCTATCTGGCTGCCCCTTGAAATCATTAATTATCCTTTGGTTTAACTAGGAACTTCATCATTTTTACAAATCATCTTTTTACCTTCTGGGCCCAGAAAAAAATATGAAAACCGTGTGTTTGGAATGAGTCTGTTACTATGCCAATAATTAAAACACATTACAAAAATCTTTCCTTTTGGGCCCACCTAGGACTCTTGACAAGTATACTGTACATTACTCATCAAAGAAACTTCTTTTTGCAACAGATGGAGGTTACTGCAGAATTCTACCACTGGTCAGACAGAGAGAATATGCATCTGCGTGATGCCCAGTCCAGGTGAGACATCTGTGGTGGAACCTCTATGCGAGGCTCGTGGGACACGGTAGGACGAGGGCAGAGAGAAAACCAGTGCGTCCCTCAGCGCTGAGGAGTGAAGCCTCCTTATACAACAGAGCGTGACGCACACAGAAGGCCACAACTGGCCAAGCTTTAAAGGGTAAGAGACTAGATAGGATTCCTATATTAAACCTCTCCCACCCACGACACAGGGACCACTGTGGAAGAGGGACTGGAAAGACTGTGAGAACCAAGGCTGGTTCATGAACACAGGGAAGAAGAGGCTTTCAGGCCACTGGAAGCTTGGACGTGTTAACTTGTGGCAATGGTAGGGTCAAGCACAGGACCCATGCCAACTCAACCAGACAAGGGCCAGGAGTGGAGTGAGAGAAATGTGTGGTAGGCCAGTCCTAGTCCAAGAACTATTAGAGACTGATTACTACTGGGTGAGGGAAAGTCTTACCATCTCTAGATAGGATGACCAGACTCCAGTGGGTGAATTTGTACTGAAGGGCATCTGGGTACAAATGCTTGACTGGATAGGACTTAACATGTATGGCGAAATACATGAGATTCAGTGGGGGATTGGGGCTGGATGGATGGAGGAGGGGATATAAATTTGATTAAGAAATGTTGCAAGAAATGTATAAATCTTAATTAAAAAATTTAAGGAAAAAATCTTTCCTTTGAGTCAGGAGGATAAAATAGGGAGATGGCTCGCCAATGAGAGCGGATAGGCGGACGAGGATCTGGCCAAGAGGGGAAGAGAAGCGAGCAGAATGGAAAGACGACAGTGGTCCGCTCCGCCCCCGACTCACTTGAACCCATGGGGAAAGTGGACATTAAAGCCCCAAGGCAATATGCCTCCCAGTGGGAGAAGGTAAGCGGGGTGTCTCCTGTCTTGGGAACTCTTCTGGTTTTGTGACTCATCCCTCGCCATCTACGGGGCAGCCCAGCTTTGTGCCACTCTGGTTCCACATCTGGAACCATGTCAGGAGTTTCTTTCTTTTCCTTCAATTTTGTATATTCTTCTTTTTATGTATTTTGTATACCTGTGCAGGTGTATGTTTGTGTGTGCGTGCGTGTGTACACGTGTGTAGGCCACAGGTCAATGCTGAGTGCCTTCCTCAGTTGCTCTCTCTGCCTTATCTTTTTTTATATTTCTTGTTGATTTTATGTTTTGTTTGGCCTCAATGCACTCACTGAATACGCCATCCTATAGGCATTTGGAGCACTCTCTGAATTTTTTTTGTTTCTCTTTTTTTTATAGAATTTTATCCCATTTCATACAATATATTTTAACCCTACTTGGACCCCCTCTCCTATCTGCACCCCTCTTATAGCCCTCCACCACGCTGGATCTCATGTATTTGGTCATATCTATTAAGGCCTATCAAGTCATTTGTGTCCCCAAATGTCCTTCCGTGTGCATCCATTAACTGCAGCCTGGTTACCCTATCAAGTGTCACACTCCCCTCGCCCAGCAGTTAGTGGTTGCCAGTTCCTCGGCTAAGGTTGGGACTTTTTACCTACTTGTTTACTTCCAAGCTGGGAATCTGTCTGGTTTCAGCTTCTTATGCAAGTTATCACACCATTGCTGTAAGTTCATATGAGTAACTTTCCAGCTGCCTGGAAAACTTTCCTGGTGGTCATCCACCACTCCTGGCTCTTACAGTCTTTCTGCCCCCCTCTTCCACAGTGGTCCCTGAGCCTTGAGTGGCAGAGGTTTGATACTGGTGTCCTATTCAGGGACACGTACTCTGCAGCCTCTTATTCTCTGCACTTTGGCCAGTTGCGGCTTTCTGGGTTAACCACCATCTGTTGCATGAGGAAGATTTGCTGGTGAGAGTTGGGAGATATGTTAATATTCTTCCCGCCCCCTGTTCCTCTATGTTCCCTGAGCTTTACCAACATTACCTCTCTGGACCTGGAGTCTCTCTGATCCAGCAAAGCTGTCTGGGCAACAAGCCCCAGTGACCATCTTGTCTTCAGCTCCCAGCAGGGAGATTACAGGAGAGGGTCCTCATGTTCTGTGGCCCTGACCCATCTCCCTGCTCCTCCCCCTGCTACCTTTGGCCTTATACAGTTTTCACCTTGAGGTAGAGCCTGATTTGTTCACCATTCTCCAGTACTGTCTGAGTCTCTTGGCAGGCTGCCCCCGTGATGAGGAAATTTGCTCTTCAACAGTCATACCCAGAGAGTGAGATGAGACAGTCTCAAATCACCATCAAGAAAGTCATGCTTCCCAATTTTCCACTTCAAAACAAGCTGGAGTTGAAAACAGTCAATTTGCTCAATGGTTTGTGATCAATGTCATTCTCTAATGTTTTGTGATGTTCTAAATATGCTATTAATCTGGGGGGGGGGAGAAAAAGTTCACCTGTTAATGGTTAAGACTCACACTTCTAAAGGACAAGAGTTTGTGGGGCTGGACAGATGGCTCAGTGGTTAAGAGCACTGGCTGCTCTTCCAGAGGCCTGGATTTGATTCCCAGCACCCACCTGGCAGCTAACAACTGTCTGTAACTCCAGTTCCAGGGGATCCGATGCCCTTTACTGACCTCCTCGGGCATGGCACGACACAGGTGCACTTACACACATGCAGGCCATGCACTCATACACATACAATTAAAAAAAAAAGTATTTTAAAAACCAATTAGACAATATAAGTAAAAAGTAAAAATGGACAAGAGTAGTTCCCAACACCAAAGTGGTCAATGCCCATCTCTCCAATTTCCTTTTTCTGCCCTCCAACTCCCAATATAGCTCCCAACAGCTCATCAATAAAAATAAAAATAAATCTTAAAAAGAAAAAATCCTTTATGAATCTGCAAGTTTCCATGGGTGAAACAGCCTGAGGACAAGAACTGAAATAAACACCTTCTAAATAAACTCTGCCTTTCCCCAGGTGTCTTAAGATCCTGTGTGTGTGTGTACATGCATAGACATATATACATGCTTGGATTTGTATACATACTCCAAAACCCTTTATTCTGAACTCTGCCCTTATTCACGGAGAGGAAAAGCAGCTGGTCCTGACTAAGGCTATGGAGCCTGTTTGACTCTCAAACAGAAGTAACCAGACCAGGGCAAGTACGTGCGGGGTGAAAACAAGTTTGGAGGCTCCAGATAAAAGCTTATTTTTACAGCACAGATGGCAGGCTGGATGCGCCTCCAACGGGATATCTGCAAATCAAAGACAGATTTATAGTTCTAATCTATGCAAATATTTTGCTCTGTGGCTCATCACAAAACCTAGCTGTTCTGTTTCAGAAGCTGCAGTTCCCAGGTGCTCTGGAGGGGGAAGCCCACTCCACTGAGGGACCAAAGCCCATCTCCCCTGAGACACCTGGTCACTGGGATCCCAGTGGATGGCTGGCAAGGTCACCCTTACCTAGCATGGGATGGAATCCTGCCCCACCTCCATGGTTCCCCACCACAGTCAGTTCTAACCTGGACGCTTCTAAACCCTGCTCGGGCAGCTGATTCCCAAAGGCTGCCGCTCACTACCCTTGGCATTCTTCAACTTGATTTCAGATCATCTATTCATCTCCAAAAACCAAAACCAAAAGTCCTCAGCACGTTCAGGTGTCATTCTCCCTTGACTCTTGTCTACATCTCTATGACCAAGAGTTCCATTGATCACACCTGAGCCACTGTTGGTAGGATGGACCGTCCCAGCTCTCGGCAGCCCTCTCTGCTTCCTCCTTTGCTTTACTTACAGGGCTTCTTCTCGAATTTCTCCAACCCCTCAGCTTGAGTCTATCACTCACTAAGACACCTCTTGGCAGACTCTAGTTTGGGGGCACCTTAGGGACAACAAACATTTTTGCAATACTACTCTCTGTCTGTCTCTGTCTCTCTCTCTCATACACACACACACACACACACACATCCTTGGGCTAGCATAATCCTTAACCTCAAATATTGTTGGCCATTAAAAACAGATTCTACTTGAAATCTACACAGTGTAGTTTTTTCCTTATGTTCAAATGTTTGCTTCGAAATCTGGCATTTGAAAACACTTCTTTTATTCTTAGTTAACCTTTACTTTAGATGCACTAGCAATACGAGCAGAAAGAAGTTCTATAGCAAAAGGAAGACTTCTATAATCAATAAACTGTTCAAAACATCAAACCCAAATATCCCAAACTTAAAAGAGATCTAAGTCCTCTACGGTCTATAAATGGAAATGCTGACAGCAAATAACACAGCTTTAAGTTTACTCACCTGAAAAATCTAAAACTACAAAGAATTTTAGAGGCTAACTAGTCCATTGGTTTCCATGCTTGGACAGCATTAGAACCACCTGAGGAGTCGTGTCTCACTTGAGCCGTACCTCTCCAGCCCTAGGCATTCTGATTCAAACTCACGGTAAAGCTCTGGGATCCAATTAACCACATGTGGCAAGTGCTGGTCTGAATCACTCCTCTATTCCATTACTAGACCCACAATGGTGGGTCCCCCTGTAAGATGTCAGCTGGGTCATCCAGCCAATGCCACAACATTCCCAGAAGTCTTGGCCTTTTATAAGTCTAGCTGTACCTTTAGATGGCTTCAGTTGTTAGAAACCATGTTCTTATGTTGAGTGAAACTGTCAATTTTTTAACTCCTTGAATTTCACTTACTGGAAGCCTTGATTTTTATGTTCAAGTTGACACAAAAATGCCCTTGATCACAAGAATCTTCAGATGTCAAAGATGGCTTCTATGCTCCTGCACGGAACTGACTCAACTTTAACGTTAGAGTACTGCTAGCTCTCCCACTCACACCCTGCTTTCTCTCTGAGATAGGGCCTCAATATGTAGCCCAAGCTGGCCTCGAATCCTGGCGATCCTATCTTACTTCCTGAGTGCCAGGTTACAGGCGTGGGCCACTATGCCCAGCTCACAATATACAATATCCAGGTCCCTCAGTATTTCAACAACAGTTAGCACAGAAGTCTCTCTGGAGTAACCATTCATTTCCTTACTGGAGTTTTCTGTGCTCTCCTTTGTCACATCCTTGCATTTAATATCTGAGGGATGAGGATGAGCAAATATTTATTAACTAAACACTATATCTCTATGCCATGTAAAGTACCTAAGATGGATTTAGTAACAGGAAACAGTCCCATCTGAAGGACTTCATATTTCTTGTACAGGAAGGAATAAGTGAGTATCTTGGAAATAGCATATGACAGAAAGCTCCAGATTACAAACTCACTCATGTCCTCTGATTCCAGAAATACCATCAGCCACTGTCTTGTGGGGTATGTGTGCATGCACGCACATATGTGCATGTGTAGGCCAGGGGTCAGTTGGGGGTCCTCTATTACTCTCTATATTTTGAGACAAGGTCTCTCCCTGAACCTGAAGCTCATTATTTCAGCTAGGTTGGCTGGTCAGGGAGCCCCAGGGATCTGCCCATCTGCTCAATCCTGCTGGAGTTACAGGTCCACACCACCATACCTAACCTTCACTCAGGTGCTAGGGATCCCAACTCAGGTCTTCATCCAAGTATTTCCCAGTCCTTCACAATAGCTTTGCATTTAAAAGAAAAATGAAGAGAGACTATCAGAAACATCTATACAAATTTCAACTGCATCCTCATTTAAGAAATTTACAGCCAGGTATGGTGGCACACACCTTTAAACACTTGGGAGATTAAACACTTGGGAGACAGAAGTAGGTAGAGGCCTGTGAGATGGAGTTAGCCTGGTCTACACAGTGAGCTCCAGGGCAGTATAGGCTGCAGGGAGACCCTGTCTCTGGAGTGGGTGAGGGGGAAAAGAGAAGGGGAAGGAAGAAATGTCAATCCTGCCAGGGAGAGTGGCACAGGCCTTTAATCTCAGGCCCTCTGGAGGCAGAGGCAGATGGATCTCTCTGAGTTTGAGGTCAACCTGGTCTACATGGTGAGTCCCAGACAAGTCAGAGCTATGTAATGGAACCCTGTCTCAAAACAAAAGTACATCACAATCCAAAACATGACACACGTTAAATCACACAGCGTTCTGCACCTTTCTCTATCCCAGTCACTGGTTTGGCTTCTCCAGCATTCCCAGTGCCCAGACTGGAACAAAGTTTAAAAAATAAAGCCAAAGGCTTCAGTACATCCCTCTCCTGCTGGAGCACCCACTTATGGGCTCCGTGGCCTCTCACAGCAAGTCTCCCGCCAGTCTTTGCACTGTACTGACACCAATGAAGCCTCCTCGTTTTTCTCACTGAGTAACTCTGTCGACTCTTGCATTTATGAAACATTTCCGTCCAAGACAGTAGGGCCGACGCCGAGCTCCCCTCCGCTGTCCACTTCCTATCCCTCTCACCCCCAGATAATCGAAACTCTTGCCCTCTCAACATCTTCCTCCTTTACTCTAAGAAACCTTCTTAGTCCTCAAATTCAAAGCCCCAGTGGTTCATAGGGGAGGAGGGTATAGGCCAAAACAGAATTAGGTGGTTAGCTTTTATTAAATTCTAGCCTATCTATATGACTTACCAACCCCGACCAATACATCCTTGCTATTAGACACAAAATTCTACCAGCCTTACCAGTGCAGGAAACCACTAGTGTCGGCTACGTGGATTAAACCGAAGTTCCACAGCTGCACAGCGACTGGTAAACAACGCCCAGACACCCCGCCCACTCTGCCTCCGCACAGCTAAATCAGCCAGCTCCTCCACTTCATAGGAAGCCTCTCAGTCATCCACACCCTCATGGGGAACTCAGGGGGAAACACACCTACCTTGTGGCCTCCTGCTGAAGCCATGACACATTTGGCACATAGAACATGACTCCGAAGAACAGCAGAGGCTCGTTAGCAAACTTGTCCAGATGTTTCTTCAGCGGTTTTTCCAGCTCCACCCACCTTGCCTGCTGGCTCTTGCTGAGAAACCAGAGGCCAAAGTAGTGTGTCTAGATGAAAGGGTAAAACGGCGTCAGTCACGCTCCCCACAGCACCTGAAGACCACACAGAAAACAAGCCTCCCACACCTACGTCCTGGTCACCCTTAGGTCCCAGGACTACTATCTTCTGACCTGGGGACAACCCAATAGAAACAAGCTCCACCAGACACTGTCACTCCCTTGGAGCCTCCAGAGGTGGCATGGCTCTGCTGTTTGAGACGGGTGTCCCCATGCACCTGTGCTAGATGGGGAGGGAGCAGAGCGGGGACAGAGCTGACTTTGAACGCGTATGTTGGAGGGATGTGCACCTGTGTGCGGAGACCAGAGTCCAGGCTCTAGCATCCTTCTTCGGGAGATGTCCACCTTGTTTTTTGAGACAGGATCTCTCACTGGAACTCAGGGCTCGTGGATTAGACTAGACTGGCTGACCAGTGAGCCCCGGGATAGTCCTGTCCCCACCTCCCCAGTGCTGGGATTACAGGTGTGCCCCACCACCCCTGGCTTTTTCACATGGGTGAATAAAGGGATTGAATTCATGCCCTCTACCCAACTGAGCCAGTTCCCGAGTCCTAGGTTGACTTCATTTGCTAAGCTGGGAAGGCAGCCTTCTGGGGTGCCTTCTCGGTGCCTCACCTCCACAGAGCATGCTGGTGAGGAGAACACAATTCTGGCAGCTGCTGTAGAGTAACTTATTACTCAACTCCAAAGACAAAACTTGCTGGCTGAAAGCTTTGGCACTGTAGGGAACTTTCACTATCTACCAGATTTTAACCAAAAATTCATATTCTCTGTTTGCAGTTTAATGAAGTACTTTCAGAACAGTTCCCTGCTCTACTTTATTATACATGAATTGCAGGAGGCTTATCACCATATCAAACTTTGAGACTGTGAGGCCGTCCTCTCCACAGCTGCCCCCAGAGCCCCTGGTGGCTCTTCCTGGCAGATTACCATGGTATTTGATAGATAAAAGTGATTATCACCTTACAACTTGAAGTCCCAACCAGTTTAGCTATGAGCGGCATTCTGAATGATTCAAACAGGTACTTCCATGCACCCGGTGCCATCCCTGTATCAACTCATGCAAGGATTTGAGGATTAGCACAATAATCACCAAAAAAACATGGATCACTGCTTTTGAAGATTTCCTTTGTATTTTGATTCCAGCCTCAAATGGTTTATAGCACACCTGGAGATCCGCCTTCAAAAGAATGTTTTCATTATGAAGTTTAATTTCCAAAGGCATTCTTTCTCCGATGTTCTCACTGCAGCTGGCCGTCCCTCTGTTCAGAGATCAATCCCCACCTCGACCCCACCAAAATCCCCAAGGAAGCCTTGGCCCAGCCTTCCTAGCAAGCCAGGTGTGCCCTGGCCTCTAGAAAGCTGCAGCCCCAGAGGCCTGAAGGGGTATTTTTCTCAGATGGGCAAAATAACTCCACCCCCAGGATGCCCCAAAGGGCAGGTTTAGGTCAGAAATCTGCACCTGTCGAAAGCTACAAAACGCAGCACCAGAGCTTAGGTGGTGTTTCCATCAACAAGACAAAGCTGACTGAGCGACTCTCGCCAGTTGTTCACATCCTGGCTTCTGGGAGTCCATCTGGTTTCCCAGTGTGAGAGATGACACTGAGAAGAAGCACCACTGGACAGACAGACTAAGGAGGGCAATAAGAGAAAGGAGGTGCAGCCAGGTGTGCCGCACGCCTTTGATCCCGGCACTTGGGAGGCAGAGGCAGGCAGATCACTGGGAGAACGAGGCCAGCCTGGTCTACATAGTAAGTTCCAGGCCAGCTGGGGCTTCAGAGACCCTGTCTCAAAAACAAACAAACAAAAAACAACAAACACTCGCCAAAACAAACAGAAAAGGTAAGGGCAAAGGAAAAGAAAAGAGACATAAATCACATTAATAAATGACAAAGAACAGACAAAAAGGAGAGACTGGACCAACTATAAATAATACAAAAGACTAAAAAGCACAAGAGAAAATAACCACAATGCAGTAACTCCCTTCAGTTTCCTGAGCATCTCATTACAGGGGTCGACAGGACACTGCAGTATCCGTGTGCTGCTCACGCAGCCTGGAGAATCTCAGAGATGTGCGATGCAGGCTTAGTTCAACTTCAAAATTAGGGGCCTCAGAGCTTAACTCACCAATTGCCTGGAAAGGACTAGGCACTTTCCTGTCATACCAAACCCACGCATGGAAGACAGATCCATACAAGGGTCTCACCATATCCTGTGTGCCTAGAAGTGTTTACATGTAAAAACCAAGGCTGTATACATAGGCTGTAACATGCCAAGTACTAGTTATGATGGCTGGAAAAGAGGAGGCTGCTTTATAAGCATGTGAGGAAGAAGTGATTCACAGCTGCCCAGCAGACTAGCCCATACATTCACTAAACATAGCGCTGATATTTGGGGATATTTTTAAGGTCAATACTTCATTCTAATTATGATATTCATTCAAATTTGTAATATCCAAATTACAAAGGCACCAGAATAACCACATAAACATATCAACAATCGATTTGGAAAAGAAGAAAAAAAATTTTTAAATGTTTATTGCTCTTATGCCTTGTAGGCTAATCTAAATTTCCTTCTCTTCGTTCCTATCCATCCAGATCATTACATCAGACCTGATATCTTCCAAAAGAAACACCCAAAGAAAGATATTCCACCGAGCACAAATTCCTCCAAAACACACACACATACACACACACACGTGCACGCACACACACGCGCACACACACACGTGCGTGCACAGACACGGAGAACAATGCAGTTCACAGGGCTCAGAGTACTACACAGTACTTGAGCCCTGGGTAACAGTACAAGAGAACAAAGCAAAGCACTCCTAGTGGAAAAGCCTAATTGGTGATGTCAGCTTTTTGTTTTTGCTGCTGAAACACAGCATCTTCCCATGGATGCAGAGAGAGTGACTCACCGTACAATGGAGTGGTTACAAACTATTCCAGAAACCGGGCCCTTACAATCATTAGGCAAGTCAAATCAGCAGGCAAAGCACAGATGGCCCCCAGATATAAGAAAAAAGTGCTCAGCATCCTCTAGACCTCAGAGACATGCAAATCAAAACTACACAGAGATTCTCTCTCTTCCCTGTCAAAATGACAATTGTGAAAAAACAGACAAATGCCGGCAAGGATGGGGATGTGGCATATATGCTGATGCTGCAAATGTCACTCCTGTGACCGCTAAGGAACCCCTACGGAGGCTGCTCAAAACAACCAAATCGGAACTACCGAAGGACCTAGCTATCCCCCTCCTGGGGACAGACCTACAGGAATCCGCCTCAGCACACCACAGAGACAACACACTCTGGTTCACTGGAGCACCGTTCACCACAGCGCAGCTATGGTGTCAGCTTAGATGTGTATTATGTGCTGTGGTGTATAGACACAACGGGGTTTCATTTAGTCATGGAGAAGAAAGTATGTCATTTACAGAAAAAAAATCGATGAAATTGTAACTCATATTAAGCAAGGTAAGTCAGACCCAAAAAAACAATGTTTTCTCTCATATGTGGAACCCAAGATATGTGTGTAAACAGAGATCTATGTACATATAGTCACATACACACAGGGATAAATATCAACAGAGATATAAATAAATGGTGGTCGACAGGTCAGCTGGTACACTGCTAGTCTACCATGCATGAAACCCTGAATTCGATCCTCAGCATCACTTAAAATTGGGTGACATACAGCATTGCTACTCGGAAGGTAGAGAGGTGCTGGGGGACAGGTTCACAGTATGACACACGTTTACCCTGCCGTGTCTTCACAGCGTGTCACAGGACATGGATCAGAGCCTAAGCTCCAGCTAGCACATGCACCACGCAACTCCCTGTGCCTTGTTCAAAGGGCGATGCATCCCACCAAGGCCAGCTGTGTGTCACTGACTTCCCAGCTTAAACTCCAACCTGGTTTTGCTCATTGAGTTTCACTACTGAACACTGACACACGTTTTGGGGAAAGTGGCAGACACTTGCAAATAGAAACCATTTCTTCCGATGACTAAAAGTATCCCATTTACCTGAGGGCAGGCCTGAAACATGGGCTTTCTGTCTCATGTTCCAAACCAGGCGGACCCTCAGGGCACCTCTTGGTATAAATACCATGGTTTTAGTTTTAGAGCCCACAGTTCTTGTGCTCAGAGTTTTACAATGAAAAAAGAGGACAGAAGAGCCCATTCCCAGAGGGAGGAGCCGCATCTCTGAATCAGTTGTGAAGAATGAACTATGAAGAAACAACACAGAGAAGGCCACATGAGAGGCACGTTTTCACGTGAGCCGTTTCCGGATTTATTTGGTCTGGAACCTTGCATTTTAACAGAAGTTTAAATGTCTGCATGTACTAAAAAGCTGGCTGTTGTTCGCAGTGATAGACGGGCATGGCCGTGTCCAAGTGTCCTCTGTCGGGACTGCTGTGGTTCGAATGTGAAATGAGCCTCCTAGGCTCACGCATTTAAATACTTGGCCCCAGCTGGTGGCTCTGCTCTGGAAGATTGTGGAATCCTTAGGAGGCTGTGCTTGCTGAAGGATATAGGTCACCTGATGGTGGAATCCTTAGGAGGTTGTGCTTGCTGAAGGATATAGGTCACCTGATGTTGGACAGGCCAGTCTTGCTTCCTGTCTGTTCTCTGCTTCCTAATGATGGAGACAGTGTGATTGGCTGCCTGGTTCTTACTGACCACCGTGAGGGACTATAGGTCTTCTTCAATATGAGCCCAAATAAACCCTTCAAATTGCTCTTGTGGATACATTGTCACAGAAACAAGGAAAGTAAGTAACACAGTTGAGAATCCTGGCAATCTCTCTTCTTTCTCCTCACTTTGCTGTGAACCTAAATTTGCTCTGAAAAGTACATTAAAAATAGTTTGGAGTGCTGTGGATTTGATTCCTTTTTCTTGTGGTACTGAGAGTCAAAGCAGGGCCTCGGACACAACAGACAAGCACCCGACCCCTGAACTATACCCCTGGCCTTCACTTACTCATTTATTAAATGATATCACTGCCCTTATTAACTATTCACACAAGGAGACTGCGGAGGGTTCGGTTGGTCCAGCTTTGTGACCCATGGCATGGCTTTATCACCATCTGTAAGGGTTACACATGCAGTCCTGGCAATTACAGGGGATTAAAGCCTTGAACTCAATGCAGGCATTCTGAAGAGCTAATCAACCAGAAGCAGAAGTTTAGAGTATCTCTCACTAAGCTCTAACAGGCTGTCTGCCCCACCCAGCATTGCAGATGTCAATCAAGAGCTGGTATGGCTCCACCTCAGATACAGAGGGGTTACAGAGTGCACAGAGGTTGCACAGGGGCATGAGAAACACTTCACAGGTAGCCGTGGGCAGCTGAATGCCGCTCTTCAGTTACATTCCAGTGGCTTTGGAAAGTGAGCCACAGTATACCAACAGTTAAGTAACTGCAAAATCCAACTTGCATCCAGTCTATTTACACTGAGTGGGTAGGCTTGGGAATCCTAAGACTGACACATTTACCATTAATATGGGGACCATTCTCATTTTTGTAGTCAGTATCTTCAGGAAAATACAGAAAGAAATGCTGCAGGGTGATACCAACCAATGAAGCTAATCTCATGGCCAAGAGTGTCCTGAGGTAGCATGACTACCTCAGAACACACCCAGGGAGTAAGATATAAGAGTGAAGGTTGTGAGAGAACCACCTCTCCTTCTACAAAACTGAAGGCACAGTTAGCAGTTTACAAGGGAGGCCTGGCACTAAGATAGTCAGATTTCCAATTATAATCTTCACAAGACAAGAAATCAATACCAAATTCCAAGACCAAAAGTCTCCCTAAGCAATCTACTCCTAGTAGACTTGTGATCAGTATCTGGCTTTTGTTTTGGAGTTTTTGGTTTTGTTTTGGTTTGGTTTTGCTTTGTGTGAATGCACGAGTAAAGGTCAAAAAACACCTCACAAGAGTCAGTTCTCTCCTTCCACCATGTGGTTCCAGAGATTGAACTCAGGACATCAGGTTCAGTGGCAAGTGCCTTTATCACCTAAGCCATCTCACCAGCCCTAGTGTTGATCGCTTTAAAACGTGGCCATGGTTAAGCAGGCTACAAAATACAGCAAGATTCCACCAGTGTCTGACTGGGCTGGGAATGAGATGCTCTGATCAATCAAGAACTCCCCAAATCAGACAGAAGTTACCAAGTACCAGCAGCGAGCATCAAGCAAACTGCTCACCACCAGTAACAGGAGCTCCCCTTTCTTTGATGGGGAATGTGTGCTCAATCCCTGTGTCTCTAAAATCTTTCTTTATCCACTATGAAAATAGCCAGATATGGAAAATAAATGCTGTCGCTGACAGCTTTAAGATGAAAATACAAGTGTGTAAAAGAAAAAAGAGGCTAAATTAGACAATAACGCCTCACAAAAACCAAGAACAAGGTCTGAGGTTCTGACACTGGGTTTGTGCCCTCCTGCTCCTGGGTGGAAGATACACTCTCAGGCAAGGTGTCCACATACAAAAGAGGAACCGTACACCTGCCTGCTCCTGCTCACCCTCTCATTCGGGAATAGCTACAGGATCAGTTTACAAAGGGTCAGACCTCCAGTGTTATCTGTCACGGGATTAAGCATAAGACTCAAGGAGAAAGTGATTTGCTCAGAGGTGCCAAATTCTCAGGAAGGCCATGTCAGCATAAAGCCAGCATGAAAGCTGAATCCCACCCTTGCCCTGGGATGTCAATCATCTGACAATGCACACTTGACAGGAGGCTCAGAACTGCTGGCTTTATGCTAGTTGTGGGATCACCTGGGGTTGCCCTTTGCCCTACCAGGGAGTAAGAAGGATTGGCTGCAAGGAACCATGAGACACACATGTGCCAGCACTGCTCCCTCCTCATCGCTCCCTCAAGCTCTGACAGTAGATCAGGCCAGAGCCCCCGAGACAGGCCTCCTTTCCTGTACTTCCCCATGCTAAGGACAGCCTGTCTTCCTATGTATCTTTCAGGTTCAAAGGCAAAGGCTCTATTTATGGTATGGGGGAGGGGGGTGCAGATGTGTGCAGAGTGTCTTGAAGACAAAGTTGGACTCTATTTCATCAAATCCTAAAACTGTGCCCAGCATAAGGAAGTCAGTCAATACCCTCTTTAATAAAAGTTTATTTGTAAAGACATGCAAAGTTAACAATTAGGAACTATTGGATACAATACTCCTTGTTTCCACAAAGAATTGCTTTTATGATTTCCAATAGGCGTGTGATATAAGCATTATTCCAACTTCACAGATGGGAAACTGATACCCAGAGAGGTTCAGTTATTTATCCACAGTCACTGGGCAAATAAACGTCAGAATCATGATTTGAACCAAGTTGGAGACTCCCAATCCTATACTTACAGCTCTTTACCTACATTGTATCAGCCCCAGGGCACGTGAATTGATTTGTTAATCTAAGGGGATTAGAAATATTTAAGAGCAAAACCACTACAGCAACTTTTACATGGCCTCAATTTCAATTTTTACACAAATTTAGATAAGCAAGCTGCCTAACCCATCTACAATACCAGGGATGTGTGTGTGTGTGTGTGTGTGTGTGTGTGTGTGTGTGTGTGTGTGTAAATATGCATGCCTCAAAGTGCCATCAGTAAACAAGAGATAGCCAGCTGCGTGCCATCAGCGAGGCCACGGCTTTTCTCACCATCTCTTTTCTTCTTGGCCCCACTTACCTCCTGTCTAGGACAGTCTTCAGATGAATGGGAGACCCACCCAATCACTACAACCAGAATCAGAACATAAAGACCAGCAAGAGATGGAGGTGTTCAGTGCAGGAGTCCCCAGTCAACAGCAGTCAGCCTGAGGAAGGCACTGCAGAAGCAGAAGGCCTTCTGGATGCCAGGTGGACAGATCACAATAGTGACCACCAGCCCTCTTCTGTGCCCTTAAAGTGCTGTGTGGGACTATCGCCTAGACCCTGGGGAGAGCTCTGGGCCTTGACAAGCCAGTGTTTCCTGGCACTGGAGGATGACCATCTCAGGGGTTTTGTGTCATTCACCATGGGCCACCATTCACCCCCATCAAATACCCACCAGCCAGTAAGACTGAAAAGCACAAGAATGGATACCTCACAAAAGTTTTCCACCCTGAACACTTGAGACGTGGACACAGTGGGAGCCCTTGCCAGAGCAGCACCCTGTGCCAAACTGCTTCTAAAGAATGATGATCTGGGGCTGGAGAGGCGGCTCATCAGTTAAGAGCACTAGCTGTTCTTGAAGCAAGACCCAGGTTCGAATCCCAGCACACACATGGAAGCTAACACCACCCATAACTCCAGTTCCAGTGGATCCATCGCCCTCTTCTGTCCTCCGTGGGCACTGCATGACACAGGTGTACTTACATACATGCAGGCAATACATTCATTCACATAGACTAAAAATCAATCAATCAATCAAAAAAAAGAATGATGATCTGCCAGATGCCCAAAGTATCCTCAGCTAAGACAAAGAAAAGGAGCAAATCCTGGGGTTAAAAACTTTCCCATGAGGTGAGGCGATAACTCAGTCAGTACCCACGTAACAAAGCCAGTCGTGCATGCTTGTAATCTCAGTGTTGGGGAGGTAGAGACAGGAGGATCCCTGGAGCCTGGATGAGCCAGGCTCAGATAGAGACTCCTTCTCAAGGAAGACGAACAATGTTCCTAAGGAACACCCAAGGTCTTCGGGTCTCCACACACCTGTATGTGCGCATGCACATTTAAAAAGAAAAGCTTAACTTTTTCAAAATGTCTCAGGGGTCACTCTCGCTTTAAATGCTTTTCTCCTTTTTTTCTTTGTGAGGAAGAAAATACAGAAGCAAACAAAACGCAGCCGCATCCATCTGGAATGTGGGCGGTTTCTGCCTGTGATGCAGCCGCAAACCCGGGTGCCAACTGCCCACTCAACTGTTTAAAGAGAGAAAATGACTCCAACAGAAAGAGACTCTTTCTTACCCGCCCCCCCGCCACCAAAACCTCAGAGGAGGAACAAAACCAAACCTGCCACACCACACCAGCGTTGTACCATGTCCTTCCTTCTGGTAATACCAGTCCGGGTCTCCTGAGCCACACCCACACTAAGAATAGTGGATTCTTTTTAAAAAGCACATCACTTAGGCTAAAAAGCATGGCAGGTGTCAACACATTGGTGCCAAGGCTGGTCCCTCCGAGGAGCCCCTCCTGGCCCCCACCACACAGAGGGCCTCAGGCACACTCACCTCCCGCAGCTCCAGCCTCTGGGCCACGGCCTCCAGGCACTCTTGCCCAGTGCTTTCCACCGACAGGGTACACTCGATGACATTGCTGTCCAGCAGGCGGATCCGGGTGACAAAGCAGTTCTTGCTCAGGACATTGTAACGCCGCGTCCGGCGGAGTTTCAGACCGAAAGGCATGGCTCTGTGGCCCTAGAATGCTGCCTTCCTCTCCTGGCACAGACCGCCCCCCGGGGTGGCCTTAGTCGTTTGTGTTGGGATGGTCACACGAAGGTATGGATAAAGGTGTCCATGCCCAACTGGCCCTCTGCAGGATACCTATAAGGAGAAGAAAAACAGTGCAGTCATGAGCTAGACAGGAGCTGTCGGTAGGCAGTGATATTCCACACAGCCCACACGCACACACATGTGCGAACACACAAGCACCAGGGCGGGTGAACAGCCAGGCTCACACACCTGAGAGCTCTGCAGCTCCTAGTGCCTTGGAGGAGGCCAAGCATCTTGCCCTCTCTCCTTAGGGTGATGTGAAAGAACCCACTTCAGAGTGTAAGAAAAGGCACTTGGCAAGAACTCGGCAGAGATGCGGCACTGGGCCGGGAACAGAACCCAGGCCAGGGTCTGCGGCTCCCATGCACCATGATTCTCTCTCTGCCACATTCTCTGCTCAACAAAACATGACAAGAAGAACTGGAAGGCTTTTTTTAAAAAAGCTTCTAAATATATTCTCTTGTTTTAACTGCATTTAGAACCAAATAAGATACATTTATCATAAAATATAAATGATTTTTTTTACTATAAAGAATATTATGGTACAGATGAGGGGCCGACATGGCGGCTCAGTGGATAAAGGTGTTTGCCGCGAAGTCTAGCAACCCGATCCCCAGAGCGCACACGGTGGAAGGTTCTCTAACCGGCTCTCCAAGTTGTCCTCTGAACTCCACATGCAAGCCTTGGCATGTGCATGTATGCACACGCACAATAAATAAATAAATATAATAAAATTTATATCACACAGTTGAAAAAAGTGAGGTGTGTTAATCTTGGAGCCTCAATGAATTCAAAACTTCATCTTGTTTCTACTCTACAACATTCTTTATTACATTATTAGCTTTTATTTTTATATTTTAGTGCTTCCTCTATTACCTTATTGACTTAGAATGTAGGCCTTAAAATAAAACTTTATTTTAATATTTAAAGTATATATAAAAACAATATAACTTTAACATAGTTACTTTCTACTCTAAAAATAATTTAAAAGAGGGAGCGGAAGAGATGGCTCAGCAGTTAAGAGCACTGGCTGCTCTTGCAAAGGACTGGAGTTCAGTTCCCAGCACCCACAGGGCAACTAACAACCATCCCTAATTCCAGTCCCAGGGGATCCAACACCCTCTTCTGACCTTCGTGGGCACTGCACACAGGCGGTGCATTTACATATATGTACACAAAACATACATATAAATAAAAATAAATTTTAAAAAATTTAAGTAGCTTAAAGTATATGAATTACACCCCCCCAACCTTTATTCCAGTGCTCAGAGTCAAACTCGGGGGTTTGTCCATGCTAAGCTCACACTCTACCACTGAGTTATATCCCCAGTCCCTAAAATATATGAATTATTTAATGTACTGAAATTCATACTTTGTATCTCTCTCTTTTTCAACAACTTCTTAGAAAGATGCATGGAACCCAAATTTCACCCCATTCCTTTACAAATCAGTTGGTGTTTTCAAAAGCCCTGTCAACAAAATACAAATCACTTAATTGACTGGTGCCAAAACTGGCACCCAGATGTCCTACCAAATGAAAATAGGAATGTGACCACCACAAAGGACACAGGCACCAAATGACAAAGCTTCTTTACCACACCACCCAGGACCAATGATGTCCTGGCCAGAAGGCTCATGAAACTTCTCTTTAAAAGAAGCCAGCAATGTCCATCCAAGCTGTCTGTTCCCCACTCAGCTCAGAGGACGACGACTGGTGTGTTAACCCAGGCAGGTGCACACAGGCTTACTACACCCTTCCTTCAAACCCACCCACAGCACTGGCCCTGAGCCCCACTAATACCTAAATGGACAAATCATAATCACTGTTACTTGTAGGAATTGGTCCATAAATAGGTGAGGTGTCTGTGATATTTATATGCCACTCCCTGCCAGAACCCCAGGCCTCCTGGAGGTTGTCAGGGTATAACCCTATAGCACAGCACAACACACTTCCAGCCTCCCTCCCTTCAGCGGGTTTTTGATACTTGCCTGTGGCACATTCCTGAGCATGGCAGGTACATGTTTTACGATGGCTTAAAATATATATGCTGAAACGTTGGCTTGGTAAAATATATTAACATTTCTAAAGTACTTTATGTTGGCAGGGATTATGTTTACCTCCAAGCCACACCTGATCTCCTGATAGGAACAGAATAAATTACGGACCCACCCAAAAGAGGGGGAAAAGAGGGGGCCAAATCCAGACCCACTGCCCCTAAGTATGTTCTGGTGACTTCCCGCTACCTACAGAAACACAGACAGGCCGAGATTCAGTGCCTCGGTAGCCAGAAAGCCTTCAACACAAAGAGATATTTCCTCCGTGGGCCAGGCACTTTACATTGGGGTGTGTCTCGCCTTAAATGCCTATGAAAGAATGTGGCTGGCTTGGTACACGTTTATCCTAGCAAAAACAATCTTGGCGCACATTCTACGGGATGACAGTCACAATGCAGAGACCGTGACATAACAAGCCAAGCATGCGCGTGACTGCAGTTCCTAGAACAAACAGGACACACACATAGGAAAGAATATAAGATCAGCAAAATTATTATCTCAGGAATATTTGGTGATGTGAAACAGAACTCTGTTTTATATATCCTAAATCACTTAAATACCTTCCAATTACCTTGTAGACTGTCTCAAAACACAGCATGCCAGAAGTGCCTATATTCAAAGCTAATCAGCATCAGCCCCATGTTCTCTAGAAAATAATCTACTTCCAGTTGTTTTTTTTTTTTTAATTTGTTTTTATGTGTATGTATTGCATGCATGTACGGGAGTATACCCATGTCATGCAATGCCCTCAGAGGACAGAAGAGTGTCAGATCCCCTGGAAGTGGAGTTACAGATGGTTGTTAGCTGCCATGTGGGTGCTTGAATTCAAACTCGGGTCCTCTGCAAGAACAGTCAGTGCTCTCAACCACTGAGCCATTGCTCCAGCCCTATCCACTTCCAGTTTTTAAAATTTCCTGAGAAATGACTACCAGAGTATTTGCTGCTCTTGCCGAGGACCTGGATTCAGTTCCCAGCACCCATACAGCAGCTAACAACAGTCCATAACTACAGTTCTGGGGGACCCAACACCCTCTTCTGACCTCAGAGGGCACTGAAAACATATATTTCACTTACATACATGCAGGCAAAACACTCAAACACAATAAAAAAAAAATGTTCTCGAATCTTCCATTTGCAGCATAAGGTCTGAATAACAACAACAAATGTAAGAAAATTGGTTTGGAAAGTCTGAAAGTCAACAGCCTAAAACAAGCATCCAACGGAGGGGTGAGAGGCATCACAGCCTGTCTGAGTCAAGGGGACCGAGGGACTGGGACACCCAATGGTGGTGCACGAATCTTGAATGAATTCAGTTTTGAAAGAACTTGTTAGAAAAGATATAAAGCAACGAAAACCCCCAAAATTAAAGGAGAAATTACAGAACAGTAAACTGGTGCTTTTCCTTTTTTGTTTTTACTTTGTGTGTGGAATGTGTGCATTGGCAGTCAGATGCCGGCATGCACACGTGGACACTCACGTGCAGGCCAGAGGCCAACACCAGGTGTCCTCCTCAGTCACTCCTCGGCTTATTTTTCTGTTTGAGACAAGCTCTCTCACTGAACCTGGAGCTCACCGATTGGCTAGGACAGCCGGCCAAAAGCCAGGGACTCTCCTGTCCCCAGCACTGGGATTCCAGGCATGCAACGCTGCATCCCGCTTTGCAAACACTTCACCAAGCCCTCTCCCCAGCCCTGACTTTTTGGGTTTTGATAGTGGATTGTGGCTACATAGGAAAATGATGTTGGGAGACTTCTGTAGCTCTGAGCAAAGCCATCATGATGCCTGTGACTTCTGTGGGCAACACACACAAACTCGCACTCACATTCAGAGGTGAACCAACCACCGACAGTAGGTGAACGCAAACGGTGACGTTCAGACACTCTCCCCACTGTTCTTTCTGCCCTACATAAAGACGGTCATGATCAAAATCAAAGAGAAAAGCACCTCTGTGCAAAGTACTCACACCCAACACTTTAAGGCTAGAGGAAAGGAATTTCTGTAGGTACAGCCATCTGTGCTTCTATTAATGAACTAATCCAGTTCAAAAATATCATGGGAATGAAGAGATGTCTCAGATGTTACAAGTATTTACTGCTCTTCCAGAAGACTGGAGTTCGATGCCAGCATCCACGTTGAGGGACTCATGACCACCTGTAACTGTAGCAGGGTGGGCATCTGACATCCTTTTCGGGTCTCTGTGGGCATCAGCATATCTGTGAACATGCCCTCCCTCCCACATGCACACATAATTTTAAAAATAAAAATAAATCTTTTAAAAAATATATATAAATGCTAGTTCACTTACACAGAGAGAGACAGGGTACACACACACACACACCCCGTGGAGCTAGGTATGTTTCCATCTCTTCCACACACATGGTTTACTTGTGACACCTATCCCCAGCAGTGCATAGCTACAAAGCTGTGCTTCTGGAAAAAACTTCAGACAACCTTGACCTTAGCAGTGTTACACCTCAATAAACCCAAGTAAGGAATCTAGGTGACCCTACACTATAATGACAGGATAAGCACTTAGTCCTGTGCAGGGCTAACATTTTAATAGTCAACAAATAAACCCCTCTTCTTCAGCTCTCAAAAAGTCATAGTACACACATCACATTCTGCCTTTATCAATACAGGCTCCACACGGAATCCCATTTGTCCTAAAGAAAACAAGAATGGAAATATCTACCACCCAGCAGACCTGCATGAAACCTACCCTCGCTACCTCCCTCCAGTCCACAGCCTGACTCCAGACCCTTGCCAGGCTCCCTATGCAGCTCTCTGGGGTTTTATCACAGTTTCTTTATTATATAAAGATCATAAAACCCAGAACCAAAAGCCACATAGAAAGGTCCCATGTTTATGACACTTTAGATTTTTCCCAAAGAAAACTGTGTTTCAAAAAGATAGTTATCACACAAGTTTTTACTCCCAGCCCTCAGGAGGCAGAGGCAGGCGGACCCCTGTGAGGGGTCCCTAGTCACAGCCAGCCTGGTCCATGGCAGAGTGACTTCTAGGTGGGCGGGGACTAGGGAGACCCTGCCAAGACAAAACTAAAATAGGTAGTTATCAGGGCTGGAGAGATGACTCAGAGGACAAGAGAACTGGCTGTTCTTGCAGAAGACCTGGGTTTGAATCCCAGTATCCACATGGCAGTCAACCACCATCCATAACTCCAGTTCCAGGGGATCTGATGCCCTCTTCTGACCTCCAGGGGCACTGCACAACATGGGTTCACCTACATACATGCAGACATAACACTTGTACACAAAATAAGCTTGTTTTTTTTTTTTTAAAGGTAGGTATTTATATGACAAAATGCAAAGAAACTACACTGAAGTTCCATCTTCCACAATCAAAATAGCTGTCATTAAGGAAACAAGCAAGAGCCGGAGAGATTGTTCAGTGAGTCAGAGTGCTTGCTGTAGGACCATGAGGACTAGAGTTCAAATCCTCAGCACCCACATAAAAGACAAGCATGTGTTTACACCCACTCATTCACACATACAGAGAGAGGGGAGGAAAGGATAGAAGGGAAGAAAGAAAAGAAGTACCAGATGCTGGCGAAAGCAGACAAGAGGCAATCCTTGGACATTGCTTGTGAGAACATAAACTCATCCTGTCACCACAGAAATCAGTGCGAAGGTTCCTCAAAAAACTAAAACTAAATCTAACATATGGCCTAGCTATCTCACAGCTGGGTGTTTACCCAAGAGACTCCAAGTCAACACATTCAAAGACACCTGAACGTCAGTAGTTCAGTACAGCACCATTCATAGAGGCTGAGTTATGGAACCAACCTAGGTATCCAGCAACTGAGGACTGGATAAGGAAGGTGTGGTTTACTACTCAGAGGATTTCTTCAGCCATAAAGAACAAAGCTGTTTGTAGGAAAATGGATGCAACTGGAGATCCTCATATCAAGTGAATTGAGTCAGTTTCAGAAAAACAATGTGTTTTCTTTCATTTATGGACACTGATTTTATGAAATTATGTAAAATCACATATGTACTGATAATATGAAGGTAGAAATGAAGCTGTCTAGGAAAACAAATGAGGCTGGTGGAAGGGGGCAGGATGAGGAAGGGGAGGGATGAGGAAGTTCATCAAAATGGCTATATATAACCCACTACAATAAAATTTTAATTATTTTCTTAAGAGAGATATTTATAAGCTTTTTTTAAAAAGGGAACGATATCTAATTAAATAACAATTTAATTTAAAAATTACAGTGAGGGATGGAGCAGAGGTTCAGTAGGTAAAGTGTTTGCCATGCAGACATGAGGACCTGAGTTCAAATCCCCAAACCCATGTAAAGCTGGGTACAGAAGTGTGTGTCTGCAGTCCCAGCACTCCTGTGGGGACATGGCAGGCACAGACAGAAAGCTCCCTAGTTCATGCTGGCTAGCAGGGCATTTGCAGAACTAAATACAAGAGATCCTATCCTAGATAAGGTGGAAGGTGAGACCCATATCCACAGTTGTCCTCTGACCTCTGTAACAGCACTGTGTATGTAGGGTGCGTGCACACACACATACACACATACATATACACATACACACACATACACACATACATACACACACATACACACATACATACACACATACGCACATGCACACACATACATACATACATACATACATACACACATACACATACATACACACATGCACACACATACATACATACATACACACAGAGACACACACAGAGACACACATACACACATGGACACACACATACACACATGCACACACACATACACACGCATACACACACACACACACACACACACACTACAGTGAACTCCAAGCAAGGTAAACTGCTGCCGTGAAGGATGGGGCTGTACAATGTGAGGTAAGAGCAAATACAGGGTTGAAGGGAGGGCTCATCAGTTAGGGGCACTGGCTGCCCTGTAGAGGACCTGCGTTAGATGCCCAGCACCCACAAGGGAGCTAACAACTGTCTATAACTTCAGTTCCAAGGATCCAAAGCCCTTCTCTGACCTCCATGGACACTGCACAACACAGGTGCCCTTATATACACACAGGCAATACATTCATATACATAAAACTTTTTTAATACAGGGAGCTCTGCATTTTCCACTAAATTTTGCTGTAAACTGAAAATTGTCCTAAAAATCAGTCACTTAAAATGAAAAATTATGAAGACTGCAGAGATGGCTCAGTGATTAAGTGCACAGACTCCTCTTGCAGAGGATCCAAATTCAATTTCCAGCACCTACTCCAGTTCCAGGGGATTCCAATGTCCTCTTCTGACCTCTGCACACACTAGGCACACACATGGTGCACACCATACACAGTCACACACATACACATAATTATAAATAAATCTTAAAAAAATGAAAATGAAAAATTTAAATCACTTAATATACAACTTTACTTGTCTATTCTCCCAGAACATATCTAGTATCTGGCTGCAGTGGCTGCCAAGGCCCATTAACAATGTCAAAGTAACTTTTTACATTGATATTAATAGAAAAAGTAATGATGCTAGTTCTTGATTTCTTCAAAAACAAATAGCAATTTATTCTAATTTCAGAACAATTTGCGAATCTTTTCCTTTCCTAAATGCATCCTAGAAAAAGAAGGCTTTGATAAACAGTGAGACTTTACAAACCCTCCAACACTAGAATAATGTGTAACACAAAGAAAAGAGGTTACTGAACTTACTAGCTTCCAGGTTCTTTATGTCAAAGAAATTGAAAACTGAACCTGGGGTTGTGGTACAAGCCTGCAGGCCCAACACTCAAGGGATTGAGGCCAGAGGATCACAGAGTTCAAGGCCAGCCTGGGATGCATAGTGAATCCATGGCCAGCCTAGGCTGAATAGCTAGACCTTATCTCAAAGAAAGGAGGGGGGAAGAAAAAAACAGATGTTGGAGGCTGGAGGCTGAAGTAAGATACTGCCAGATGAAGAAGCCATAGTTGAGCTGCTTCTGATGCAAGGTTTGCTGAAAGCCAGACCTGGTCTTGGCCCAAGAGACCTGGGTTAAATGTCAAGTAACTTACACTCTGCTTTGTTCTGCTCATCGGTAGGCAGCATCTCCCCCACCAAGGTGAAAAGTAACAAAAGTGTTTCTCAGTCTTCACTCAGTAGGTGTGGGCAAGTTCCCTCCCACCCCCTACACAGCCTGTTAGGTTTTCCCAAGGCAGCCACACAGTTGTGAAAACAGGCATTTCACCACCATACCAGCTACAGTGGATGGGGAGGAGGGCCAAGGTTTGTCAGGGAACAGGACTAGCATGTGGGAACGCTAACCAAGTGTAAGATCAAGCCCCCGGCTCTTCCTGCCCAGCACCCGTGCCTGGTTTTCCCACGACTCTGACACCTGAAGCATAACAGAACCACTTGTCAGTATAAGGCTGTCGAGGCTCATCCTGAGCGGGGAAGATTCTACCTCCTTATCTTACCCAGGACCATGGGCACAGTGCCTACTGCTGCCAACTGTCCTTTTGTTCCAGTAGGGAACTGATTCCCTTGGTCTCCCAAGCCATGTACAGTGTGTCTCCAGCTACCAGCATAGTCTCATCTTTCTCAACCCACAGCGACTCTCTGAATGTCTTACTTCTGCACTTAGAATCCTGAATCCGCAGGTGGGATTCTGGCTTGAGGTCCCCTAGCATCATAAAATGGAGGCCTGCACACAAAAGGAAGCTAGAAGGATGGATGAGAGACATGCTACAGAGGCCAGGAAGCTGAGAGTGGAGCTGCCCGCACGATTCCGTGTCTTCTGTCTGTGGGAGGTCTGACTTTGGAGGCTGTAAAAGAGGGTTCTATCATGAACAGCAGAAATGAGAGTTATTTGGCTCAATGGTACTTTGGGAAGAGAAAAAATGAGCCTCAGATTTCTATAAGAAATTCCTCACTACTGAAGTTTTCCTTTTCCAGCTGACAAGTCCTCCTACCTGGGGTGACGACGTCACAGGGAGATGGCACATCCCACAGAAGGTCATTGCAAAAGAATGTGCTGGAACTACTGATGCACTGCAAAGAGGTTTAGTGTGCCCAGGACTGAAGAATTCAATCTGTTAGGGTATTTGCTCTGTAAACATTGCACGTTAAAGGCCTTTTATAGACAGCCTACAGAGAGCACTCCAGACACTACAGAGCTGCCTCTTAAACCCACGCCCGAGGAACCCATCACCTTCCTAAAAGCTCCAAGATGTAAGCTTCCACATAAGCTGTGAGTGCCCAGTGTGACGGACTCTCATTTTTAATAATAACGCTACCAACAAAAAGCCCTTCAAAGTAAAAAGCAAACAGCTTTCTCAAACGACAGAAATGCTCACTTAGCTGATCAACCGAACCCTTACAGCATAGGTAAGAGGCAGGGATTGTTTACTACTATCAAACACATACCATCTAATCCTCTTTGCTGAATTACCTGCAAAATCTCTCCAGAAATGAAGGAGAGAGATTACAGCCCAGGGCTTACACATGACCATCCTTCCTCGTTTTTATCTCCCACACCATGTGATATGCACATGCTTATTTTCCACCCTGAAATCTAAGTTCTGAAATCACTAAAAGAAGCTCTAGTCACGTATTTACCAATAGCACCTGGAATTTCTCCAGCATTCCAGTCTTACAACTCCCAAGCACACCTCACAGAACTATGCAACCCCAATGTGGGTGTGAGAAGTGCTAGATTGACACTAGTCCATCCTGTGTGTGCATACACACTCACACACACATGCTGTCATGGTCCCAAAGAGAAGTTACTATACAAGATGTGTGGGGTGATAAAGAAGGATTAAAAATATCTCCTCTCCGTTCCCCTTAAAGACCATCAGAAAGGAACTGGGTTTTATTCAGCAAAAATTTAACTGAGTTTCTTCTGCCCACGTGAATTTCATTGTTTCTGAGACAAAGTCTCACTAAGTGGTATTGATCTAAGTGGCTCCTGAGTAGCTGGGTTTATCAATGTTTGAACTTAATGGGACCTAAATCATACATCCTTGGGGAGTAAAGTACAACAAAAGGCTCCAGCAAGGCAAACCCTCAGGTATCAGAACCATTTGCCCCTGTAGCGTGGAATCTGCCTTACATTCCCCTCACACTCAGAAACAAGCCAGCTCTGGAAACTCTGAAAAGTGTGGTTCTCAACTTGAAGTGGGTACTGGGACAGCACAGAGCAATCTCCTGGGAAAATAAGCAGTTTAAAAAGGCCCCCAGGTTACTGTTAAAAACATCACTCTCAAGACTGAAGGAGAAATGGCTCAGTGGTTAAGGGCACTGGCTGCTCTTGCAGAGGACCTGGGTTCAAGTCCCAGCATCCACATGGCGGCCAACAACCGTCTGTAACTCCAGTTCCAGAAGATCCAACACTGTATTCTGACCTCCGAGGCACTGCATATCAGGGAGGCACTTATATCTATGCAAGCAATACACTCATACTTTTAAAATACAAATAATAAAATATATTTTTTAAAAAGATAACTTTCCTACACTCAAGACCACTTTACCGCCTTGAGATAACTGGCAATAGAACTGGGTTGTCTTTACTTTATCTAAACTTTAGGGCATCCAAAGCATACCTTGGATAAAAGAATATGTGGTCTAGAATGAGACTGTAAAACAAAAAAGGATCACACAGGGGAAAGCTAGGCGTGGTGGGACACAGCTGCAATCCCAATGCTCAGTACACTGAGGCAAGAGGATCCTAAGTTCAAGATTGGCCTGGCATGCATGACACAACCTTGTTTACAAAGGAAAGTTAGTGAGATGGATGGGCCAGTAGCCAGATAAAATGGTGATTGAGGACTTTGGTGGGTGCTCAGAAGGAGCAGTACTAGCTTTGAGCTCAGAGCTCTTGAGGTTGGGAAACAGGTATGTCAGGTGATCACACCGTTCTCTAAAATTTTGCATGGGTCTAAAATTTTCCATAATAAAAACATGAGGGTTTTCTTTTAAAGCTCAAAATGATGCTTTGTGAGCTGATCTGGTAAATGCCTGGCCACGTCCACTCTGCAGAGTTACAACACAGAATCAAGAGGAGGCCCATGTTTTCCTTCCAACCTAAACTTCTTGTTCCTCCAACCAAAATAAAAGCTGCATTTAATAACCGGCATGGTAACACCTGTAATCTCAGTACCACAGTGGCAGAGGCGGGAGGACTGTGACTTCAAGGTAAGCCAAGACCACAAAAAACAAACAACAGTCCTTGCATTTAGCTAGGTCAGACTGACAGCATCAGTTTTTCACTTCATTTTAAGCATAGCAGATGGGCCAGTAAGATGTCTCAGTGGGTAAAAGCACTTGCCACCAAGTCAGTTGACCTGAGCTCCCTGGAGACCACATGGTCCCTTCCAGCTTGAGCATCTTATCTGGATGGCTTTCTGTTCACTGTACTACTGTGTTGTAGTGTGGGAGAATCCACGCACGTCATCAGAACCTCTTCAAAAATCAATTTCAAAAACACAATTACAAAAGCAATGGGGGAGGTTTAGCAGTCAGAACACACAGAGAATGGAAGAGCAATTCAGGAGGCCTGTGCTGGGTCAGCCACTGGGAGAAATGCATGCTAAAAGGACAGACCTGGAGAGATGGGGTGCCCCTGACCTCCTCAGCAGAGCTTTCCACACCTCCCTTTCCTGCTTCCTTCCTGCCCTGAGCCTGACTGTATTCTCTCAACTCCCTCCCAGATACAGGGCTCTTAGAAGGAAGGGCTCATCCTACCCAAACAGCCAGGGGTGGCCAAGCGGCCCCACCAACTCTCAGGGTCTGAATGCCCAGCACTGGGCTCAGGCGCTTCTCCAGCCCAGCCACAGAGCCGATGCAGTCACTTCCATGAATAAGCCACTTAGAACTGTGAGACCACTGCTCCAAATCCACGTCATTTCGGCCCTTCATTTCTAACATGAGGATAGCTGTACCCACCCGATGCAGTCCTTGGGACAACCACGTAAGGTGTCCTTAACCATCATCACTAACTTATGATTTAGAGTTTAGATTTTCCATATTTTCTTAAATAGTCGCATACACAGAACTAAATATTTTAGGAATGGGACCCAAGACTGGGGAGACAGCTCAGTCAGTAAAGAGCTTGCTGCATGAGCACGAGGAACTGAGTTCAATTCCCACAACCCACAGAAAAAGCTGGGTGACATGGTGCATGTCTGTAATCCAGCTCCAGAGACAGAAGGACCCCTGGGACTCAGTGAGCTGCCAGCCTAGCCTAACAGTGAGTCCCAGCTCCTCAAGACAGACACAGAAGGCTGACCTCAGGCCTTCAGACACACACACACACACACCACATACACATACATGTGCATATGCCCACATGTGAACATGCACACACATGTACATACGCACACACAAATTTTGTGCATCCAACAAAGTTTCATGATATGGAACTACCAACTTTTACATAATATTTGCACTAAAAAAAGTTCAAATCTGGAAACATTTCAGATTTTAAACTAGAGACATTGAAGCGATATACAAATTCTTAGTATGCAGTAAGCATTGTTTACTATTTTTATTTTTTAGGTCTTTAGAGACAGGGTCTCCCTGTGGCCCCCCAGCTGGCCTGGAACTCGCTATATAGACCAGGCTGGCCTGGAACTCCTCACAGAGATCCACCTGCCTCTGCCTCCCGAGTGCTAGGATTAAAGGCGTGCGCCACCATGCCTGGCTAGTAATCATTATTGTTATTATTATTTATGTGTGTTATCAGAGCTGTTATTATTTCAGGAAACCCCTGGAAACACATTGCCAAGTAAAACCAAACTGCCTTTAAGGGGCCAACAGTTATGGAGCAGAAGTAGTTCTTACATTAAAGACTCTCAGCAGAAGGAAAGAAAACAAGCAACCACAGGTCCCGGGGAGCCAGGAGCGTGACAGGGTGGGTTTCAGACTCACGTGGGTGAGTCAGGAAGCTCTGAAGCATTGGACTGCAATCGCTGCTCCAGAGCCAAGAGGCTGAATCACGGGAAGAATGAAAACAGGTATGAACTGGTGTCAGCTGTTGGAGGGCTGCACAGTCCCCAGTGATGCAACCAGGGTTAATTACCAATGGGGGAAACAGAGTGTTCCTGTGACCTACTCCCAGCCCTGCAGCCCTGTCACGGATGTCCTTTTCTCTCCCTGTGCCTGCCTTCTCCTAGTGTGCTTCTCGGTCGCTGGGACAAGCGCCAGAAGGAGAACCACCTTAGGGAGGAAAAGGTTTACTGCAGCTTACAGGTTACAGGCCTCAGGAAGCCGGGAGGCAGGAACTGAGGCAGGAACCACGGGACATTGCTCCTTTCTGGCCTGCTCCCCCTGGCTGGCTTGGGTACTTCTCTTACCTAGCCCAGGGCCATTTGCCAACATCAAATAACAACTAAGAAAATATCTCAGACATAACCAAGGCCAAATGGATGGAGGAAATGCCACAGTTGAGGTTGCTCTTCTCAGATGTCTCTACTGTGTGTGAAGTTGACAAAAAGGAACCAGCACACTGGTTAACACACGCATCCCACGCTACGTAAGGAGTATCAGACAACCTGTGTATGTGAAGCAGTTCTCCGTGACACCACCAAGAAAGAAACTGAAGACTTCCAACACAGTGACTGCACTGTGGTAACGATGACCATGCTGTTCCTGTCACCACAGGAGACCTCAGAAGGAAGACTGCTCAGCTGCCTGGCCCGGTGCAGAGGAACCCTGGGCCTCTGCCAGTGGGATGCTGTGTGTGGGGTTGGCTCTGACACCTCGGTGTCCTTCCGGGGTGTGAGCACACTGAACCAGAGGGCAAAGGTCAACTACTTCAGTTTTCAAGTGGGGCTATTTAACACTGAACTTTCAGACACATACAGCTTCTCGGCAGAGGCAGCCCAGCCTGCACGGTGCATTCTGCACAGGCATGAGGACCTGAGTTCAGGCCCCACATGGAAGAAGGAGAGAACTGACTTCCACAAGCTGTCCCCTGACCTACACACACACGCCATGGCATGCATGTACCCTCATACACACATTCACACACAAAATAAACAGATGTAACAAAAAAGAACAGCAATAAATCTTAAGGATTATGCATAATCCGCTGTGGCGGAGGGAGGGGAGAGGCACAGGAAGAGCATCCTCGGTGCACTGCATTCAAATGCATTTTGGTACATTCATGATTTTAAGACATGATGTAATGTTGACAAGTGGTTAATCTACATGGGTTTCAAGCAACTCCCATGGTATGCTTTTAAATGGGAAGAGCTGCAGAGTAATATGTAAGAAAACCTCTTGTGCGGGACCACATTGAATGAGCCTGGAGAAAGACATGGAGAAAGTTCTCAGAGAGTCAGGCAAGGGCCCAGAGAAGGAATATCTATCAACATTACACTATCAAGAAGACCTTTTAAAAACCACTAATGCCAGCCCCTTCTAAACACTGGGTATCAAACAGAACTGGAAAGGTGTTCTTGAGCCACAGTGACACAGAAGCTATCACTTACCATTGCTCCTCAAATAGAATTTAAGTAATTCCCATGGGGCAGAAATTATGCTAAACATGTTTTCAGGCCTTATCTCATTTAATCCTCAAGGTCCCAATTTAAAAATAAGGGAACGGGCTGTGTAGCCTACCAAGGCTCCAGAGCCAGTTAGGCAAAGTTTGGCCTGAAGATACGGCAGTCACCTTAGGTTAACACTGGAAGGTCAGTGTGCTACACAGGTCCCTTTATAAACAACAGGATTTGCAACACTATCCCAATATCAAATGGCTTTCAGCACCACATACAATCACACCTGACTAAAAGAAAGACTACTACTACGTATCAACCACCCTGTCCTTGTTTCTGTTGCTGTGGTAAAAATATCCTGACATAGAGGAAAAAGGGTTTATTTCAGCTCAATCAACAGCTCCCGTCATAGGCGGGAAGTTGAGGCAGGAACTTAATACATCAGTCAAGAGCAGAAAGAAATGAGCACAAGCATGCTTACGGCTTGGCTTCCTTTCTCCGGACTGGACAGTCCAGGACCCAAACCAAGGGAATGGTGCTGCCTACAGTGAGCTGAGCTTCCCACAGCCATAAACGCAATCAAGACAACCCCGCACACATATGCACACAGGCCAGCCTGATGTAGACTCCGTCAGGCTCATCATCAAAGCTAACCATCATCTAACCCTTTTCCAAATCAAAGCTGGTTGAAGCCACCAGGACTTGAAGAAGTTTCATTTTAAAAAGGACAACCAGGAAGTATGGGGTTGTAGAGATGGGTCTGTCCGTAAAGTGCTTGTCACACACTACCACCTGTCTGACTTTACCTTTCAATGCAAATACCCTCACCACCACCCAAAGAAAGTGTAAGCACTTTGTACTGGTGATCTTTGTCAACTTGACACAAACTAGAGTTCTCCTGGGAAGAAGGAACCTCAACTGAGGAGTTTCCTTCATCAGGCTGGCCTGTGGGAATATCTCTGAGGCATTTTCTTAATTGCTAATTGATGTGAAAGATCCTTGGCCGACTGTGGGAGGTGCCATCCCTGGGCTGGTGGGCCTGGGCTAAGATATAAGAAAGGAATTGGGGCAAGCCAGGTGATCAAGCCAGTGAGCAATGTTCCTCCATGGTCTCTGCTTCAGTTCCTGCCTCCAAGTTCCTCCCCTGGCCTCCCTAGATGAGGGCCTGCAGGATGAAATAAACTCTTTCGTCCCAAGTAGTTTTGGTCAGTGTTTTATCACAATAGTAATCCAACTAAAACACATGCCGTCCCTCGTAGCACATAACGAAAAACAAGAAAAGAAAAGTACCTCCTGGGGATCGGAATACTGAGCTTTTTCAAATTCCTGACTCTGTACTACTTTAATCTAGTCAATAATCAGAACTTTGGAACAAGGATGTGGCTGAATGTGTATGGCAAAATGAAGATGTTTTCACCTTTTTCCTATTTGGAAATTCATTTCCTATCACATGCTAAAAGCTCCATATTTGGTGAACCAGGATTTTAGAAGGCTTCCACCACACTAATACAGAGGGTCAGGGCCTGGCACACATTGCTAAAGGGACCTTCAGAAAGCTGAGCTTTGGGAGGAGCAGGGTACCAGGTATCACAGTGTTTGGCTTTGGGAAGGAAGTGAGTAGGTGGCGGGTAATCAAGGACTTGGGAACAGAATTGTTTGGATGTCTATAGGGAAGTGTGACCCCTCCCAGTGCCGCTGGGAACGGAAAGTCACAGGGCTCTAAGAGGGCAGTGTTCAGAGCCAACAGAGGTGAGGGGGCCACAGAGGGAAGTTACAGGGATTCACACAGCAGGGGCAAACAGGAATCCGGCTACTAAAGGAGAGCCAAGCAAGGAATAAGGTACAACATTTACAAACTCAAGGACAAGAGCATGCTCATGATGGAAAACACCACACTGGATTTAGCTGTAAACAGTACTCACGTACTAACACTAAACAGAAAGCCATGGACTGGATCCAACCCGTGGGTTATTGTGCCCTTTACACAGGAAGGATGGAGAAGAGAAAGATGGAACACACCCCAGCATCATGGAGTGCTGACTGCAGTTTATGTTTTATCCTCAGAACCCTGAGTGGGCCCTACCCTCTCCCTGGAGTCAGGAGGCAACTACGAGACCAGCAGGTCCCGAAGCTCCCAGACTCAGCAGCCAGGAAGCTTCTGGGAAAGACAGACAGACTCCCCTTGCTGCCGCGAAGGCCTGTGGAATCTTTAGGGGGATCACATTCGAGTTGAATATGCCTGCGGTGACCTCCAGGAACAAGAAAGAACTCATGGATAAAGGGGTGAAACTTCGTGGAATTGCTGAAAGAGAAGAGTCGGTGGACCCTGAGCTGGGAGATGTGAGCCTAGAGCCAAATTCGGAACACAAGAGACCTGAGTCTACAGCTCCAAGTGTCTACCACCTGACAATTCAGAGAAGGCTGATGTGCCTGCAAGAGAGATAAGAGAGAGAAGGCGGAACTACTTACAAACATGGGGGGACCCCAGAGAAGTCTGACCTTCCTGCAAGAGGGAGAGGATGGCGAGAAAGACTGACAACCACCTACAGCTTCTGCTCTCAGCCAAACCCCGCAAACAGGGCAGACCACCAGGCTGAAGACAGCTGTCTTCTCTTTTAGGGCACAGATATCCAAAGATGCTGGTGCCGTGATGGTCCATATGGTGGGCAGTGGGGGAGCTAAAGAGCTGTGATTAATTAGGAAATCCAACCATACCCTAATTTTACCCAAGACCAGAGCGGTCATTTTCTGTAGCATTTCCCCTACTCTAAATGCAGCTATTTATCTCTAACACATCAGCCCTGTGGTGGGTCATCCCCACTCTCCAGGCGAGCACATTGTATTTTATAGCCTAAGTCACTTACCTGAGATGTCACCCTAGCTAGTGACAGCTCAAGCTGCCCCCAGGAAGCTGTGTGGCCTCCATCTTTCTTCACAGCTTAAAGTGTGAGGCTTTATCTTGACACAGGAAGGGAAGTCTCTACGAACAGAAATACAGAGCCACTCAAGACCCCCCAGACTGTCTCATAGAAGCAAGGGGCTACTTTAGAGAAAGGGGCTCTTTGGAGGTCCTAGGGCTGGAACAATAGGATGGAAGCTACTAGACGACCCAGGGCCCAAAGGAGAGAGAAGGAAAACAGCCGAGAACAGACAGAGAGGTGCCTGGTGATTGGGCATTTAGGGGTATTCCTTTTCACACAGCAAAACGACCCCTCGGAGTTCTTCCCCTCCCCAGCAGTGAACACCAGTCAATCTTGAGACTGTAGTGACGAAAACTAAGGTCAAGTTCTCAGATATTAGACAATACACTAGCACACCAGGCTTTCAACTCGACACACCTTTCTTTATACACCTGGAAGAGAACAGCTATCTAGTACTACCCGGATGCACCAATCTTCCACCTACTCACTCACATTAACTTGTGCAATTAGGTCTCCTCACTGGAGAAGGAGGTCACCCTCCAAGATTTGCCAAGGAAAAACTCATGGAAGCTCCCTGAGCCTCAGGCTTCTGCCCTGGACAGGAAGTTAGCTTGAGCCAGCTTCCAGGACACACCTGCAGTTGCAGGCACAGGAGATTCATTCCTCCCTCAGCCTCCAAGACGCTACACTACAGACAGGAATTCACCGCACAGCTCTTCCAGCCTCTCAGACCTGCTACACCCATCGATGACCTGCAGTTCTGTTCTGCAAGGGGCCTCCCTGAGCTGTGTCGCTTTTCCTAGACCTGGAACACTGTCAGAGCTACAACAGATCTCAGCTGACATCCTGGGGCCACTGAGAGTTCAAATTGGTTTCATTTAAATTCCATGTGGCAATCTGTTTCAAGTAGTCTTATCCTGTCTTAAGGTTAAGCCCAAACTGACAAAGTACCTCCGGTTTGTACTCTCTGATCTCTGCAATCCATTCTTGGAGGAGAGAAGGACAAGAACCTCTCTGGAGATGAGAAATGGTCTCCACCAACTGCCTCATTATCTATCACAGAATAAAACCCCCCAAATCTATATACATTATATTTTCATGGGCAAGTACAGAAATGAACACAAACAACTCAGTCCCTTGTCTTCATTGGCCAGTTCTAATACTGAAAGGAAATCCGGTAGCTTGTCTCTATTAGCAAGGCATATCCCAAGCACCACTGATTCATGGGAAATTCACAAACAGCTACACCAAAAAAAAAAAAAAAAAAAGGCAAAGAGATCAGAGGAAGCAGTCAAAAGGAGGCAGGGAGCCTCTCAGAAAGGTCTGGAAACTTCCAAACCAGAGTTACAGAAGATGAATCAACTGAAAATCCACATTGAAGAGAAACGGGAAAAAACGCTTTGACTTAGTGCTTGCTCGCAGCGTTAAGGCAAGAATTTGATAGCACTTTGTGGAAAGAGGCCATGTTAAGCAGTGACATCAAGGGTGACGGGCTGGCTGAGGCAGCCTTCTCTAAGGTGCCTGGGAGGACGGACGGGCTTCCAGCATGGACGGCAAGGCCAATGGCAACACGAAGGGGAGGGACAGCTCTCCTAGAGATCCTGCAACCTGCCCCAGTATCACAGACCTAGGTGAAAGACACCGCAGAGCCGGGAAGCTGTGCCCATCCAACCCGCAGACAGCACCCTTCCAGCGTGACAATATACATCACAGCTAGAGAACAAGCAAGCCTTTTATATGTGTTTACATACACACAGAACACAGCTAATCTTTTTTTTTTTTTTTTTGAAACAGGATCTCATGTTGGCCAAGTTGGCCTGAAACTCCCCGTGTAACTAAATGTGGCCTCTACCTCCTGAGTACAGTGATTTCAGGCAAGGGCCACCACACCCAATTTTATGCAGTGGTGAGAAATGGAGCCCAGGGCTCCCCGCACACTAGGTGAATACTCTTAGCTATATTCCGAGCCTTTTTTATTAATTAAGCAAACTTTTATTGAAGCTTGCATTGTTGGTACAAAAATATATTTCAACCGATTGAAGTCCAATGCTAACAAAGAGAAATTATGGCACCAAAAATTTCCCTCTTTAGTCAATCTATAGCTTTGATTTACAGGCTTTGTTCCATACAAATGTATACAAGTTTTTAAAATAGAAGTCTTAATTCTATTGAAGGGAACCATACCTCAAGGCACACCATTCAAGAACAAAATCCACCTAACCTTTGTTCCTCACAATACAAAAAGTCAAAGCATTTAAGTGCTGTACTCATTATGAATCAAACTGGTAAAGCTGATTGAAAGCCTCCTGAATGAAAATGAAACTTTCAGTCAACAGTATGCTTAAAGTAAAAGTCAAGGGGCTAGAAAGTTGGCACAGCAGTTAAAGACTACATGCTACTCTTGCAGAGGACCTGGGTTCAGTTCCCAGCACCTACATGGCAAGTGTAGTTCCAGGGAACCCTACACCCTCTTCTGGTTCCCACAGGCACCAGGCACACACTTAGTATGCATACATATATGCAGGCAAAAAACTTATATATATGTATGTATATAAACTTATAACATAAAATTAAATTTAAAAACCCTCCACCAATACATTAAAAAATGTCAAAACAATGCTCCAGCTACTTGATTTTAAACCAAACACTAATAGATTCTACGTTTCACTTATACAGACAGAAGAACAAAATACAGGGCCTCGATCTAAAAACTATGACGAAAGCCTCATGAGGACAATAATTACAAAGTTTAGTTGACTTTGATACGCCAGTCTTTTTAACGTGGGCACATTCCACTCAAATCTAAGCCAAATCTTGTTCTACCAAGTCTTCCCCTTACAGCTGAAGAGTCATGAAGCCGTCACACCCACTGGTTAGGGTATCTTAGCTGCATTCCAGCCTGCTATTCATTCATTCATTCATTCATATTTTCTCTCTCTCTCTCTCTCTCTCTCTCTCTCTCTCTCTCTCTCTCTGTGTGTGTGTGTGTGTGTGTGTGTGTGTGTGTGTGTGACTATATGTGAAGGCTAGACGACATATGTAGGTTATTGTTCCTCATGCACCATCCACTTTTCTTTTGAGACTTACCAAGTCTGAAACTCACCAAGAGTGCGAGGCCAGGATGGCAGCCCAGCGAGACCCAGGGATCAGCTGTCTCTGCCTAGGACTAAAAGTTCATGCCATACCTGGCTTTTTAAAAATGGGGATCTGGGGATCAAACTCAGGTCCTCATGCTTACTTTACCAACTGCACTATTTTTTCCAGCCCCTGGTTCACATTCTTAATAAAAATTAATAACTGCGAATGTAATCAAGTACCTAGAGTGCATCAAGCTTTCCTCCAGAATAGGATAAAGCTGTTCCAGGAAGGCCCAGGAGGGCATTCTCAAGAAGAGAGACTACGATAAAACATCTCCCAAACAAGTGTGCAAGTAATGGGTGCCAAAATCACCAAAGTGTCATGCAGGAGGCACACAGAAAACCTACAAGGAAGCAGAGAGTGTACCCTTCTAAGGCCCATCCTTTTCCCTGTCAGTAACAGCCCTATGAATGCATCGGATTCAGAACATCTGGAACATCTGTGGCTTTCACCTGTGAGTTCAGGTTCACTGAGCAACTGAAAAGCCTTACACAACAGATCTGAAGACCAGTGCCTCACACTTCCAGGATCTCGACAGATCTAGTGACGACGAATTTCTTGTGATCAGAGAGGAAGAATTGCTTCCCCAGAAAGTGATTTCAGACAGTCATGCTCAGGCGCATTCCCCCAGAAGACAAGGGCCACTCCTAAATTTAAATATCAGTGCCAGGCCTGGGATACCTCATATCAGTCAGAGAAGCCCCACAGGCTCCCCAAACAATACAAGTCACTGTCGTTGCTCTGGGTTACCCACAGAACTAGATGGTAAGACCCAACTTCTGAAGGTGCAGCACACTCTAGACAGGACAGCAGGACACAGAAATTAGGCTAAACTAACCTGGAAACTCCCTGCAAGCTAGCTCTCACAGTGCCCGAAGGATAAGCAAGCCACTGGGGGAGAAAAGCTGTCAATGCCTTACCAGCAATGAACCACCGCTACTGCCAGGCGACACGTGCCCACTGGTGCTGCTACGCTGACATGAAGCTTTGGGCTGACCAGCTGCTTTTTAATCGGATCCGAGGCCTGCTCCACAGGAGAGAATTCGTGCCTGGTACTGTAAACCTGGCCAAAAGTCCATGACTTGGGAGGTCGTAGGCCCTAGACGGGAACTTACTACTGCTATTTTGCTGAATGGCCATATTCTCAAACTGCCTTGTAAATATTTATGTCTATACCCCTAGACCCAAGCTGCTCTCGGCCTTGGCCAGAGAAGCTGCTTCTGCAGTGAGGAGCAGTTAATACACAGACTCATCCATCACTGGTCAAAGTACTGAGAAGAGGGAACTACTGAGTGGTGGGCCCCAAATGAGACATCAGTACCACCTGCATGCCCCTGCCCAAGACTCAGGAACATGGAGGGGAAGGGGAAGAAAGAGCGGAAGAGCCAGGAGAAGGGGAGGAATGCTGGGAAAGGCTGCTTTCTGGACCTGACATGGCCCTACACTGATGAACTCACTGCAATCAACTGAACGGAATTCGGGTGAGGTATTAGTGGCCTACAATAGTTCAAAGGAGGCCTAAACAATGCAGCAAGACTCCTCCGCCAGCCACATGCAGCTGGGCAGGAGAAAAGCTGTTCCAGCAGACTTTCACACCCATCAATAAACACCAGGCTTCTTAGGTTCTAACCCTAATATTCAAGCTCTCCTAGCTCTGGTGTGTCACATGCACAGCAATTTTCCATCTCAGTCGTGTACTGAGATTTAGAAACGTACCTCAGTTCTGAACAAAAGCATTTCTGTTCTGGAGTGTCTGTTTGTTGCTTCTATGCAGCTGGATGCCTGTGACCAGATGAGGACGTGTCCAGAGGGAATGCGGAACAACAGCGTGCAGAGCATTCAGAGAAGGTCGCACTACAGAACACACTTTATCATGGGAACAGGAGAGTGTTGGAGATGGAGCTTACTTAGCCCCACCCTGCCAGAAGAGCCCATGAGAGTCATGTTTAAAATGCTCTAAGTTGATGCCTGAGACTCTAAAGAACATGAGAAAACAGTATCTCTTAAAATTACTGTTTCTGGCTGGAGAGATGGCTCACCAATTAAGAGCACTGGCTGCTCTTGTAGAGAACCTGCTTTCAATTTCCAGCACCCACATGGTAGCTAACAACCATCCCTAACTCCAGTTCCAGGCTATCTGACACCTTCTTCTGACCTTCACAGGCACTGCACGACACGGGTGCACTCACACACATGCAGGCAATACACTCACACACATAAAATAAAAATAAGTAAATTTTTCTTCAAAAGGTAAGAATCTGCACAAAGCCAAGAAACCTCTCTTTGCTCTTCCCCTAGCAACATCACAGTCCTCTCAGCAGTGTGAACAGCCATGAAACAGGTTCAATATACTAAGATCTTATCATGGAGAACAGGCTCCCTATTAGTAAGAGCTGGAATAATTAGGGAAAAGTGCACAGGAGAAAACAAGACTGAGGATAGCCCTAAATAATCCATAAAGAGGGCTCGAGAGCTGGATCAGAGGTTAAGAGCACTTGCTGGTGTTACAAAGGACCTGAGTTCAGTTCCCAGTACCCATGTAGGGTAGCCCATAACCACCTCTAACTCCAGCTTCAGGGGATCCATCATCCTCTCCTGGCTTCCCTGGGCACCTGCACACATGTGGCCTATAGACACAGACATAATTAAAAGTAATAGAAACAGCTGGGCATGGTGACACACATCTCTAATCCCAGCACTCCAGAGGCAGAGGCAGGAGGAGCTCTGTGAGTTCAGCACCAGCCTGGTCCATATAGAGTGACTTCCAGGCCTGCCACAGCTGCATAGTGACCCACTCTCAAAAAATCCCAAATAGTAATAATTATAATAATAAAAACATGAACCATTTTTAAAACTCAGAAGAGGGGACACGAAACCAAAGTCCCTGAATTACCTTATCGGTTATTCTTTCTCAATCTTATTGATAACTCTTTGTGTTTGACAATTGCCATGTAAGTGCCTACTTCCAAAAAGAGGCAGAAATGTGGTAACTCGTTGATGAAACACAGAAATTATCAAAACATGCTCGTGTAAATCTATACATTACACACATAAACAAGTATATTTCAAAATTATCAAATTTTCAGGTGGAGAAATGGCTCATTGGTTAAGAACACTGGCTGATCTGGCAGAATATCCAGGTTTGAAACCCAGTACCCACATGGCAGCTGACAGTCATCCTTAACTCCAGTTCCAAGAGGATCTGATGCCCTCTTCTGTCCTCGTCAGGCACTGCATGACATGGGTACACTTACACACATGCAGGCATAACACTCGTATACATAAAATAAATATATTTAATAAAATCAAGATTTCATTTCCAAGAAAAATCTTCAAAGACAATAGTCTACAAGGCACCATAAATCTTGCAAGCAATTTGGCAATTTCAGTCATGATTACAAAGAGGTATACCATGGTGTGTATGTGACATGAGAGTGAATGTCTCTGGGTGATGTGTGTGTAATGAATGTGATGTATATATGATGTGATATGAATGTTATGTAATATGTGATGTGTATGATATAAATATATGTGATATGTGTGATATAATATGTGTGTATATATGTAATATGTGTGGTGTGATGTAATATGTGAGGTATGTGTATGATATGAATGTGTGTGATACATGGTATGTTTGTGCAATGTGTGTGTGATATGAATGTGTACGTGTAATATGTATGGTGCAATATGTGATGTGTGATGTGAATGTGCATGTGTGTAATATGTGTGATGTGAATGTGTGTATATGTATAATATGTGTAATGTATGTGTATGATATGAATGTGTGATGTGTGTGGTATGTATGTGGAATGTGTGTATGTATGAATGCAGTCATGCACAGCACAACATGTGGAAGTCAGAGGTCTTCACTGCTGAACCCACCGTCTAGCTGGCCTGATGACTGCTGAGGCTCTCCTGTCTCTGCCTTCTATCTCCCTGTAGGCACACTGGAATTACACTCTATTACTACTACACTTAGCTGTAAAGATTCTGGTGATTCAAACTTGGCTCCTATGCACTCAACGATCTCCAAAGCTGCACGTGTACCCTTTTAGCCAGCAATCCAAGAACAAGAATTTCTCTAGACTCAAACCCATGTGGAAAAGTTCTTTGTCATTTCAAAAACAGTAAAAAATCTAAGAACTCCAACATGGACAAACTACACAGACAGTGTGTGTACAACTGAGTAACAATGAAAAGAAAAGCTTCTGAGGAGAAACAGCACCGGACAGAGCAGGAGGAAGACTGCTCAGTCGAGACAATGTATGGAAGAACAGAACAGGAGCCTGTATGCCTATATGTAATGTTCCAGAAGAACATGGCAGAGTCATGAGCAACTGGCGCCCAGCAGAGGAACTTGGGGGCTGACACTAAGCATGTAATGAGGGGACCACAGGATGGCTCTGTGGATGTGGGCGCCTGCCACCAAGCGTGACAACTTGAGTTCAACCCCAGAACTACATGGTGGAGAGATCCACTTCAGGTTGCCTTGATGCGGCACATATGTACATACACATATGTGTACACACAAAACAGACAAATGTCTTTAAAAAAAATAGAATGAACTTTTGAACTCCAGAAATATTTGCCATTTCCCCCCTGAAAACAAAAGAATTTAAATTATAACTTTAAAATGCTATCTCCCTGCCTCCAAAACCCTGTAAAGCCAACACTTTACATAGTAAGGCTACCCATTTAAGGATTCAGAAGTTTGCCAACAGTTACTAATTTTTAAAACACTTAAGCTGTCAAACTCTCCACAAGGTTATATTATCCCTAATTTAAGTACACATTCTTTTTTTGTTTAAAAAGTAAATTTTCTTTATTTCTTTTTTTAATTGCACTTATATGTGTTTCATGTAGATTTTAATCATCTTTATACCCCCTCCCGCACTGACGCCCTTGATCACGCCCCCACTGGATTTCATGTATTGTCACTGATATTGAAACCTATTGTGTCAGTTGGTGTCCCCAAACATTCCTCGGCACAAGTTCATCCGCTGAGGTCTAGTCAGCCTACTAGAGTCCCTCCCTTTAAGAAGATGAGCAATTCCTCACCCAGCAGTGATCAGCTGCCAATGGTTCTTTGGCTACGGTTGGGGTCTGCTTCCCATTGCCCTAGTTCTATCTATGCTGGGTCTCTGTCTGTGTGAGTTTACATGGGTCTTGTGCGTGCTGACACCACTGCTCTAGGTTCATATGAGCCAGGCCTCAGGAGACTGTAGGACTCTACTTCCATATGGTCATGCACCCCTCCCCGGCTCTTACACTCTTTCCACCCCCTCTTCTGCAATGGCACCTGAGCCCTGGGTGAGTGAGGCTTAATATAGGAGTCCTGTCCAGGACCCACACTCTGCACTCTCACTCTCTACACTTTGCCCACAGTCCTTTGATGTTCGTGGGCCTCCGCTGCATGAGGGAGCGTCACTGATGACAGTGGAGAGATCACTGCAATTCTCTCTACCCCGTGTTTTACTATGTTCCGTGAACCTTAGATGTAGCAGTTCCATCTAGGACTGGGCATCGCTCATACACTTACTCTGTATGTGACCAGTTGTAGACCCCTGTAGTAGTCACCCTGTTACAAGAGACGCTTCTTTGATTAAAGGTGGTCATCAATCTTTACATTTTATTTTTAGTTCATATGTATGAGTGTTCTGCCTGCATGTTGTTTAATGCCCACAGAGGCCAAAAGAGAGCCTCAGATTCCCTGGAAATGGGAGTTACAGATGGCTCCTAGCTTCCATGTGGGTGCTGGGAATCAAACCCCGGGTCCTCTGCAAGAGCAGCCAGTGCTCTTAACCATTGAGCATCTCTCCAGCCCTATTAGACAACTTGTAACAAAAACAGTAGTTCTGTTTCATGTTTCAGATACAGAAATACTGCTCACATACAGGAAACAACTTCAAAAGCCCTACATTTCCTGCAGGAACTCCCACCCCTGGCCACACTGGTATCTCCACTGAGGAAGGTTTGAAAGGGCCGGTCACGCCCAGATGCAGCTCCAGGGTGTCACATGTTTTCATTCTAGATAATTAATCACAAATCCAGTTTACTTGTTCAGATCTGACTCATCGATGCAGAGTGAAGCAGCCTGAGACAGGGATGGATGCCGGTGGCCGAGTCCCATTGTGGAGGAGCTGGAGGTCTGCCCTGTCTCTCCCAGCCTAGCTGCCTGCTCCTCCACAAAATCCCCACATCAATCAAACTCTTTCCAAACACCCCTCTTCCCTTGTGCTGCGACTGGACACCAACCTGCTACTGGTAAGCCTGCCATCATCAGTCCCCTCCTTTCAGCCACTGAGAAGAAAGTCCTGACCCTTTGCTCCTTCGACTCAGTGAAGGATGACTCTCTCCTGGTTCCAACCATGTGGCTGGAGAAACTGGTTCACACAGGGAAGGGCTGTGGTGTGTAAGATGAATGACACTCGGTGGACTGAGCATCACTAGGGGGCACACAGAAGAAATAATTCACAACACTCATCAGACGTTCTGGAGAGAAGGAACCTGGTTACCTTGAGAGCATAGATGAGGTGAGGGTCTCATCTGTTGTAGCCTAAGACCTCTAGAAGAAAGTCTGAAAAACAGTCTGTCTATGTGGTAGGACCTTCAGCCCCTTGTCCTCAATATGAAGGTAAGACAGAATAATTCAGAAGGATGAGCATCAGAGAAAAAAGTTAAACATCTGGTACTGGGGCTGGAAGTACAGCACAGCTGGTAGATGGCCTGCCTAGCCTGGTGCACACGAAGCCCTGGGTTCCATCCCCAGCACCCCATCAACTGCATGTGGTAGCTCACATCTGCCATCCCAGCATTTGGAAGGTCCAGGCAGGAGGATCAGGAGTTCGAGGTCATCCTTAGTATATAGGGAGTTAGAGGCCAGCCTGGGCTACCACTTCTCAATAGCACCACAGGCTAAGGGGGCCAGTCTTTAACACACGGGTTGCTGGAGGACATTTACAATCTAATTTGCCAGAACACAGCACTGCAGATCAACCTCAGGGACCAAAAGACTTGGGTAGTTATTTAAGCACAGGGAGAGACTATAGCTATCATTTAATACCAGGTGTCTCTCTTCGAGGCTCATCTATAATAAAATGTATCTATATATTTGCAAGACAAAATAAACTCAAAAAATACAAGTTAAAAATCAGAAATAAAGTTTGAATTTGGTTTTAACACTGCTCCATCCAGGATTCATGGTTCCCTCCCTCACAGCAAGGCCTAGCTCTCCGGCAAGTGGTCTTGTAGTTGTAGTGTTCTGTTGATAGATAACAAACCAGCTGACATAAGCATAGGAAAGCACGACATGTGTAGCCATGGAATAATGCAGACTTGGGTTGGCAGTATCCAGAGTCATCTTTTCTACATAGAAAATACACGTCTGACAAAAGAAAAGCGGGGTACCAGCATCACCTATTTCAGGACATTTTACCTATGTCTATTTGTACCCTACAGCAAAGGCAAGGCTGTGATTCCTCAGTGCAGACAAGCAGAAGGAAGAAGCAGGATCCATGGTGTTGACCATATTGTGCACAAAGCTCTGCTCTTTCCTGTTTGGAGAACAGTGAGAAACTGCCAGAAAGCCCCGGAGCCCTCCTCAAATGATCCTTCCCTGGAAACTGTGAACCGGCTATGAGGATACTGCCAGCGACATCTCCACTTCCCAGTTCTTCCGTCACTGGTTTGGCAAAGGTAGAAAACTTCAGTTTTCTGGCTTCCATTACAGGATACAAAGCAACCGGCACACCCCTTCAGCACTGTGAAAAAAATCCTTATATGTAGCACTCAGAAAAGCAACAGCACCTCAGAAAGCATCCAACATCCTCTGGGCAGGCTCAGAACATTTCTGTCATGTTGTGTCCAAGCACCTGGCTTGCTCCTGGCAGTTCAGACACACATTCCTGAGAACTAGCTCCACAGTAGCTGCTTCCAGACACACTCGCAGACCTTCCAGCAAAGTCCCAGAAGTACTTGCTCTTCTAGCAATCCCCAAACTGCCCCCTGCCCTCATTCATCCCCTACAGCTAGAGGCAGAAAGCAGGAGCAAGGTTTTTGAGACAGAAAATCCAGAGGACAGTCCCAACCCCATCTCTAGATGTCAAGAGTACTCAGAGACTCCCACACGATCTCAGGATTCCCGGGCATCGCCTGCTTCTGTCCTGGGGAAGCTAAGGGAATGAAGCACCTTACCAGCTGAGCTCATTCGTGAGGAGGACCAACCACAAAGCAAAGTGCTGCGCCTGGGGCTCTGAAGCTGGAAGCATGTACAGAACTTGAAAGCAAGAAAATAGCCCTAGACTGGGAAGCGGTTGTCCCGCAGGGAAGGTGGGCCTGGAGCTTACTGCAGGGTGAAGATGAAGGCACGGGCTGAGCATGACACAGGCCACAGTTTCTTTGACATCTGATATAAATACATCCTGACCAAGATAAGATCAGGTTTAAGGAAAAGGCAACGGCTTCTGTTTGTGGTCTTCTAGCTCACCAGACTTCTGTTGCAGTTGTCTCTTCCAGACAGGAACATTTCCTAATTATGGGGGGGGGGGGGGGAGCCTCACAAAACTCACATGAAGCTTAGAAGTCTCTGGAAGCTCACTAAACTTACAAGACTCCTAAGACCCCGGCCCTAGGTCACAGCAGCATTAACCAGAATGGAGCTCCTCAAGGTGCTGGGAGATTTCCAGGATAACGGTCACCCATGCCGAGGTGGGCTTTTCAGTAATGTAGCTGCCTGAGGCGCTCACACTCCTATAAGCAACCCCAGTAAATCCACTGGTTCACCAAGCTAGACTTTGGCAGAATAATGCTTTTGGTTCATCATTGGTGGCAATCTGGGGACTGAATAAATATCTCCCCAAGGAAAGTCATGCAAGATGCAGTTAGTCATAAGTACTGAGTGTCAGGAGTCCTGAAGAGAGGCCTGAGTTCCCAAGGCGTGCACCACAACAGATGTGGCTGTGGTGTGAACACCCCCTGGCTTCACGGAGACTGAACAGATGTAGCTGTGGTGTGAACCCCCACCCCCACCCCCGGGTTCACAGAGACTGGACAGAGGATCTACTAGATGACGCCTATATTCATTTTTGATGAGCATCAGGAGAATCCTCACAGGACAGTGATGATTAGTATTGTCAACTTGACAGACTAGCACAGGCTTCTGGGACACCTGTGGGATTCTCTTGATTTAAGTGGGCTGGGAAGACCCATTCACTCTGGGTGGCGCCTTTCCCAGGCTGGGATCGTGGACTATGGGAGTGGAGAAAGGTTGCTGAGCAGCAGCTTCTACTCCCACTCTCTGCCTCCTGCTCCTGCCATCATGCCTCCCCTCTGCTGTCTTAACTTCCCCTCCATGATGAACCTGTCCTCTCTGGGGACTGTAAAATGAACTCTTTCTACTTCAGTTGTATCATAGAATTTTATCACAGCAGCAAGCAAGTAACTCAGACAGTGAACAGGAACATCCACAGAACCAAGAGGCGTGTCTGGAAGGTTCAAGACTGGTAAAGTTTAAGGAGCACAGTCAGTGTTAAACACCAAAGGAAACTTAGGAGTACAGACTGAGAAACAGGTTCCTGCAGTGAGACAGCTGATCCTTCAGCAGGAGCTGAATCTAAGGATTAGTGGGGCTGCAGCTGCACAAGACCGAACTGAGCGTGTATGGGAGATGCAACTGGGTCCTTAAACATTCTCAAGAAAGCTAGCTATAAAGGGAAAAGCCAGGGGCTGGGGAGATGGCAGTCAGTAAGGCGCTTGCTGTATAAGCATGAGGACCTGACTTTGGATTCCCAGCACCCACAAAAAGATCAGGTGTGGTAGCACACATCTATAATCCCAGAGCTGGTGGGACAGAGACAGGAGGATCCCTGGGGCTCTCGGGTAGGCCAGTCTAGCAGACTCAGCAAGCTCCAGATTCAGTGAGAGGCCTGTTTTAAAAAATAAGATGGAGTTGGGCTTTAATCCCAGCACACAGGAGGCAGAGGCAGACAGATGTCTGTAGGACATCAAGGCAGCATGGTCTATTTAGTGAGTTCCAGGCTTAGCTTGGGCTACAGGAAGACCCTGCCTCGAGATCACACACACACACACACACACACACACAAACACACACACACATACACACACATACACACATTTTTTAAGCTGGAGAGTGATTAAGAAGACATTAGATATTGACCTTTGACCTCCATGTCCCTATAGGTGAATGCATACCCCACACACATATAGCAACACACGCACACAATGCACACACACACAAAGACAGGCGAAAATCAATTTTCAGTCAAGTTTTTTTTTTAATTATGAAGACTATTTCTAATGCTTACAGAGTGTTTTTGCAGTGGGTAAGGGGCGGTCAACGATCAGGCTGACACTGAACTTTCCTGTTACCTCCCGCGTCCGGCCAGGATGCAGACAGCTCTTCAAGGATCATAGACACCGCTCACGACCTGAGGCAGTGCCTTGGGCTTCTCGTGCTCCTTTTATTAGTTTGTATTTACGTGTACAGATGCAAGTCTGTGTGCGTTTATGCACACCATGTGTATGGCTGAAGGTCATGGAGGGGAGGAAAAAAGCCCTGGATCCCCTGGAACTGGACTTACAGGTGGCTGTGAGCTGCCACGTGGGTGCTGGGAAGGAACCCAGATCCTCTGCAGAAGCAGCCAGTGCTCTTAACCAATGACCCACCTCTCCAGACCCTGATCCTTTTATCTTTATCTTTCTCCTCTCCAGACAGTCCCCGAAAACACTGACACACTGTGACACACAGTGCAGCAGGCGAGAGGGCCGGGTCAGCTAACGAGAACACAAATTTTCTCACGCTCCCCACTGTGGAAAAGATCCCTTTATGTTGGTCTCAGTACACAGCTGCATTCAGGTTTAATAAAGAGTTGTAATGAGCATCCTTGATGGTAACAAGTCTCTGGTACGTGGCAAACTATTCATGGATACCATCTGCTTTTTTGTGTGAGGTGTAAGTCTTAAAACCTCTGAGCTGTGTAAATGTTGTGTGCAAAAGAAGAAAAAAAACCAATCACTTTCACAGTGTACGTTTAGAAGACTAAGCTAAGCAAGGAAAATGGTCTGAGTCAAAGGTAAGGAATGCCTAGGCATTATTCACTTGGAGCAGTAGGCCTCAACAAAGATTAGGTGTGTGCACGGCATACTGTGCAGGTTAACCATTAACCAAGAGGCTAACAAAGGCGCACAAGCCCTTCCACTACTGCATACACACAGGAAGGCAGGAATGCCTCCTGTCCAGAAACTGCAGATAAGGTGAATCTACCCAGTGCTCCATGAAGGGGACATGAAAGAGGCCAGACCTCAACTTAGAGGAGCTTTTCCATTAATCTGGAATCACTAGCAGGAAATTAAGTCATAGAATGGAAATCTTAAAAGATGTGCGTGGCACCTTTAAACTCTGAAACTGCAAATTAGCTGTCCCCGGGTCTCCTTCATATACTCTCCTCCAGGACTGGGGGAATTTACTTATTCATTTACTTTTGTGGCTCTAGAGATCAGACCCAGGGCCTTAACATGTTTGGCAAACACCACACTCCTGAGCTATACCCTCAGGTTCCCGGCAAGATTTGAGGATTTTAAACATTCACGAGAGTTCGCCAACATTCCACATAATACCAATTAATGACACAGTAATGAAATATAAATATAACTGAGAGATCATTTTCTTCCTTTTTCTCTATGGCCACATTAACATATCAGGCCTCAGCACATGAAACTCCTTCTGACAAAAAGCTCAGCTCGGCATCAGCGTCTTCCTTTCTCTAGCCCTCCATCAGCTCATCTCAGAGGTTTTGATGGGATTCAATGGAAAGCACCCTTAGGACCATCCCTGTTAGGCTAAATAAACAGCCAGAGCACGGCTCAATACACCTGGACACAGACAGGCCTGCGCCACGGCCAGCATGAAGTCAGTCCCAGAGGAATAAAAGGTCATCCTCCAAGCACAGAGCGACAGGCCAGGGCTCCCAGGTTGGGCTCCAGTTAGTAGGATCCTTCAGATGAGACTTGTTGGACAGGCTTTTACACCTCTGGGCAAGAACTCAATCATCTTGAGGGATTACCTTCCTGCACATAGGTAAGAGGAGAAAATCCACTTTTACAGCCCTTGAAAACTCAGTTGAGAGCTATTAAACTGTAAAAACAGAGATACACAGACCCCTGGAGCTCAACAGCTAGCCAGCCTTACCTAATCCACAAGCTCCAGACCCGAGTAAAAGACACTGTCTCAAAAAATAAAATGCAGGGTACCTGATGCTGTCCTCTGACCGCCACACACACCTGCACACACACACACACATGAACATGCACAAAGGTGAAGACAGTGCATTAAAAAAAAATTTGTTTTTTGAGACAGGGTCTCACTATGTAGACCTGCCCGACCTCAATCTCGCAGAGATCCACCTGCCTCTGCCTCTGTCTCCCGAGTGCTGAGATTAAAAGTTTGCACCACCACACCCTCTTTAAAACATTTTTTATTGTTGGTGTGTTGGTATGTGTGTGTGTGTGTGTGTGTGTGTGTGTGTACACACACATGCCCAAAGAGGCCAGAAAAGGGTGTGGAATCCCCTGAAGCTGGAGCTCCAGGCAGTTGCACACTGCCTGATACAGGTGCTGAGAACTAAACTCAACCTCTGCAAGAGTAGGGAGCCCCCCTAACCTCTGAGCCATCTCTCCGCACCCAAGAGATAACACCTTGTATGTGATATATTTTGAACTTTAAAACTTAAAAAAAGGATGATATAAAAGTACTCCCCACCAGAAATCCTGGTCAACACCAACACAAACTAAAGCAATTTAACCCTTGAATTCTATCTGATCTAGGGACTTGGGGAAACATGGGCTGGTCAGACAGGAGGTAGCAAAACAATCTGAGGTAGTTGGGGAAAGCTGGTTTAAGCTGTCCCAAGTGTAATGTGGTGCACAAGCAGGCACTCATCACCTGCTCAACAGACACTTAGCACTATCTCTGTTCCAGATGCTATGCAGTTAGCAGCAAACACACTGTGGCTTAAAGCCCCGCTAACAATCTGCCATTTCATCCAGCCCAGCGACATTTGAAAATCTGAAGGGCTGGAGCTGGAGAGACGGCTCAGCCTCAGTGGTTAAGAGCACCAGCTGCTCTTACAAAGGATCTAGGTTCGGTTCCCAGCATCCACATGGCAGTGCAGAACTCCAGTCCCAGGAGAATCTGATGCACTCCACAGGCATCAGACATGTACACAGTGCACATACATATATGCAGGCAAACACACACACACACACACACACACACACACACACACACACAATTTAAAAGGGGGCTGGAGAGATGGCTCAGTGGTTAAGAGAGCTGGCTGTTCCTTCAGAGGACCCAGGTTTGACTCCCAGCTCCCACATGGCAGCTAACAAGTGTCCGTAACTCCAGTTCCTGGGGATCTGACACCCTCTTCTTACTTCTGCCGGCACTACACACATGGGTGCACTTACATACATGCAAGCAAAACACTCATACACATAAAATAGAAATAACAGATAAAAACAAGTAAGAAACAAACATACCTTATAAGAATTTCACAGCCTTGCCACTTCTTAAACACCAAATTATTTCACCTAAAAATACTGATTCCTATCAGTTCTTGAAAAACACCACCTGACAGCACTGGCCTAACTTTTAGTCTTGCAACAATCAGCTAGGCTTTGAGTGCCTATCCCTGGGCAGGGCCAGCACACTCTGGTTGGCACACAGCGCTCTCACATTCTCCCCTCCCCCACCCCCCCTTCACTCCTGCTCTGTCTCCCTCTCTCCTTTGCTCTCTTCTGCCTGGGGACCACAGACATCTTGGTCTTCATGAACTCTGCCTTGTGCTAAGTCAGAAACCCACATCTGCCAGGACTCTGTGACCTGAGTTAACTGCTGTCCCCCTTGATTCCCTCTAGTAACATGCAAGTGATAGAGTGGTCTGTATCCACAGGAGTGCTATAACAGGTGCAAAGTACTTAGAGTACCTAAGAGGACCGTCCCTTGCATGCTTGCTGGTTTTACTGTTTTTATTGGGAGACCACCTGTCACCCACCCCACCGTCGCGGTCATCTGATTTTGGAAGATTCCTGAAGCCATCTCCTTGTCACCAGCCATCTGTGCTCTTTCAATAGGACAGGATGATTCTGAGACATGACCTGGGGCCCTAGGTTTTCTCTAACCTTCTTGGTGCTCCCAAGCTACAAATTCCAAGTACCAAGCATAGTCGATCTGCAGTCCCAGGGCGCAAAATCTTGCCTGAGGTTATCCTGATCCTGATAAAGTTCCCCCTTTTTAAAAATGCAATGAACCCAAGGGCTTGAAGCCCTGAGTTTTCTAGAGATAGCTTTTAGTGGTCATGACTTGAAGATACTGCATTAAGTGGCCCAGCAGGTCATGAGAACTACCTTGGCCATTCACCTACCATCCCACAGAGGGATCCTTTGAGAAATACATTTGTCTGTGTGTCTGTCTGTCTGTCTGTCTGAGGTGGGGGCTCCCTGTAGCCCCAGCTGGCCTGGATCTTGATAAGTAGACCACACTGGCCTAGATTTCACAGAGATCTGCCTGAGTGCTGGGATTAAAGGCACATGTCACCATAATTGGCCATCTTTTGTGCAGCCCTCAAAATTTAGTAGGAGCTTAGTAAAAATAAAGATTTCAAGACTATACTAATAGAGTCTGAGTACACAAATCTGGGGTTGCTCAAAGGAACCTTTAATTTTAGGACCGAGGTTGTTGGTCTTTTTGAGACAAGGACTCATGTAGCATAGGCTGGCCTCGAATTCACTCTGAATTCCTGATCCTCCTTTCTCTACCTCCCAAGCACTAAGATTACAGGTGAGTCACCAAGCCCAGCTTTTGCCATCCCCACTGGAGCACGACTAAAGGGCCGTCCTGTGAGTGTGTGCAGCAGGCTGATGACAGCTGCCAGAATGCGCACATTCCTGTGACAGATGGTTGGTTAAGATACGCCCGACTTTCCTGCCGGACCCCATTCCTGCCTGATTAGCAGCAGAGCAAAACAACACAGAACACAGTTGGCTAAACTATGTGTGAAGTTACCTATTCCTAAAAGCTTACCCAAACAATACATGTTATCACCAGGATTATAAATATTTATTTTCCTTGGGAACAGATTCAAGGGAAATACAAAGGCAGCTGATGTTTGAAAACACTGGATTAACTTAGATACAAGGAAGAAAAAAAACTTGGCAAAACAGGCAGTGCTGTGTGTCCCGTCTAGGAAAATCCTCCTCTTTCCAAAAGTCCCACATATTCCTTCTGTTACTTTCATGTCCTGGCTGGAAGGGGAGTCCTGTCCTGCTCCTCTCTGCCTGCCCGCACACCCATCTCTTAGGTTCCAGAATATGCCCCAAGCTTCCAGGCAGCCCTTCCCACCTCTCTCCGGCTCCTCTCCCAGAATCTCTCCTCTCTGAGATTTTCTTTCTCAGGTTCCTTCCAGTCTGCTGAAGCTGTCTGCCGCCCTCCAGGCAAACGCAGTCATCCCAAACCTTCACAAGATCACGTGCCTTCCTTTACAGAGCAGTCATCAACCTGGAGGTCAGTCTCCTTCTTCCTCTGCTTCAGTGAGCGGGTGGCAAGGGTTTGGTGAAATGTCTGTGCGGAAGCATGGTGCTTTGTCCTTTCTGAAATTATTGCACCCTATCTTAGTGACAAATGGAGAAGGGAGAATCCTTCCCCATGTGTGGCTCATTGGTCCCTATTCATCAAGGTTAAAATTAGTTGAAGATGAAGTCACCTTGATTATAAAGAAGCCCAAGATCCTGCTCCCAGATTTGATCTCATTTAGTGAGGGTAACTCTAACAAGTGAATGAAGTACTGGTCTGTACTCAAAAGCCATATCACAGCACTAACCAGAGGTCAGCAAAGGCCTCTGGTGAACCATGGCTTTCTTTTTATTTTATGTGTTTAAGTGTATTGCCTGCATGTGTATAAGAATACCTATGCTGTACAAAGCCTGCAAAGGTCAGAAGAGGGTGTCGGGTCCCCTGAAACTGGGAGTTACGGATGGCTGTTAGCCACCATGTAGGTGATAGGAATCGAACCCAGATCCTCTACAAAAGCAGTCAGTGTTCTTAACCCCTGAGCCATATCTCCAGATGAAAAGAGGCTGAGGATGTAGCTCCATCTACAAAGAGCTTTGCCAAGCATGTTTAAGGCCCTACTGCAATACCTAGAACCACATAAAATCAGGCATGGTGACATGTGCCTATAATCCCAGCACCTTGGAGGTGGAAGTAGGACGATCAGAAGGTCCAAGTCACCCTCAGCTATATGAGTTCAAGGTCAGCATGGGCTACAGAGCAAGACTCTACCTAAAAAAAAAAAAAAAAAAAAAAATCCAAGCATCACGATTCTATATTCACCAATACTAACAAAAGAGACTTCGTAGGTAGATTCAAAAACAACTTTAGCAGCCAGCAAGATGGCTCAGCTGGTAAATGTGCTTGCCACCTGACGATACAAGCCTGGAGACCTACGTGTGATCCCCAGAACCCACATAAAGATGGAAGACTCAATAAAGTTGTCCTGTGACCTCCATACATGCACCATGACATAGGGACCAACACACAAGAAATAAAATCTTAACTTTAAAAGCCAACTTTACTCATAATTTGACAAATTATATCCCCAGAATAACATTTTATTGCACATCTTTATTCATTAGGCAGTTTAAATCCCATTGCACAGACATTCCTGAATACTGACTCGCTTCATCTTATAAGAAAGCTGTGGCTCAGGTCTGGAGAGATGGCTCAGTGTTTAAGAGCACTGATTCTCTTGCAGAGGACCTGGGTTCAATTCCCAGCACCCAATATTGGTGGTGAAGTATAATTCTCCACCTTTCACCATGGTAGATAATGCATCGCACAGAAGATGAAATCCGGAGGTCAGACATCAGGCCGCTCATTCCAACAGAGGCTAGGTCTTCAGAAACAAAGTTCGTGTGATTCTCTTGAGCCCAAGGACTGGAACCATCCCAAATCCCTGGGACAGAGGGGGTCAGCTGGGGTGGCCATGTCGGTTTAGTCTTTCAAGGCAGGGTCTTGTACAATGCCCAGGCTGATCTTAAAGTCAGCAATCCTCCTGCCTCAGCCTCCTAAGTGCTGGGATTATCGGCCTGCACAACCATACTTGGTTCCATTACTTATGCTATTTCTAAATATAGTATCTATTTTATGCTATAATATAATATAATATGATAGTATCTATTTTATTTTCATCTAAACTGAAACAAGAAAGGAAAATTAAGCAGTCACTGCACAAAATGTCTTTTGCCTTCAAACAGCGAAATAAATGAATGCCCCACAGTCCACCTTGATTCAGTTCTAATACAGGTATGTTGGTTTTAATCTACAGTCTCAGAAAATTTAATGTCTTTTTAACTTGTAAAAGTTCCCTCAAGAAGGAGAAGGCCTGTACCTCCCGGTGCCTCATCTCCAATCCCGTTCCCAAGCCTTCCCTCTCACAAGGATCTGAGGCTGTGCTCTCTCCTCCCTACCTAGGAGTACCTTCTCCACCCTGCACAGTCCCATCCCACACCTGCAACAGGACACTTCCTGGTCCCTAACAGACAGAAGCAACTTCTGCATTACACCCTGAAAAGAAAAAACCACAGAGTTCTCATTTCTGATACCCAGGTATGTATAGGAGGCTAGTATCAAGCTGTCCTTTATGCATTAAACTCATTCTGCAGAGACACTGGTTAGGTGATGCTGTAACCCCAGCATGGTGTAGGAGGAGACAGGAAGATCCTTGGCCTTGCCGGCCAGTCAAGGTGAAGTGGTGAGCTCCAAGTTCAGCGAGAGACCTTAACTCAACAAGAAAGACGGAGTGTGACAGAGGGATTTCTGCCCTTCACATGCACTTACACAGGCAAGTGTACCAGATACACACATACACACACACGAATTTTAGAGAGCTGAGCTATCAGGCATGAATGGAAATCCTCTGGGACAGTGCAGTGGAAGAGCACCTGCCTAGCACATACAAAACCTTGGGATCTATCCTCAACACTTGGGAGAAAAAATATTTAACAGAATAATGACTAAGGCCCAGTTTGCCCATGCCCTGGTGGAGGAGCCACGGGACGGCCAGCCTGCAGGACTGAGCACAGGAGGGACCACCACAAACCCCCGCTGACAGCCTGAGGCCTGAAGGGACAGCACTTGATGGTCTGCCTCCACCTACAGGCACTGACTGGCCTGCTTTGTTGTGGATTCTCTACAAATTGCATCTCAACAAATAAAAATACAGTAGCAATAATTGACAAAACTGTGAAGATTTTCAAAGGTTTGGCTTTAAAAACAGACTACGACAGTGCATGAAATCGGGCCATAACTCAAGCGCAAAGGAAAATGCCAAATACACTAGGCATAACAGACAGGGCTCTGAGTCCAAGCAGAGAGGACAGGAGCGAAGGGAGACTGGGACAAGCGTGGAGAAGTTTAAAGGGGCAAGAGGATAGCAAGCAGTATCCTGGAGTAAGCAGGATAACGGAGCCAGGTACGGAACACACACCTTGAATCCCTGTACTAGGGAGGCAGAGGCAGGTGGCTCTTTGTGAGATTGAATCCAGCCTAGTCTACGTACAGAGTTCCAGGCCAGCTGGGGCTACAGGGTCAACAAAAAGGGAAAGGAAGGGAAGGACCAAACACCGCATGCTTTCTCTCACATACAGAACCTAAATTTGTGTGTTCGTGTGTGTACAGCATGTGCGTGTTGACCTGTATGTACCTATGTGTCTGTGTGTGTATGTCTATGTGTGTGTATATGTGTCCCATTGAGTGTATGTATGATCTGTGTCCTGTGGGTGTCTGGATGTGTGTATGTCTGTGTGCTGTGTCTATGTATGTATGCTACCCACGGTGTGTGTCTATGGGTGTCACATGAAAGCAAAGGGAGACTGTGGGGGAGAGGGGACTAGAGGAGAAACTGTGAGCAAGAAAGCTGAGAACTAGGAACCCAGCATTTTGTATGCCAACTAAGAAATGCAATAAAGTCCCCAGTGGGGAAGGCTGAAGAAAAAGAAGGAAGAATACTCAACAAAATGCCATTCAATGAGTTCAGATGCCTGAAACCCCAAAGCAACCAGCAGCACAGGTCCACTGCAGTGGGGACAGGAGTATAGTCCCACTCTTAATAAGTCCACCTCAACCCCCACTAGAGCCAACTGGCCTTCCTCAGTCCTCGATCTGCCGGGTTTGCAGGGACCAGTCCCCTGACGATGCCTTATAAAGAAGTGCCAAACGTTTCTCCCTTTCTCTGGAATGCAATGCCCTGGTCGGCAGGTTGCAGAGGCGCCAAGGCCAAGGCGAAGCAGCATCTTTGCTGCCCAGCTAGGGAACGCTGTTTTTACCCCAGGCTAGTTAGTGAGTGTCTCTTGAAAGTGGCTAACTGCCTTCCTTGCCTTTATTTTTAAAACAAGGTCTTATGTAACCCAGGCAGGTCTCAAAATTACTCTGGAGTCAAAGATGACCTTGAACTTCCGATCCTCCTGCCTCTACCTCCCACCAGTGCTGGGCTTACACGGGTGCTGTCTCCCTGTGATTCTCTCACTTTTTTAAGTGACACAGGGGAAAATAAAACCAATCCACAAAGGCCACATGTCCTTTCATAGGAAGATTGTTAAGAGTACAGAGTCTTCTAAATAGAAAATGAAATTTCTCTCTAGAATGGCAGTTTGTGGGCCAGTGGGGTGGGGGGGGGGGTGCAGCTCACTCTTGGGGTTGGGACCTAGGTAGGATGAAATGGTTAAATGATGGCATGATGGCATCCTGGGTAAATACGGAACTGGCTCTGGTGCCTCCCTGGGGAAAACACTGGAGACTGGTGTGAACCAACATGCCAAGCACACCGGCTCCTTGTGTGGCAAGACGGAGCTGAGGAGACGTGCTGCGGGTATGTGGCACTGTGGCTCCTGCAGAGAAACAGTGACACATCAGCACTTCTGCTGCCACAGCCAGGGCTACAACAGGCTAAAGGCACTGAAAGACCTGCAGAAGGGGCTACTGAGTCATCCTAGCCGACAACAGATGGGTCAACTTATGTCAACACCATCAAGAACAGCTCCATGCCATTTTCTTTACATGTATTGAAAAACTGACTCAGAGAAAGGTCTGTCACTCACGTGACATGTTAGTGGCCTGCACAAAGAGTGCTGGTACACTACACACAGACCTAGCACATCAAGTGGCAGTCCCTCAATAGCAGTGGCCAAAAGGACGTCACGATCTACCTGGGCACAGATCAGAGCCTTCAGACATACATATACAATTAAAACAGCAGTTGGCTGAGAAAGATGTGCAAACATTATGTTGCCAACTGCTGATTTAATCAACTCCAGAAACTACCTGTGTTCAGAAAATGAACATGCGGAATACAAGCTTCCAGGCTGGGAGAAAGCAACTAAGGAATACATAAACAAATGTGCATCACCTCAGGTTCCATCCTAATCACATGTAGCTTAAACCAGCATTCAAAAGAAACAGCCCACAATCTTTGAGTCGAAGCCAACTGGTGGGATGTCGAGGAGGTTGCTTAGGAGCATGGTTGGCTAACTCCAGGCTATTTTAAACACAAAACAAGAGAAGTATAACGGAAGACCAGTCAAGGGAAAAGCAGAGAGAAACGGTGAAAGTTTTACCAGGTGAACAAAAGACAACGGACTGCGAAAATGAACACCAAGGTGTGTCTAAGGATTCAATGTGCAACTTCACGAAATTGCAGGTGGTGGTAGGAATTACATTTGAAATACTGGTAAGCCGAGACCAGAGGGGAAGGGCGGGAAGGGAGGGGCAGAAACAGAGAAATGGCAACTGGAGAGTTTTTGAAAATGCAAAGGTGACCAGGTGATTATAGTCCCTGGGAACCAAGGTTATTCTGACTCTTAGGGCTCCATCACACTCAGGGAGGCACCAAATTACAGGAGCCTGATAAGCCATGAACAATTGAGTGACCACCCCATTCCTGGGATGCAGGCCCGCCTTCTCTGTGTAGAGGAGCTGTCTGCTTTCATTTCTGTGATGAAAAATACCCCAGAAAAAGCAACTCAGGGGAGACGAGCTTGTTTCAGCTCACAGTTCCAGGTTTTGGTCCATCACCATGGGGAAGTCAAGGCAGGAACTGGAAGCAGCAGGTCACACAACTGGTCACGGTCACGAGCAGAGAGGGGAGAAGGCACGCATTTCTCCTCCTTGGCTCACTTTCCTCTGATACAGGCCCAGAACCACACCTAAGGACTGAGGCTGCCTATGGCAGGCTGTGTCTTGCCACATCAACTAACACAATCAAGACAATCTCCTACAGACATGCCATAGGCATGATCTAGACCATCCCTCGTGTAGAGTCTTCCCAGGTAAATCCTGATTGTATCAAGCTGACTAAACTAACCATCACTGCAGTCTCCGTGGACCTGGTATCCAATGGCCACCCCGGTCTCTGTGGCAACACCTGCCCTCTTTTCTTCCCCTTTCCTTAGATTTTTGTTTGTTTGCAGACAGGGTCTCCCTGCAGCCCTGGCTGGCCTGGAACTCACTGTGTAGACCAGGCTGGTCTTGATCTCACAGAGATCCACCTGCCTCGGCCTCTGCCTCCAGGGTGCTGCGGTTAAAGGTGTGTGGTGCCACCTGAGCTCCCTTTCCTTTCTGCATCCCTCGTATTCCTCACAACTACTGGGATCTCCAAAAGATGTTTCTCTGCATCCATCTCAGCTGCCTCCTGCCTGTCTGTCTTAGCTCACTAATATCTACTTAGCTTGCTAGTATCCTAAATGTAACTGATACCACCTACGGTTCCACATAGCCTTGGGAATGAAGTTGTCCATTACATCGGTGCGCATCCTCTAGCAGCTGCCGGTACCACGAACAAAAGCAGAGGGATTAGTCAACCTGGCTCCATGGCTATAACGATGGGAGAGTTGGGACCTCTGAGGGCAGTTTTATTGGAGCATTTTTTATTTTAGATTTTCAATTTAGGATGTTCAACAGGCAAAGTCTATGCAAGTATTCCAAAATCAAGAAACCCTGAAACCTGAAACGCTTTTGGACTCAAGCATTTTGGATAAGGGACAGACATCTCTGCTGTCAAACACAACAGGTAGCCCAGAGAATCTCCCCAACATGCGTGTCTCACTCCCACTCCCAGCCCAGTGGTAGCTTCCTCAGAGTCCTCACGTCCCTCCCCAGCTTCCCTTTCCTCTGCCACACATCTCCTTAGACTAGAGACTGCCAGTCCCAAATTTCACACACACACACATGTCTCAAATGCACATGTCTCAAATCATTTCAAAACAGGTTTGAAAGTCTCAAACCAAATTAATGCAAGATGTGCATAAATAAATCTTCCCCAGAGGGTATCAGGAAAATGAAAAAGTTCTGGAGATGGCATTGCAATTCCCAAAAGAAAACAAATGACCCCCAGCAGAAGCCAAAGGAATACGTAGGCCATATGGGGCAGCCCCAGAACACTTGAGAACTTTAAGAGCTACCCAGTTCCTGTGTTCCCAGAAGTCTCATCCCTTAGATCTGATGAGCGACACCTATCAAAACTGACTCAAAAACAAAGGAAAACTAAAAGCCTAGCCACACAAAAGTAGTTCTTTCTTGGTTTTTGAGATGGGCGCCTAGAGCCCGTAATGGAAGATAAGCTTGAATTTCTGATTCTCCTCTTTCAACTTCCCACGTGCGAAGATTATAGACATGCAACCACCACACTCAGTTTATGAGCAGCCGAGAATTGAACCCAGGACCCTGTGAATGCTAAACAAGCTCTCTACCAACCATGATACATCCCCTGTCCAGTAGCAATTTAAATTAATACAAAAGCAACTATAGTCCATACCACAGTTCCACTTTTCATGAGAAGAGTCAGACATCTGAGGGAACTATTACTGCAAAATCAAAGTTCGAATTTATTGCAATAATTCTCCCAATTAGTAGTTTTTTCAAAGAAGAAAACACAGTGTCTATGCTCTGACCACAAATTCAACTGCACAGACAAGAAGCTTCAAGAATAAAATTCAGGTGGGTTTCCACAGAAATACACAGCCTGGAATCCAAGGGATGATATTCTACTAGACTGACTACTTCAGGCCCCAAAAAGGAAACAGTCCGATGGCTCAGCCACTCACCTGAAACCAAAGTAGCTCCTTGGTGGCAGAAGTGGGACCTAGGTTTCTGAAATTCCTCAGGAGGGCTCTTTCCTAGACCCTGCCCCATGGTGGGCGTGGTTAGGGAGCAAGCAAAAACTCAAGCCACACCAAGCTGTGCCTACCTCAGCACCTTGTGGTTTCATCTCACACAGCCTAATCTGGAAGAAGACATGACATATGCAAAGATGTGGAGGGCAAAAAAACAGAATAAAATAATTCCCCTGATATATTACTCTAGGACTGATGATACAGCTTGGTCATACAGTGCTTGCCAAAGAAGTGTGAGACCCTGGGCTTGATCCCCAGCACCACACAGATGTGCACCACTCAATAGATTATGAGGAAGGGGGAAAAATTTGCAGTGAATCTCTGGAAGACATATAAAACAAACTGAAATTTGAAATTAAACTCCATTTCCAAAATTCCAAAGATTTCATGGCAATCTACCAAAACTCACATTTCATCAACACTAATCCATTTTCTAATATTTACACACTAATATTCACACATTTAGCATTCAACAGACAGCAACCACTACTGTTCAAATAAACTCTGGTTTGCACACTGACGTCTGTCACAAATCAAATTACTTCTCATAGAGAAGCTTACAAGCTTTTTCCAGGCTGTGTCTTAACACAGAGAAGAGAGTCCTGAGTTCTAAGGATTTTTGACATTCCTTTGTGAAATGAGGTTGGGGGATGTTTGCACTTCTGTGATAGCCACAAAATCCAGCCTTGCCTTCCCTGTGAAGTCTTGAGCCCTAAGTGAAGATGGTTTATAGGTCTGTTTGGACACCACTGTTTCCCAGCAGACGCCAAGGACAGGCAGCATGACACCTATAAAATAAAGAAAGTGAAAAGACACAGTTGGTAATAAAAAGCTTTCATCTACACTTGTGGGGAAACACTGTAGGAAGGCCCACCCTTGGGTTTCAATGTGGTGTTTTCACATGTGTAAAAGCCACATAGCAACAGGCAAATCTGAAAACCAAGGAATTAAAAGCTATCCAATGCTAGGCAAAACAATAAATCTTTCTCTTTCTTAAGACTCAAATATGCAAGAGAATTCAACCATGTAGGTGGGTTTGCCCTTTACCCCACTCCATAAGGGTAATTAATTACTAAAGCTACAAAAATCTACCACACGTCCATGTCATTTTTGTTGTTTTTAGTGTTTGGTTTAATAGCACAATCAAGACAAGATGGGAGTTGGTTTTGTTTTGATTTTTTTGTTATTTTTGTTTTTTGGTCATTTTGAGACAGGGTCTCCCTGAAGCTCCAGCTAACCTAGACCTACTACGTAGACCAGTGTGGCCTTGAACTCACAGAGATCCACCTGCCTCTGCCTCCTGGCTAGGACTAGATGCCTTTTAAGAAACAATTACTGGGCTGGAGTGCTGGCTCTGTGGGTAAAGGCACCTGCTGCTACCCCAGTTCAGTTCCCAACACCCAAATCCAGCAGCTTACAACCACCTGTAACTCCAGCTCAAGAGGATCTGATGCCTCTGGGCTCTGCAGGCACCTGCACTCACATGCACACACCTACTCTACTAAGACAGACACACACACGCAGCAAAAAAATAATAAAAATAAATCTTTTTTGAAAAAGCAGTTACTGAAGCCAGATAGATGGCTCGGTGCTTAAGAGCACTTGCAGAGGACCTGGGTTCGATTCCCAGTACCCACATGGCAGTTAACAACCATCTGTAACTCCAGTTCCAGGGTTTCCTTGGGCACTGCACAACACAGGTGCTTACATTCATACAGGCAATACACTCACACACATAAAATAAAAACAATAATTTTTTTCAAGCAGTTACTGAAGCCAGGTATGGTGGCACACACTTATAACCTCAGCACTTGGGAGAAGGAGATAGCAGATGAGGAGTTCAAGGTCATCTTTGAGTACAGAGCAAGTTCAAAGTCAGTTGGGGCTATTTGAGACCCTGTCTCAAATAGCCAAAAAGTAAAATAAACTGTGCCTGGCATGGTACACACCTTTAATCCCAACACCTGGGAGGTAGAGGCAGGCAGATTTTTAGGAGTTCAAGGCCAGCCTGGTCTATATAGTGAGTTCCAGGCCTGCTGGGGCTACAGGGAGACTTGGTCTCAAAAAGACCAAATAAAGAAAAAAAGTGAAACTGTTACTGAGAAAAATATAAGGCCAGGAAGACAAAACGAAAATGGTTGGTTTTTACAAGTATTTCAGAAACCAGGAAAGTTATAGGCAAACTTCATTTTGCTCTACTTCATAAAACAGCAATGATTTTTCTCCTTTCTGGGACGATTTGAAACACCACTAGCAATTAGTCATCGCAAAACAGTAAGCAATTATGAAACTAGCAAAAAAGAAAACTGAAAAAGCCTACAGAGTAAGTGGAAAGCTGCACACTTAAAAATTAATCATGGTACTATAGACCGATAGTGTTCCAGGAGCAGTCTACCCTGTGTAACAAGATCCACAACAAGTCTTGTCCTCTGACCCACAGAGCCAACTTTGGAAACTCTACCCTAGGGAAACCTGCTCCAAGTAAAGTAAATGTCATTTGGCCAATAATGTTTAAGAGCCACTTTACTTATAACTGTTAAACTGGACATAATCCACACATTGGAACTCAAGAGAATAGTTCAATCAATTACAACACAGTAAAAGATGGAGCTACTGATCCCCGACTTTGAGTCCCTCCTGTCATACAGCCCTATGAGCTGGGAAGAAGGAACCTCAACTAAGGAATTTCCTCCATCAGACTGCCCTGTGGGCAGGCATGTCCTTGAGACCCTTTCTTGATTACTACTTGATGCAGGAGGGCATCACTGTGGGTGGTGCCCTCCCTACACAGCTGGGCCGGGCTGTGTAAGAAAGGCAGCTGAGCTAGTCAGTGGGGGCAAGCCATAAGCAGTATTCCTCCACTAAGCAGCGTCCCTCCATGGTCTCTGCATCAGTCCCTGCCTTGGTGTCCCTCGAGGATGGACAGTAACCTGAAATCCAAACAAACTCTTTTCTCCCCAGGTTGGTTTTGGTCAGTGTTTTAGCACAGCAAAAAAAAGGAAAAACTAGGCCCAGTGTGGCGGTACACACCTTTAGTCTCAGCACTTGGTAGGCAGAGGCAGGCAGATCTCTGGGAGATCAAGGCCAGCCTGGTCTGCACAGCAAGTTCCAAGTCCAGGCCAGCTGGGGCTACAGAGAGACCCTGTCTTAAAAAAAAAAGCAAAAAAGAAAGAAAGGAAAAACTACAACAGCTGGCTTCCCTGCAACTTGCTTGGAAAGGCTGGGGGGAAAGGTCAGGTCCTCCGGTCCTTGACTTGGGTCTTGACCATGTGATTCACTCTGGCCAATGGAAAGTGAGTCAGCAGCTTGGCTCGAAATGAAATGACACGATTCTTGACTGGGTGTAGCTCAGCTGATAGAGAGCTGGGCCGAGCAGGAAGGAAGCCGGCAGTCTGATCCCCAGCACTGCACAAACCAGGGTGTGGTGGCATACACCTATAATCCCAGCACTCTGGAGGTGGAAGGAGGATTCCCGAGTTCAAGGTCATTCATCCACTACACAGCAGGTTTGAGGCCAGCCTAGGCTACGTGAGACCATGTTTCAACAAACCAAAACCAGAAATAAGCTGATTTAGACCATATTGCTAGAGGGTGGAAGGGACAAAGAGTGACCCAGGAAGGGGCTATCACACACTTCTCCAAATGACCCAGGAAGAGGCTACCACACACTTCAAATCTTTTCCCTCATGTCTTCTTCAGTAGCCAATGCTTCCTACAGGTTCTAAGGTTTTGGGTCCCAGGAAGGACTCTCTAACATAGACCTGAGTTGTGGTCTCTGTACCAAGGTCTTCTCCCAGCTTTACAAAGTGGCAAACCAACTCATCCTCTCTCCTTTTTCCACTTTCCTTTCCAAAGCAGAGGCTACCAGGAAGACCCAGCCATTGTACATCCCTTTCTTGTTGTAACTCCTCCCTTAAACAAGCAAGTACCTCCTGGGCAATCATCTCAGCCTCAGTCACACATTTTCTTATTCCACATATCAGTACCCAAGCAAACTCCATGGCAGCTTGCCAACACTCTCGACCTTACCTGCTACTTTCATGTGCTGAAAATATTTGACCTGGACTTTCAACTGCCATTAGTGTCCACATTCACACTGTGAGCCCCATTCATCAAGCAGGCAGGCTGCTCTAAACCACATGGGAAAAAACAGCCACCACAGAATTCCAAGACACTTCACCTCCATTGGAGCCTTAGTTACATGTCTCACAACCTGTGGCAAGACCCGCACAACCATCACTAAACTCAAAGGCATACTGCATGGGAAAGGAGAGCCATGTCTGAAATTCCCCTCCCTCTCATCAGTCCAGCATCACCACCCATGGATGAAGCATGCCGGTGACTTCTGCAGCTCCTCTCCGGTTTCATGATCCTGCCACCTACACCAACACTGCAGAAACTCCCCCTGGGAAGACGCAAACAGATCTCTGACCTCCTTACGAAGAGCACGGACAAAAACCAAACTGTGATTCCACCAGAGCCCAACCTGAGGAGCCAACGAGTTTCCTGAACTTCCTGAGCATGGGTGACCCCAAAACAGCCACACCACTGGAAAGTCTGACCCCAGCATGGATGACAGCTTCCTTACACCTGCAGAGATAAGAGTCTCCACTTCAGTTAACCTTCCTCAGTTCTGTTCACTCCATATACTCACTTCTAAGACTGCAAGGGCATGCATGAGAAGGGCAGAATCACACGCAGCTGGCTATGTGGGACAGGAGGCAGGAGGGAGCAACTGGAATCTCAGGTGGGGACCTAGTGACCCTCTCTACCCACCCCCCTATGAGGGACAGTCAACAAGCTCAATCTTGGGCGTCTCTTGCAAGTTGTCACGGCTGCTCTGATGTAGATGATGGCTGTTACGCTCTGAGAACACCAGTTCAATCTTAGGAATACCGGCAGTCATGGTCATACAATCCTCCTAACTCCAAGATGAAATCTTCTTGTGTTAAGATGAGCAAGAGCAGGTGCCCCTGGCATTCACTCAAGGGCAACAGGGCTGAGATAGACGAATCTAGAAAGAATTTACTCTTTGCTGATGAGGGGCATAATATCTATATTTAAACACACAGTGCATATTCATAGTACTCATGATTATTTTAGTATTTTCTGCCTTCAAAGAAGTTGTTGACCTAGCGTTACTTGTGTAACACACAGAATCATGTCTAAAATCTTAATCTTTTACAAAGCTAAACATTCGTCTACCTACAACTTTTTAACACGATACTCAGAAACCTCAGGAAGCTCAGGATCCACCAGGAAAACCCTGGATTCACACTCGTACATCCCCCTCAGCTCTTCAACTGGCATGCACACAAGCGGGGTTACGTGGCAACCAGTGTTTAAACACTAGTTCTGGACCTGCCGCATGTCACTCAGCCTCTCGAAGTGCTTGTAGAACAGACCAGTGATGGTACTTAGTTCACAGGGTAATGTTAAGATCAAGGAAAACAATCCACTTCAAGTGCTAGACAAAGTCCTTGCACATGGAAAGAACCAAATCAATGTGGCTCTGCCCGGTGTCTCAAGTGCCTTTAAGCCTGCTTGTCACAGCCTACACCTGATTTTGGCATCTACCACTCCCACCGAAAGTCCTTGCAAGCATCACTGCTAGACAAGGGCCCCTAGGAAGGGTTCCATACCACCCAACACAGCGCTGTCCAAAAGAAACGGAACATACCCCGCATGTCATTTTTGGTTTTGCTTTTTGATGTCCTTGTTTCTGAGACAAGGTCTAAGGTAGCCAGGCTGGCCTCACACTCACTATGTAGCAGAAGATGATGCTGAACTCTTGTTCCTCCTGCCTCTATCTCTTAAGTGCATGTATTGTTGGGCACGGTGGCACACATCTTTAAAACTTTTATTATTTGGGGGCTGGTGAGATAGCACAGTAAGTAAAGGCACTTGCTGCCTAAGCCTGAGGACCTGAGTTCAATCCCGGGAACCTACACGATGGAAGGAAAGAATCGACTCCTCCACAGAGAAAAAAATAAAGAAATAAATGTAAAAAACTGTATTTTTATTTGTGTGTGTGTGGAGGTGGGGTGCCTGTGTGGAGGCCAGAAAAGGGCATCAGATCCCCTGGATCTGGAGTTAGAGGTGGCTGTGAGCTACCATGGGGGTGCTGGGAAGTGGATCCTGGAAGAGCAGAAAGTGCTCTTAATTGCTGAGCCATCTCTCCAGCCCAGTGAACACATTTAATTCCAGCACTCAGGAGGCAGAGGCAGGTGGATTCCCTGTGAGTTCAAGGCCAGCCTGGTCTATACAGTGAGTTCCAGGACAGTCAAGACTACACAGTGAGACCCTGCAGCCAACAAAAAGGGAAAAAAAAAAGAAAAAAAATCAGATGGATAGAAGGAAGGAGAGAAAGGGAAGAGAGGAGGAGGCTGGAGAAGAAGGGACACAGGCCTCGTCCGCGTCCTATTCACAGCGCCTCTGTGAGAGCCCAATTACACAAACACTTTACACAGACGCAGCTACCAATAAAATAACTGTGCTGCCCATTTCTAAAGCCCCCAGGGGGCTTGCACCTCCCTAACAGACCTGATCTTTTCTAGGCAATTGGGTAAAGAAGAACCAACATCCAGCATGTGCAGATCCAAGCCCTGTCAGTAGTGCATACATCGACCTCATCGCCTATCCTGTGTAAGACAACTACTTAATCTATGTGAAACTGTCTTATCAGTTCCTTATAGTCCCTCATGTTTAATCTGAACTTTACCCATCAATGTGCTATAAATAAAGTCTTAAGTGTCCTTTAAACATTCCCTAAAAATTGCTTTTGTGAATATATTCCTGATATTTTACTCTAAAATTGCTCTTGTTCTGTGAAAAAAGAAATATTTAGAAAGTTACAGATAAGTTCAATGTGGTGGTACATACCTGTAACCCCAAAACTTGGGAGGCAAAGGCAGGAGGATCAGTTCAGCTGCATATTGAGGCAGCCTGGGATACATGAGTCCTTGTCTGAGAGTTAGGGGGAGATGAAGGAGGAGAAGGAAGAGGAGGAGGAGGAGGAGGAGGAGGAGGAAGACAAGGACGAGGACGAGGAAAGAGCGCAGAGGAGAGAAACGCAGAGGAAGAATGGGGACAGGAGGGTCACTGAGGCTTCTAGTCACCTAGCTTCAGCAAGAGACTGTGTTTCAAGAGAATGAGGTAGAGAGAAGAGTCGTCCTCTGGCCTCTGTGTGCACATGTACATGTATACAAACAGTGTACACACACACATATATCTCATCCACAGCGGTCACTGGGATAACTGCACACTTAAATATGAGGTGTCTAAAAGTCACCCCCATTCCTCACATGAACCTTTAGAGATTTGCCTGCATCTTTTAGAGATGGGCACCTCCATCATTTGCACAGGCTTATAAAGAGGGCACTGAGGGCAGGGCGAGTGTGCCCATGGGTAGGACTTCCAGCACCCATGCACGCTTATAGGGAGGGCACTGAGGGCAAGTGTGTCCAAGGATGGGACCTCCATCACCTGCACACTCTTACAAAGCAGAAAGATGCATCCCACCTTTCCATGATGAGGTCGGAGTTTGCTAACTGCCTCCTGGAGTCAAACGAAATCTAGCTGTGTGTTCGAGCTGTCGCCCTGATCCAGTCAGAGGAGCGTGGCCTTCATAACTCTGACGTGCCATAATCCTTCATTCCAGCTATTAGAGAGCCTCAGAAAGCCACTGCCACAAAGAAACGGCAGCCAGGGACTGCCTGCTGCAAAGGATCTGCCGCTCCTTCATCCCAGAGCAAGGACCAGGGACGGCAGAAGTCACCCCACAGCAGGCGGTGCTCATCAGCCTGGGTATACTCACACTCTCACACACAAACACTGCTATGGAATCAAACCACACTGTGAGGGAGTGAGGAGGTGACAGCTCCCAGGCAGCTGAGAGGCTGATGAGGGGAAGAGCCAGCAAAGGAAGACCTGAAGATGAGGGGGGAGAGCCAGCAAAGGAAGACTGAAGATGAGGGGTGAGAGGCAGCAAAGGAAAACTGAAGATGAGGGTGAGAGCCAGCAAAGGAAGACCTGAAGGGCCAGGGGCTTAGAGCCAAGGGCAGAGCCCGGGAAAGTGGTATTGGAAGCACGGGAGGGAGGTTTTAGACAGGCACATGGGCATTAGGGTGCCAGAGAAGGAAAGGCCATGACCATCCATGGGAATGTTGTATCCGCTCAGGAAACACCTGCAGGCTGACAGAGAGCAGACCCACTCATGACAAATTCACTTTCATGACCATGCAATCGGTCTTAATCTCTTTTGTCTGAGAACAAAAATAATCTTGTGGTTTGGGGACATGTCTGGGATATCATCACAGCCTGTCAGGTCTTCAGTAAAGCGTGCTGCCTTGTCATGAGCAAAATGACAAGCCAGTGTTCTTTCTATATACCGAGTGGCTTAGGACTGGGAAGCTGGCTCCCGGTAAAGCTCTGACCTTGCAAACTTGAGAACCTGAGTTTGATCCCCAGAACACATGTAAAAGGCCATCAGTGGTGAGCTGGGAGGTGGGCACAGGAGACTCCCTGGAGTTCACTGCAAACCAGTGAGAGACCGTGTCACAAAGAGAAAGTGGAAGCTGCCTGAAGAATGTCACCCGAAGCTGTCCTGACTTGCACATGCATGTACACACATGCCTGCCCACACATACACAGAAATAAACCAGAAGTGCTCAGATGAACATGGAAGGAAGCTAATGCCCTTCCCTGATCACATGAGGTACAAGACAACAGCTCACAGAAAGGATATGGGGCATTCTCCAATACAGAGCTAAACTGCAAAAAAAAAAAAAAAAACAACTCCACTGTAGGCCTCAAAAGCTCCTACTTGGCAACTTTTCTGGGACAGCCATTTTATCTAAAGGAGTTGAAAATGAGTGAGAACATGATCATGCTTTAGAAGACTCCAGGCAAAGCAGAGCAACATTAAGAGTCATATTATCAGGGCTGGGGAGATGGGTCAGCAGATAAAGCATAAGGACCTGCACTGGGATCCCCAGAACCCATGCACCTGCCATGTAAACGTCAGGTGGGCACAGAAGCCTGCCTGCAACCTCAGCACTCTAGCAGCAGCGCAGGGAATCCCAGGAGCAGGCTGACCAGACTAGCCACATTGGTGAGTTCAACTGAGAGGCCATGACTCAATATGTAAGACAGGCGAGAGATGCAAAAAGACTCCATGCATCAACCATGAGCCTGTACATGAACATGCACACACATGCACATGCAGCTGGACACACAGGCACATACACACGCACACATACACACACACACATTACTTACACACACATGCAAAAAAATGATGTTATTAATATCATTAATAACTTTAGATGACATCTTGGAAATGTGATTTGTCGCCTCACAGGAATAAAATGTACACAAGAGCACTGAAACCTGTTTAATTTTTTAAAATTACATATAGTCATTAAAGAGATGTAATTTCCAGCTGGGGGTAAGAGCATACAACTTTAATCCCAGCACTCAGGAGGCAACGGAAGGCAAAAGTCTACGAGATTAAGGTCTTGAAAAACCAGAGAGACAGAGAGAGAGACAGAGAGGTAACTTCCCTAGGGCAGAATAACTGCTGATTAGAGAATAAATAATAAATCCCAAAGCAGGCTGAGCTCTTAACCCTGAGGTCTACATTTCAGAAAGACATCCCTTCATTGATTCTGTAAATATTTTTTAAAAATCAGTTCCACTTTCTTCTCTGCAAAGTGGCAGTGACAACTGCATCATCATGGCCACTGCCAGCCAGTCTCCACACGTGTCTCGGGACAGATGACAGAGACATACACACACAGTGAGACTAGGTCGATTCGCCAGAGCAGGGACGTGAGAAGTACTCTATGATGGCACAGACAAGCACGCCTGGAACTTAGGAAGCTGAGACGGGAGGATCTTGAGTTAGAGGCCTGAGCTACAGAGCCAGGGACATACTCCAAGATCTGCATCAAGGAGGACTGGCGGGAGGGGAGGGTGGAGAAGGGGGGAGGAGGGGTAACTGGGAGGATGTCTCACTGGCCTTGGGGAGCAGTTGCTGGAAGGTGGGCTCAGCTGAGTATGAATGCTAATAAGCAGGCAGACAGAGGACAGAGGGCAGGGCACGGGTAAATGCACTGGGGAGGCAGCTGTTGGCACCGGAAGGCAGGCAGTTCCGGTACAGAAACCTTACCATGAGAAAGGAATGAGATACAAAACGTTTTAGTATCAAGTAACTCTTAAATTTGTGTTTTTGAAACCTCTTTTACAGGGCTGGGCAGATGGCTCAGAGGACAGGAGCACTGATTGTTCCTGCCGAGGACCTAGGTTCAATTCCCAGCACTCATATGGCAGCTAACAACCGTATGTAACTCCAGTTCCAGGAGATCCAAGGCTCCCCTCTGACTTCTGTGGGCACTGCACAACACAGGGGCACTTCCACACACGCAGGCAATACACTCATACACATAAAATAAAATATTTCTTTTAAAAAAACACTTTAACAATCTTGAAAGCACAATTGAAGAATATGAATGAGCACTTAACAATCTTGGGACAATCCCAAGGGCATCAGAGAAGCACAGAAGAGAGTAAGCTGGAATATTCTAGAGAATTGGGTTCGAAGGACCTAATTACTGCCTGTATCACTTTGCTATTCCCATTTGGGAAAAGGGGTTGACTCAGAGTGCTACGGAATGACTTGTTGGGGGACAAACAGGAACAGTATAACAATCTGCTTGAAAAGGTCACCATGAAACCTTTCTTGGCATGTGAACCAAAAAATTAATTTTGAAAAACACCCGGGGCTGGAAAGGCTGTGCTGGCTGACAGGGAGCACTGCTGCTCTGAGGGAGGACCTGGGTTCGGTTCCCAGCACTCGAGTGGTTCCGCATCCTCTTCTGGCCTCTGCGGTACCGCACACACGTGGTACACTTATATACATGCGGGCAAAACATTCATACACTCAAGACTAACATTTTCTTAATGTGTTTAAGTTAAATGGATGACATGTTGAGAAGAATATCAAGGGCCCTCCTGGACCGTTAACCCAGCAGATGTATCACGGTCAAGACGGAAATGCAGAAGCGGTCATTTTGTAGCAAGAAACTGGAGAACTCATTGGAGTTTGGGCACACAGATAAGACGCTGGACAGAGGCTAGGGCCAGACAGACCAAACTGGTCTGGAAATGACCACCAAGCAGATTCTCTGAAACATCTGATCCATGCTCCACACTACGCCTCCCTGCGGGCTAAGGGGCATGAAGTAGTGCCAAGCTTCGGGAGGGTGTTAAAGCAACCAGACCAAACCACTCAAACCAAAGCAGTCAGCACCCCAGCTGGAGATCAGGGTGGCTGGGCTGAAGTAAGACCTCTCCACTCAGTAGTGCCTCTCTGTGCTGTTCCTCCTGGGCTAGGCCCAGCAGGGCCACGGGAGCTCCTTGGAAATGGGAGATTCTCAGGCTAACCCCAAAGCTACTGAGTAAAGCCTGAGCTGGGGAGAAGACACAGCCCTCCACATTTTCCCATGCTGCCTGGCTGACTGGTACACAAGGGGTGTGAAACCTGTTCCAGTTCATGACTTAGAGGAAACCGCTATGAGAGAAAAAACAAAAGGACACAAAACAGAAACCCTGGCACTGGACTTCCGAGGACAAGTGGAAATTTAGATATGTATAAGTAAAATACACACCGCACACAAACCTCACCCCAGGAACTCCTGACAATTCTCAACAATACTAACTTTTTCCTGTGAGCTAAAATCATGGAAGGCAAAGTAGATCAAGGCAGTGGCCCACCACAAGGCCTCGAGTCTAGAACACAGTTCCTCACTAAAATTTCAGGCATTACAAATGAAAATAGGATTTTTAAAAAAAGTTATTTTATTTTTATACGCTGTGTGTGTGCATGTGCCCTGGGAGGCCAGGAGAGACTATAAGATCCCTTGGAGCTGGCGTTATAGACAGTGGTGAGCCATCAAACGTGAGCACTAAAAACCAAGTTTGGGTCCTCTGCAAGAGCAGCAACCACCTCTCCAGCCCCCAAAAGGGTACCGTCCTCCCCAGAGGAGGCGATACCGCCAAGCTACCTGTTGCTCAATTTTCACCAAACTCCTTCCTTCCTGCTGGCCAACAGCAAGCATTTACCGGATGGTCAGCCATGAGTACAGGATCTTGGGACACACAGCAGTCCTCTGGGTCAGTCTGATTGACCAGGCTGGCTCAGAATACAATCTTGACCTAGGTTTCGTTTTTAGATGCCTGGGAAAATAAGTTAAACTACTGCATATCAAACTCCACACCAGGCTACAAATAACTATGGCATGTTTCTTCTGATAGGAAAGATTATGAAGCAAGTCAAACAAAAGCGAGGCCAAAAAGAGAAAGGAAGGAACACAGAACCCCAAGGAAAGGAAAACATTGTGAATATGCCATTTATAACCTGACTCGGACCCATACCCACCGCCACCCCAGATGCAGGGGCATTACATCACATCTTATAATTCAGAATTACAAAGAATTCTAGGATTATTTGCTTTCATAATCAGTATGCATGCAATGTGTGTTTAAAGGCACTTCCAGTCTGAGCAGAATGGATTTCCTTTCTCCTCCATCCCAATTGCAAAAGCATTGGTCAGATCTGAATTTTTCTAGGCTTTGATCTCCTGACCCCTCCTGGTCTACATGTAACTCTGCAGGTGAGGGATTTGACCAAATCTTTGTGGTAACAATCCATTTGGCTGTAAGGACACACCTGTCCTCCCACCTCTGCCAGAGTAGTTCCTTTTCTTCTCTGGCTCCCTCCTGCCGGAAGCTGATAAGAAGATCAACAAGTTACTGTTTGTCAAATACTTCAGGTTTCTTGGATGAAAGGCAGCATCAAAATTCAAGCCACCTGTGGCCGGCCTTACACTAGCGTACCTGACTCTGTGTGGGCGCTTCAAAGAAAGAAATCAAGGCTGCCAAGACAGTCCTTTGTGGAGAACAGCTAGCTTCGCACCCTTGCTAAAGCCAGTCAGTGATTCCTACATCCTTTAATTAACTGAATTTCAACATTAGGAATGCAAAGATCCTTACATAACACACTGGGCCCTTGTTCCAGTGATGAACACACAGGCAAAAGGAGTCTTTCTCCCAGCCCTTCTTCCCTGAGCGGTTTTCCCTCCCCTCCCCAGCTTCCCTACTGCCTGGAATCCTCTGGATCCCCTTCAGTGTGAAGGGCCACATGGCAGCTGCCAGCCAACATGTTTGCTTTGAGCCGCTAGTCTAAAAAAAAAGTCAGAGACAAAGCTTTATGTGTATGTTGGCACACATGTGAATTCAGGCTGCTGAGTAACAAAGAACGCATTCATGGCCACATACACTGCCGCCAACACATAAACACCATTGCTGACCTAGTCTTCCAGGCGTTACAGTATATAGCATTACACTGAATTCTCCATAAATATCCTGGCAACCTATATTCTGCTGGCTCCACCTTGCAAATGAAGAAACTGACACTCAGGAAGGCTATGCAGTCTTTCCAACATCTCACAGCCACAAGGCAGCAGAGGGGCTGGAGAGATAGCTCAGAGGTTAAGAGTACTTTCTGCTTTTCCAGGGGGCCCTGAGTTCAGTTCTCCAACCACCTGTAACTCCAGCTCCAAGGGGATCTCTGTGGGCAACTGCACTCATGGACACATATACACATAATTTAAAGATAATAATAAATTAAAAATAAAATTTAAATGTGCTGGCAAGATAGCTCAGTGGGTAAAGGTGCTTGCCCCCAAGCCTGACAACTTGAGTTCACTCTCCAGGACCTACATAGTAGAGGAAAACCCACTCCCAAAAGTTGTCCTCCACCTCCACATATGTACTCACACATACACAAACAAAATAGATGAATACAAAGAAAAAATTCAAGGGGTAGAGCTGGAATCTTCAAGTCCAGCTATATTTCAGACACGCACGCACACACACACACACACACACACACACACGCGCACGCACATAGCACAGGGCTGCAGCTCTGGGCCCCACCCACTCCTGGGACCACTCAAGAGTCCTCCCTAGGAAGGTGACAGGGGGAGGGCAAATTAAATCCATTTAATCAGTCAGAGAGATCAAAAAGCTCATTTCAGACATAGCCCTCCTCCCTGCCAAAGCTCTGGCATTTGTTTCCCTCCCTCCTTAATTGGCTAATTAAGTATTTCACTTTATCTCTTTCCCTGCCTTATCTCCAACAAAGTGCTAGCAGTGTTCTGAGGCCCAAAACGGATTTTAAAAACACACAGCACTGGGTTACCAAGTAATGGGAAGTTCAAATGCAAGAATGTGACTAAATTCTTCTTCAAAAAGCACAAGACTCGGGACCCTAGGTGAGCTCAATTTGCTAGCAAAGGGACAATATTCACAGCACTGGAAGAAACTTAGACCAACAGAAAATCACGTGTGGTATAATCCCACACTTGACTTCAGCTCATCCATTTGGTCAAGGAAGAATTCTCCTGAAAATGGTGATTCCCTCAGAATTCTTTATGGTTCTTCAACATTAAAATAGTGGCCCTAACTGATGTTTCTTTCCTCGATGACCATGCAACGTAAAACACACAAACCTGCATAACTAGAGTGTTAGTAATGAGCGTGTACCAGCCAATGAAGGAACCTGGGCAGAACCCTTGGCCTGGCAGGAAAGGGCCTCTCTCAGAAGTCACTTCCAACAGAAGGCCCCACACATACTCTGGATACTTCCACCAAGGGACTGCTCTAGAATCAGACTGTGCTGGGAGAGGGGCTTGCACAGGCACCCCAAGTTGCAGGGAGCCCCTCCTACGTACCAGCCTGAGGCTCCAGAAAGCCAGGCTCTGCCATATCAGCCGGGACTCAGCTACTACTGAGCACACTACTACCAGAGCACTTCAACCCAGTGAAGAGACCCCTCGGAGAGACAAACGATGGAGAGCCTCTGGAAGCACTTCTACCCAGGGCTACAAAGACTGAAGGAGATCCCACTTTCAGTTTCAAAGAAGAGAAAAGTGACCCCTAAGACTCTACTGCAGCAAGAACGACGACTTTTAAAATCAGGGATGCTGTGACACAGAGCCATGTCCTTGAACTAATTCTGAACATCCGCCACCCATTCAGACTGGTCAAAAGGACATGATGCCACTGGTTCCAGCTCAAGAAAGCTGTCAGTGGTTTGGTGCTGTATTTCTGTAAAAGGGCACTTGCCTAGCATAAGGCCCTGGGTTCTGCCCCATGTACCAAAGGGAAAGCTGTCATTTCCACGGCCCCAGCTGTTAAGGTATGCTCTACATGCGGAAGGTAACTTTCTAGACAGGGTCCTGCAGTGATGGGGATGGTCCTCACTGAGCCACTGCTGTGGAGTGGCTCCTGAAAAGGGAATCCACAGCATTTTAATGAAACCAAGCATGGGTCAAATCCCACCAATTAAAACACAGCTAGGCATTCCACAGTGCTTGTGGGAGAAACGGCATCGGGCAAGGGGATGCCAAAGGTGGAGACTTTTGCTCATTTGCTCCCTGGAAGCTACTCATGGTCCCCAAAAGGGGGTAACAAGCTTCTGGTTTCATTTCTGCTGGGGAGGGGGGTATGAAACGGCTGACAGTGCACCAACCTGCCCATACATGCCCCTACGGCCACAAGTAGCCAGCCAAGACTTCGTCCTGTTCCCACTCACTTTGCCCAAGCTGTTCCCTCTACCGGAATGCAATCCTCCAACTCCTCCCCAGCTGAGCATCGATTCAGGCCTGGAGGCACAGGGCGCCCCTTTCCTCCAGGACCAAGCTTTCCCCAGGGTCTCAACAGAGCCCCCTCTCTCTGAGCATTTGTCTGCTCTCTCCCAGACACACACACACTCCGCCCCATCCGCCCTTGGGTTTCCCTCAGGATGCTGCAGACACTTGTCCTGTTATCTTCCAGCAGAGTGGAAGCCTCAACTCTGGGTTTGTTGAATGAATGAGTGAAGAATCCATTGCAAAAAAATTAACACATCCGTGGAAAGTCTGACCGAACACTCAGCCAGCAGTCTAGAGATTTCTCGTCTCCAGCAGGAGCCGGATCGCTCAGTCCTTGGACAGGCTAAAGTCAAAAACCCTACAATCTCCTCAAATTGGAGGAGAGATTGGGAGGGGTGGGGGTGACAGGGGCTTAAGGAGTGAGGGCAAGCAAGGTAGCGAAAGCGCACCTCTTCCCTCCATCCAGAGGAAGAGACTGGAAACGCACTTGCAAATATTCAAAACCTAACCGTGGGGGTCACGTGCGGAAGGGGCTGTTAATACTCAGAACCCGGAAAGTTCCAGGTGGAGACCTGGTCTGAGACGATGTGGACCCGACCACCCAAGCCGGGGCCGCGGGAGGTGAATGGCATGGCTGGGGCCTAGGGGGCGGGGGACGCGCGGGCCCTTCTCGCCCCAAAGGCAGCCCCCACGAGAGGGGCAGGGGCGCGACAGGGGCGCGGCGGTGCATCCCCAGCTCCCAGCTCGACGGCAACGCCGTCCTCTTCCCGGCTCCAGCCAGGCCTGGGGACCTCGGCCGCCCTTCCTTCCCGGGCCCTCTCCTTCCCAGCCCGCAGGGAGACCCGCGAAAGAGAGCGACGGTCGAGGCTGGACCGCGGAGTCCGCAGACCGCGCTCCCCTTCGTCCAGCTCAGCCCCGCCGCGCTGCCAGGCGCCCCGGGCGGCCGATCACGAGCCAGCGATGCCAACGTGGACCCCGGCGGTCGGCAGCCCGCGCCCCGCGGGACTTACCTGCTTACAGGGCCCCCCCCGGGGCCCGCGCGCTGACCATCGGGGGTCCGGGGTCCCCGCCACTGGCTTCCCCGAGCTCCCGGAGGAGGGGCGCTCCGGGGAGGGGGGCGCACGGAGGCACCGCCGAGGCCACTCGGCGCGGGCTGCTCCCCGAGGACCTGCCCTGCAGACCAGGCGGCCGGGCCCCCAGGAGCAGAGAGCTGGCCCGGCCCCGCGGCCGCTGCTGCCGGCGGGCAGAAGTTGGGAAGAACTTGGAGCGGCCGGGAGAGCCGGAGCGCCAGGAAGCGCGAGGGAGGAGGAAGGGGCCGCGAGTGGGAGGGGACGGAGCAGGCGCCGCGGGCCGCGCTCCCCCGCCCGGGGCCGGGCTCCGCCGCGCTGGGGGCCGGGAGGCGGGGAGAGCCGGGGCGCGCGCCGGGCGGCCGAGGAATGCGGCCGGGGAGGGCGCGCGCGGGGCGGCGGGGGCGCGCGCCGGGCGCGGACAGGGCAGCCCCGGTTCCCTGCTGCGGGCGCGCGGTCCCCGGGGACGTCACGGCGCTGGAATCCGAGGAATGCCGGGCGGCCCGAGCTCCTTCTGCAGCCCGGGCCGGAATCGCGCACCGTCCTGGCCTAGCTTTGGAACGCGTCTTCCGAGGTGGGGGGCTGAGGACCGCTGCACCGGCACGGTGCCTGGAGTGAGACCCGTTGGGAGCGCAGGAGGCGAGGCCCGCGGGGAGGAGGGGCGAGCGGGAAGGAAAGGACCGTCCCACCTAGACTTCCTAGGCAGCAGGGGCGGCTGGAACTTGCCCACTCAGGCCACCTCATTTGGGGGAGGCCTCCAAGCTGGACGCCCCCATGCAGCCACCGCCCAGGGGACACGGGGGAATGAGGTGGGCCTCTCGGGACAGGCAACCTCCCTGCGCTGCGCAGAGCTGCGTGGCCAACTTGCCTTAGCTCGCGTCCTCCCACCCCCGCTCCCACGGCCAGGCGGCCTTTGTCGGCTGCCAGTTGGAATATGTGGTTTTCCCGGTTTGTTCCATGCCATGGAAAGGCCCCACCCTGCCTGGGTAGGCACTGGGAGGGAACTTCCTTAGACTTTCGGAGGTGGGGTTACTGAGGCGCAGCTGGTGGAATGGAAAGAGCACTCGCCCGGGCCGGGAACCTGGGGGAGGCCCGGCCCAGCTGCTGACCCCGGTTAAGTCAGGAGGACCCAGCCCCCACCCCAGAGCCTTGGGCACAGTAGGGTGCCTACATGGCTGTGTTGTTTTGCGTGACCTGGTGGCTGTTGTTCTCTTTCAAGACCAGTTCTTTCAAGGACCCTAAAGTCCCGTCACAGAAGATGCTGTCAGATGACTTCTCTGTCCCGCAAGTGGTACAAAACTTCCAGGCCTCATCCCACCCTAGTTGCCCATGCCTGTAGTCCCAGCACTCTGAAGGTAGACGCAGAAGGATCGTCACCTTCTGGAGGCCAGCCTGCACCGCGTGGCAAGACCTTGTCTCAAAACGAGAAACATCAATCAAGTCCAGCCTCTGAGGAAAGGAAAAAGGGAGCCCCAAAGTAAAGTCTCCTGTAACCACCAAATCTCCGATGACTTCTGAGCATTTGTCTGTCCGCAGAACTGTGAAGCAGACCTAGGTGTAGGATTAAAGAAGAGGAGGTGGCTGCAGGCCGAAGGTGTGACAGACTGGCTCCAGGGCCCTTTCTGAAGAGGCCCCCTGGCATCCTAGGAAGGAAGTGGTATATGGATGCTATGACTCTGAAGTCCCTGAGACTGCCAGCGTGGCCCCCTGAGGCCACTGTGCTCTAGAAGAAAGAGCAAAGAATTCACAAGCAGATGCAGGAGTTGGGTTCTGCCGGTGACCTGCCATGTGACCCTGAGCAAGCTACTTCACTGAGGCTTGAGTTTATTTTTTCAGTGGAGTGTGACATAGAGGACAGAACTAGGTTGGATTAGTCGCCTCTGTGGTCGCTGCCAGGTCTGAACTCGCAGGAATGTTTTGCTCCTCCAGACACATGGCATGCCTGTGGAGGAGGCTAGGCCAAATCAGAGCTGAGAAAGCCACATGGATGCTGGGAATCCAGAGATAAGAAAGCCAAGGCGTAGCACTAACTCTGTGTACTTGCTTTTAAAATTGAAATAAAGGTACTCTCATAAAGGTAAAAAATGATCAAAACCTATGAAGTACACCTGGCTGGCTTTATATTGGATCTCAGGAAGACAACATAAGAAATATTTCAGTTATTATGTGTATGTGTGTATATATGTATATACACAGAGAGAGAGAGAGAGAGAGAGAGAGAGAGAGAGAGAATGCTTTTCAATTACTTGAAGCTATAGTTGGTGCCTCTTGTATGGTATGTACCACTGAGGTAGAGCTCTTCTTAAGTAGAAAGTAAAGCACAGCTTGAGCCTGGGATGCAGTGCTTCCATCCCCAGAAGAAGGTGGGGAATCATGGAATGTGGCCTTACACCTGCAATCTCATCATTTAGGAGTCTGAGGCAGGACAGTCTCCAAGAGTTTGAGGCTACTCTGGGCTACATAGTGAATTCAAGGCTAACCTGGGCTACAGACACAAGATAATTCTGGGGCTCCTGGCTGCAGTCTAGTGCACCCCCCCAAAAATGTGACCTTCTCACATCCTACTCTGTGTGTGTCTGTGTATCATATGTGTGTGTGTGTGTGTGTGTGTGTGTGTGTGTGTGTGTGTATGTCACAGCTTCTGTAATGAAATAAAAAAGCTCATCTTGAGACTGGAGAGATGGCTCAGTCGTTAAGGGCATTGGCTCTTCTTGCAGAAGACTTGGGTTCAAATTCGAGCACCCACATGGCAGCTAACAGCCAGTAACTCCAGTTCCAGAGAATCTGATGCCCTCTTCTGTCCTCCACAGGCACTGCACAACATGGGTGCACTTACATACATGCAGGCAATATACTCATACATACACATAAAAAAAAAATAAATCACTTCTTTCAAAAAGCTCATCTTGGAAGTCTGCGTCTCATTCAAGTTTTCTTAATATTCATCAGAGATACCAGGAGGTTGAGTGATATATGCTCTGAACTCATTGTTTCGTGTTTGCTTTAGAACTTGAGGAACTTCTGCATAAGGAGTGTTTCAGAGCTGAGGGGCTACTTGTTCCAAGCTTGCCTCCAACTAAATACAGGATGCCAAGCAGAATTGCAGGGGCCTCCATGATCCCACCCACCTCCAGTAAGTTCTTCTCATTAATGTATTCATTCCATACCTTCAAAGATGGTGAAGTCCCTGAAAGCAGTGCAAGTTCCTGAATCAAAACAAGGGGGCCAGGGAGACGGCTCAGTAAAGTGCTCGCCTTGCAAGCATGAGGACCTGAGTTTGATCCCTGGCATTACCACAGAAAGCCAAGCACGGTGATGCTCACCTGCTGTCCTAGTGCTGGGAAGGTGGAGACGAGGGTCCCCCGGGCTTGCTGGCCAGTCAGCTCCATGTTCAATGAGAAGCTATCTAAAAAAAATAAGATGGAGAGTGACAGAGGAAGACGTGTAATATTGATCTCTGACCCCCAAGTGTATGTGCGCCACTCTACACATGCACACACACAAACATACACACATACAATATATATGCAATTTTTTTAATAGAAAGTAGGGGCTAGAGAGATGGCTCAGCAGTTTAAAGCTCTTGCTGCTTTTCCAAAGTACTTGAGTTTGGTTCCCAGGACCCAAGTCAAGCAGCTTGTGACTACCTATAACTCTAGCTCCAGGGATCTGATGTCCTCTTCCAGCCTCCATGGGCACAAATCTTTAAAAAATAATAATAATAAAAGCCTGGGAAATAGGCAGGCTTTGTTTGAAAATCTTTGATGATCTCTCAACTGGCCATGATGGTGCACAACTTTAATCCCAGCATTCTGGAGGTAGAGACAGGCAGATCTCTGTGAGTTTAAGGCTAGCCTGGTCTGCATAGCTATATAGGGAATTCTAGGCCAGCTAGTACTACATAGACCCTGTCACAAAAAAAAAAGGAAATTTTGATGATATCTAGGGGACTTCAGGTTTTTAAGGGGTGAGGAAGAGAAATTTTTCAAAATATGCACTGACTATCTTGCTTCCCCAGTTGGGAAAGAAATGGGTTAGTGGGAGTGTGTTTGTGTGTTTCGTGTTTTTCAGCTCTTACTGACATATATCTCATATTCAGTACAAAGTACAAAACTTAAATGTATATGCAACTTGAATACTCTTGTGACAAATGCATGTGACTCCTTCCCAGGCCCAGATCTATACACCATCTAGCACTGCAGGAAATTGCCTTGTTGCCCTGTTGATTGGTTTCCCCCTCTCGGCTGACTCCTGCCTGTTTTGCTAGTTCACACTACGTGTGAATGGAATCATGTAGTGTTCGTATCATACATATGGGGATCTGTCTTCTTGGACTTACTATGTTTCTGAGTTTTATGTATGTCAGGAGTTCATTCTCCTGCATGGCAGAACACATTCCATGGTGTGAACAGTGCCATGGTATATTTACCTGTTCTATTGACTTATTAAACAGGTGTATTTGGTATCACTTCTCAAGTAATTCTGCTGTGCCTGCCATGCCATTCAGAGCCACTGGCTTACAGCAAACGTAATAAAATAAGCCTAGATTATTGACACCTGCAAAAATATTAAACAACAGAGAAGAGGGAAATCATTTTAGAACAACTTTACTTAAGAATGCTTTGATGAACCAGTGAGCTGGGCATGGTGGTACACACCTTTAACCCCAGCATTCTGGAGGCAGAGGCAGGAGGATCTCTATGAGATTGGAGCCAACCTGGTCTCCATAGCAAGTTCCAGGCCAGTTAGGGCTAAAGCAAGACCCTTTCTCAAAATAAAAGAACAAACAAGCAAAAAGAATACTTTAATGGGACTTAGGAGAACCCCGTCAGTCAAGGGCTTGCCTTGCAAACATGAGAACCTGAGTTTCTTCCCCAGAACCCGTGTTTTTTAAAAGCTGGGCAGGACTGCAGAAATGACTCAGAGGTTGAGAGTGCAGGCTGCTCATACAGAGGACCCAGGTTCAATCCCCAGGACCCACGTGGTGTCTAACAACTCTCTGTAACTCCAGTTTCAGGGGATTCACCGCCTTCTTCTGATTTCTGTGGGCATTGCACGATATGGGTGCACCTACCTACATGCAGGCAGCACACTCATACATATAAAAAAAAAATAAAAATAATAAATAACATTTTTAATTTACAAAGCTGGGCTTGGTGTAGGGGTGTAATCCCAGCACTTGGGAGGCAGAGGCAGGTGGATCTCTGTGAGTTCGAGGTCCCCCTGGTCTGCAGAGCAAGCCAGGGATGTACAATAAGACCTTGTCTCAAAAAAGGTGGGGAGGGCCCAATGGCCCACACTGGTAATCCCAGCACTGGGGAAGCAGAGACAGGTGGATTCCTAGAGCCTGCTGGCAGCCAGAATAACCACTAGTCGGCCTCCAGGCCAGTGAGAGATCCCATCTCAAAAGACAATGGATGATTCCTGAGGAGCAATGTCCAACGTTATCCGTGGGCCTGCACATGAACACACACACCCCCCACACGCACATAGGAATGCTTTAATGGTGCTGTGCTACCTTAGTTTCTTAATGCTTGATACTCTGACAGAATACCCTGACAAAGGCAACTTAAGAGAGGCAGTTCCTCCAGCTCACAGCTCCGGGTCACAGGGCAGCATTGCAGGAAATCCACAGTGGTAAGAGCTGTCACGTTGCAGCCAGTCAAGCAGAGTGAGGCAGCAAACACTAGCTGCTCCTCCAAACATTCTCCATTTCCACAGTCCAGTATCCCGGCCAGGGAACCGTGCCATCCACCTTGGGTGGGCTTCCCCATCTCAGTTAACTTAATCTCCAGTAGACACATCCAAAGACCCTCCTGGTGATTCTAGATTCTGTCAAGTTGACAGTGGACACACCATCACATATGCGTTCAGAGCTTCATAAGGACAAACCTAGTCAGACTACTCACTGGAACATGAACTTCTGCTTCTCTAAGTGAGTTTTTTAAAGCTGAATGATGATCATTCAGAGCTGTCACATACAGCCACACATGGAACACAGCAAAATTCCAAGAGTCAAAGGAGACAGTAGCGTGGAGTGGCAACCGCAGATGTTGTGTCACGGTGGACGGGAACAAAGAATGTCCCCTCTAGAGATGGTTCCCAAGAATCTGGTCTAGGAGAACTATCTCTGCTTTTTCTTTTAATTTTTTTAAGAAAAACTATTATTGTTATGTGTATGTGTGTATTGCCTGCATGTAGGTAAGTGCACCTATGTCATGCACCTATGTCGGATCCCCTGGAACTAGAGTTACAAATGGTTATTAGCTGCCATGTAGGTGCTGGGATTTGAACCAGGGTCTTCTGTGAGAACAGCCAGTGCTCTGCCATCTCTGCAGTCCGAGAACTATTTCTGACACAGAAGATAGAGCCCTTCTTCCCTCTTTGGAAATAGCCCTTCTTCCTTCTTGGCCACATCTTTGTGATCTCTCATTTACAAAGTGCATCCTCTCCCTGGGCCAGCTTAGCAGGGAAGTCACACTGTTCTCAGTCGCTGGCAAAGCAGGAAATGGAATTCGTTTGTGGACATCTGGCCAAAGGCTTAGAATGAGACGTGGCCTCCACAGGCTGGTTATATGGGAATGCTTGGTCCCCACCTAGAGGCACTGTTTCGGCAGAGTGTGGAACCTTTGGGAGATGGGCCCTCGCCTTAGGCAGGCCTTGAGGGTTACACCCCAGCTTCCAGTTCTCTCTGCTTCCGGGGCCACAAACCCAACCCTCTAGCAGCTGTGCCTTTTCCACTATCACTGACTCTTCTCTGAGCTCTGTGTCTAAATAAAGCCTTTCTCCTTTAAGTTGGTGTCAGATTTTCTGTCACAGTGGTAAGAAAAGCAACCAATACACACAGGAAAGGCGGAAGGCTCAAATGCTTATCTGGGCCTCCTTGGCAGTGCCTCTGGCTCCCCTCCGTGTCTCCGGCTTCATTTTGCCTAAGGTCCCAGAGTGCTCATCCTAGATGTCTCTGTCCCCCTGTCCCTCTCCGTCTCATTTTCCCAAGTCTCACCCAGGCGAAGTCTTCCTCTTTTCCAGGGGATTTGCTCTTCCTCTGAATCATTTGAGAGAGGCCAACCTCGACATGTACGCATGAATTGTCTCCTTGTCACTTCCACCTTGAAAGAACATCAGAGATGTTTGGGGTGCACATTTTTGAGCTGTCCTCCTGCCTGGGGTGTTGTGCTGGCTCCTTTGGCAACTGTGGTTAAGCAAGCACATCATGATGTCAAGTGTCCTACATCAAAAAGCCAGCCTCAAGATAGGCAGAGTCGATTCCATTCAAAATGTGCAAGATTCAGCCAATTGTTTACTTTTTTCAAATCTCAAAGGCAAAATTTCAAAATTAGCAACTGAGATACACTAATCAATATGCCATAGTAACGGCAATTCACACCCATCACTGGCATTGTGGGCAAGCTGTAAAGGAAATAAAACCTTATTGCTGTGTCCTGCCCATTTACGTGTAATCCTTAGGGTCCTCTACTGATATTACCTTAGTTACAGTACCCTTTGACTCAGGCCTTGATGGTGCAAGCCTGCTGCTCATAGTGCCCTGACTCTGCCTTCTGGCCTTTCCTTGCTTCGTGAAAAGACTCAGTGGCTCTTCCAACAGACACCCTACATGTGCATGTGCCCATGGGCCTGCCTGTCACCACACCCTTGATGCTGGGCTTTGCCAATGAAAAGCTCACCCACCTTGCTGCAGAAACACATCTAGAAAGGAGATCACACCTCCTCTTAGAGGACTTCTCCAAGAGATGGTTTCCTTTTAAGATTTTTAAACATTGTCATGGAATAAACACTTGAAAATATTCTGCACGGTCATTTCCATCAGTTCTTAAAATCCAGTAGGCAAGGGTTTCATTAAAAAAAAAAAAGGTTTCATTAAAATTTCCCTTGGTTTACAATGACCAAAACCCCTTTTCAAATTTTTGCAGGAAAAAAAAGAGGAACATGTCATAAAGCCCAGGTTAAAAAGGATGAGGACCTGGAGATGGAGCTCAGAGGTAGAGTGTCTACCCAACATGCAAATCAGACCCTAGCATTGCAAGAGAAAGGGGAGAGGAAAAGAAAGCGAGGCCAGAGACCCATGGGGACTCACCTCTGTCTCTGGCCAGAAGTGCCATCTTCCACTTTTCACCTCACCTATCTGAGCCTAGAGGAATCCAAACTTCTCAGGCCTTAGTTTCTTCATCCACAAAAAGAGAATAGAAAAGTGTCTACCTCACTATATTGTCATGGTGACTTAAAGAGTCAGTACGTGAAGAAGCCTTAGACGCATACCTGGTATATTCTGAATCCTCATAATATCACCTAATACTATCACTAGTCTAATTACATCTCTGCAACTGGATCGGCTTCCTCAGCAGGGGCCAAATCTCAAATCTACATTCCTAATAGAAAGAATCAGGCATGATCATCAAACCAGGGTCTTGTATCTGTGGCTGGATGGGAAGCAAATTTCTCAGACAGGAGAAAGGACCACATCTATAAAGAAAAGAAGAAGCATTAGCAAAAGGAAAGGCTTGGGGAGTTCGTTCATCAGGTTCATTTCATGCCACTTTAGGGCCAGACCTGGCTTTTCACATACAGAGAAGGCAGCTTCACCAGGGTAGAGAGTGATCCAGAGAGCTGAGTCGGGAGACCATCTTCCACTGAGCACTTCTGCACTCTACAGGAAGGGACAGGAACCTTGCTTAGTTCCCTGCAACAGTGTGAAGGTGCTGTGGACCCAACTGTGTCCCTCCCAGATTCCTGTGCTGCAGCTTTTAATCTCCAATATGACTTATTCAGACGTAGTCTTTAAGGAGATAATTAAGGTGAAGTGACGTCAGACACCTGGGGCCCTGAAGCCAATGACACTTCCTGTCTTTTTAAAACTTCTCTCAAGGGCTAGAGAGATGGCTCAGTAGTTAAGAGCACTGAGCGCTCTTGCAGAGGACCCAGGTTTGGTTTCCAGCACCCACAAGGCAGCTAATAACCGTTCTGACTCCAGTTCCAGGAGATGCAATGCCCTCTTCTGACCTCCTCGGGCATTGCACACATGGTGCACATACATACGTGCGGGAAAAACACCCATACATATTGAAAGAAAAATCAATCAGTCAAAGCATTTCTCAAGAATTCCTACTGAGATAGCACTGAGGGAGAAACATGCTAAGCAAATGGGCCTTATGAGAGGGGGCAGTGCAAGTGCTAGAGAAAAAATAGCATGGTAAAGAGATGGGTGAGTATGTACTTGGCATGTCAGAGAGATGGCAACACGTCAGGATCACAGGACAGCCTGAGCCAGGGAAGAGTAGTTTGAAACACGATAAGAGAGGTGAACAATATCCTTTGGGTCTTCATCTCTCTTGAAAAAAAAAAATGAATTTCTCTTTCACCATTTGAAAATTTTCATTTGGGGGCTGGAGGTGTAGCCTGGTAGCGTGCTGGCCTGGCATGTATGGACCCTGGGTTCCAGCCTTAGCAGAGCACTAACCAGACCGAGTGGCACACACCTGTGAGCCTAGCACTCAGGAGGTAGAAGCAGGGGATTCAGAAATTCAAGGTCATCTTGACTACATAGTATGTCTGATACACTATGGGATATAGAAGGCCCTGTCTCAAAAATCAATATGTATTTTTATGTATTTTGTTGTTGTTGTTTGGTACATTACAGGAAATCACAGGCACCTTCTTGTGTTGGAACATCTCCCGTCTCTAAGATGTATGATGTCAGTGGATCCTTCTGACTCACATTTGTAGCAGAACGCATGCCAAAATTGAGCTTCTTGGGCAATTTACCTTTCCCCATGGGCCACAGGAAGTGAGGTTCAATGGTCATTCCAAACCAGGCCTCTAATTGCCCTTATCGGTCATGCACATTACTGAGATTCGTTTGAAGTGCCAGAGCGGGCAGCAATCTGAGTCGCACCCCCTCGCTCTTGGGGAGGCAGACAGGAAGCAGCCTGGTCTTGAGGGAGGTTTTGATTTGCCCTCCTGGATTCTCTTACACAGCCTGACCCATCGTGTGGTTACCCTGTTTCACCCTCAGGCCTCTGTGTCCCATGCTCTTTAGAATGGCATTCCAAACATGTCCCCGGAGAAGGTTGTTCCTGGTCTCCAGTCTCAGACAAAGTTTCCTTTCCCTTCTATACGTCCCAGAGGGGTGTGAGAACCACAACTGCGGTGCTGGAGACGAATGCATCCTTGTTCTTACTTTCTGCTCATCTTTGGACTTAGCAGTGATCTGGATGCCTATCCAGTTTTGCTCCATAAATCTGGTTTGTATAATTATTTGTTGACAACTTCAGCTAGGTGTTAAATTACAGTTAAAAAGTAAGCCAAAGATTAAAAAAAAAAAAAAAAAAAAAAAAACCAACGAGACAAATATCTAACTCCTTGGAGATCAATTCAAATTCAGCATCTAAGACTACTAGAAGAGCCAGTGGCTCAACCAGGTCTTGCAGGGTACGTCTGTCACCTCAGCACTCAGAAGACTGAGGCAGGAGGATTGAGAGTTTGAAGTCAGCCTGAGGTACATAGGGAGATTTTGTCTAGAACAAGAGGAGGAAGAGGAGAAGGAGGAAGAAGAGGAGGAGGAGGAAGAAGATGATGATGAGAAGGAGGAAAAGAAAGAAGAGGAGGAGGAGGAAGAAGATGATGATGAGAAGGAGGAAAAGAAAGAAGAGGAGGAGGAGGAAGCCAGTGGAAGCCACTTTCTTAGACTGTGTATGTATATGCAGAGACCAGAGATCAATCTCAGGTATCATTTCTCAGGATATCATGCACCTTGGATTTTTAAAAATTTGTTTATTTATTTATGGAGGGCATGTGCCACAGCATCCATGTGAAGGTCAGAGGACAGTGCGCAGGGGTTGTTCTCTCCTTCCACTGTGTAGAGCACAAGGGTAAGACACAGGTAGTTCAGCTGAGCACACTGTGTAGAGCACAAGGGTAAGACACAGGTAGTTCAGCTGAGCACACTGTGTAGAGCACAAGGGTAAGACACAGGTAGTTCAGCTGAGCACACTGTGTAGAGCACAAGGATAAGACACAGGTAGTTCAGCTGAGCAACAAGCACCGTCACCTGCTGAGCCATCTCATTGGTCCCCACACCTTGTCTTTGGAGAAGGGATTTCTCTGTCTGAAGACTCAGTGATCTGGCCAGCCTGGTTGTCCAGTGAGCCCCAGGGATCCTCCTGTCTCTGGCTCCCCAGCGCTGGGCTCACAAGTGCACACCACCATGGCCTGCTTTTTTATGTGGGTTCTGGGGATTGCACCCATGTCCTGATGATTGCGCTGTCAAGTGTTTTAGCAACTGAGCCATCTCCCCAACCCTCTCTGGCTTTTCCTCCAAATTTGATGCCTCTTAGAGGATCATTGTAGCTACAGATATTTCCAGAAAGAGACTGTCAGCACGAGTGTCCTGTGCACAGCATCTTGACTCTGAACAGGCGAGAAAGGTTTGGAAAATGTGTGTCATGGAGCAGGGCACATAACGATTTTAGCTCAGAAGTGTTCCGGCTGACTTTCTTCTTAGAACAGTGTGTGATTATCCCTTTCTTGATCTCCTGTGAGCAAGGGTTCTAGGGTCTGGTTGGAATTCCTAGGTATTCTTAGGAACCTGGCCACCTTCCACCCCATGCTGCAGGGTGACGGTAGGCAGGTGTTAGGAAAAACAAAACAAGATGAAGATAATTACAGATATCATGTATCCGTCCTCATGCAACTCTGTGAAGGTGCTGATGACTCCTTGGCCAGATGCTCCCAGTTCTACAGCTGTGCACCTTCCAAGGAGCTGGCCCAGGGATCAAAGCACTGGAGGCTTGAAGTCTAAGATTACCATGCCATGGGGGCGGGGGGCTGGGGAGATTTGCAGCAAACATGAAGACCCCAGTTATGTCATCAGAGCCCCCACAGAAGCCAGGTGCAGTGATGCCTGTATTCCCAGCGCTGGGGAGATCCCCGGGCCTCACTGGCCAGCTAATCTAGCAGGATTAGCAAGCCCCGGGTCCCAGTGAGAAGCCTGTCTCAACAAAAAGGGTTGAGAGCAATTCAGAAAAACACCTAATATGGACATTTGGTTCTAGCATTCGTTCATAAAGATGCACACACACACCACACATACACAACACACCATGAATGTGTATGCACACATACACAACTCACAGACCATGAATATGTACATACAATTCCCTGCCATTAGCACTGGCTCCTGCTGAGTCTCTCTCCTTGGCTCACGGGTGGCACTTTTTCTGGGGTCCTTACATGCCCTTCCTTTGTTTCATGTGGAGAAAAGTTTTTTTTTTTTTAATTTTACTTTAATTTTTTGTGTTTGAGTATATTGCCAGTGTGTATGTAAGGGCACCGTGTCAGGCGATACCAGAGGAAGTCAGAAGAGCACATTGGAGCCCTTAGAACTGGAGTTAAGGACAGTTGCTAGCCACCATGTAGGTGCTGGGAACTGCACCCAGGTCCTCTGCAAGAGTAGCCAATGCTCTTAACCACTAAGCCATCTCTCTAGTCCCACAGTGGGGATTTTTCTCAGCGTAGGGTCTAGAAGAATCTAAACAAATATTTAACGAAAGTTTTTATAAACAGGGACTATGCCGAAAGTTCACTTGGTAAAGTGCTTGCCACCACAACATGAGGGCCTCAGTTCAGTCCTACCCATGTAAGAAGCTGGATGTGGTAGTATGGGCTTATAATCCTAGTGCTGGGGACCCTTAGACACTCTGGCCAGCAAGCCTATTCCACTTGGCAGGTCACGGGCCAGTAAGAGACCTTCCCTATCTCACATAGCAGAAGGATGGCTCCTGAGGAAGTACTTCTGAAACTGACCTCTGACTTACACGTACACGTACACATGCACACACAGACTAAGTGCAGTAGTCTTGTCATGTTGAGGAGACACTGTTTCTCCAAGTGCTCCCTGACCTCTGGTTTGTACAATCTTTCTTCTTCTTCTTCCACAATGTTCCCTGAACCTTGGGGAAGTGTGATATACATGCCCAGTTTATGGCTGAAGAGAGGTGTTTTTATTTTTAATTCTGATACGAACATGTCATGTGAAATCTACCCTTGCAGTTTCCATTAATAAATTTTTTATGATCTCTATTTGGATAGCTAGGCACTCATCTTTTCCTCTGAAATCCATGTTAACATTTATGTTAACTCTAAGAGGTAGGTGTTTTAGTCTCCTATTTATAGATGAAGAAATGGGGCATTAGGGTTGAAGGACCATTTCTCTTCTTATTGCTATTTTTGGGTGTGAGATTCTATGTTTTGAGGGTGTTGATGTTTGTCTGTTTTCCTAGATCTCAGTCATAGGGGGTGGATATACCCAGCCTACCTCCTGACTCCCTGTTTTTCAAAGTTTACACATTACCTCTCTTATGTTTATTTTGTATTTCTTGCCTCTTTGTGCCTGACTTATAACCCAGTTCTTCTCCAGACCAACATCTTATGTGGCAAGTCTTAGCAGTAAATAATACCTAAGAGTTCATGCTCACGTCACATCCCAGGGCTGACCTCCAGCCTCTGCCATTTACCAGCTGTGTAACACTGGACGTCCTCAAGCATCTCTGTCACAATTTCTGCCATTTCCTCTTTTCTCCTGGGATCTCCAATCAACAGACTTTGAAACTTAATTCTTGCTTCAAACACCACCCGCCCTCCCTTCTGAATTCTTACCCTCCCTGATGTTCTCCAGGGCTTTCATGACCTTATCTTTCAGATACTCATTTCCTGGAAAACTTCACTATTGAAGTAACCCATCTCAGTTTTTATTGAAGAATACCAGGATAGATCTAGGATTGGAGCCCAGTGACAGAGTGATTGCCCAGCATGCTTGAGCCTTCAGTACTGAAAATAAAAAGTTATCTGTCCAACTAAAAACGTCTTCTTACTTTTCAATATTTCTTATTAAAAGAAACCTGGGCTACTTTGAGAAATGGCAGAGTGTAGGTCTGAGGAAGGAAACATAGAAGAAATCTAACAAAAACAAACAAACAAAAAAACAGTAAAAGCAGGACGTGGTGGTTTACAATGTAATTCCAGCACTTGGAAGGCTGAGGCAGGAGGCTGACCTGAAGGAATGACCTTGCCTCAAAACAACAACAAACAAAAAAGCCAAAACCTCCACAAGGTTTGCCAAATTTTTAAAATTCTCTTTCTCTTTCTCAATGGATTCTGGAGGTTCAACCATCCTTGCATCCCAGGAATGAATTCTACTTGATTATGGAATATGATCCTTTTAATGTGTTGTTAAATCTTCTTTAGCAGGGAGATAGAGAGTTGCCTGAAAATGTTATGTAAAGTATCAATGCAAAATGAATAGGTTTTAAATATCTGCTATACAACATTGTGCCCATGGTTAGCAATATTATTATATACAGTCTGCTACAAGGGTAGATTTCATTTGATGTATTTTTATCACAGTTCTTTAAATTTGGGGGGGGCAGTGCTGGAGAGATGGCTCAGTGGTTAAGAGCACTGACTGTTCTTGCAGAAGACACAGGTTCAAATCCTAGCATCCACAAAATGGCTAACGATCATTGGTAACTTCAGTTCCAGGGGATCCAATGTCCTCTCTGTCCTTTGTGGACACTGCACAACATGGGTACACTTACACACATGCAGGCATAACACATGTACACATAAAATAAAGATAAGTTAATTAATTAAAATTATTTTACTTTTAATCATGTGAATGGGAGGTATGCATGTGAGTTTGGATGCCCTCAGATACCAGAGGTCTTAGATACCCTGGAGCTGCTGGAGTTACAGGCAGGTGTGAGCTGCTGGACAACAGGTGTTGGAAGAATAGTATGTGCTCTTAACTCCTGAGCCATCTCTCTAGCCTCCTTATCACAAAAAAAACAACAACAACAACAACTATGCTCAGTCACAAGTGGAGCATCTGTATCATACCTCTTCTCCCCAAGGTTCAGCATCTTGGAAGAGGAGGAAGAAAGACTGTAAGAGCCAAAAGTTAGAGAGGACCAAGGCAAAACAGTGTCTTCTGGACATGATGGGAGCACTGAACTCATGAACTCAGCTACTGTGGTGGCACAAGCTCCAGCCGGCCAGCATCCCAACACTTCAGCAGTCCACCCCTAGCTGAGGAGCTATTGACAGCAGATGGGTGCTGGGAGTAAGGGTTTTCTTTAAAGGTAGGACCCATGGTAGGTCAGCCATACTTCAGTGGATGGCCCCACACCCTTGCATATATGAATAGCACAAACTGGACTCAGTGGGCTAGTTTTAAAGGGGACTGAGGCTAGAGGGGTGTCTCAGTGCTCAGGAGCACTGGTTGTTCTTGCAGAAGACCTGGCTTTGGTTCACAGCACCCACCTGATGACTATAACCATCTGTAACTCCAGTTCCTGGGGATCATACACCCTCCTTAGGCATTGCATGACACAGGTGTACCTACCTACATCCAGGCAATACACTCATATACACATTAAAAGTAAATAATAAATAAAATATTTTAAAAAGAAAAATAATAAAGGAAAAGCTATAAATAAAGTATTTATCATTCTTTATTTTTAAAGGTACCACAGGTAACCATGAAATAGAGAAAGGTGAATTTTTCTTTAAGGAAATATTCTAGATAATACATGAATGGGTCGATAAAATATCACTAACTTGAGACTTCTGATCTAGCAGTGGGTATCTGTGGTCACTAACATGAGGTCACTAATATGACTAGAGCAGCAAAGGTGGAGAGATGTCACACTGTTACCATTTGCTTTGAGCAGGATGGCATGCACCTGGCCTGTCGAATAGACTCAGCTGCCAATTTACCATAAGAACAGCGGTGCATATTTAACTACAAGATGGACTCACAGAGCAAGCTTTTTAAAAATAGATTTGTTTTATTATAATGTGTGTGGCGGGGGGGGGGGCAGTAATATGCACACAGGCATACAGATACCTGAGGAAGCCAGAAGAGGGTGTCAGATCCCCTGGAGCTGGAGTTATAAGAGACTGTGAATTGCCCAATATGGGTACTGGGAGCCATACCTGGGTCTTCTGGAAGAGCAGAAACTGCTCATAACTGATGAGCATAACTGAGTCTGTCTCAAGATGAGAAATGCATAAGAAAGGCTGGGGTCCAAACCACTGTTTTTTCTTTAATATGCTTCAGTGAGAAGGGAAAGAAATAAAGAGAACTGGGGTTGAGAGTATAACTGAGTCTTGAAGCATACGCTTAGCATGTAGAAGGCCCTCGGTTTAATAAAGCATGTGTGTATGTTCGTGAGAGAGAGAGAGAGAGACGGAGAGACACAGAGAGAGACGAGGAGAGACAGAGGAGAGGCTACAAATCAAAAGGACCTTAAAAGACAAATCAGTTATCTCAACGTATGACCATACTTGTCTTCCTAATACAGATAAACAACCAAAGAAATGTTATTTATGCTATTTTTTTTTAAAAACCTGAATAGCAGGTTGACTACTGAGACTCAATAGCAGACTATTGAGAATTATTACAAAATATTTTAGATGTGGTAACTTGTACTGAACTTAGGTTAAAAATAGTCCTCCTGAAGCAGTGAGGAGAAGGAGTAGGTAAAGGAGCTTGCTGCCGAGCCTGATGACTGGAGCAATCCTCCAGGGCACACACGGTGGGAGGAGAGAACGAACTCTTGAAAGATGACCTCTGACCTCCACACGTGCCACCCCAACACACACACAAAATAAGTAAATAAATGTGAAAACATTAAAAACAGAAACAGCCCTAGTACACAGGTCTCCTTCTTCCTGCGCTGACAGGAAGCGGGAAATGGAGCTGCAGGGCCTTCTGCCTGCCAGGAACCACCTACTCCTCTCCATCTGCCAAGCCCGCTCCATACGCTCTATAAATCAACACAACATTTCCCCAACTGAAGACGGGATCCTTTCTATGCAATTTTCTATATTCTTTATAAACACGTATATACTTAGTCTTGTGTAGACTTTAGTCAGGAACAGACTATATAACTGACGAATGAAAATTGCTCTTTTCCATGTATAAATGCAAATGTTGATATTAATTTAAAAATATTTAACTAAGCCCTTACTGTTTGATCTTACACAGCTGAATAAGGCACATTTGGGGTTGAGCTTTTGAAACATCTTCCGCATTTAAACTGATGAAGGTTTCTTTTGAAACCTTCCTCTTCTTAATTCAGCATGTGCAATAAATAGTTCCTTTCTGATAAAGACAAAAGTGCCATTTTTAGAATAATGGTATGTAGGAACACACCTTCCCCAAGGCTCAGGGAACACAGCAGAAGAGGCCAGAAAGAGCCAGAGAATGGGCAGGAGTGGTGTGAAACGCCGTCTGCCCACGTGACATGGCCACTGTACTCATGAAGCTACGGTCACCCGCACAAGAGCAAGTCAACAAGATCAGTCAACATTCCAGTAGGCAACATTGATGGAATCAGTGGTTTATAAACCCAGCATAAAACAAAACTGACAAACGGACATGAAGGTGTGAGGGGGATGGGCTGGGGATGCCTAGGGATAGTAGGAGGTTGTGGGGAGATAGGATCAAGATATGTTTTATATGTATATAAAATTGTCAAATAAATAAGATTCTATTAAAATGTAGTAATGTTCTGTAGAAAATAGCTAGTTTTCTTGAAAGAACATTCACGAGCTCCAATGAAATGGTTCTTGATAAGTCATCAGCAAATACTGTGAGAACATTATGAAAACAGACATGAGATTTTAAACAGTAGCCAGGAAGGTGGCAGAGACTTATAATGCCACCCACTCAAGAGGCTGAGGCATGAGGACCACAAGTTCAAGGCCTCCCTGGGCCACAGACTGGATTCCAAGGCAGCTACCTAGGTAACTTAGTGAGTCTGTCTCAAGATAAGAAATGCATAAGAAAGGCTGGGGTATAGGTTTTAGTAGAGTGCTTGTCTAGCACCCAGGGTTTCAATCCAAAGGACAGGTGGGGTGGGCTGGGGCAGAAGGAGCTCTGAAAACACTTTGCTATAAAGTCTAACATAGTTTCTGTAATATTAGGATCACACAAAGGAAGAGACTAAAAACCAAAGTATTGTTTAGTGTGAAAGCCGTTCTGCTGAGTAAGCTATGTGTGTCTCTCCCTCCCTCCCTTTGTCCCTCCCTCCCTCCCTCCCTCCCTTTGTCCCTCTCTCCCTCCCTTCCTCCCTTTGTCCCTCTCTCCCTTCCTCCCTCCCTCCCTTTGTCCCTCTCTTCCTCCCTCCCTCCCTTTGTCCCTCTCTCCCTCCCTCCCTCCCTTTGTCCCTCTCTCCCTCCCTCCCTCCCTTTGTCTCTCCCTCCCTCCCTTTGTCCCTCTCTCCCTCCCTCCCTCCCTTTCTTTCTTTCCTTCCTGAGCTAGAGCCTTGCTTTGTAGCTAAAGCTAAGGCTGGACTCAAATTTGTCACAGTCCTTCTGTCTCTGCATCTGGAAGGCTGACATCACAGGCATGCTCCACATGGCTTGTAAATTACCTTCTTTAGTACTTTATATATGACCTATATATGGCTCTATTGATTTGCAGTCAGCAAATCTATTGGTGTGAGTTTTAGTGTAAGAAAAAACTATCCTCAGTGAAAAGATACTGAAGGCTGGCAGAGCAAAGCTGCTCACCTTAGAGAGCTGGGGCCCTAGGAGAGCGAGCTCAGCCCCAAAAGCCCAAGTCCCAGTTCCAGTCCCAGAAGCCTCAAAGCCTTAAAAAAACCCTCAGCCCCCTCCTGGCTTTTAGGGGAGGGGGGTTGGGATTGCCATGACATCTGATTGATGTTTAAAGTAAGCTTCTGGCCAGGAAGTAGTCCTTTTTACAGCTGTTTGTGAATCCTGGGTTGGGGACCTTATCTATTCAAAAGTCAGTTCTTTTCTTAGATCTCTCAGATCTCAGAGGACCCAGAGAGTCTGGTTTGGAACTGCTGGGGGAGGGGTTGGAGGGTCCAGTCACGCCTAACATTTTCTACAGCAATGGGAAAAAAAAAAACAAACCAAACCAAGCTAAGTCAATGGGATAGTCTATTCATCAACTTGATGGAGCACAGCAGAAAGAAAACGATGGCGCAATCTCTCTGATCAACATGGATGCAAAAAGTCCAGCCGATGGCGGTGGTGGTGGTGGTGGTGGCAGTGGTGGCAGTGATGGCGGTGGAGGCCGTGGCAGTGGCAGTGGTGGCAGTGGTGGCGGTGGAGGCCGTGGCAGTGGCAGTGGTGGCAGTGATGGCGGTGGAGGCCGTGGCAGTGGCAGTGGTGGCAGTGATGGCGGTGGAGGCCGTGGCAGTGGCAGTGGTGGCAGTGATGGCGGTGGAGGCCGTGGCAGTGGCAGTGGTGGCAGTGGTGGCGGTGGAGGCCGTGGCAGTGGCAGTGGTGGCGGTGGTGGCGGTGGAGGCCGGGGCAATGGTGGTGCTAAAGGCGGTGGCGGTGGTGGTGGTGGTGGCAGTGGTGGCGGTGGAGGCCGTGGCAGTGGTGGCAGTGGTGGCGGTGGAGGCCGTGGCAGTGGCAGTGGTGGCAGTGATGGTGGTGGAGGCCGGGGCAATGGTGGTGCTAAAGGTGGTGGCGGTGGCGGTGGTGGTGGTGGTGGCAGAAGTGGTGACACAAACCTTTAATCCCAGCATTTCAGCTGCAGAGGTAAGCTGATCTCTAAGATCAAGGTCATCCAGATCTATATAGCAAGTTCAAGGCCAGCTGGGGCTATAGGGAGACCCTGTTCAAAAAATAAAACAAAAATCTCAATAATTACTTGCCATCAAGCACATGAAAAAGACCATCTGAGGGGTCTGGAGAGATGGATCAGCAGGAAAGAGCACTGGCTGCTCTTGCAGAGGACCCTGGTATAGTTCCTAGCACCTACATGATGGCTAACAACCACCTGCAACTCTAGTGCCAGGAGATCTAATGCCCTTTCCGGGCCTCCATCAGTCTTACATGCATGGGTGCACTTACATACATGCAGGCAAAACACTCATACACATAAAAGAAATAACATTTTTTTATAAAAGATCATATCTGGACTGAGGAGATGGCTTGGCTGGCAAAGGTGCTTGCCACCAAGCCTGATGACTTGAGTTTGTTCCAGGACTCACACGGTGGAAGGAGAAAATCCAGTTATGAAAGTTGACCTCTGACCTCCACACATACACTGTGGCACATGCATGCCCATGTATGTACTAACTGACCAACTAAATAAATACATGTAAAAATTTTCAAAAGACCATTCCCATAATCAAGTTGGCTTTTTTCCAAAAATGCAATGATTAATATATACATATATATATATAAATATATAAATCAATAAATGTTATAAAGTATATGACTAATCTCAAGAACAGAAATCACATAGTCATCTTGATAAATACAGAAAAGGCTTTGGACAAAACTCTGAGCTTGAAGTCCTTAATCCTCCTGTTCTTTAATTAGTGTACCCTATTGCACTAAATAGTCACTGCTCAACTCTTCAACCCAGAAATCTGAGAAAATACATTTTTGGGGCTGGGGATTGAGACAAGGTCTCACTATTAGCCCTGACTGGCCTGTAACTCCCTTGGTAAACTAGACTGACCTGGAACTAAGAAATCTGCCTGATGGGGCTGGAGCTCAGTGATTAAGAGCATTGGCTGTTCTTGCAGAGGACCCAAGTTCAATTCTCACACCCATATGGTGGCTGACAACCATCTGTAACTCCAGTTCCAGAGGAATCTGATGCCCTCTTCTGACCTCCAAGGGCACTGCAAAACCAGGTACATTAACACACATGCAGGCAATACACTCATACACATAAACATTAAAAAATTAATTAATTAAAAAAAAAAAAGAAATCCACCTGCCTCTGCTCCCAAGTGCTGGTAGTAAAGGCAGGCATGTGGCACCACACCCAGCCCTAAGCAAATTCTTGATCTTTCACCGCTTTACCTCTCCTACCATCTAATCCTGAGTAAACCCGTATCAGCTGAAATGATGGGTCAAGTGCCATAACTTTCCCCAAGGACCACCATCCTCGCCTTCTAGGTACTTACTTGCCACCATTCTTAGCACTAAGTGCCTTCTAGTGTCTTAGCTAGGATGTAGCCATTTCATTCCAAGTTAATAATTTTCAGTGGTTTCCTACGGTGGTCTGAGTCTTATGTGATCTAATCCCTGCCGACGCCCAGCCTCAGCTGCGGCCCCCTGATCTCTCCTCGCTCTTCTCTCCTCCATGTTTCTCCACTCTCCTCTTTCTCCTTTCCACTGTGGACATTAAACCCCGTGACTCACACATTCTAAACATGTACACTCTACGGTGACTTACAGCCCCAGCCTTTACTTTGCTGTGAATATTGGCCTCTTCTGTGTTCTAGAGTCTCTGAATATGTCCTTTCCTTTACAAGGAACACATTACCCTCTGCTTTTCACATAATTAGCTCCTTACTCATTGGAGATCTTTAAATAGCACTTTGGTGCTTCCTGATCAGTGTGCCAGGGTTCTCCAGAGAAACAGAACCAGGAAGAAAAGCAGGATGGATGGATGGATAGATGACAGACAGATAGACAGATGAATCAATTAATCAATAGATAGACCTCCACATTTCCACAATTGGGAGTCAGTAAATCTGAAATTTGGGTATGGTTGTTTTTAATGGCAACTTGCCACAAATTAGAATCACCTGTGGAGGGACCCTCACCTGAAGAATTGTCTTGATTACTTTAATTGATTTAGGACGTCACACTGGGACTGTTGAGGTACCCAGTACTAAGGACTAAGTAATTGGGGTCTGGGCCTCTCCAGTGTGACACAGCCATGGTGAAAGTCCTCCAATGGCTGAGGCACCAGCCTCATGGACCAGGCAACTACCAGGTTTGCAGCCTCTCGGGTGTGATTCAGCTCTTGTTACAATTTTGAAGTAAGCTAATAAATTCTTTTCAATATATATACATTCATCTGTAAGTTCTGTTCTTCTAGACAACCCTGATCAGCACAGAAGGCTTGCAGGCTGTGAACTCTTGGCATGAGCTGATGGGACACTAAGATAACTTCCTTTCTTTAAAAAAATCAACTGCTTATGGATGTGAACCATGTTTACAAAACTCCTTCCACTGCACCATCTCAGTGAGCATTTGACGGGACACTTGGGTTCTATGACCTAGCCAAGCGGATACAAAAGACAAACTAATCATGCCAGAAAGATTATACTTGTTTGGTTTCTTTCTTTCTTCCTTTTTTTAATGTGGCTGGCATATGCATCTAGCTTCCTAATAGCAGTTCAGATAAGGACCGAGGCTATTTTGTCTGCTTTGTTTTGTCATGTAGCCCAGGATGGACTTAAACTCACTACGTAGTTAGAGCTGGTCTTGAACTTCTGATCCTTTTGCCTATACCTCCTCGGTGCCAAGCTCGCAGAAGTGTGCTGCCACCACGCTCAGCTCTGTTTTCTTCTTACTAATCCAGGCCTCCTTTGAGACATTATTAAAATGCAGTAGAAATTCTGGGCTAGGTTATTGTCTGCATAAACACCCTATCTCTTATATTTTGCCATTACAAAATTTCCTATTCATCCAAACTTTAGGCATCAAATGCCATCAAAATTCCATCAGTAACTATGGCCATTACCCTGTTATTGGGAACTCCAAGCAAGTTCTGCTAAGAGATGAAGTAGGTGTGGTTCCCAGTTTTGAGCAAGCCTTCCTCTGACTCAGAAACCTACCCCAGAGTCTTTCACTGCTAAGGTTTGTCCTTCAGTTTCCCCTTTCCCGTTGGCTGCCTATGACTCTGAGTACTCTTTTTGTGCTTGAAACTGATTACCCCAGAGCACTTAATGGCTACTACTCCTCAAATTAGCATCCAGATGTGTCATTCATGAATGTGGATTTACAAATCCTGAAAGTTTCTTGTAAGAAAATAATTTTTCTACAATGACATACCATTAATACACTCTCCTTATTGAGAAAAGCAGAAGCAGAGGCTGGAGAGAGGGATCAGTGGTTAAGAGCTCTTTCTTTTCTTGCAGAGGGCCTGGATTCAGGCCCCAGCATTTATACAGGGCAGTTAAAAATTATTTATAACTCCAGTTCCAAGGGATCCTACACCCTCATCTAGCTTCTGCAGGCACAGGCACACATATATGTCTACACACATATATTAAAGAACACTAGAACGGGGGATAAAGAGATGGCTCAGCAGTTAAGAGCACCGGCTGCTCTTGCAGAGAACCCAGGTTTGATTCCCAGCACCTACACCATGACTAACAACAGTCCATAATTCCAGTTCCAGGGGATCTGACACCCTCTTCTGACCTCTATGAGCACTGCAGGACATGAGTCCATGCAAGCAATACACTCATATACGTGAAATAGAAATAGTACAGAAAATATTTTAAAAAGAAGAACACTAGAACCACAAGCAATAGAAGGCACTCACAGTCCCAGCTCCTAGGGAGGCTGAGGCAGGAGCATCGCTTCAGCTCAGGAGTTCGAGGCCAGCCTGTACATCAACACTGAACTTATCTCTTTAAAAATAAAAGAACAGGAGGCTGGAGAGATGGCTTCGTAGTTAAAAGCACTGGCTGATCTTGCAGAGGACCAGGGTTTGGTTCCCAGCACTTACACATTGACTAATAACAGTCAGTAACTCCAGTCCCAGAGGATCTGATGCCCTCTTCTGTGGGCACTGCACAACACAGGTGCACTTGCATTATTGAGAGCAGTACACTCATATGCATAAAGTAAAATAAAAATAAAAGAACCACAAAACAGCAGTTACTGTTATAAAATGTCTGAGGAAATATTATTTGGGAAGAAACAGTGCCTCAATTGCTTTGTAGGGTAGACAATAATTAGCAGGTGTGTTCATAGAGAACTGTGAGATTTTCCCTGTTAACAGAGTTGAAAGCCAGTGAACACACTGACGTTCAGGTGGGCTCAGATCACTTCTTCAGCCATACTTATGCTGTATCCCAAACTTGGCAAAATCTGCTGTAAATTGGAAGCAGACCAAGAATAAGGTCTATAATACAATTTTGACTAACATCACAAGTGACCATGGCCTGTGCTCTTTGATAAAGGGAGGGAGAGGTGAACTGTGAAGTGCACTAGGAGGTTGCAGGGTGGGAATGGCAGAAGTGGAGAACACATATGGAATTATCAGAGCATTTCCAGTGGCTCTGCTTACCCTGGCAGGTTCACCGTCCTAGTTTCCTTCAGGTAGAGAGGCCACACTCACGAGGGAGAACCGATTCTCTCGTGGAAGCTCTAAGACTTAGGGAGGCTTTGAGAACGGAAATAGCTTGTTTCTTATAAAAAGCCTTTATGGGGCTGGAAAGATGGCTCAATGGTTAAGTGCACTGACTGCTCTTGTGGAGAATTCAGGTTCAATTCCCAGCCCGCATATGGCAGCTAACAACTGTTGGAAACTCTAGTTCCAGGGGATCCAACACCCTCTTTTGACCTGTGCAGGCGTCCACAACACGGGTGCACTAACACACATATTGGCAATACACTCATACACATAGAATAAAAATAATAACTTAAAAATATTTAAAAGGCCGTTAAGACATCTCTGTCGGTAAAGGATGTCCCCTGGTACCTCTGCAGCTCAGTTCCGGTCGTCCCTTGCTGTTTCTCTGCATATGTCCCCAAAGTAGAGGAACATAAGGCGCTGAACAGACCCTTTTTGTACTGATTCTCCTCTGTTCACCCTGTTCTTGTGGGAGAAATAACTTCCATTCTTTGGATTGCTTTGCAATTCTAATGTCAGAGATGTCTGCAAAAACCAAATATGGGCTCACATTGATGGGCAGAGGGTTGACCAGCTGAAATAACCTACTGCCAAGTGTAACGGCAGGGGAAAGTCACTCATTGATGTTCTACCTCGGTGGGCAGCATAAACAATAATAGGAACCAGGTAGAAAGATCACACACCTACGTTTTTGAAGGAAACATTCAGCCAGGAAGGAAAGCAGGCTTTTGCCTCCAGTTTCTAAGCGAGCTCAAAGCCGCTACCATAAATCATACAAATCTGTAGCAATTTGATGATAGCTTGGAAGGCAAGCGGCACAGGTGGGTGTCTTTGTGGAGGAAGGGTTTTGGAGACATGGAGATGCTCCTGAAAGGAAGTTGGTAGTGGTCAGAGAGGTGGAGAGAGAATGCCAAGGAGAGTGGTGAGGAAACAGACTGAGGGAGGTTGTCTGCTCTCCCTGGCAGAGAGGCATAGCTTCCTGCTTGCTACAGGAGGGTCAGGACAGGCCTCAGCGTGACTGGACCCAGGCCTGTGCCGGCTGGGTTTGGCAGAAAGCCTTCATTAAGAACTTTTGAACTGACAAGAAAATTAGTCTTCCACTCAGCCAAGTTAAAATTCAACTCTCCGTGCCTTTCCCTCCTCCTGGTCTCTGCCACCTCACCTCAAGATTCTGTTCTTTTGCCTTAAGCCTTTAAAAGTATAGGAATAATGAACAGAAAAGGTTAACAATTTTTCCTAAGTAACTGTGGATACCATTTTAATAACTAATGTTTTAATTTGTAGTCTACTTAAAATTCTAAGTAGATCCATAACTACCCCATACAAGTTTTGGAATCAATCTTGTCTCTCTCCTCTCTCTCTCTCTCCTCTCTCTCTCTTCTGAGTTATAAGCTACCTAGCCCATTGTTTGCAGGGGTCTCTGACCTGGGGCCATTTAATATGATGTAAGTTGTTGGAGAAAGTGGAGGAAATCCTCCCCTTGTTTTCAGCTGTGCATAGGAAACCATGGAATTATCACTTTAAAAGAACCTGCCGCTTCCTCTAGGGGAGAGGGATACTTCAGGCCCAGGAATCTTTGTCAACCATGCTACTTTCTTTCCCTTTTTCTTCTCAGCTCCTTTATTTTTTTCTCTTCAATCCAAAAACCTACCAAGAAAATCCCTGGGACGATTTACAGTTCTCCAAGTCCATTTCTCGGGTATTCCGAAACACTCCTCTTTTGGATATGTTGATCTTTGTTCGAATGCCTAATTAAATCTATGTTACCTGCTCTGTTATCTCCAAATAAAATCCAAATCTCAGGGAAAAGCTTTTTTTGTTTTCCAGTAACACCTGGTCTGGGAGCCCGACCCTTAAGGACTGGAAAGCCACAGCAGACTTTTCAAGTAGAAGAATCAAGCCATTCACGGTCTGGCCTCTGGGTCTGCCAGCCGAGAAAGACGAGGAAGCGAGGAAGCGTGTCTTCAAGTGGGGAATACGGACAGGGATCTCCAAGTTGGTCCCCGCTGTGATTTTCCACTTTGTCCAGGAAGTTAAGAACAATGTGAACTTCTCTAAACAGCATGCCAGATAATAAATACTTGCCCAGAACCCAAAGTCTTTGAACCTACGAAATTATGGACCTTTTACACAGCATTTTAACACTATATTAGTTTTTAAAGCAAACTTAATATGGTGTTAGTGCATGAATGGCCTAGATGCCCTGGATGAATAGGATGTTATTGAAGACTAAGAAGATCAAATAGCTCCCCTAAAAATCCTTAGTAGGTATTTTAATGCTTCATGGAAACTAGCCAGCCACCGTATAACATTCCCCTGGGGGTCATTCTTAATTTATAGCTCACCATTGGTGGAGGGGCTGGGTGCAGGTAGTTTGAGAGGAAGGGTCCATTTTACTGCTGTTCATACGCATATTCTTTCTCAGACTGTATGCTTACTGGCCATCTAACTGAACAGCTCATTTTCAAACCCTTTCTTGGTAAAGGAATTCAGGTTACATAATCATGAAAAACAAACCTGTTAGCGCTCGGCAGGAGCCAACATGTTACAGTGTCTGATGGCCTAATGTTGCTAAGCCAGCACCCAGGCTCCAGCAGCAGGAAGAAGGGAAAATGCAGGCCTGCCAGTCTGGCTGGAGCGATGCACTTAGTCATAGTGACAGTCGATGTGTCACTGCTGCAGAGTTAGTGCATGACAGCTCAGGACTTTGGGCTGATGACTTAGTTACTCATTTACTGCTAATTGGGGCTGGGTGATCATTAGCCTATTAGAACCATTCTTTTTGGTAGTAAGCTTAGTTTGGCCTTTCCTACCCAACCCAAGGTTCCTGACAGCAGCGTCTTTCCTGGCCACTGTCCCATGGTTGTGCGAAGTAGCAGACACTGCTGTGGCTGTCTACACACAGCGGGAGCTAGTAATGCAACCGAAGGATCTTGGTGTTCTGAGTTTTTTTCTTTTCTTTTCAGGTGGGTTTGGGTATAAGAGACTTAGACTTATAAGAACTTCAATCTAAGTTCCCTGCTTTAATTAAGAGCCATATTTAAGCTCTATATTCAGATCCCTGCCTTAGTTTCCCAAAAGTTAACATCAGCGGTGGAGCTGACGAGGTAGCCAGACATCAACAGAGGTTTTCTCATCTTAGACAGGGGACTGCTTGGAAGGCTTTTCTGCCTCAGGCAAACCATCGACCTAAATTTCTATTTTCGATCCAGAAGTGAAAAAAGGAAAACAATCTGACTCACCGCATTAGGCAACAGCCACCTCCATGCATAACCTTCCAGGGCTGAGTTCATACCTTGTAAACTTGCTCTGAGGTGTAAAAACCACCTTAGTCCTCCCAGCAGAAATTACGGGAGCTCAGATGACACACTGTGCCCAGCGGCAGCAGTAGCTACCTTCTGAGGATTTACCACAAAACTTCGTTCTAGGAGCTTTACGGAGATTATCTCATGGATTTTCATTGAAACCTTGCTAGGTAAGGAAAGGTCTCCAGATAGTACACTGTGGTGCTGAGGCCTGCTCTTTGGTTTGACAGTGACACCTCTTACTTCAACTTTCAGATCACACAGGTGTCTATCTAGAAGACTGAGAAAGCACTTCTCAGTTGCTGTGGCCAACACATCACCTTTACACATTGTGAACACAAATGCTGGGTTTTGTTATTGCTGAGACAAGTAGTTCAGTTCAACTTCAAACTCTCAGTCCTCCTTCCTCAGCCTCCTGAGTGCTAGGATTTTGGGTATATTACCAGGTTCTGCCAGAATACATACTACACTTCATATTTTCATGAAGCAGTACCTCTTTTTTTCAGTAAAGAATCATGTCCACATCTGTTTTTCAAATATCAAAATGTTCTCCTTTCTGGTTCTGGCATCCCAGAAGCAAATTCTCCTAGAAGAGAATGCAAGGAATAACTTTATACCCTCTGCCTCTCTAATATCTGACCAGCTGGTACCACCCGGGAGAGGAAAGCTAGGTCCTCTCCTTCCCGCTCTCTCTAACTCCCAACAGGGAACGGAGAGGTGAAGCTTTCCTTACTTCTCTGTGGTCCATCTGCAGTTCACCTTGTCTGCTGGGTCTTGAGTGGACCAACGGGAAATGATTATTCCCCACCGTTTCTTTTCCTTTGTTTCTGGGACAAATTTCTTCTTCCAGATAGGAGAATACGGTCTGAGGGTCTCCCATTCTGTGGAAGCTCCTTTGTCTATCACATCCAAGTCCTGCATGTGTTACTGAAAATGTACTGCATGCTCAGCACTGAGCTAGATGTGATGTTCCATGCTAAGCCCTTTTGTGCTCACGTGAGAGCTGCTGCCTCTGAAGCCTGTTGGGCTCCCTATGCTGTTTAGACAGGAATTGTTTGGGGTAGAGAGGATGAAGGAGGTGAACTCGGGACACGATCAGGAGAAGATAAGGAAGTGTATCATCACAAGATACTTGTCTGATGTTTTCTGGTTTGACAGAAGAGGGCTAGAAAGAAAGGCAGGCAGGAAAGTTGCTGTGGATCTATATGATGGTTAATGAACCTAATGGGACTTAGAATTACTATGGAAAGAAACCTTGGGGTATGTCTACCAGGAGTTTCTAGATAAGAGTGACTGAACTAGGAAGCCCATCCTAAATGTAGGGGGCACCAACCCATGGGCTGGGGTCCTGGACAGAATAAAAAGGAGAAAGTGAACTGAGCACCAGCATTCTTCTCTCTGTAGTTCATACCTGTCCAAGGAACCCTTGAGTATTGTGTAGCATTTCACACACACTCTAGAGCCCGTTAGCCAAGTATGGCTTCTCATGGAGGATATTGGCAAACATTTTATACATGCTCTATGTTCTTCCAGCTTTCTAAGAAAGGAAATCCTGTACTTCATTTTTCTTTGAATTTTCATTTTGTTTTGTTCCCTGAGTTCTTTGCTGCTCAGAGGGTTCATTGCAAAATTTTTGAGAAATACTACTAAAAAGTACACAGTTGACTTACCCTATCCTGTGTGTGATAAAACCAATGAATATGCCTAACCTACCCTTCCCCACATGTCTTCCATAGTCACTGAATTCCTGATTCCCACATGTACCCTAGTACATGCCAGCAGCCCGTAGTTTTCTTATCTTACTCCAGAAGGGAGCAGATCACCACTGACTGACATACTTGATGACCACTAGGGGCAGCAGCAACAAAAAGTTGTCCACGCCACTTGGGACCAGTATTGAGTTGTCTCAAGACAATGGCCACCTTTAGGGAGCCACGTTTCATCGCCAGCATGCTCTATGCGATCCTTAAAATGAAAATGTAAGGGGCTGGCGACACAGCTCAGTGGGTAAAGTGATTGCCATGCAAGCATAAGAACCTCAGGTGGGATCATCCAGCACCCACATAGGAGCCAGGTATGGTAGTGCATGGCCGTAACCCCAGAACTGGAGGACTGGAAACAGGAAGATCTTTGCAGCTCACGGGTGAGCTCCAGGCTCTGCCAGAGACCTAATCTCAAAAGTAAGGTGGAAGTGCTAGAGGCAGGCACCCCTGTGCACATACATGCATGCTCCCATATATACACGCTTTTTCCCAAAAGGAGGTTTGGGGGCTAGAGAGACAGTTCAGTGGTTAAGAGTGCTTGCTGCTCTTGCAGAGGACCAAGTTTGGTTCCAAACACCCAGGTGGCAGCACACAACTACCTGTAACTCCAGTTACCAGGGATCTGATGCCCTCTTCTGGTCTCTTTGGGCACCAAGCATGCGTGTGGTGCACATATGTACATGTGGTATTCACAAATGAAATAAAAACTTAAGAACAGAAAGGGAAAAGGTGCTAGTTACCTAAGGAAGTGTTACGAGGATAACAAGTGCGATCACCAGCAATTCAGGTCAATCATTCGTTAAATGTGGAACTCTGCTGACTGCACACGCATCCCACGCACTATCAAAGCATTGAAGAAAAGCCTTCCAGCCAGGAGTGGTGGGGGAATCACTGCAATCCCAGCACTCAGGGAGTGGTGGGGGATCACTGTAATCCCAGCACTCGGGGTAGCCTGAGGTAGGAAGATGGCACTAAGTTTAAAAAAGAAAGAAAAACTTTCCAAACTATTCCTCAAGACTCTAAAAGTTATTACTGGTTTACAGAGGTCCTTTGCCTTTTATTCCAAGGTGTTGAACCACTTGGGCACCAGTGATCAAGAAAACCATGTGCTTTCAATATGATGATTACTGAAAGTGAGATACAGACCAATTGGTTTGGGGGAAGGTGGGGGTCTCTTTGAGACAAGGTCTTTCTATAGCCCCATGTGACCTGGAACCTGCTATGTAGACCAGGCTGGCCTTGAACTCACAGAGATCCACCTGCTTCTGCCTCCTGGGTGCTGAGACTAAAGGCTTGTGCTGGCTCAGACCAATTGATCTTTAACTTAGTCACAGATGGTAGAATACCTCTGAGCACACCTTTCTTCAAAGTTTTCCTATATCATTGTCTTTTGGAAACCTACAGAAACCACTTCTTTGGAGGATCAGGCATCCAACCAAAATAATAATGTAAATTTTTTAAAAATCATGTTTTAAATTGAAACATTTTGGAAGATACAGGCATGAAGTAGGTATTTTAAAATTCTTTCTACAAAATGCTACTGAAATTTTTGGTTAGGGACATATTTTATATGGTGCTGGGGCCAACAGGGACTTGTACATTCGCAGTGAGTACTGTACTCCTGAGGTATACCACCAGTCTCTGAAATGTTTAAAAAATATAAACTATGGGGCTAGAGAGATGGCTCAGTGGTTAAGAGCACTGGGTGCTCTTGTAGAGGATCTGGGTTCGATTTGCAGCACCCACATGGCAGCTAACAACCAACCTTAACTCCAATTCCAGGGGATCCAATGCCCTCTCTGACCTCCATCGGGCATTGCATGACACAGGTGCCCTTGCACATCTTCAGGCAGTACACTTATATACATAAAATAAAAATAATAAAATATTTTTAAAAATATAAATTATTTCACTCCATGAAAAACACTACAGCAAGAATCAAGAGTTTCTGTAATTGATTCCATAATGACAATGTTTGTCTAGTTAAGCAATTTTCTTTCTTTTCTTTACGGAAAAAGATTTTAATAATCCATAGGATTACAAGTATTTGTTTTTCTTGTACTTTCCCCTCCTTTTTAAAAACTTTTTCTGAGACAGGGTCTCCCTGTATAGTCCCAGCTGGCAGGCTGGCCTCGATTTAACAGAGATCTGTCTGCCTCTGCCCCACAAGCTCAGGAAGTAAAGGTGTGCACCAACCACGCCCAGTCTGTACTTTCCTGTTCTTTGAACAAGCAAATGTTATTTTATTTAATTTTTGTTCATTTATTTCTATATTATGTGTTTGAGTGTTATGACTGCATGTGTGAGTACACCCATGTCATGCAGTGCCCGTGGAGGACAGGAGAGGGCATGGCATCCCCTGGAACTGGAATGACAGGCGTCATTAGCTGCCATATGGGTGCTGGGATTTGAATCCAGATTTTCTGTAGGAACAGCCAGTGCTCTCAACCACTGAATGTCTCTCCAGTCCCAAAAATGTGATTTTAAAAAGAAACGAGGGAAGGTGCAGTGTGCGACATGGCTGTCTTCAGAGCCTTTCTCAGGAGTAGGGAATCACCTAGTGGTAGAAACAGAGAAAAGGTTCTCAACGTTCTTTTGCTTGTGCTTCGGGCTGTGTCTCTAAGCACTGCTCCCACGGTTTGTCACCACTTTACCCTTGAGGTGTTGAATATCAATTTTTTAAACAAACTTTATTCAAATCACACAAATCTGTTGAGTGTTTATTCCCAAGTCTTTCTTTCCTATGGGGACTCAAAATCCTTAATACCTAGCTTTGAAAATAAATTCCTGTCCAAAGAAGAATTTAATTCCTAGTTCTATAGAAGTCTGGGTATACACACAAGTACAAAAGTATGAGCCTTGTCCACCAGAAGCCCCTGTTCTGAAACCACCACCACCAGGCAAATCTCATAATGAGCGAACTTCCAACTACCCAGATAAGGCGCCCGGGGTTCCAGGTCCACAGCAGCATCGTTTATGCCGCATTTAGGAAACCCAGACAGGTTCCTGTGTATTGAAATCAGAAGGCCTTCTGTTTACTTTGGGTTTTGCTCAAAACAGGAGAAGAGAAGCCCAGGTGGGGGAAGTTTATTTACTGGTGATCCAGGAAGCAAAGTGATGAGAAGGAAAAGTGAATTCAGAAGGAAGAAATGTCAGTACAAGGAACCAGGGCCCCTACTGTTGCAGGACGTAATTAATTGGGCCTGATGCTTCTGGATCCACCTCTGCCCATGGGAAGGAAGTTTGTCTCCTGGCTTCCAGCCCCACTTACGGAGGGTTTCCTGGTAACTGCTCCTCCCCTCCAGGCTGTACTTGGTGCTGGAAAGATGGCTGCCTTAGCACCCCAGAAAGCTCTCGAGATTCTAGGAGGCCTATGGCTTATACCTCAGGGGTTAGGTCTGAGCCCACTGTAGGGCACTCTGCTCCCTGGGCATGGTAAGGCTGTTACTGTCTTGAGGTTGAGGCAACTGAGAGACCAGGAGACCCTCATAAGATTAGTCTTACTAGCATTTAGTCACAGGAGATGGGAGAGGGCCGCCAGATCCTCACCTGAGAAGCAGCCACTCACTCCCTTCAGCATGTGATCCTGTCCCAGTGGCACATGGTCTCCTGGGGGCACAGTTTTAGAGAAGTTGGACGGTTGAGCGGGGTGAGGATTCCAGAGATGCAGTTTGAATCCTCATCCACCTTGGGGTGGGGCTTTTCAGTGATGCAGCTGCCCAAAGTCACCCATACTCTTCTAAAGTGATCCCTTACCTAGGGTCACATAAACCAGGAAACCAATAAACTCATTGGCTCACCAGACTAAACTTGAAAGGAACCCTTTCTCTGGTCTCTCTGGCGTGAATAGACATTTCTGTGGATCTCCTCAGGAAACATGACTCAGTACCCTCACATATGCCTGCCACATCTTTGGCTGAAACCACAGACGGGCCACAGATAACATCAAAGTATTGTGTACAGGGAGTGGAGAGATGGCTCAGTGGCTAAGAGCACTGGCTGCTCTTGCAGAGGATCTGGGTTCCATTTCTAGAACCCACACAGTGGCTAACAACCATTCATAACTCCCGTTCCAGAGGATCTGACACCTTTTCTGACCTCCTTGGGCACTGCACTACACGGGTGCACTGACGCACATGCAGGTAGTACACTCATACACATAAAAAATAATAAATGAAATATTTTTTAAAGTACTGAGTACAGCCTGTGCTTTACGCTGCGCAGATCCGTGTGTCCCTGCAGTGAGTGCACTCTGTCACTGCGCTGCAAGACAGGGACATAGTCTCCAGGGAAGATTCTGTAAGAGGATGGATGGGACTGGGGAGACGGCCACAGACCTGACAACCTGAGTTTGATCCCTGGAACCCATGTCAAAAGTCTGAGGTGACAGCGAGCATCCGTAATTCCAGCGCTCCTGCAGCAGGACGGGAGGCAGAGAGCTGGCCTGAAGCTTACAGACCAGCTGGTCTGGAGTACACAGCACAGGAAAAGCAAGAGAGACCTTGTCTGAGCAAAGCGGAACTTGAGAACCAACTCCTGAGAGCGTTCTCTGAACTCCTTGTCTCTGCGTGTACACTGCAGAAGGTGTACACACTCTTCCTATGCACAAAATTCTTCAAAAAAAATTTTTTTTAAGAAAGAAAAAAAGGGAGGATTAACAGAAGAAGGTATGGTCTCGGACATGCCAGCTGGTTCCAGGATTGTGGCTGATACTCAAGTCTTTTTTCTGCAGCTCTCCAGATTGCCTGTCTTTGGCCAGCATCTACCTCGTTTTCTAGCGAGGGATCCTACAGCTTTCTCCCTTCAGCTCTGGCCTCTGGTTGCTTTCTCTTTTGGGACCTCGCTGTTTGTAACTACTTTTCACTGTTTCACCAGACATCAGCACACACAGGGCAGTGGGGGAGAGGAACCCCAGGGGATCTGAACTCCAGACATTGCTGTTTTGTGGCAGCATGTCTAACTTCTTAGGACCAATAAGGGTTGATAAACTTCATGCCAGGACTGCAAAGTTTTTCTCTGCTCCTTGGTCCACATGCGTGAGAAAAGCAGACCAGTATAGCTCAGGTTTTGTGGAACCCTTTTGTGGACTATGAGCAGTGCTCCCTACTCCAGCTCACTCAGGAGAGCCTAAAGTAGGGCTATCTAAGTGGCAGTGAGAGGAGCCAACCTTCCTGTTCGACTTCAGACCTGTAAGCTCTAGCTACCGTGGAACACAGCTTGGCTTGCAGCTTCTGTTCTGGTTGTGGGAGGCAGTGGCCCATCCCAGAGGCTGCTACCCCAGAACTTGAGCCTCACTTAAGCCTTTAATAGATCATTGCAATTTGGTATCTGTATTGGTTTCTAAGGCTACTAAATCAAAGTACCCAAAACCATTCAGGTTGGAACAACAAGGTACTTATCATCTCACAGTTCTGGAGGGTGGAAACCCACGATCAAAGCGTTGGCAGAAGTGTTTTCTGTGGCCCTCTCCTAGCTGCCGGTATTCCAGCCAGCTTTGCTATCCCTTGGCTTGTGGCAGTGTAACTACAGTTTTTACATGGCATGCTCCCGGCATCTGTGACACTGTGTCTAAATGTGCCAACCCATCTTTGTGTGTGTGTGGCGTATGTATGTGCAGGCAGATGTGCCTGTGCATGCACACGTAGAGGCCAGAAGTTGATGTTATGTTTTCCCAGTCACCCTCCACCTTATTTTTTGAGACAAGGTCTCTCACTGAACTGGGGCTCACTGACCAACAAGCCCAGGGGCCTCCCATCCCTGCCCTGCCTGCCCAGGGCTGGAGTCAAAGGCAGCATCACCGAGCCTGGCTTTTTCAGGGGTCCCGGGGTTCCGAAGTTAGCGCCCCACACTTGGATGGCAAGCACCTTATCTCCTCAGTCACCCACTTCCCCTCCCTTTTAATGAGGACATAGTCTTATTGGATAAGGGTTCACACCTCATCCTCATCATAACTAATTAAATCTACAACTACCCTCTTACCAATTCAAGTTGCATTCTGAATATGGATCTGTGGGGTACAAAATACAATCTATGATAGCGACAGATCAGCTGCTCTCAGGAAATAGGTGGAATATTGCCCTGGTTAGTCTTTATTGTCAGGGAGCCTCGGTTGAGGAATTTCCACCATCAGAGTGGCCGATGGCTACGTGTGGGGGGCATTTTCTTAACCTCTAATGGATGCAGGAGGGGCTGACCACTGTGGATGGTGCTATCCCTAGCCAAGTGGGCCTGGGTCGGAGAGGAAAGCTAGCTGAGCCTGTACATGAGCCAGGGAGCAAGGCTGCCAGCAGCATTCCTCCACGGTTCCTGCTGCTTCTGCTTGAATTTCTGCCCTGGCTTCCATCAACAATGACTGTGACCTGGAAGTGTGAGCCAAATAAACCCTTTCCTCTTCCTGAGCTGCTGTTGGTCAGTGTTTTATCACAGCACCAGTATGCAAACAAGGACAGATACGGTCACAGTACACCTGGCCTACACACTTAGTGATCCTCCTTGTCCAAGGTAATATCATTCAAGATCCTGTGGGTGTAAATCGGGTATTCTTTCTAAAGCACGGTTCTGTGCAACACTACAGAAAGCATTGGCATTCGTTCTTTTTGGGTGGAAGAGATCCAATGCAACTGAACCACGGAGAAGCTGGTGGTTTCTACTTAGGACAGCTCCAGACCAAAGACCCATTGTTGGGTCTGCTGACACGGCTACTGAACAGAGAACACCTCTAGACTGCTCTAGTGAGCACCCATGCATTCCCATCATCCCTGATACCATGACTGCTCTGTGATGAGACCATCATTCCAGCTCTCCATTCACTGAAGACACCACTGGACAATCCCCCAGACAAACTTTCTGTCCCCTCTGTGGCTGATCTTCTCTAGGGCACTGACATAAGACATGAGGCCCCCAGTTTCCTTCCTGTAATGTCTCCTCTCAGACCTCCTCTTTAAACTCTGTCTCCAGTACTTGCCTCCCGCCTCTTCTAGAGCCATGACCGATCAATGGGGACTCATATGTCCAAGGGAGTATCTGGAGTGCAAACTGCTTTTCCCACATGCAGCAAGCAGACAGTTGGCTGTTCTGCTTACAGTCCTGTCTGCCTCAGTTCTCCATGGCAGAGCTGGTTTGTCTTCAGGGCACACACCAACGTATTAGGCAAACCCACCTGTGAGGCAGGCACTTCTCCTGCAGGCACATTTTAGGGAGACCACCACAAGGTCACAGATGTGTGCTATGAGAGATCTCTAGTGTTCTTTGGATCTGTCTGAATCTTGTCATAGAATGACTTGCTGCCGTACACACTAGTCTCTGACTTGGTGGTTCTGATGATACTCGGTGATGGATGGTATGGCTACATACCTAACATTCCATGATCAAGTCTTCAGTCTTTAAAAAAAAAGTTTACTATTTTTATGTGTATGGATGTGTTGCCTGCATGTACATAGATGCACCTGTGTTGTGCAGTGCCCCTGGAGATCAGAAGAAGACGCTGGATCCCCTGGAACTGGAGTTTTAAACAGCTGTCTGCTGCCATGTGGGTGCTGGGAATTGAAGCCTGGTCCCCTGCAAGACCAGCCAGTGCTCATAATCACTGAGCTGTCTCTCCAGCCCCTCAAGTGTTCAGTCTTTACCAAGCAGAATGGCAGCTGATTTTCAAACTGCAGGTCATTCTCTACTGGAGATGATGCGGCTTTGCTCCAGAATGCGGGAATCTGGGTACTGCAGCTCACTGAGCCTCGTCAGATGATTGGCCCTGCCTGCTGTGGTTACCACAGTACCATTAGATCTGCCAGGGACATGGCCAAGTGTAGATGCTTGACTTTGCATTACAGTGGCTCTCAGCTTCTGCTGGCCAGTACTTTACTTTTTCTAGTCATTTAAATCAAGTTAAACTCAAGTGCACTGGTCACTCATCAAGGAACACAGTAGTCTGTCAGCTATGGCCCCAGATCTTTGCGCTTTCGCTGTTACTCTGACCTGTGTTCTTACCCTTCTAACCTTCCTCAACACTCGTACACATGGTTCTAGCATATCAGCCTCAACTTGCTAGACTGTATTCATGTGCGAGCTTCAAGAGGCCACCCCATAGTTCCCACTCCAGGTGCCCTTGCCACAGTGCTAAACTGTTGATCAGGAGAAAACGTTCCCATCTGTATCTGTAGGTCCTATTCTGCCAGTCTTTTTTGGGGGGGGGGCAGGTTTTTATTGAATTTTTGTATATTTTACACAGAACATCTCAGTCAGCTTTTTATACTGCCTTCCTCACTGCTCCCTCCCAGCATCCCCACTGGATCTTTCACACATTCTACCATCCATATTAAGGCCTATCATGTAAAGTTAGCGTCCCTAGATGTCGTTCAGTGCAACTTCATCCACTGAGGTCTAGTCAGCTTATCTAGAGTGCTTCTCTTTAAGAAGACTGGCTCTTCCTTACCCAGTAGTAATCAGCTCCTGATACTTCTTTGGTTAAGATTAAGGCCTGCTGTCCATTTCCCCAGTTCCATGCTGTGTTTCTGTCTGCTCGAGTTTGATGGGTCTTGAGCATGTGGAAGCCACTGCTGCAGGTTCACATGAGCAGGGTCCCAGGAGCTGGTAGGACTCTATTTCCATTCAGTCATGCACCTCCTCCCCGGCTCTTATAATCTTTCCCCTCGCTCTTCTGCAATTGTCCCTGAGCCCTGGGTGGCTGAAGTTTAATATAGGAGTCCTGTCCATGTACTCACACTCTACAGAATTTTATTCTCTGCACTTTGGCCATTTGTGTTCTTTGTATTCATGGCCTTCTGTTGCACGAGGGAGAGTTGAGAGATGAGTTAGTGTTCTCTCTACCCCTTGTTCTCCTGTGTTCTGTGAACCTTAGGTAAAGAGAATCCATCATAGATGTGTCACTTAGGGTTGGGCCCATAGACAATCTCTATGTGACCAGTTGTGGAACTCTGTAATAGTCCCCATCTGTTGCAAAAGAAGCTTCTTAGATGAGTGGAGACTGACATACTTGTCTGTAAATATAAGGATCCATATTTATCACACAGTAAGAAATTACATTTGTCTAGGATGTGGCAGCCTTGAGTTTTTCTCTAGGATGTGAAACATGAGTTTCCTTCCTCTGAGTGGGCCTCCAGTTCAATCACGATCAGGCAGCTGCTGATTACCCCCGGGATAAAAATGCCATTACTGCCTCAATACAATTTGCTGTGCCTGTCATTGTTGTGGTGGTTAGGCCTTAAAGCAGGGGTTGAAACATAGATTGATGTTCTCCCTTATCAGCTTGCATAGTGCTCTCCAAAGCTATGAGAGGCAGCCTTCAGGGAGGAGGCTTCCAGGTCAGTTCCAGCTTCATTGCTCTAAATCCTGTGTCTAAAGTATGTAAGCAATATGTCTTCTGTTCAAGTTCTGGGAGGAAATCAAGGGCTGGAGCAACAGTCATGGAAATTTTAGGAGTCTCTTGGACTACCCAGGCCAACTCCTCGAACGGAGGTTTCTTCTATCTGGCATTGTACGTCTTGGTATGTAGCTTTCAGCTATACATGTGGACTTCTGTGCAGATATTATATGTGTGATTTTTCAGTAAGTTTCTGAACTAATATGCTTTCCTCTGCTTTTTCCATGCCAGCTAAGCGTTATTTACCTCCCTCTCTTTCCCTGTTTATCCCTTCTTCTCCCTCACTGGTTAAAGCACCCATAGTCTTACGGTTTACAATCCCTCTTCTCTCAGCCTCCTCATGATCTCCTAACCATGTTTCTGATTGCAGTTGGCAACTCTTGGTAAAGAAGCTGGTTATGCCCAAAAGGATGAGCCATGCAGAGAACAGGAAGGGCAGTTGGGATGGGAACAACTGAGATTTGAGAAGAAAATTTGTCACGCACAGCCCTACCTTAGCTGGGCCCATCTGAATGTCATCAACCACTCTTTCTTTATCAAGGCCCCAACTTTCACAAGGAAACCTCTGCCATGAGATACACTTTCTGAAAAGGCTCTTGCAGTAATGGAGGTAAGACTTGATAGTGGGCAGGACTAGATGTTGGGCAGGGAGAATCAGAGCACAGGGGAGATCTGAGAACTAGCTGTTGGAGACGGAGTTAGGATTTACGAGCCAATGGTGTCTCTAAGACCATCTAAACAGTCAGAAGAATAACTACTTGTAAAGTCTTCATTAAACATAGTAAACTACAAAGTGAGAAGTAACTTTGCCACCCAACAGAATCACTGTAACACTCTTTTAACAAAATAACAAATATTAACTCTACAATGCCTGGCATCTACTCAAAAATCTCTACACATAGAAAGAAAGGATCTGTCACCTCTAACTGAGGAGAAACATAACCAGTGGAGACAGAACTAGAAATGAGGGTAATGATAAAATAACTTCTCTGGGCAGAAGGGGAATGGGAATGAAAAGAAACGGACGTGTGTCAGAAATGGTCACTGTCATGGTCGTTATCATACTCCGTTTCCATCATTGCTAGTATGGCTGCCTAAAAAGGAACACGCTACAAGATTTATAACACATGAAGCAAAACTAGAAGAACAACAGCAAACACCTTGAGAAGGGACAAGAAAACATGGTTGCGTTCTATGTGAAGTCCCACAGTATGACTGAAGGTAGACTTCAGAGTTTATACAGCAAATCTTAAAGCTACATTACCAAAAACACTGTCAGAAAGATGTAACACAGGAGTACTGGAGACAAAAATATATTGTCAAAATTGTTGTCACTCAAAAATAGGATAGAGAAGAAGGGAAAAGAAAGAACAAGATTACAAGTATCATACTAAAAACTACCTAGAAATAGTCTAAATACTTCAATCACAAGAGCAGAGAGTGAGACTAGATAAAAAATGGTACGACTTGTGATGTTCACAAGAAAAGTACTTCAGATATAAAGATACCGACTGGGTGATAGGGTGGGAATGGATATGGCACACAAGCAATAGGCGAAAGGAAGCCAGAGTGGTCAACGTCAGAGAAGGCCAACTTCAGAGCGCAGCTTACGTTATTCAGTTTACTTGTGCATCTAAGATGTTCAAGCTTGGAGCAAAATCTGACATGGAGAAGTGGAAGAAAACCCACAGCTGTAGCTGGAGAGTTCAAGATGATTACCCCTGCAGTAATTAAACAACTAGTGGGCAGGACATCCATGGGAGAGAAGATCAAGTCGACATTTTATGCACAGAGTGTAACAGCACATTTTTTCAACGGCAGAGGAGCATTTACTAAGTTTGATGACATATCCGGACTTAAGTCTCTTTAATTTTGCTGTGACTGGAACTCTATAGTAGGTTCTCTAATCATAACAGATTTAAATTAATTTTGATCTGAAAAATATCTAGAAAATATGAAAATATTTGGTCATTAATCCACCAGCATGATGGCACATGTGCTTAATCCCAGCACTGGGGAAGCAGAGGCAGGAGGATCTCTGTGAATTCGAGGCTAGCCTGATCTATATAGCAAGTTCCAGGTCAGTCAGGACCATAGAGTGAGACCTTGTCTCAAAAAAAATTAGACATTACATGACATACTTAATATCCATAAATAAAAAGATTTGAAAGGAAAATCAGATAGTATTTAGAACTCAATAAAAACTAAACTCAAACTTTCATCAAGTTAAACTAAAATGTTGTATTAGGAAAAAAAAAGCTCTAAAACCAATTCTCTAAGAGAATAAAATGAGAGTAAGTCTAATGAGCAGCAATCAAAGAAAAAGCACGTGGGGCCAGCGGAGAAAATCCTTAAAATCAAAAGCTTATTCTCTCTCACTCTCTCTCGGCCTCTCCCCTTGTTCATGTAATGTAAGAGCTCTACCACTGAGCTGCATCACCAGCTTTTTATCCTTTCTTATGTGTGCTCGTGTGTACGGGTGCATGGGTACATGAGGTGCATGTACACGTGTGCGCATGCACAGACCAGGGGACAACCTCTGGTGTCCTCATCAGCAAGATGGTCGATCCCTTTGACACAGGGTCTCTCACTGGTATGAAACTCATCAGTCAGGTTAGACTGGCCAGAAAGCCTTGGAGACCCTCAGGGCTCTTGCTGTCTCTACTGTCTAGGGCTGGGGTTGTAAGCCCATGTCACTGTGCTGGCATTTGAACGAGGGTTCTGGGAATCAAATCCAGGTCCTCAGGCTTGCCAGGTAAGTATTTTACTGACAGAGTCAGCCCCTTGGCTTCCCCCACCCTTCATTTTGAGATATCCTCTGGTCTTTATGGAGTCCAGACTGAGCTTGAACTTAGTATGCAGCTCAGGCTGCCCTTAGTCCTTGTCCCCCTGCCTCAACTGCTCAGTGCTAGAGGACTACAGCGAGCACCATCATGCTTGGTTACACAAAGTGATCCTTGGAAAGACAATAAAAATTATAAGATTCAAGCTGGATTGAAAAGAGATCGGACAATGAGAATACACATGCTCAACACCAGAGATCAGAGACTTTAACTACAGACTTTAAAGCCATTAAAGGGAGAATAAAAGTTCTCGAAAAACTATGTACCCATAGTTTTGATGACCTAGATCAACTAAAAAAAAAATAGAAAGATTCCTTAAAATACAGAAATTATCAAAACTAAAATTCAACTAGAAAAATTGAGTAAGTTATTACTAACAAAATATGTAATTCCAAATTTAAGCTCCCACAGAGAAAACACCAGTCCTAAGCTTTAAAGCATAAGGAAATAGAAATTTTATTAAAACTCAGAAAAAGGAATGATCAGGAGACATTTCTCAACTAATTTTACGAGGGCAGGTTATACCATAATTATGAGGCAAAGATTTAAACACAAAGGCCCATAGAAGCTTCATTTAAATGGTTGCAAATCAGAAACAGCACAGATATCACTGCACTGGGGAATGGATAGGATGTTTTTTTCAACCATGCAAAGAAACAGTATTAATTATTTTTTAATTCCCAAGGTTATGCACAATAAAGATGCCTGTGACACGTGTTGCAAGAATCAGACTTCAAAAAGTACGTCCCAGGGACTGGAGAGATGGCTTAGAAGTTAAGAGCACTGGCTGTTCTTGCAGAAAACCCAGGTTCAGTTCCCAGCACCCACATGGCAGCTAACCATCCCTAACTCCATTTCTGGGGGATCTGATGCCCTCCTCTGGCCTGTGGAGGCATTTCATAACACAGGTGCACAGACTCACATACATAAAATAAAAATAAAAAGCACATCCTGTGTAATTCTAGTTTCATGAAACCCTAGAAAATGTGAGTTTACTGTAAATTGTCATTTACTGACCAAGCAGATCTGTGATTGCCTGACTCTGGGAACTGGATAGTCGAAAGGGCATATGGAAACCTTTGGTGTTAAAAAAAAAGTGTTTACATTCTGACTTTAATAGTGTTTAACTCACATCTCCTGGGTCACAGTTCATCACTGAGGAAGGAACTCAGGAGCTGGAGCACAGGCCATGGAGGAACGCTGCTTACTGGCTGCTCCCCAGGCCCATACTCAGCCTGCTTTCTTATACAATACAGTACAACCTGCCCACGGTGGTACCACCCACAGTGGGCTAGGCCCTCCTACATGACTCAACAATCAAGAAAATACCCCACAGACATGGCCACAGGCCAATCCAATGGAGGAAATTCCCCAATTAAGGCTCTCTCCATCCACGTGTGTCAAGTCGACAACTAAAGCTATTCACAATGTTCCTGTGAGACCCTTTACATTTCCTGTGAACTATAAGATAAGGTCTGCTCCTGAGGGAGAGCACCAAGGTGGTATCTAGGGGACAGTGGAAAAATTCTAAAATTTAGAGAAAGAGCTGTGGGGTGGGGGAAAGGAAGAGAGAGAGAGAGAGAGAGAGAGAGAGAGAGAGAGAGAGAGACCCAGTTATCAGTTAAAACACAATGAATATCCAGTCTTAAGATCTCTTTCCAGCCTTGCTCTGCAGTAAGTTGCAATGCTCCCCAGGAAGGTATGAGCAGCTGGACAGATGTGTGCATACAGGTTTGAGAGAGAACAAAGGGGAAGGGAGCTGAACTAGCATTAACAGTGACTTCAGTGTTAAATGCCGAGGGTTAAACTGGAGAAGAAAAGATGGGCAGGCTCCAGAGCACTAACTGACAGAACGTAGAGGGGGGGGATGAACCGTCGAGAGAGGGCAGACTGGTTCACGAAGAGAGTGGACTTAAAATGAGCAAAGAAAGAGACAGAACTGGACTCCCAGAGGACGGGGCCCACCTTTCAACTCCCAGCACCCAAAATACACAGGGAATTGAGGTCACAGAAATACTGCAGAAACTACCAGATTAATCTAATTACACCATTTCCTCATTCAAGAATGAATCTTAAAAATGCTTTAGTATTTTTATTTTATTTGTGTGTTTTGTCTGCATCTAAGTGCAACCATGTGGTGCAATGCCCTTGGAAGTCAGAAGAAGGCATTGGAGCCCCGGGAACTGGGGTTACAGGTGGCTGTCAGTTGCCATGTGGGTTCTGGAGTTGAACCCCGGTCCTCTACAAAAACAGCCAGTGCTCTTAACTGCTGAGCATCTCTCCAGCTCCAAGAATGAATTTTTAAATTGTTTATTATAAAAAAAAAGTCTCACAAGACTTGGCTGTACAGTGGCAACTAGATAGCTATCTGCTAAGTAATTAACGAATGGAAGGGACATGCAGGTTTTGCATTCAAACCTAAAAAAATTAAAGTACTGGCTTTCTAGTTCTATTTTCTTAAGGTGGGTGATAAATAATTGAATAATTACTCTGAGAATCAATGGGGTAGTAATTGATGTTGGAGTCAAATTTGGTTCAAATCCTAGAACGAACAGATCCTAGTAAGACAGCAACATGTCCTAACAAGTTTTTCTTCCCTGCCTGCTATCTTCATTCTACTGGGAAGTCAAGGATGGTGGAGAACAAGCCCTTTCCCCTAGCCTACAGTTTTACCCCAACGTAGATATAAATTACTCTGTGTAAAGGCACTAGGGACTTAACTGAGGAGGCAAAGATGAATGAGATTTTATTCCAAAGGAATTTTCAGTCTGATGGGGAAGCCAAACAGGAGATGTGGCAAAAATCCTAAAAAGTAAATAGAAGCCATGTTCTAGGAAAGACCCAGGTAACAACTAAGAAGTGACTAGGCACAGGGAGGTGTTATGTAGAAAGTTGTATTGCAGTTGGGTGCTGAAGGGTCGGGAGGACTTCAGTAAAAGGTAAGATGCAGGAGTCCAACTGCAGGGAGAGAGGCTGGAGAAAGTTTGATCCTACTGAAGAGGGCAGTACACCCCAGATGCACTAACTTCCTAAGTCCTAGCTTGTTCCTGCCTTGAGGCTTGTGTGTGTGGGGGGGTGGGGGGGGCTCATGGACCCCCCACCCCTTCCCAAGGACTAATAAAGGTTGATGAGGGAGGGAGGGACATTTCCTTCTTGTAGCCATTGCTAAGATGTATACTGCACCTGGAAACCATTGAAAACCAACTCCCAGCCATACTCCTGTAGCAACCCTAAAGAAAGTCCTCAGGACTCACATGCGCGCGCGCGCACACACACACACACACACACACACACACACACACACACACAGTAGGGGGGTCTAGCGGGAAGAGAAAGGGGTTTGACTTGAGTAAAAGGGAGACAAGAGAAGGCAAGGGTGTATGAATATGATTGAAATACTTATGTACATGTAAGAAAATATGAAAACTATTACATATAATTGATATATGCTAATACAATAAATGCTTGTTTTTGAATAGGGAAAGAAAACCAGTATATTATATGTAGTATATTACGTGTAACATATACACATACATAAAAACCTGGGTTCCCTAAAAATGAGAGGGTACACCCCATTTCGAGGATTCTTGTGGCTAGTTGGGTCTGATGGTCTGTCCTCCCATCCCAAAGATGCCCCCAAGCAAGTGAGTATCCAGAGTCACATCTTTAAAGTATGACCCAGAGAGGTCAGTAGCTGAGATTCTGGATGTCTAGATTCAATTCCAAACTATGATTATTATTATTAATCAGACAGAGACTCACTATATACCTCAGGCTGTCCTGGAACTTACCATGCTGCCAAGGTTGTCTCTAACTCGATATCCTCTTGCCTCGGCCACTGCCAACTTTTGTTTATTATTTTTATTCATTTAGAAAATATTTTGGTTATTGCTTTCTTAATTTATATGTAAGAGTGTATCTGTATGTACATGAGCGCACCCGTGTCATGCAGTGCCCGCCGATGTCCGGAACTGCAGTTGCAGACGGTTGCTAGCCGCTCTGAGGCGCTGGGAACCGAACTCGGGTCCTCTCAGCCGAGGGGAATCTCCAAGCCATTCTGCCGGCAGCAGGTGGGAAGCGGCGCCCGAGGGCTGACGGGAAAAGCGGGGGCGCCGTTTCCAGGCAACGCGCGAGAGTCGCGCATGCGCACACCCTCCGGCGTGGCCTGCTGTTTTTAAACCTTCATCCAAACCAGCCAATCAGAGGCGACACTCTGATATCGCAGATGCGGATTGGTCCGCGGCCGCTCACGGCCACCAATGGGCGCGGAGGGCGAGGTGGGCGGGACCGAAAGCGACAAGAGGTAGAAGGGGAGCCGGCCGCGGGCAGTTTGAACCGGGTGGATCCGGGCGCTGAAGTACAGACGCGGCGAGGAGCGCGGCGAGAGGCTGGGCCCGGACGGCACGCTGACGGACGGACGGACGGACGGACGGACGGACGGACGAACCGGCCAGCGCGTCCCTCGGTGTCCTGCGTCAGGTTCGCGCACGCACGCACGCACGCACGCCGGGGTTAAGCAAGCCCTGGGAGGCGGAGGCAGGGGCATGGCCGCGAGTTCGGCCTGGTCGGGGCCACGCAGCCGGACTCTGTCGAAACAATCAGGGCGGATACCACGCTCCTGGTGTACAGAGCACCCGACACCCTGACTGACTGCAAACGCAGCCCGGTCGGGTCGGCAAGCTGCCGTTCAGGTTCCAGCAGCTTCTGTCCGACTTCCATGGGGCCGGGTGTGGAGGACCCCGAAGTCAGGGCCGAGGAGGGGCGTCCACCGAAGCCCTGGGGTGGGCGGGCCGCACCGCCTCGGGGCGCTGGGCGGGGCTGGGCGCGGGGGCGGGCGGGCTGGGTGGTAGACCTTTCCCGAGCCCTCACGCGCCCGCGACCTGCTCCGTCCATCTCTCGTTTCCTCCTTTTCGCCTGTGACCGAATCACCAAGCACGGTGCTGCGGCTGGTACCCTGTGTGGTTTAGGTAGAGGTTCGGCACTGGGCGCCCGGAGGGAGCGTGTGTGGGAGCGTGTGTGGCCGGCTCTTGGAGTCTAGTCTGGGCGTCTCTAGGGTGCTCTTGGCCCGGGCTCGGTGGCCGTGGCCCCTGGATACGGAGATTTTGGTGGGTGTCTTTGGCGTAGGGTGCCGTGTGTGGCTCGGTGTCCTCGGGGAACAGGGTTAAGTAGCTCCTGGGGGGCTGGAGGCCCGAGGCCCTGGTCGGTCACAGGAGAGCCGAGCATAGACCGACAGCAGAAAGGTTTCAAACCTTGGTCCCTCACGCGCCAGGACTCAATGCCCCGAAGGTTTTGAAAAGACTTATATTTTAGTAAAAAGTGAATGCTGACCCTGTTGCCCAAGTGACTGGAAAATGATTTTTGTTCTTTCACTTATTTTAGGCTAAAGAAAGAAGCGTTTGCCCCTGCTTGCCTTGTGATTGACTTCAGTTATTGCAAGGTGCGACTGCAGCTGGGGCTGGGCATGGTGGCACAGACTTGTTACCCTAGGACTTGGGATGCGGAGGGAGGAGGATCTCCGTGAGATCCCTGTTAGCCCTAGTAGATAGTGACAGACAGATATGCGCGTGCGCACACACACACACACACACACACACACACACACACTCAAACTTTCAGCGGTGCTGGCAGCTCAGAAGGAGGTAGGACACTTTCTTTACCTTTTGTATCACAGGCTGAAATATACCACGAGGAGTTAATAACACAAACGGAAGCTTCGCAGGAGATGCCATTCTTAGGCTTGAGGAGGCTGCCACCCTTACCATCCTCATCTTATAAATGAAGAAATCAAGCAGTTGAAAACTGCCTGAGACATACACTCTTAAGTGACTAGAGTAGGGCTTCCATGCCCTCTGAATAACTAAGACTATGCCCGCTGTATCTGGAGTATGTCTTTACCACCGTTTGGAATGGTTCAGGCAGCAGTGTGGCATCTGCTCTTGGTTATGGCATGCATTTCTTTAATCCTTCATGCTTAGGAAGAGCTGGGGTTTCTCTTGATGACAAACTGATTGGAGATTATGGCGGGGTTAGCTCAGAAAAGGCTTCCCTGAGTACATACCTGTGAGTGATATGATCAGGCAGAGAGGAAGGTGAATGTGGGTGAGGTCATTTGGAGTGCATACACATAGAAATTCATTTATAGGTAGGGTCTGTGTCACTTGCGGGGCTACCAGCAAAGCAGTTGTGTTTCGTGTCATGGAAATGAAATGAGCGATAGAAAGCGGCTGGCTGTTGATGAACCAGGACTGAAAAGAAGAGAAAGAGGGGACCCAGATCAGCATGTATCTGTTTCCTTTTCTTTAGTGTGCTTTAGATGCTTGAAAAATAACAAAATGAGCTGGGCACTGGAAGAGTGGAAGGAGGGTCTCCCTACAAGAGCTCTCCAGAAAATCCACGGACTTGAAGAACAGCTGGAGAAGCTGAAGAGAGAAAAGCAGCAGAGGCAGTTCCAGCTCGATTCCCTGGAGGCGGCACTGCAGAAGCAGAAGCAGAAGGTATCAGGGGCACTCTGGAAACAGTTGCTCACTCTGGATTTATTTCCCTTTCTGGGGAGAAGGACACTTGCTGTCCTCAGGTGATGATCTTCACTCCCTCTTCCAGGCATTTTTAATTGCCTCTGATTTTCTCCAGCTTTGACTTTTTGCCTTGCTTGTTGATGTTTAGGGCAGAGAGCCTCTTTGACTTCTGCTTGAAAAGTGCTTTATTTCAACAGTACAGTAAGTCCCTGGCTTTAAATCTGCATTGGGATGCCGTTACAGTATTTATAGTCTAAGTAGAGATTGAGTTCTGACAGTGGCATTTTTGCTGCTTCCCAGTGTGGTCTGTTCAGGAGCACCAGCTGAAAACAATACTTATTTCACCTCTGTGAGCCCGCAAAGCAGTAGTGCAGCTGTGGGTTCTAAAATGGCTTTGCTATGAGCATCTTCTGATTTCTTAAAATAACTGGCTTTAGCAGTGAGGCTAGAAAATAAAATGAGTTGCTCAAGGAGAGTTACAGGGTTCATTTATTTAAAAACTCTCAAAAGGAATGTTAAAGCCTGTCCTTTTAGAATGGGTGAATGTACCCTAGCCAAAGTATGTAGTGTGTGACTTTACGGAACTTTTCTATCCATAGAGTTTGCTCATTTAGAATTTCTGTGGTCATAAAGTATTGTCCTCCGTCTTATGATTGCTGTGTCTCAGAAAGTAGGGTTAAACTAAGGACATACATGTAATACCTGGTAAGCATACAAAATAAGAGTTTTTTTAATTTTTTTTATTTTTTATTGTCAATTCCTGCTAGGTTGAAAATGAAAAAACAGAGGGTACAAACCTGAAAAGAGAAAATCAAAGATTGATGGAGATATGTGAAAGCCTGGAGAAAACAAAGGAGAAGATTTCCCATGAACTTCAGGTTAAGGAGTCACAAGTGAATTTTCAAGAAGGCCAGCTCAACTCAGGCAAAAAACAGATAGAAAAACTGGAACAGGAGCTTAAGCGGTAACTATTTGAATGATATTTGTATGGACGTTTTACATATGTTTATCAGATACATTTTTTTAAAATTAGGGTTTGAAAAGTACTAGGCAGCTGTGGGGAGGAGGAAGGTGGCTTAAGAGGAAGAGATTGTTTTTCAGTTGAATTTTTTTGCATTTCATACAAAACATCTCAATCGTCTTTATACCCCTCCTTCGTCTGCATCCCCACCCCGTAGCCTTCCTCCCCCACCAAATTTCAGGTATTCTGTCACGTATATGTTAAGGTATGTGAAGTCACATCTGTGTACCTAGATGTCCCTCAGTGTAAGTTCATCCACTGGAGTCTTAGTCAACCTGCCTAGAATAAGTCCAGTAAAGCTCAGCTCTTCCTCACCCAGCAGTAATCGTCTGTCAGTTTCAGCCAAGGTGGGGCCCACTGTCCGTTTCCACAGTTCTCTGCTGGGTTTTTGTCTGCGTTTGTGTGGGTCTTGTGCATGCCGAAACCATTGCTGTAGGGTCATATGAGCAAGTTCCCAGAGGCGTGTAAAAGACTTGTTTCCCTATGTTTGTGCACCACCTCTGGCTCTTAGAATCTTTCCATCCCCTCTTCCACAGTGGTCCTTGAGGCAGTAGATGAGGTTTATATAGGAGTCCCATCCAGGAACACAAACTTTGCAGTCTGTTACTCTCTACACCTTGGCCAGTTGTGACTTTCTGTGTACATTCTTAGTAAGTTGTATGAGGAAACATTGCTGGTGAGAGTTGAGAGATGTATTAGTATTCTCTCTACCCCCTGTTACACTATGTTCCCTGAGCCTTATGTGTAGAGGTTCTCTAGATGTGTCATGTAGGGCTGGGCATCTCGCAGACACTTATTCTCTGTGTGTGACTAGTTGTGAGGCTCTGTAATAGTCTACCTCTGTTGTAAAAAGAATCTTATTTGATGAGAGGTGGCTGGTATATTTGTAATTATAAAGGTCCATATTTAGCATACAGTAAGAAATTACATTTGTCTAGGGATGTGACAGATAGGGTTTCTCTAGGATCTGTGATGTCTCCAGCCATGTGTATTTGTCTATGTTTACAGTGCCACACGAATTCCCTCCCATTGAGAGGACTTTAAGTCCAGGTAGATAGCTCTTGATTACCCCAAGACCACTACTGCTCTGATTGTTTGTTGTACTGATTGCTTTAAAGTTAGGAGATACGTTTTCTTTAGTGATGCAGTTATTCATTGCAATATTCATTTGCAAATTATTGCAAATGATTTGCAAATTATTCATTTGCAGTATTTTCTATAATGGGATCAAAAAGTGGAAGGAAATTAGAGCATTTCTTAATACTGGTGGCTCCTGTTTTCTCTGGTATGGAAAGCTGTTGTGGTGAGTGAAAAATTAGAACTAGGGAATTAATTCTAGAAATACTAAAAGCCCTGAGGTCCAGTTGAGGTTGGAGTTAAGTGATGTGTAGCAGAAATAATTTGTAGGGGTGTGTGCTGCTGTTCTTTCTGTGGTGTGAGGTAGAAGATGGGGGCAAGTGAATAAGCAGGTTGATTTCAGGTTGTTTTGGGTTGGAAAATGGGGTTAAATGCGGTGAAAATGAGGATCTTGGAAGGAGAACAGGTGAAGTAGTAAGCCATGAATCCTAAGATGAGGGAGAGGGATATGAACTCCATAGAGATTCCTCCTGGGAGCCTTCTCTCAGAGCACCACCTTCCATTTTAAACATTATAAAACATTTGCTGATCTTGTAGAGGACCTAGGCTCAATCCCCGGCACCCACAGTAGGTGACTCACAATGCCCGTAACTCCAGTTCTAGGAGAACTGATACCCTCTCTGGCCTCTGTGGGCACCTGTGTACATGTGGTATGCATATATACACATGAAACAATTGAAATCTCTTGAAAAATTGCTTATTATGGGACTAGAGAGCTGAGTCAGTGGTTAAGAGCACTGACTGCTCTTGCAGAGGTCCTGCTTTGAGTCTCAGCACCCACAAGGCATGTAACAGCTATCCATAACTCCAGTTTCAGGGGAATCAACCTCTGACCTCTTCAGGCATTTGCATAATACAGGTGCACTTACACACATGCAGGCAATACATTCACTTGGAAAATAATAAATATTATAAAAGGCTTATTATAATTTTCATTAATAATCTTGCCATTAAAGATTTTAATAAAAATGATTTTTAATGGCATCTAAGCATCGAATTTAGAAATGGTATCGTTTTTCATTTTTTCTTATTGAGATATGTGTGTCTGAGACCCTCCTGTCTCTGCCTCCTCCATGTCAGAAATAACATGCATGTGCTACCATGTATAAACCTAGAAATGGTGTCCTCTCATGGTGGCACTTTGCCCTAACAAGGTAGTGTAATGGCTAAAAGTCAGTCAGTAACTTCCTCCATTGTGGGGTCCACAAACAATCAGATTTAAAAACAAAAAACCACTTTATTTTGAGGTGACTTTGACTTGTTACAGATAAAGAGTTCATAGATCTATATATATTCCTGACCAAATTCTTCAATTGTTAACACATTTCCAAAGTCCAATTTTTAAAGAAATGACATTGATTTAATATAACTAGGTTTGGTTAGATTTTCATGCTTTTTCCAGTGATGTCCTTATTTTGTGCCAGATTCTGACTCAGAATTCCCACTGGTTCTTAGTTGAAGTTTGCTCAGCTATTGATAGACGCCTATCTTTCATGGCCTTCGTGATTTTCAAAGTACTGCTAAGCTGTTTTGGAGAATTCCTGCCCTTGGATTTGGGTTTGGTGGATGTTTTACTCTGAGTAGGTCAGGGGTTTTATAGTACCTGCACCCTGACATTTTGGTTGACTGGATAGCGTTCTTTGCTTGTAGCTACTAGAGAGATCTGTCCTACCTGTAAGTGGAGGTGATGAAAATGTCCCAGACATTGCCAGATACTTTTGGAAGGAAGAAACTGTTTCTGGTTGAGAACTACTGAGTCAAATTGGGGATTTGAATCCTTAGGAAGAACACTGTAGTGATATGTGTCCAGTCATGCCCTGTAGCTTACTGTAACTTACAGCCTCAATCACTTAAGATTCCTTCTGTTTTAAGGACTGACTACTACATAGAGTTACTATTTTTCCCTTTGTAATGAGTGTCCTGATACCAGGTATTGTGTGGTCATGTCCTAGGAGACATGACCAAATGTCCATTCATCCCAGATTGGGGAGTCAGTGACAGACAAGGATAATACCAAAGTCCATCTTGGTGAGCCAGTGAGTTTTATGGGGGTTCCTTAACAGGAATATGGGTGAAAGGTTACTTGTAGGAGCAAAAATGACTAGACAACTGCATCACCAACAGCCTCATTCAGCATGGGGGATAGCTCACGAGAGCTGGAAACCTGGGTCATCCTGCACAACCTGGCAATTCAGGTGACTGAAAAAGACAGTGCGGTTGGAAAACTGGTGTGAGGACACAGGAAGCTCATTTCAGAATGGTAGCATGTTTCTTTGGGTGCTGGAGTTTCGGGTAGGCCTGGAATAGTGGAGGCGGGGACCCCAAAAGCTAAACCAAATGGGAAGCAGTTTATTGTACTGTGCAGTGAGTGAGCGGAGAGAGATTTGTCAAAAGCAGGGCCCGACACCGGGAAACGCTTTCATGCTTTGTTTGTGGTTCAGTTTCTGTGTGTTTCATATGGGGTCACACACATGCTCTGTTGGAGAGCTGTGGGCTACATCTCAGGACAGTCAGAATTGTGTCTGTGAACTTAGGCACAGACCGTGCTGCATTTCTTTTTCTTGGTTCTGGGGGTGTAGGCGAGTGTGCCTGCTATGGTTTAGCAATATTGGTTTTAATAATTTAGGCTTAAGTGTTTGATAATACATTACATTTGAAAAAGATGTTTTGTGTATATTTTTCTATTTCATTGTAGAGTGCCACTTGGTGACAGTATTTGCTAATGGTGCTGAGAACTGTGCAAAAATACAACAGCCATTACATAGTGGCATTACTCTTAGTGATGTTAGTTGCCTCTGTTGTCATTATGGGGTTGGGACACTTCTAGAGCGTGTGTGCTAGACAGCTTCAGTTGTCAACTTGTCACACCTGGGAAGAGAGAACCTCAGTTGGGGAATTTCCTCTTTCGGATTAACCTGTGGCCATGCCTGTGAGGCATTTTCTTGATTGTTGGATAATTGGGGGTGGAGGCCTTGTAGGCAGAACCCACAGTGGGTAGTGCCACCCAGGTTGTATGAGCTCCCAGGCTAAGCACAGGCCAGAGGAGCAAGGCAGTAAACAGTTCTCTCTGGCCTCTGCTCCAGGTTCTTGCCATGAGTTCCTGCCCTGGCTTCTCTCAGTGATGAACTGATTGGGACATGCAAACCAAATAAATCCTTTCCTCTCCAAGTTGGTTTTGGTCAAGAGTGTTTTATCACAGCAATAAAAAGCTGACTATAGCAGCATATTTGGTTTAAAAATATTCTAATTATGATGTTTATTGATATTAACAGTTTTAAAACTATAAATATTTGAGAGTGTAGGTTAGATAAGAGCTGTTGAATATAAAAAGTATTAGATACAGTTTTCAGATTCTTACTGATAACCTTCAGATGCTCTGTAGGAACATACTCCACTGATGCCACTGCTACATTTCTGGAAGAGCCCAGCCATTTGGAATACTTGTCAAAGCTTAATGTCTGTGTCTTACACTCTTCAACTTAATATAAGACAGTTTAGTATTGTTTTGGTGGTAGTGGGTTTTTTTCGGCTTAGGGGAATGAGAAATAACAGGAGAACTTAAGTAATAGAGCATTCTTTTAGACGGTGCCTTTCTTCCTTTAAACTGGACTGGCAGGATTAACTTGCTGTATTTATTTTCAGCTCATCACTGCCTCTTCCTTTTTAGACTGAATTTGGATCTGCAGGTGGCTGACAGCGTCTCTTTACTTCCTTCATGCTTCCTTCACTCTGAGTGCTGAGGCCATAGTAGAGCTCGGTGTTTACATTACCTTCCTAATGGATGTTCATTTTGCTTACGTACTGTCAGACATTAGAGACCTTCAAGAACCAGAACAGGAATTAAGCTCATTTTATTTGGATTGTTTGGTTCTGAAAGATATTCAATACTTGAATGACAGATATTCAAATAATACATCTAGGTAATATTTAACTTAGAATCCCCACTCTATTTCTGAGACAAGTGAGAGGGATCCATGGTTCCCTGACTACTGGGGAGGTGTTTTCTAGTAATAAATCACTGTTAACACCTGTTAAAATCAATCTTAGCGCTAGTAAGTTCTTGAAAGCATTCTTTCTAATGTTCATGTTTCTGTAGATGAGCACAGTCTGGGTCAGGCAGTTTGACTCTTTAATTAGCAGTGGTTGGACTTTGCCTTGCTGCCCTAGTTGTCTTGAACAAAAGGAGTGTCAGATAGCCAGCCAGTCTACCCTTATGCCAGCTCCAGCAACCTGGAGCACTCCTAGGGCTCACTGAGGGATGGCTTGATCATAGCTCCTCTGCCTCCTGAAGGGCTGCTTTAGCTAGGCTGTGTGAAACAAGCCTGTTATCAGCCGTTTGCTTTTGCAAGCCTCTGTGAACTTTACATGACTTTACAACTGTTACCCTAGTCTAAGGGGTAGCACTTCCCTGGTGGTCTAGGATTAGGATTCTACTGTGCCTTGTGCTAGGAGGCAGGATTGTGATTGATTGACCCAAAACAGAAGCCTCTGTGACTCTGACTGGTGGTAAGACGCACAGCTGTGGTTGTCCCTAACAGCTCTTCTTGAACTATGTAAGCAGGCTGCTCAGGCTCACTTGCGGAGTTGGCCAAGGGAGACTACTCCTGTGCTGCCTCCTCTGGTGGCATAGTTAACTTGAAGACCCCAAATTGTCTACTTTTAGTAGTGTGGGCTGAGAAGGTGCTATAAAAAGAATAGCAGAGATCGGGCCAATGCAGTGGTAGTGACTAGTACTGGGCAGGTTACGTTGAAAAAGGGCTGGACAGGAAGTTATGTGGCAGAAGTAGAGAGAGGGCAGATTGCTGAGACCAAAGAACAGAGTAATCAGGGAGCCAGAGAAGAGAAATTGCGGGGATCCTGGTTGTCAAAGAAGTCCAGAACGGTCAATCTTCGAGGCCAAGGGTCTCAGATTCTCAGCTGGAGAATCTTGGCTATTGCCAAGGGCTGAGGAATCCCAGCTTCCTAGACCCTCCCAGGCTGCGTAGACAGAGCAAAGGAACCTCTAACCAGAAATTATTAATATTTTCAGCCATAATCTTTCTAGACATGTTGAACTCACTTTGTAGAAAGGTTTTCATTACATCCATTTGTGCATGGCGTGTGAGCCATGGAGTGAGTGTGGAAGGCATTGGAGGTCTTGGGAGTCAGTTCTCACCTCCACCTTGTGGATCCCAGGGATCAAACTTGGACTGTCAGACTCGGCAGCAAGTACCTCTATCCACTTAGCCATATTGCCACCCAGGTCTATATTTTGAAGTGGTTATCACAAACCGTGTCACTCCTTTTCTCATGACTTGAACCTGTGCTTCAAGGATATCACTTGTTTCTGAAGTTCTGGGTTCTTTTCATTCTGTGTCTTTCTTCGACTTAGACCAGATTTGCTTTGGATATATTTCCAACCATGTGTCTCTTCTTTGCTGTTCTGGATTATTGTAGGACTTCGTAGTACTGTTTTGAAGACAGGAGACTGCATTTTACATCATTATAAAAATTAGTTCTTACTAAATGTCTGAATAAATGGAGTGGTTAAGACTTCTTAGAGGGTGAGTTTCATTCTCTAAGTTTTGTTGTTCTGGAAGTGTATGGCATTGGTATTATGTAGTCTTTGTTTTAATCTAATTTGTTGGTCTTGGTTTCTTTGCAAACAGGTGTAAATCTGAACTTGAAAGAAACCAGCAAGCTGCACAGTCTGCAGATGTTTCTCTGAATCCATGCAGTACGCCACAAAGTGTTCACACTCCACTAACACCAAGTCAATATTACCTCGGTAAAGGTTTTTCTTTGGTATAAGTAGTTCTTTTGAGTTTAAATTCTGCAGAGTAAATAAATTGGTTCAGATTTTAAAATTTAGCCTTTAACGTTGGTGTTCTAAAAGTGTTAGCCCTGTGACATGCTTGTTTACGTGTCTGGTGAGTTGTGCTCAATCCCTGGGTAAGCATTAACCTTTCCACCTTACTCTTCTTTGGTATGCTTTATAAGGAATTGAGTTTTACAATCTTGGAGACACCAGGATGTCCGTGTATTTTGCTATTTGAGTAATTGGATCAATATTTTGATGTATCGCCCTACAATGTTCTTTCTATTAAATATCAAGATGGTTATTTCAAGAGTATCACGATCATTGTTGTTCTGGTAATTCCTTTATGAAATAGTTAATTGCAATATAATCATATTTCATTGTTTGTGTTTAGGTTCCAAGTATGAAGAGCTAAAAGAAAAATACAGTAAAGAAGTCGAAGAACGAAAAAGATTAGAAGCAGAGGTTAAAGCCTTGCAGGTTAAAGTAAGTTCATTATTGTCTTTGCAGAAGGTACAGCTATAGAAGTCTGTTCATATGGCATAAGAACAGAGTGATGTGCTTTACATAGAACTGACATATTTTTCTTAAACTGACAATTTTTTAGTTTTAAAAGTAGGGCCAGGAAGATGCTCAGCAGGTAAAAGCAATGGCTGCACATATCTGAATTTAATCCCTGGAACTCTGTGGTGGAAGGAGAGAACTGATTTCCAAAAGCTGTCCTTTGACTTCCACTTGAGCATCATGGCCTGTGTGCACAGGCGCAGACAGATAGACACACACATACATAATTAAAACAAATTTATAAAACAGGAGAGAGCTGGGTGTGATGCATTACTTCTATTCACAGCACCTAGGAGGTCGAGACAGGTGAATCATGGTAAAATCTTTTCTTTCTTTTTTTTGCCTTTTTTTAAAAATGACAAGTTAAAATTAGTTAAATGTTTGGGGAATACTATAACCATTTTATTCTTGCTAAGACTGAGCATGTTTGGAGACACAGGACAAGGGGATTGATTGTTCCTGGTGTTCATTGGCTGTCACCTGGTGGAATTTGGCTTATACCAGAACTGTGGGTTTTCAGAGAAAAATGTTGACAACACAGTCCCCTCATTTATTTTGAATAGTTGCTCATAGTTTTTTGCTTTGTTTTTAGGATAGAGTTTCAGGTACTCTAGGTTGGCTTTAAACTTGATATGTAGCCATCCTGTGTCCACTTTCCAAGCACGCTAGGGTCACAGGTGTATGCAACCATGGTTGATCTATGCTGTGCAGAGGATGACAGAACTGAGGGCTTTGTGCATACTAGGCAAACACTACCAAGGGAGCTATATCCACAGGCAGTTTATTTTCATGTTTGTTTTGTTTTTGTTTTGAGACCGGGTCCCCTGTAGCCCCAGCTAGCCTTGGAACTTGCTTTGTAGAACAGACTGACCTGTATCTGCCTGCCTCTACTGGGATTAAAGGTGCGTGCCATCAAGCCTAACATCAGGCAAAGGTTTTAAACTCAGCTTTGATTTGGGTTCTGTAAGCAGAGTAGTGGGTGAAGACGAGCATTGTTTAATCTCAACAAAATAAAAAATTTTAAATGCAGGATTCCAGAACCTGTGCTTCTACTTTAGAGACCAGCTCAAGAATACCTGATGGATTACATTCTCACAATTTCTGTTCATAGTACCCATTTCTAAAACCCAACAAAAATCCTAGTGTGGCATTTGATGGTATGTTTCTGCCAAACATTTCTAGAAACCTGGTGATGACACAATTCAATAAATAGCTTAAGGCTACATTTAGAAGTTGGTACATGTACATACCAGGGACCAAAATTACCTAGTTCTGATTTGCATGGTGGCTCATGCTTTTTGTTCCAGCATTTAGGAGGTAGGGGCAGGCGGATCTCTCAGTCTGAAGCCAGCCTAGTCTGCATAGTGAGTTCTAGGCCAGCTAGGACTACATAGTAAGATCTTGATGATGATGATGATGATGATGATGATGATTCCAGGCCAATGAGGGTTACTTAGTAAGACCCTGTCTCAATAATAATAGTAACAACCACCTATTTCTTAGAGCTTTTTAAGTTTTTGTCTCCTTTTTAAAATATTTTTTATGTATATGAGTGTTTTGCCTGATTGTATATGTATGTGCCAATGTCTGCAGAGACGAGAAGCAGGCCATCGGATCTTCTTTTTAAACTGGAGTTACTGTTGTTATCTGCCATGTGGGTGCTGGGAACTAAACCTGGGTCTTCCCTAAGAACAAGTGGTCTTAACTGCTGAGCCCCCCCCCTTTTTTTTAACATGGTCTTAACTCTTATAGTCACTAGGATTGTTGTAGTAAAGGCACTGCTTACCAAGAAGAATAAAAAGTAAAAATTTCTGGCTTGTCACCATTGGTACCAGTTCTGCTCCTAATATTACAAAGTTATATGGAATGTGACTTTGTATAAAACATAAAGCCGCCTCCTATAGCAGGAAGAGTGCTCTTAAATTAATAGAGCCTCTTATCACCCGGTCTTGACTAATCAGAAGGAAGGCATAACAGATACTTTAGAGTAGTAGGTAACATGGAGATCTATATTATAAGTCCCCAAATGACATTTCTGGGGGAGAAGTGGTATGGTGAAAAGTGAGATTATCAAAAGTTCTTTAGGCTGATGTTTAATTTCATTCTTTTTGGGTAAAAGTTCATGGGGCAGGTAACTAGGTACTCAAGGGAATAATGGCATCTGTGAGGAGCGCAGGGTTAGCACCAAGGGTTAGCTCTTGTGAATGGAGTGTACCTCAGGTGATAGTTGCTCACACTTTCAATGCCATTGTATCACTAGATCTTGGGGTTTAGGGTTCCCACACCTGTGGAAATCCATTATTAGTGTGCAGTGGAAATATCTTCATGGAATTGTGACTTTGTTCTGTCTATAAAGAAGCAGTCTTGAGTGTTGAGATTTCCAGGTCTTGAAATGTAGCTCAGCAGTATTGTACCTGCCCAGCACATGAGGGCTCTAGGTGGGTCCCCAACACTGAAAACAGTACTAGATAAAATTTAAAAATTTGAGACCTCCTAAAAGCTGTCAAGGGTTTCTGATTTTACAGAGAGTGAGCCAGCCGATTCCCCAAGTCACCGTGAATCACCGAGATATTGCAAGGCAGCAGGCTTCCTCATCAGTGTTCTCTTGGCAACAGGAAAAGACTCCAAGTTGCCTTCCGTCTAGTTCTCAGAAAACTCCAGTTAGGAGAGATGTCTCTGCACCTCAGTTTTTGGGAGAAGAAGTGGTGACTCCTAGATCACCTCTGCAAGCTGAGAAAAGAGACGGCAGCAACAGTTTTTCTGATAATTCAAATAGTTCTCATCTTTTGAATCAATTCAAAGCCCAGAATCAAGGTAACTTTCATAGATAAATTAAGTTTAAATGATGATTTCAGAGAGGTTCCAGGAAATTTCACTCCTGGGGTGTGTATTACATATTTTGTTAGATACATCAGTAGCTGACAGACTGATGGTGTGAAATATGGCCTTTTCTGTAATGACTAAAGGCATCACAGTTTTGGGATGAAATTGTATTTGTATTGGTACTTTTAGCCCTTTAAAAGTTGGCAAGAGCCGAATGTGGCTGCGCACGCCTTTAATCCCAGTACTCGGGAGGCAGAGGCAGGCAGATCTCTGTGAGTTCTTGTCTATGTAGCAAGTTCTAGGCCAGCTGGGGCTATAGGGAGACCTTGTCTCAAAAAAACCAAAAGAATCCCCATAAAACCAACTAGACAAAGTGTCTGCTAAGAGGCTTGATTTCGTTTTCTAGCAGCAAAGTGAGTAGTACAGTTGGAACTTTTGTTTCTCACCTGGCTCCTGTTGAGGCCCAGAGAACACCTGTGATCTGACCTGCCTTGGACAGAAGTGTGGCATTTATCTGCAAAATGGCTTTATCCTGCACTGCCAATCTGTCCATATGGGAGCAAACCTGTAATCTTGGCTGCTGTGTCAATCTGCAGTTGATGGCCAAACATACCAGGTGGTGTTTGGAATCTGCTCTGCGGACTGTAATCGTTTCCAGTGCTATGATGTATTGAGAGCCTTCATCACTGTTTGCTGGTGAGAACTGTCACACTGCCAATGCCACTGGAACCAGTGCTGTGTGTGTAGAGAAAAAAGGGAAGGGAACCATTGTTAATTTTGGCAGTACGGGAGGCTTGCACTGCCCTGATCTTCATGGAGGCAACGTTCCCAGAGAATATAGCAGGGTGACTATTTCACTGCATAGCTCTAATTACATTGGTTTGGGAATAAATCAACTACCTTCCAGTATGTCAGACCAAATGATAATGTTTACAAAGGGCATTATTACTTGTGCTACACTTTTTGTTTCTTCCAGAAGTGCTGTTATTTTAGCAAAGCATTCCCTTCCTGTACTGCACTTTAAAAACATAACATGTATTTCTTTGCCTTCTACAAAATATGAGTATAAATGTCAACAGATGCTAGCTGTTGGAGTTAAATCTAGCTAAGGTCATTTCTGTGTTGACTGAAAATTACGTAAGTTGTCTCATCAAAGGTTTCAGAGTAAAAGAAGTGGTAAGTTGTGATATTTTGTGATTACATGTCTTTATAAATTGAAATGTGGTTTCTGTTTGGTTTCAGATCTAAGAATCAAGGTTAATGAATTGGAACTACGTCTACAAGGACAGGAAAAGGAAATGAAAGGCCAAGTGAATAAATTTCAAGAGTTACAACTACAACTAGAGAAAGCAAAGATGGAATTAACTGAAAAAGAAAAAGTTTTGAACAAAAACAGGGATGAGCTAATGAGAACCACTGCGCAGTACGACCAGGCAGCAACCAAGGTACTCAGCTGTTAACGCATGTGTCATCTTCTGGACCGAAGTGTATAAAAATGATGTCTAGTGAGACTTTTTGAAGGAAAGTGCCTGCTGGCAGTGTTGATGCAGTTGAACTACTAGGCTGTTTTAGAGTTGGGATCTATCCTAGCTGTACCTTGCCCAGTTACCTTGGGCATGTTCCCCTGGGCTCCTGTCTCTGGGGCAGTGCACAGTGAAGATAACTTGATATAGCACATGACACATAAAATAGTAATAAGCTGAAAAATAGGCTCTGGACATGGGGTGGGATTTAAGCGGTCTGCTCTTATGATTCGGAAAGTAGGTGCTGTCACAGAGCTTACTTTCGAAGGTTCCCATGATGGTCATTGCTTGAGGGCTTATTCCTTCCTCTGGTCACCTGTGTTCCAGTTGCTCATTCTCATTCACTGACTTACATGTGGCATACCTCCTGTGTGTCCAGTACGGTTCTAGCCGTGGGGTGAGTAGAGTAGTGAGGAAAGACAAAATGATTGCTGTCTGGAGGCAGAATATAGGGTATAACAGCAGCACCGGTATAAAGAAATACAGAAGCTAGTGTGGTGAACAGCTGTGACATGTGATAACAGGCACTGGGGAGGAAAAATGCATTGCCTTTTAAAACCAACTATGGTTGATGTTTTCTGAACCTAATTGCTCTCTGGACTCAGTGTTTGGTTTCTTTCTTCTTGGAATACCCTCTGTTCCATGTCTGTTCTCAGTACTTTTCTCATCTGTGTCTGTTCTTCCTGCACATGAGTGCATGAGATGCCTTTTTCTGGCTCCTCCTTACATCCCTTTCAGTTTCATTATTTATACTCTGACCATATGGTTCTTATATTTGGCTATTAGACTACAGGGACCCTTGCCAAAAATCCTGTAAAGTCATGTTTGGAATGATCCTAAAGAATTTATTTTTAATGAATACAACTTTGGAGTTTATATACAAAAATTACTGAAGTGTAGACCTTGTTCTGTTTTCTTTTTTGTGGACAGGTTCTTTTTTTCTTCAGTTTTATGTGTATGAGTGTATTGACTGCATGTATGTAAGTGCATCTTTGTCATGTAGTGCCTAGGGATGTTAGAGGTCTTTTACCAGATCATTAGTTTACCCTTTTGGCTGACTTAGGCTTTTTATGTTATTGTGTGCCTGCTAGGTTCTTTTTATTCGTTGAGTGCTTTTTATTTATGTTTTTGAATTCTAGCTACAGAGCTACTTAACTGAAAATTCAGTTCATCATTCTCTTCCTCATCACTATGTGTGGATACTGTTTCTTGAACTGTCATTAGAATGTTTATTAAAATGGATCTAATGTTCCTTTGTGAGCCTGTGTGATTGAATGCTTGCTGTTGGGAGGATAGATCTTTTCAGAGTGTTTATAGACTGTGGTATGAGGCTGGAATTGATGTAGGAGTGTTGGTGACTGTAGATCTGGAATTCAACACCCATATTTCACGAGTGAAACAGACCATAGTGACTTAAGGGACAGTGCTGAGGGTCACAAACTGCACATCTGGAAGGACTTGAGGTTTATACATGGAGAGTGTAATGGAACGTCCATGACATCTAGTGGTCAGTTACATGTGGATTGTACATCACTGATACCAGAATATCATTGAAAAGTTTTTTTGGATTAAGTGTAAATACCATCTAAAGAATCTTTCAATTTGCCCTGTCTGAAGGGAAAGAATTGAGTTCCCTTAGAGGAGTGTGTTCTACTTCTAAGGAATGCCAGTAGAGGGCACCAAGGGCTCATCTACTTTGGTGCTTGGTTTTTGTCTTTCTGACTTTTTTTCCTTGAGATTTGTCAATCAATAATCAATGCTATCTGTCATTTGGGGAGTAATCTTTGAGTTGTTGGTTAGTCTTCTCAAAGTCCTGAATAGTGCAGAACATATAGTAGGTTCTCAGTAAATATTCGCTAAAACCTATTTATTGCTGTAAATTATGTTCTTTGGACATTGAAAACTTCAAGTGTCTGAGGTGCTGGATGAATCAGAGCCTCATGATTTGCTCAATTCTGGGACTGAGGAGATAACTCAGTGAGTGAAGTGCTTGCTGTGGACCTAAGTGTGGATCCTTTGCATCTGCATAAAAAGCTGGGCACATAACTACATGTGTTCAGTGCATTTCACAGGCATGCACATACACTCACCACCCCCAATAATAGAGCATTTACCATTTTTTGATTAAGTGTTGATTGTGTAGCCCAGGCTGACCTCAAACTAAATCTTTCTGCTTCGGCCTCCTGAGTGCTGGGATTGCAAGTCTACAGCCAACTTTTACCATTTTAAAGTTCTTATAGTTACAGAACAATTCAGTCAGCGTCGACCAGCTTAGTATTGTTCATTTCTCGTTAGTTAATAATTAGTGTTTGGTCTTCTGGCAAAATATTACAGTATTAAAACTTCCTTTTCCTTTGAGTTTTTTCAGATTTCTGAAACTTTTACAAACTTTATGTTGGACTCTGGGTCAGTCAGTAAAGTGCTTGCTGCACAATCATGAGTACCTGAGTTCTACCCCAGCATGCACGCTTAAACTAAATAAATAGGAGCTGCAGAGATGGTCAGGAGTTAAGACCACTAACTACTCTTGCAGAGGAACTATGTTCAGTTTCCACCATCCACATGACACTTAATGGTTTGTAACTCCATTTCCAGAGGGCTTGACACCTTCTTCTGGCCTCTGCAGGCATTGCATTTGTATGCAGGCAAAACACATACATTAAAAACAAATAAGCCGGCTTTGGTGGCTCATGAGTTTAATTCCAGCATTGGGGATGCTGAGGCAGGGAGATATCCGTGAGTTCAAGGCCAGCGTGGTCTGGATAGCAAGTTCCAGGTCAGTTGGGGCTACAGGGAGATACTGTCTCAAAAAGACAATACGTGTATGTATGTGTATATATATAGGTGCTGTGCACTAGCTCACACACAAACACACAAATGTAAATATAATAATTAGTTAAAAATCTAAGCAATATGCAAGGAAACAGTGTTTCCCAGACAGCAGGGCAGTAGCACATGTGAACTTACAGCATCTGTGACTGTGCACACAAACCTGTGCAGACCGAAGCCTGTCATGGTGGGAGAAAATGGGCACAGATTCCTACCTCTAGCTTAGGAGTTGTTGGCATTTACTAGACGGTAGGAGAGGAAGATGTAGTCTTCTGTAAGGGTGTGACCCCTGGTAGATTGACTACAGTCCACTGAAGGTCCCATACCCAAGAGTTATGTGGGCAACATATTGGACTAGATTGGGAAAATAAGGATTTGAAGTTGGGTGGGAAGGGAAGTGGCAGTAGACCTGGGGGAGGGGAACACGACCAAAATACACTCTGTAAGGGTTTCAGAGAATTAGGAAAATAATTTTCTAAAATAAAAAATAGAGGTGGCGTGCATCTATGATCCCAGTGCAGGTGAGACAGAGCAAGGAGGACCTCCGGAGCTTGCTGACCAGCCAGTCCTACTGAATTGGTGAGATCTAAAAAAGAAAAATATGGTGGGGGAGTGACTGAGGAAGACAGTCAGTGTCAATCTTAGGTCTACTTGGGAATCTGCACACATGTACTTGCATACCCAAACTCTCATATACAAATTAGTCTCTGAAGAATCTTGGGGAAATACATTAGTGCAGAACTTTGCTAAGTTAATGTACCAGTTCCCTTATGACTTGGGGTCTGAGAATTCCCCACCATTACAAATTTTTCCTATTAGTGTTTGTGTCTTAGGAGTTGTTTGGGGAGTGGCATTTTAAAGGAATGACTGACTTCAAGGAGAGGAATGGATTTTACTGCTTAAAGAATTGAAACAGTTTTGTTCCGATCTAATTTTAGGATACTATGAATTTTCATGTTTTTCATATTTTAAAGTTATTTATTGGATAACTGGCTGTGTAAGAAAGCAACAGCATGTTCTTTATGTTGCTTGTGAAACTTGGTTAAAAATAGCAATGATATACTGAACTGTATACTAAACGTTAGAATCTAATAGCATAATGGGAGCATTATGGAAAGAAGCATTTTATCTTGAAAGTGTCATAAAAATCCACTGTGGAGTATGCTTTTAATTTGTATATGTTGCAGTAAAGGTCTCCACACCAATGGAAGGGCAAAGCGAAAACCGTTATTTTACAGCCGGGCTCCCTCTGGGTTCGGGTAACCAGGGATAAGCAACAGGTTCAGTTCAGCAAGGTTTTTATAGCACTCTGGAGGGACTTCCTAGTGACTTGGAAATGAGCTAATCAGGGATCAGCACAGCCACATACGCAAGCCTGCAGGGACAGAAGCGGAATCCAGCAGTTAGCTATGACAGGACGTTAATTACAAAACCGTCACAGTTGGTTAATTCCTGGGACTTCCTGAGCACAAGTACAAGGGGACAAGTACAAGTTCATACAGTGGTCAGCAAAATGGATTCAAATCCAACCATGGTAACCAGGTCTGTGCTGACCAGGTTGGTGGGTTCGTCTAACAGTTCATATTGTACAGGAGCAGCCAAGCACAAAGCAAATTTGGCAGTTAGTAGATGCAGGTGTTGTCCTCAGAAGTTTTGTATTCTTTTTAGAATTGTTTGTGATAAGTTTAGGTTTCCCAGAATGGGGCCTGGGAAAATAGAACTTGGGTCAGTTTGAGATCATGATGGAGTTCTGCTTAGCACTCTGGTCAATAGTAATTTTTTAGCATTTAACAAATTCTAGCACTCAGAAGGCAGAGGCAGACAGCACTCATGCTTAACATTCTTGCTAATAATTTCCCCGATATAAATTTCATACATGCTAAATTCATCATGATCTTAGTATTGGGTAATGAATCGACACCTGACATTTTAATGAAATAAAAAGATCAAAACAATGGTAAACATGAAACAGACTTTGAGGACCAAAATTTGTTAAATCACAAAATATTTGCTTCTTTCCTTGGATAACTTTTGTGTGGAACATTTTTACCTGTTGTCAGTGTACTGCTTTGGAACAAAAACTGAAAAAGCTGACTGAGGATTTGAGTTGTCAGCGGCAGAATGCAGAAAGTACCAGATGTTCTCTGGAACAGAAAATTAAGGAGAAAGAAAAGGAACTTCAAGAGGTAAGGTAAACGGGTTGGAGGAATTCTGAGGGCTTGTGTGGACTTTGCACTTTGGAAAAGTGATCATGTAGAGAAAAGAGCTGTTTTCTCCAGTTTAGGAAATTGGGGGGGCGGGGGGGGACTTTCTTTGTGAGCATAAGGTCACTGTGTTCCCTCATGTCTTCTTTTTTTAATACATTTCCATAGGACCAGTAGCCCCAGTCAACTTTCCTGATCTCTTCTTTGATGGGCTTGAGATATGATGACAGATAGGAGATGTGGGTCTTTCAAACCTCAACACTTCAGTGAAGGAAACTGTGCCATGGTCTCCAGTTCTTTTTTAAAGCCTGGCTGGTTAATTACTAAAGAGGTGTTCGATGTAGTAGAGGTGATGGAGAGGGGTTGGGGGTGTTTTCCCAGTGTGGTCTCTTCACATGCTTCAGCCCAGCATAAGTCAAAAGATTGAGCAGGTAGTCCTCAGCCAGAACAACTGGAAACGTCAACTGAGATGCTTTTGTGACTGTCAAGTCAGCTGGGTGGCATTCACTACCTATCTTAAAATTTAAGGCTATTCTAAGAAGTATATGGCTTTGATCACCCAGGTACATGTGCATGCCAGTGAGTAGGAAGTCTTACAGTTGATGGAGAATCTTTTTAAATGGTTTTAAATTTTATTTTAGGTGTATGAGTGTATTGCCTGCACGTAAGTATACCCATGTCATGTAGTGCCCATGGAGGTCAGAAGAGGGCATCAGATTCCCCTGGAACTGGAGTTCTGTATGGATTGTTAGCAGCCATGTGGGTCCTGGGATTAGAACCCAGGTCCTCTGCAAGAGCAGCCAGTGCTCTTAACTGCTGAGCTGTCTCTCCAGTCCTAGTGTAGCATGTCTTAGTTTCTCTACTTTTTGTTGATGTGATAAAACACCATGACCCAAAGCAACTTCTAGAATAAAGTTTATTTGGACTATATATGGTTCCAGAGAAATAAGAGTTCATCATGGCGGCAGGAAAAGAAGCGAGAGTTTGTCTGAATGACGAGCATTTCCTGTTTGCCATCATCTCAAGCCCATCAGAACACAGAAAGAAAACTGACTCGGACTGTTCACCTTGTCTAATCAAAGAGTGAATATAAAGAAACACGGGAAACAGAAAGAACAAACTGGAAAGTGGGGCGAGGCTGGAAACCCTCACAGTCTTTCTGCAGTGACGTGCTTCCTTAGGGGGTTTGCACCTCCTAAACTTCCCCAAATAGTTTCTCCCCCTGAGGACCAAGTGTTCAAATGCCTGGGCTTATGAGGGACATTGCTCATTCAAGCCACCATACTCTATTCATGAGACAGAATCTCTCAGTTGAACCCAGGGTTCACCAGTCTGCTGGTGTAACTGACCAACTTGCCCTGGGGCTCTTCTGTTTCTGCCTTCTGAGTGTGAGAATTGTAGGTGGTCACATACCGGCCGATTTTAAAGGATTTTAAGAATCCAAACTCTGGTCTTCAGTTTTGCGTGGCAAGTGTTACCCAATAAAATGTCCGCAGCTCTCTCCCTGCATTTTAGTGTTCTTCAGCCGAGTTGTGATCATTACGGTTTAGCTCTTTCTTCCTGCCTCCATCTTTTAACGTGGAGATGACTAATTTAAGATGGGATGGGGTTGAAACAGACTAGTTTCATGTGGTTGACTGGTGACTCTCTCACCGTCCTTTCTTGAGACCCAAATTTGATTATCAGGCCCAGCCCTCAGGCTGATTGCATTTGGCACTCAGTGGACATTCAGCATGGCTCCCTATTGTCTGGTTCTCACCATGTAGCATTGCCTGGTCCTGGAATCTCCTGTCTGTGCTCATTTGATGGGCTGTGCTTTGCATTTTAGGAGCTGTCCCGCCAGCATCGTTCTTTCCAAGCTCTGGACCAAGAGTGCACTCACATGAAAGCCAAACTTAACCAGGAGTTGCAGCAAGCCAAGAACACCCTCAGTGTCCTCCAAGTGGAGCTGGATAAAGTAGGGCACTGAGCTTCACTTTTTCTCACAATTCTCCCTCCTGTGTTACTTCTCTTTCTCCATTGGCTTAGATTTTTTAAAACTGATAACTTAAAAACAGAAAAAATACACATATTGATAATGTTTGGTTTGTTTGTTTGTTGAAAATTGTAAAGTTAAATGGCGATTTTCTCAAACACTTATTGTTTCTTGACGTTGAAAACTTTAGAAATCCTTCCTGCCAGCTTTTTGAGCATTACCATAAGCTGATCAACTCTGCAATCACACACCAGATCCCCTTGTTCCGGTGTGACAGTAGTTTGCTTACTTTTTTTTTCTCCATAGTGAAGAACAGCTAACAGAGTGTTGTGGTTATCACTTGAATCTTTGCATGAGTACAGAGGTTCGTGTTCATTCACCGTTCATCCATAGTATGTCAGTAGTGAATGTAGCTTTAAAGGGACAAGCATTTACAACCCAGTAGCAAATTTTGTACATGACTTCTCATTTTTCTGCAGAGAGGGATACATTTTAGAGTTTACCTCAGTGTGGCAGATACTCATCTATCAGTAAAGTTCTGTTCATTTCCCCAAATTAAGGAATTGCTACTTAAATAACTTATGAAAAAAAGGAAAGCTTAACAAGCTCTTAAATTCTAGTTGTCATAGAGTAGCACATGTTAACGTCTCATAACAGTCACATCTTCAGTGGGAGACCGTGCCTGAATGATTTCCCTTTGCTCAGGACAAAATGCTCTTGATACTTTGTCCTCCAAGACCTTTGAAGAACTAATTTATTGCTTGAAAAAAAGTAAAAAATTAGTTTTTCCTGAAGTGTTTTGCCTGAATGTGTGTAAATGCATCCATGTCACCTGATGTTGTTGGCAGAGGCCAGATGAAAGTGTCAATCTCCTGGAATCAGAGTTACGGACAGTTGTTAGCCACCATGTGGGTTCTGGGAACTGAACTGGGGTCTTCTGCCAGAGTAGCCAGTGCTCTTCATACTGAGCCATCTCTTCAGTCCTTTGCTTGTTTTTGAGACACAGTCTTATGTAGCTAGAACAGGCCTTGAATTCCTGAGTCCTCTGATTCGGGTTTCTGAGTGCTAGGGTTATAGGCCTGTGCCTGCCCTGCTTGACTCTGCTAAATATACTTAAAAATGTATTACAATGGGAAGTTTCTGCTTTGCTTTCAAGTAAGAGGGAACATGCTGTTGATATCGTTGAAGCCTTGCTTTTCTGGTGTTTGAAGTTTATTTAAACATTCTCCCACTGATGGATGGATATTTGGATTCTCAACATTTTTGTTTCGTACAGCTGGGTTTGTAATATCACTGGGAGGTGTCCTAGGGATTTTTGCTGATATCTTTGTGGGCATTTGAAAGTGATGGGCTAGTGTTTTCTAGATACTGCCATTTTGCCCCACTGTGGAGTTGTAGCAGTTGACTGTCTCCAGCTGTAAGAGAGAACCTGTTTTTCCTTATTCTTGCTAATCGGTCAACTAAGAAGTAAAACAACCATTTTATTATTTAAATTCCTAGGAGCCAGTGACTTTTTTCAGTGCCCATTTGTACTATTTCTCTGAAATTTTGTTTCTATCAAGAGTCTTTCAAAATTGATTTGTTACTAAATTGAGTCATAGGTATTGTCTTATGGATAGTATTTTTTATTGTATATTGAAAATACAGTCAGCCTTCTATCTGTAGATTGTGCATCTACATATTGAATATAATGAGTGTGTGTATGTGAATGTGTGGAGGTGTGGGGGAGGGTGTGTGTGTACGTGTGTGTGGAGTCTCATGTATCTCAAACTAGCCTCAAACTTTAAAAAAAAATTACTTTTAATTGTGGGTATGTGGTAGGTATTTGTATGAGTATGTGCATGTGAGTGCAGGTGCTTGTGGAGGCCAGAGGTGTAAGATTTCCTGATTCTGAAGTTATAGGCAGTTGTGAGCTACCCAAGATGGGTGCTGGGCTCTTGACTGCTGAGCCCTCTCTTCAGCCCCTGCTTCCAACTCTTGATCCTCCTGCCTCCACCTCCTGAGTAGGGTCTTAGAGGTGTGTGCTGCTACAACCCGGTGATGCACTGCTGGAGATGGGGCTTTGCTCTTCATGCAGGTTAGGCCTGAGTTAAATCTCTACCACTGTTGAAAATTTTCTTGAACTAATTCTAGAACATGAGTCACATCACTACTTGGCTTGGCTGCCTGTGGTGCACACAGAGTCTGGACCAAGTAGATGCGCAGGTCTTCCCTTTCACAGCTTCCAGCACTCTTTGTTTGGGACCTCTGTGCCTCTCATTCCTGTACTGTATGATTAGGGCTATGATGAACCGAGCACATGCATACTTTCTAATTGTGATTACTCCTAACAGTATAGTCTAACAACTACTCAAATAAGCACCTATGTTCCATTGGATGCTACAGGTAGTAGAGAGGAGGCACAGTACACAGGAAGATGTGTCTAGGGTATGGGCAGACTAAACTCTACGACATCCTGTACCAGGAAGGTTTTGTTGTCCTTGGAGGCTCTGGAACCCATCTTCTGGAGATAAGATACCCAGGGTGAAGGACCTGCGTTCTTCCAATCTCTTTAAAAAAATCTCAGCTTTGTTGTCGGCATTTGTTACTTTACATTATAAGAACTGATGATTTTGTAAAGAACGGGAATACATATTTTCTTTCATTGTAGGTTACATCAGTAAAGCATCAGTTAGAAAAAAATTTGGAAGAGTTTAAACAAAAGTTGAGCAGAATGGAACAAGCCCTTCAGGCGAGTCAGATCACAGAAAACGAGCTGAGGAGAAGCAGTGAGGTAAGTGAACAGTACAGCCTGTGCACAGGATGGAGGTCTCTTCATTTTTAAACACTGTCCTTTTGTTTTCTGCATGCGTGCTTGTGTGTACACACACTCATGCCATGGCATGCATGTAGAAGTCAGGACAACCTTAGGGAGTTGATTCTTGCCTTCCATCATCACATCATTATTTGGCACCCACCTTCTATGTGGGTTCCCACGACAGTGGATGTGGGCTTCTGAGCAGCTAGGCTGTGCAAATGTTCCCACTGATGGGATTTTGTTCCTACCACAGCAGTTTGGCTTTTCTCTGATCTTAGTGGCCTGGAGTTTATTAAAAGGGCTTAATTAAGAATCATTTAGGAGGGGCTGGAGAGATGGCTCAGAGTTTAAGAGCACTGGCTCTTCTGCAAAAGACCCAGGTTGAATTCCCAGCACCTACATGGCAGCTAACAACCTTCCGAAACTCCAGTTCCAAGGGATCTCACACCCTCTTCTGTCCTTTGTGGGCACTGCATGGCATGGGGGCACTCACGTATATGCAGGCAGTGCATGCATACACATGAAATAAAAATAAATTAAAAAACAGAATCATTTAGGAATAGCCAATAGACTGAAAGAATTTAGATAGAGCCATAAACCAGCAAAGAACAACCAAGATGAGCTGATGGAGGTGACTTCTCCCCCAGTTGTACTGAAAGGAATGTTTTCCCACTTGTCTTGAGGTGGTCTGAGATCTTTAAACTGTTGAAGATTAAAGAACTATCACTATATGATAAAAGTCTAAATGTGTTTTGCCCCATGGCTTTGCAGTGTATCACAGTGTAAAGGAGAACAACTATTGTAGCCAGGAGGGAGTTATTGAAGCAGCCAGCCACAAGGGGGAGCAATGCTGGAGAATTAACTCCTTTATCCCAAGTGGAAATTGCCAGTTACATCTTGAGATGGGTTCATCTGCAAACATTTTCCAATGTGCATTTGTTGCAGCAAAACAAATGTTTGCCTTTTGGCCAGTGGGGACCAACCAACAGATGCTTCTGCGAACATTTCCACAGGCAGACTGGCATGAAGCTCTTCCCTCTGTGAGCTTCCCTTTGAGCCAGGAACTCTCCACGACTCGAATGGCTGCCTGGTGGAAACATTTTGTAAAGCTATCATCTGGTTCAGAGTCTAAACACCTTTAAAATGACTTGCTGAGCCAAGTCATACTAGTAGACTGGACTCCTGAGGTGTTTCTGAAGACTTCCTTTATCCCTATTGGGTCTGACCTGTAGGGCTGTTACCTACTCCAGGCTGTTTTGCATGTCAGATGAGGACAGTCCTATGGAAAGTACTCAGCCCAGGGCCTGATATAAATTTACTGCTCATCTTAAGTTTATGGTTGTGCATCTCTTCTTTTGAAGACAGTAGTAAGAATTGATAGAGTTTGGCCAACATTTGCACTGTGAACTGTGGTTGGGACTAGAGAGGTGATGTGTCAGAAGAGTGCTGATAGAAGTTGGGGTGCCTGTGGTGATGGCTGCAAAGGAAGCATGGTCTGAAGTTAAATCATTTTTATTTTGGCCACCCATCTACTCTGTTGCCTTGGGATAATGGCTTACCCTTTCTAGGCTGCATACAGGTGCAAATTACACCCTTTCCTCCAAGATTATATTCGTGATTAAGTCACATATTGCATATGAAGTACTTGGCCCAGTGCCCAGCACATAAAGGCTCTGTGAATCCTGAAAGTCCACCTGCTTGTTGCTTTGGTTTCACAAATATTATAACCTTTTGGCGTCGGTGTTATTTGCTCTTACACATGGACACAGAAGGGGGTGACCAGGAGACTGTCCACATTTAAAAATTTTGCTCGTTCTGTTGTACTAGCAATTTGGGTGTCTTTCTGTATCTAATTGTGAGTGAGCACTAACAAGGTCAGCATGCTTACAGGTTTTGGATGCTGAAATAATGGGACAGTTTTACTGAAATTTTCCTTGACCGTGTTTAGTAAATCAATACGCTACCTCACAATGAGAAATTTTCAGCACTGGAAATGTGATTTAATGGCCCAATCAGGGTAAAGTTAGCATTTAGTATAAAAGTGAATGGGAGTTTTAGATAAGCGGCTTTTGTGCCAGCTCCTTGCACTGGGGTTGGCAGTAAAATACCGTCACTGACGGGCAGGATGAGGAAACACTTGCTTGGGGGCCTTTCCAAGCATGGGGATCTGTGTTCCACGAGATCCCCCTGAGGAGCTTGGTCTGGTGGCCAGGAGTGATGGAGGAGAGGGAGAAAACCTATCTTCCCATTTACTCTAGCCGTATGTGTAGCCCTTACCCCAGCAGGGGTGGGTTAAGCTATGCTCATGGGTGGGATCACAAAATGCCACACGCTAACTGGAATTTGTTTTGTCTGGCCCTAGGAAATGATGCTTCCCTTGCTGCTCCTAAACCAAAGTTGATCTGAGTGGAATTGCTTCCTAAGCTCTAATGCTGGCTTGTGGTTATAGAGATTTTTGTTGTGTTTTCCACAGTAGTGCCCAATTTTGCAAATCATGTGAGGATGCAAGAGATGCCTAGGAGAATATATTCTTGTATGCTTAACTCATTGTTGCTAATGAGCTACCCAATCAAGACTTAAGTGGTTGTAGCCTCATGGAAAACTAATTGCTGATGGATGGCAGCCTGCGCATCCATTTTCAGATGTTCATTTTCTAAATTCTGGCCTTTTAAAATTCTTGGGTTGGTCATAGCCATAGGATTATAAGCCTGCTGGGTCTCAGGATTGGCTGAACATTCTTTCGTTAGAAATACTTACAAAGCTACTGCCAGAATGGAGAAAGGCACATTAATCTTTACATTGAGCTTGCTATTCATTTAAAAGTCTCCAGTTAGACAGACAGAGACCCATATGCGAATGTAACTCCTTCCACCTTGCCTTGGTAACTCCTGCTTTCTTCCTGTTCTCCTTTTTAACCTTTCCTGTGGTGGGGTGCACTCAGTTTTGTGTGCTTTGTCTTGTTTTGATTGTTTTTTTAGAGTAAAAATATTTGGTAAGTTATAAAAATATATGTCAACTCAGGTGGTTAATTCTAGTTACTCTGTATTGTTGATCTTGTTCATCTTGGTTGATGATCTTGCAATTGGTACATTTTAGAAACACTAGGAACAGTGCCCCATTACCTTTTCAGAGTCACATCTGTGATCTCATTAGCTGTGTGATTATTCTGAGCATGAAGAACAAACATTACATTACAGAAATGGCGTTTTCTATAGTTTACTGTTACTAATTTTAGTCTTTGTTTTACATTGTTTCACTTCCTAGTTTTCCTCGGAAACTTCAGCACTGACTGATGTTCACTGGTCTCTCAGTCTCTAGGTCTACTGCAGTTGTCCTTTAGTTCTCATTGATACCTTAATTGGACAGTCAGTTTCCTAGTGGAAGCAAGACAGGATCAGAGCACAGCAGACAGAAGTGTAATACTGACAACAGATTCTGTCTCATTTTAATGATGAAATGAATGTATATACATGAACACAGCAGCTGCCATCAAGTTTTCAAGTACTTTCTACTAGCCAGATTCTCCCTCTTCTTGAATTTGGCTTTGTTACACCAGTACCCATCTGCTGGTAGTAACCAGACTGATAATTGAAGGCAGCCTTCCAACATAGCATTGCCAGGGCCATCTGTTTTCTAACAGTGCAGTACGGTTTTGGAGGATGGGTCTTAATTGTTTCTTTAAGATAACAAAAATTGTCCTACTTCTCAGAGGAAGATTTTTGAAATGCAGTTAAAAAAAAAAATAGACCTGAATTCCTTTCTCCTGCAGGATATGAAGTATTTTGGTTCTGTCAGTTTGGAACTGTCATATGCCAGTTCTAGAGGGTGGGCATAATATGTAGGTTGATATATCTTACCGGCTATAAAAATCATTAAAAATTTCAAAGAGCTGGAGAGGTGGCTCAGTGGGTAAAGCCCCTTACTGCCAAGCCTGATTGCCTCATTTTGATCCCTGTGACCCACATGGTAGAAGGAGAAAACCAGCTCCCACAAGTTGTCTTCTGACTTCTGCCCGTATGCCACAGCAAGTTCCCACCACCCCTTGAGCACACAAAATTAATAAGTATAGCAAAAGCCCAAAAAGTTTCACATATGACTAGAGTATTGGCAGTGTCTGTCTGTCACTCTTATGTGATTAGGGGCAGTAATGCCTCCATTTGGCATGTAAGTTTGCTTGGTTTAATATTAGAGTCCTCGCTGGACAGTGGAGTGGAACTTTACATATATGCATATACTGCTTCATTGCATACCCTTGTGTGGATGCTTGTCTGATTAAGCATCCAAAGAACCTGTTTTCATCTGTTGAATGCTAAAATCCCCCCATCCAGGATAAACACTGTGTTCTAGCATTTGATTTATATGGAGGACTTGGTGACTTTTTAGTATTTAGCTCTGTGTGCTGAGTACTTGGGAACACGTCCTCTCTCATGGAGGGTGCTGCTGCCGAAGGCAGAGACACTCTTATTTGTAGTGCTTTTTTTTTTTTTCCCTAAATAAGGCATATGCCAGCCAGTGTCTTAAACATTGTAGATTTTGTCTTATCTATTGAAGGTAATTTCATCCATACAAAACACTCCGATGGTAGTGAATTTTAAGATGGTTTTGCAGTGAAAAGTGAAAATCCATCCTTGGGACACTATGCTATCACATGAATTTTTTGCGAAGGATTTTTTTTTTTTTTCATTAGATTTGATAGGAACTTGGAGTTTTTGTCATTGATGATCTGGTAAATAAGCTGCTTCTTCTGAGCTAATTCTTTAATAGAGATGTGCACAAACAGAATTTGGAGAAATGCATTTCCTGAAGGAAAAGATCATTCTCAGATTTGGGGTTTACTTTTGTTTTGATTTCTCTTTATGCTATAATTTGATTCAAGAAAGAATACCTATTTTCTTTAGGTACCAGCAGGGAAAAACGTGATTCCTGCCAGATTGAGATGGAGGTAGTTCTGCTGAGAGTCCTTATTAAGGTGGCATCTGTGATTTGCTTTAGCATTTGTTTTGATTATACCAAACTAAATGTGTTTTTAGGAAATGAAGAAGGAAAATAGCCTCCTTAGGAGTCAGTCTGAGCAAAGGACCAGAGAAGTCTGCCACCTGGAGGAAGAACTCGAGAAAGTCAAAGTGTGTTTGAGTCAGAGCCAGAGCTTCGCAGAGGAGATGAAAGGTGAGCACAGGAGTCTCAGAGGTCCCTTGCTCCACTTACGTGTTTATGTTTAAATGTTTATTTTAATTTTATGTGTATGAGTGTATTGTCTGCATGTATCTAAGTGCACTGTGTCATACAGTGCCTAAAGTCACAAGAGGGCATCGGATCCCCTGGCTCTGGAGTTACAGATAGCTCTTAGCTGCCATTTGGTGATGAGAACTGAACCTTTGTCCTCTGCAAGAGCAGCAAGTGTTCCTAACTGCTGAGCCATCTCTCCAGCCTTTACTAATGTATTTATTATGTGCTTCTATGGATCTGTGTATATGCTACAGTAGAGGTAACTTGTGGGAGTCAGTTCTCTCCTTTCACCCTATAGGTCCTGGGAATCGAATTCTGGTTATCAGGCTTGACAGCAAGCACCTTTACCTACTGAGGCATCTCCTTTGCTCAGAGTTCTCTTGAGTATTATCCCCATGAGGGAAGATGGATGGCATTAGGCCATTGGATAAACCCGTGACTTTGTCTATGTATTCACCCAAAATGGTGCCTGCAGTTGATGAGAAAGTTTTGTTTCTTCCACTGTTTCATTTTCAGAGTAATAGTTGAACTTTAAAAATCGGAACAGATTGAATCTCAAAATGCATAGCTTTTACCACTTTGAAACCAGAAGGGTAAATGTTTCCCACACAGTACTAAATCGATTGTGCTGTCTCTCACCCTGGAGCTCCATTCTTGTGTCTCAGTGTGTTTGCTCATTGCATGCAGCTTCTTACTCATTACCATTTTCCAGAGAGTGGAAAAACCCTACACTAAATGCATGCTTTCCAAGCCCTTAATGACCATTGTATTTTGATGAGTTACTTGACCGGGTTTATTTCCTGTGCTTAAAACTAGGAATTATGCTATATACATCAAACAAATCCATCACTTGTTTCACATTTATCTATAGCGTATCTTTTACATAACATTTTCTTTTTTTTAATCCATGGTGTTTGCCAGGATTTCTTTTAATTTTGTCCTGTTGACCTATGAATGAATGACACTTTGATGACAATTTTTTTTGTTTTTATTCATTTTATTTTGTTCATTTGAGACTCTGCATGGTTAAAATGCTCAGGGTGGTCTAGAACTCTTGCACTCAAGTGATTCTCCTGCCTTAGCTTCTGAAGTACCTAGGACTTAAATCCCTGAAACCGCTTTCATTTTTCATGGAAGCTAGTAGAAATATCACTTGAGCTGCTCTGAAGGGAAGCTATGAGAATACATAACGACACAGTCAGTTTTCAGAGCTGATGAGGAATGTCAGTGAGACCTCAAGTAGAATGAAGCCCTTGTGCTGTTCTACAAGCCTTCGGCTCTCAGCAAGTGCATTTGGGATTGGCCAGTTAGAAATATGTATGGTTTTCTGTTTAGGATTACATTGAGTTACATACTGCCTTTTGTTATTTACTATTGGGGCTGTCAACTTTATCCCCCAAAACATATGTGAGGAATAGGAAGGAATTTACTGCTTGAGTGAAAGAAAGCCCTGCCAAATAGAAGGGCTTTCAATAGGGCAACAAACAAAGTGGTAATGGGAGCTTCCATTTGAATCTCAAATGCCCAAATCTCTACCTTTACCATGGCAGTTAGTTGAGGGTGGAATATGGGTGGCTTTCTTACCTCAAAATACTCTACCCATACAAAGGAAGAAAACGGTTTTAAATAGCTCAGGGAAGCAGCTTCCTTGTTGCTTTACACAGTTTTATTAAGCTATTTGAAAGATTATCAGATATATTACTGTTTTTCATAATGTTGCTGGGCATGGTAGTGCACATCTTTACTCTCAGCACTTGGGAGGCAGAGGCAGGTTGATCTTTGAGTTTGAGGCCTGCCTTGTCTGTATAGGAGCTTCAGACCAGCCAGGGCTACATAGTGAGACCCTGTCTCAAAACAAAAAAGTTTTGCCTGCATGTATGGAAGTCTACTCATGTGTGCAGTGCCCATGAAGGCCAGAAGAGGATGTCTGATCCCCTGGAAGTGGATTGTTAGCTGCCATGTGGGTACTGGGAGTTGAACCCAAGTCTACTACAAGAGCAGCTAATTCTCTTTACTTCTGAGCCATCTCTCCATCCCCTTTTTGCTTTTTTTAAGTTCAGAGTTTTGTTTCTTATAGTGCTGAGGATAGGATGGAACCTATAACCCAGGCCTGCTAGGCAACTGCTCTACCACTGAATTATTCCCTAACCCTAATGTTTAGAATTCTTAGAGATTGTGTTTTAAATTAGAAATATTGATAAATTTTTGTTTGTTTTAATAGCTAAGAATATCTCTCAGGAAATCCTGCTAAGAGATCTTCAGGAAAAAATAAATCAGCAAGAAAACTCAGTGGCTTTAGAGAGACTAAAACTTTCCTTAGCTGATCTGGAGAAGCAGAGAGATTGTTCTCAAGACCTCTTGAAGAAAAGGGAACATCACATCGAACAACTGAATGACAAGTTAAACAAGTTAGAGAAGGAATTTGAAGCTTTACTGAGTGCTTTGGCGTTAAAAACAAAGGAGTGTGAAGAAATGAAAGAAGATAAAACTCAGTTTTCTTGTTGGAAAAGTGAAAATGAAAAACTTAAAAGTCAGATGGAATCAGAAAAGGAAAGCCTACAGAGTAAAATTAACCACTTAGAAACTTGCCTCAAGACACAGCAGACAAAAAGTCATGAATACAATGAGAGAGTAATAACACTGGAAATGGAAAGAGAAAACCTAAATGTGGAGATTAGAAATCTTCACAATGTGATAGACAGCAAGGTGGTGGAGGTTGAGTTACAGAAACAAGCTTACCTGGAGCTGCAGCAGAAAGCTGAGTTCTCAGACCAGAAACATCAGAAGGAAATAGAAAATATGTGTTTGAAGACTGATGAGCTTTCCGGGCAAGTTGAAGATTTAGAACACAAACTTCAGTTACTGTCAAGCGAAATACTGACTAAAGATCAACAGTACCAAGACTTGCATGTAGAATATGAGAGCCTGAGAGATGTGTTCAAATTCAGAGATTCTCTGGTAACAAATGGGATTCAGCGGAGAAGTGCTTTGGCTTTTGAACAGCAGCCTATAATGAGTCATTCTTTTACAAAGCTAATGGAAGAACAAGGAAACCCATCTTCCGAAAGTATGGAACACCTTGTAGATAGAAACCAAAGTCCGGAAACTTCAGCCCTCACACAAGATAGAGTCATTTCACTTGAAATTTCCTTGGACTCTCAGAAGCAGATGAACTCAGATCTGCAAAAGCAGTATGAAGAGTTGGTACAAATCAAAGGAGAAATAGAAGAAAATCTCCTTAAAGCAGAACAGATGCATCAAAGTTTTGTGGCTGAAACAAGTCAACGCATTGGTAAGTTGCAGGAAGATTGTTCTGCTCATCAGAATGTAGTTACTGAGTCTTTAGTAACCCTTGAGAATAAGGAAAGAGAGTTGCAACTTCTGAAAGAGAAATTACAAGCTGAGCAAGCAGAGATTCAGGGGTTAAAAAAGAGTAACTGTCTGCTTGAAGACAGTCTAAAGGAACTACAACTTTTATCTGAAACCTTGACCTCAGAGAAACAGGAAATGAGTTCCATCCTTTCTCTAAGCAAAAAAGAAATCGAGGAGCTATCACAGGCAAATGGTACTCTCAAAGAAATTAATGAAACCTTAAATCAAGAGAAAATTAATTTACTTCAAAAAAATGAGACAATTTTAAACTGTATAGAGGAACAAGAAAAAAGCATCTCAGAGTTATCTGATCAGTACAAGCAAGAGAGGCTTCTTCTCTTACAGCGATACGAAGAAATTGAACGGGCATTGGAGGATCTTAGTGGAAAATACCGAACAGCAGAAGAAAACAATGCTAAGTTAGAATGCTTGCTCAGTGAGTGCACTTGTGTGTGTGAAAACCAGAAGAATGAACTGGAACAGCTAAAGGAAACATATGCAAAGGAGCAACGAGAAGTCTTAACAAAATTGACCTTTGCTGAAGAACAAAATCGGAAGCTAATGCTAGAGTTTGAGATAGTGCAACAGACGCTGAGCTCCAAAAGTGATTCTCAGGGCGAGGCTGATGACTCAGAGCAAGAAAGCATGACTTTAAAGGAAGAGCGAAAGGAAGTTAGTGACCCATCACCAGAGAAAGAGCAGCTGATGGAGTTAACACAGACTAAATGTGAAGATGCCCACCCTGAATTAGAGCCAGTTAGGGTCTCTGTGAAAGAAACAGAAGATGAGATCAGCAAGTGCAATTCCCAGTGTCAGATGGATCTCGACTCTAAAGATACTTCTCCAGACAACTCTAAGTCTCAGCTGATCCGCTTAGAAGCGTTGGTAAGGGTTATGGAAGCAAAACTTGAAGCAAGTGAGAAGGAGAAAGAGAGCTTGCAGCAGGCCTTAGAGCCAGTACGAGGAGAACTGACCGAAAGTTCACAGGACAGCCAGCCACATGGCAGCGTTAGCCTTAAAGTCTGTGAAATAGATGCGGAGAAGTTTGTCTCAGTGCTCCACGAGCTGTCATCCTGTCCAAATGAGAGCACACCCTTGCAGGGCTCTCTACAGTCGGCGGTGAACAAGCTGAGGGAGCTGGAGCGGATTTGTGAGGTACTGAAGGTTGAAAAACTGGACCTGGAGTCTGAGCTGAGTGACTCACGGTCAGAGTGCTTCACAGCCACTGGGAACATGACAGAAGAGGTAGAGAAACTAGTAAAGAAAGTCAAAGCACTGGATGATGAAAGTGGGCTTCCCCAGAGTGAGTTAGTGAAGGAGAGACCAGGTGGCGAGTTTCATGGTCATCCAGTCGAGCTACAGGATGATGACACATCTGTATTCTTGAATCCTTTGGACAGTAGCAGTTTCTGTGAAAAAATGACCTTGTCAGACAAGGAAGTTCGAGTGCACTTTACCGAATTACAGGAGAAATTCTCACGCTTACAAAGTGAACATAAAATTTTACATGATGAGCACTGTCGAGTAAGCTCTAAGTTGTCAGAGCTGTGTTCCTATGTGGACACATTGAAAGCTGAAAACTCTGTCTTATCAGTGAATTTGAGAAACTTGCAGGGTGATTTGGTGAAGGGGAGGAAGTCTGGAGCTGAGGGTGGGCACCTTCTGTCACTGTCGTGCTCAGATATGACGGACAGCCCTAGTCTGACCTGTTTCGGAGAGCCCTCTTTTTATGAAGATGTTTTAGAGCAGCCGGGAGACACATCTCTTAGAAATTTAGAAGGGAATGTTTCTGCAAACCCTTGTAGTGTAGGTGAAGTGTCTTACAGCAGTCTGGAGGAAGAGTCTCTGAGTGAGAAGGAAAGCCCATCTGCCTCCTTGAGGACTGTTGAAGAACTTGAGGTCTTCTGTCAGATGTACTTGCAGTCTCTCAAGAATCTAGAAGAGAAAATCGAGAGTCAAGGGATTATGAAAAATAAAGAAATTCAAGAGCTGGAGCAGTTACTAAGTTCTGAGAGGAAAGAGCTTGACTGCCTGAAGAAGCAGTATTTGTCAGAGAATGAGCAGTGGCAGCAGAAGCTGAGAAGTGTGACTTTGGAGATGGAGTCCAAGTTGGCCGAAGAAAAGGAGCAGACGAAGCACCTGTCCCTCGAGCTCGAGGTAGCACGAGTTCAGTTGCAAGGGCTGGACTTAAGTTCTCGGTCTTTGCTTGGCACTGACACGGAAGAGGTAGGTGCTCTGCAGATCTTGTTTCTTTGAGTGTCTCCTAAACACTCAAGATTATTCCTGTAAGTTTTGAGAAAATAAATGAAAAACTGAACAAAAATTTCCCAAGGCAAACCAGAATTGTTTGGAGGGAAAATTGGACTTTTTTGAGGAGTAAGTATCTATTATGATTTACAGTATTATAAAGGAGATTAGTAAAGATGTTTCTCAGGTTTGGAGAGCATTACCATGGAGTCAGGTCTTCAGAATGCACGCTCGCTGGGAATCGGAGCTCATGAACAGTAAGTAATGCGATACAAAGGTTTAACCTCAGACCTTTCTGACTGTTTTTTAAAGACACAGAAGAAATCATTTATATATTTTCTAACAGTTGCAAATCTTAGAGTGTCACTCAGTTAAGGAGCATTACTTTATTGAATACATACTTGCTTAGTTTGATGTGAGTTTGTCTTTCTAGTTGACAGTGCTGTACAGTTTGAGTCTTGCTCTCTACTTCTGTGAGTGGGGCAGGGGTTGACATCATGTTGAGATGTGGTAAAGATAGTAAAATCATAGCTCCCCTCTTTATGGATGAAAGTGACACATAAACATGCAGTTGATCCAAGAAAATGCTGCATGGAATGAAGTCCTTGAGCTGAGAATTGGGTTGGGTCATAAAACCTCATTGCCTTTTTTTTTTTTTGCTAAAGAATGTCGTCAGTGCTGACAGTCACCATTTTTTTTGGAGTTTGTTAGCCTCTTGTTTGATTATCCAAATAATTTTTATATTTAGAGCTGCCTAGAACATTACTAGCTATGAAAGAAAGATGCCGTTTACATGTGTTAAATATAGTTGATGAAGTGACTGATCTGAAGGGTTCATATTTGGGTGAATATCTTACGCAGTGCTTTGCACTTAGGTAGAACCTAGCTAATGTTTGTATTAGCTGTCTGCACAGGTAGAAGGATGGAGTCCTGATGAGCAGTTTGTTCTTTGGAGAGATGTGTATGGCAGCACCCGTATTTTATTTTCTGTAAAGTAGTAATTCTACTGATTCTATTTTGATTCTTCTGAAATATAAAATGCTTTTTTGGTATGCTATGATTACAGGCTATCCGGGACCAAAACGATACCTGTGTTGTAAAAGAATCAGGAGATCATACTTCAGAAACAACAGAGATCACACTGAAGCAGGACATTGATGAGCTTTGTGATAAAGACATTGAGCAGAGCCTTGCTCTAGAAGCTGGGAACACAGAGACTGACCCAGTCAGGCTTACTGGAGTGGGGTGTAGACAGCAGTCCTCAGAGACCAGTTGTGAGGCATCAGTGGAAGGCAAAACACAGGACTATGCAGGATACATTTCTGAATTGTTTTCTGGTCCCAATGCTCTGGTACCCATGGATATTCTGGAGGATCAGGTATCTGTCCAGAATCTTCAACTGCAGAAAGAGTCATCACATGAAAATTTAAGCTTACTTCCTGAAGTAGAGGACTTGGACAAAAAGGTTGAAAGCTTGCTAAATGAGCTAAAAAAGTTAGATTCAAAATTCAGTTTACAAGAAATAAAGCTAAAGATGAAGATTGCAACATGTATACAATTGGAAGAAATAGTTAAGCAACTCAAGGAAGGAAAACGTGACTTAAATGAAAATTTGGAATCCCTTTCTTGTAATCAGGAGATATGCCAGAGTTTAGAAGGCTGTGATCCCAACTTACACATGGGAGCAAATGAGTTGTTAAATGAAGATATAGCAGCCAACATGGAAGACAGCTGGAAAGGGAGGTTTTTTGACATGGACAAGGAGCTGACCAAGGTGAAGTCTGAGAAAGCTAGTGCCCAGCATCATGCTCTCTCTGTGGAAGCTGATCTAGAGGTAGTTCAGGCAGAGAAGCTATGTTTAGAAAGAGACAATGAAAGCAAGCAGAAAGTTATTGTCTGTCTTCAGGAAGAATTGTCTGCAGTCATAAGTGAGAAAAACAGGCTTCACAGAGAATTGGATGATGTATCAAAAGAGAACACAGCACTGGATCAGGTGTCTAAGAAGTTAAAGGAGGAAATAGAAGAGCTGGAATCTCGCCAGGTTGAGAATCTCCATCACATTCAGGTGGTGGAGGCTGAGGTCAAGGACAAAGCAGAACTGCTTCAGACTGTGTCCCTCACTGTGAGTGAGCTGACAAAAGACAAAGTCCATCTCCAGGAGCAGCTGCAGAATTTCCAGAAGGACTCACAGGAATTGTCTTTGGCAGCAAGTAAACTGGAAAGGCAAATTGGACAACTGAGTAAAGAGAAAGAATCGCTGATCAGTGAATCCAAAAACTTGCAGAACCAGCTGAATGAGGTAGAACATGAAAGGGCCATCGTTTCCAGTGCCTTGGAGGTTGCGCTAATGGAGAAAAGCGAGTTTGCAGTGAGGCTGGGCTCAACCCAGGAGGAGGTGCATCATTTGAGAAGAGGCATTGAGAAACTGAGTGTCCGCATTGAAGCTGATGAAAAGAAGAGGCTCCACGTTGAGGAGAAACTGAAAGAAAGCCAGCGAGAAAATGACTCACTGAAGGACAAAGTGGAGAACCTGGAAAGGGAATTGCAGGTGTCAGAGGAAAACCAAGAAGCCTTCATTCTTGATGCCGAGAATTCCAAAGCAGCGGCAGAGAGCTTGAAGGTAGAGGTGGATGAAATGACCCAGAGTCTGAGAGTTTTTGAAGCAGACCTTGCCACAGTTAAGTCTGAAAGAGATAATCTCAGAAAGGAGCTGCAAGAAAAAGAAGGTCAAGTGTCGGAATTAGATGGGCTGCTCTCCTCCTCTAGAAGTCTGTTAGCGGAGAAGGAGAGAGCAGGAGCCCAAAGGGAGGAAGACTCTAAGGCTGCCATGCTGATGCTTCAGACACAACTGAAAGTGCTCAGTGAGGAAGTAGCTGCCTTGTGTAATGACCAAGAAACCTGGAAGGCCCACGAGCAGAATTTAGACCTGCCAGGGGAGGAAGTGCATCACTTGGAACATAACATTCAAAAGCTAAAAGAGTACTTAGAAGCCGAGGAGAAGAAGCACCTCGACATCATAGAACTACTAAAGGAAAGTCAGCATCAGGAAGATTTGCTTAAAGATAGCATTGAAAGCCTTCAACAGGAACTAGCATTATCAGAGAAAAACCGAAAGCATATGACTCTTGAGGGTGAAAATTCCAAAGCAAAGCTTCAGACTCTAAAAACAGAGCTGCAAGGGAGGGTTCAAGACTTACAAGACTTGGAATTAGAGCTTAATAATAAAAGGTCAGAAAATGAAAATCTCATGAAAGAGTTACAGAAGGAGCAAGAGCGAGCATCTGAATTAGAAACAGTAAATAACTCAATCGAAAGCTTATTGAAAGAAAAAGAACAAGAGAAAGCCCAGATAAAGGAAGAATCTGAAGTTGCAGTGGAAGTGCTTCAAACTCAGTTAAAAGTGCTAAATGAGAAAATGGTAGCCTTGTGCAATGACCACGAGGCCTATAAGACCAAAGAACAGGGTCTGAGTAGTCGAGTAGGGTCTCTTGAACTTGAGAAGGCCCAGTTGCTACAGGACCTTGGTGATGCCAAGAATAATTATACTGTTTTGCAGTCTTCTGTAAATGGCCTCATTCAAGAAGTAGAAGATGGTAAACAGAAGCTAGAGAAGAAGGATGAAGAGTTGAGGACACTAGAAGATCAGCTTACAAACCATGAGCAGCTCGTCTCCAAGCTTTCCCAAGTGGAAGGAGAGCAACAGCTCTGGCAGAAACAGAAGCTGGAAATGGAAAATCTGACAGTAGAATTGAACCAGAAGATCCAGGCGGTACAGTCCCAAAACGACTCTCTGCAGAGTTCCCTTGAAGCACTGCAGAGTTCTTACAGGAGTCTAGAAAGCGACCGTGAATTGATGAGAATGGAGAAAATGTCCCTTGTTGAAAGAGTAAGTAGCATTATTTACTTGTGAAATATGGTCGGGAGGGAGGGACCTCTATTAGTTTCTGTCTCTGCTATGTGGATTCAAGCTTTGTAAAGATGCTGTGTTCCTGGAGTCTTGAGCTGCAGCAGCATTGAGTCAGCTCAGGTAGGAATGACTGCCCTAAATATATTCATATAGGGTAGTTGTTATGACTCAGATCAGGTTTTTAATGTGATGCTTGTGGATAGGTCAAGCTTAGGTTTATGTGGAGTTTTTAGTTCTCATTATTTTTCACTTTCTTACAGTATGTCAGGTGGAAACACCCTTCTACCCAGCTAGAGCCACTGTGGCTAGAATGTAACAGATACTGGTTAGTGTCAGAGGGCATTTTCTGCCCCTTTACACCTTTAGGAGAAAGAATGTTTAAAGATACGGATGTAAGTATGACCAGTGAAACACACATGGCTTCCAGGATATAGCCTGGGGACTTGTTTTGTGTTGTCTTTCATACCTTCCGTTTTTGTAGAGACCTAATTCATTGGCTGATGATTAAAGGGGCTTTACCAGAAAAGGAAAAACCAGCCCGGTACTTTCTGTTCTAGGAAAGGATTTCCTTCAAATTAAACTTTTACTGAAAGGATGATTAAAAGGGACTATCCAGAACATGCAGTCCATCACAGATCTGTATTTCCCAGGAGTTTCAGGCTGTTAACGCAGAGATGATGAGACAAAGTACCAACCAGGGTGCTTTCCTTTCAAGGGACAGGCATAGACTGAAAAACTTGAGTCATATGCATGTTTCTGGCAAATTTGGGTGGCATGGGGACCGGTTAGTACTGAGCTAGTACTGATAAATAAAAATCTAAGGCACTAAAAACAAACAAAAACCCTAAAACACTGCCTCAAAATATTCTCTAATGTTAATTCAAATTAAAACCCTTATGAAGGATTTTAAGACTTAGTAATATTATTTGTTCTTGTTTCTTATTTCTATCTTTACTGAAACCTTTGCTGAGAAGTAAAATGAAAGCTTGTTAGTGGATTTTGTAAATAGGTTGAATAACGGGTTTAGTAAGGGATGATCAGTTCTTAAATGGAATATATTATACTAAAGGATGGTGGATTTGACCAAAAGACACCACCCAAAGCAGGTTTTAACAAAGATTGAATTTCAGATAAACACAGTGACTGGGAAGGAAGCGGAGCTACGAAGGGAAATGCACGAAATGATGCAGACAACAACAGAGCTGAAAGAAAAATTCAGTAAAGAGAAAAACAAGCTCACTGAAGAATTAAATGGGCTCATGGACGAACTAAAGACTGTCAAAGTAAGTGTTTACATGACAGATACACTGTGCTTTGCTGATGTGGTATATGTGAGATGCTCTTCAGTTTTGTAAGGTATCCTGTGGTGTACCAAACTCTTTTGTAGTTGTTTTTTAAAACACAACCTAAGCTTATATATAATGCTCAAATTCGTAGTAATCACCATCTAGTACTACCATGAACCTAGAGGCCATATGATGTTTTCTCAGGAACAGTGATGGTCCCTGTGACACTGCAAAAACAGACAAAAGACAAAAATCACATTGGCTCAGGAAGATGTAGGGAGCTGAGTAGAGACAGGGTTTGATTTGTGTGTTGTGGATATTCTTTTAACAGTTGTGTGTAGAGTAATGCTTTAAATTTTCAGTTATTTTTCCATATGCTTTTATAAAAACATTCACGTTATTAAATGGAATTGTGTTTTTCATAGGTAGACCATCTTAAGTATGTAAATCAGCGAGAGAAGGAATTTGAACGTGCTCAGGGGAAAATAAAGCTTCTGCTCAAGTCCTGTCAACAGCTGGAAGGAGAAAAGAAAATGCTGCAGAAAGAGCTCTCTCAACTTGAAGCTGCCCACAACCAGAAAACAGGTGGGCCACTGGTGGGCCTTTCCCAAGACCACTTTCTGGGAGTTAGCACCTACTCAGCATGCACATATATGGAAATGGTTTTTAGTGCTCCTTCTGAGCCTCAGTTTTGAGTACTTAATCCTTTTCTAACTTCAGACTTTGTGCTTAACTTTAAGGTCATCCAGGATTCAGCATGGGGCCTTCATTTAGAAAAAGAATTTATTTCCATGCAGAAAAACTTGATGATACCTTTTGCTAATGGGTATTTAAGAGTTTGTTGATAGCCATTTAAACAGGGGTTTTATTTCTTTTTTGCCTTTAATAATTAACTGTTTTGGGGCTGGAGAAATGGCTCACCTGTGGGTGGGTCTCTATCTCCACCACGGCTGTTGTCCTCCAGCCATGCCAGAGAATGGAGGATGATCCAACAGGGCCTCAGGTGGCTCAGAGTGCGGCGGGAGGAGGAGCTCCTGGGATACTACGTCAGTGGGTAGTTCGGTTATTAAAGCCAGGGCAGGGGTGGGAGGCCTTTCTGACCGTTACAGAAAGCGGGAAAGTTAAAAGTGGGGTCTATGGGGTAAAGGCGGGAGGATTGTAGGACTGACATGGAAGTTCAGGAACGAGGAACTGAAACCCAAAAACCCCGTTTTGGTCTGGGGTCGGGGAAAGAAGATTTGTATCTACAGTGATTTCCTGGGGCCAGGTTATCACATCAGGCAGAGCAGGCCAGACACCTGCAGTCCCTTCAGGGTATCCGGGGTTGCTTGCCTTGCTCAATATCCAGACCCCCACATCTCTCCCTTTATTTTTTTTATATAATGGGGAGGTATATAAGGGCCCCAGTAAAGGGAGGAGCCAGGCCATGAGGGGATTGGCAAACCAGGGGGGATAATGGTTTTTAAGTTCATTCTTGAGTTTATGAAAGGTCTCTCAACAGATAAGTGAGAGAATTTATAGTCTCTCAGTTAGCTATTTGTTCTCTAACATTCCCCCTTTGAGGAGGTAACCCTAAAATCTTTTTAGGAATTAAATAAGAGCTCCCAAATACTTTGGACATATTTGGCCTTTGATATAGAGTAGGCTGCTAAAGAACACAAGGACAGTTTTTGGTCTTTGGGGTCTTTTTACCCTAAACTGCCCAGCCAGATTCTACCTCTCATTCTCATCACACCACCCTCTGAAGAGGTCACCCTAATTGCCAGTAGGGAATTGGGGCGCTGGCTGCTCTTGGCTGCTTCAGGCTGAACAGGGACGTAGGTTGTGGCAATTGGGGTATCCCTTCAGTGAGTCTATCTAAAAGACCCCTGAATTGCATAACTGTTAGTTGTAGGGGGAAAAGAAAGTCCTTGACTGGTGCCTGGAAGATGAAATAAAATAGTCAAACAGGGAAGAATTCAAATGTCCAATTCAAGGTCCATTAGAATTTTTTGCTTAAGGACTTTCAAAGGCTTCCATCTTTTGGGTTCCTCTTTGTTTTTCCTTTTGACTGCCAAGGCTGAACTTGAGAGTCTTGAAGTCAGGATTTGTTTTCAGGCACCTTGATAGCAGGAGTGGCTAGAATCAGGGTGAGTTCCCTCCCAAATGGCTTCTAGACAGGGAGAGAAAAATCATTTAATTTTGGGGTTAGAACAATGGTGGGCTTGCCTTTCTTGGCCACAGGTATGCACTGCAGTGTTGAGATAGGCCAAGAATTGAAGTCTTACATCTGAGTGGCATTTTCTTTTTAAGAACAAAATCATTAGTGAGAAATTGTATAAATAACATCTTCTATAAACTTAAACCTAATGTCTGAAAAGTGTAATTCTTTGTATTCTTAAAGAAGCATACTAATCACTTAAATTTTTTGGTTATACTTTCCTTTTGGGTGTTTAAGATCATATAATTTGGCCCAAATCAACTTAGTTTTACTCTTTAGGTCAGTTGATTATCTCTTCCTCAGGGAGATCACATGGGCTTGAGAGGAGCCCCTGGCTCCATAGGCCTTTGTTTTACCAGTTCCATCTATGTGGAGAGATAAGTCAGAAGGTCTTGCTAGACCATAGCTTCACTCAGAAGTATCAAGGAAATGTTTTCCTGTGCTGACTCTCCTCTTTGCAGACTGGACACTGGTTCAAGTCCTTCTAGTGTGGTCTCCACAACCTCCCTGAAGAGGAAGACAGGTGACACATCACAGTTATCGGACATTTTGAGAGATGCCCCATAGTCCCCTAAACTTCGTTGACCTTGGAGGGCAAGAGACAAATATTGTCCCTTTAAGTCCCTCTGACCAGATTAGAGGCCTCTAAATATGGTGGTTAGACACCCAAGAAGGTTAGTTCCATCAATTTGGTACTTTTAATTACTATATGTTATGTAGCTAAAGTTTGGGCAAAAGCCAGACATTTTTAATAAGCCTTGACTAGACAATATATTTTGTTTCTTAAAGTAATTTGATGGGGTCAGGTCCATTGTTAATGGAGCAGCAGCAAGTCACATATGACACATCATGTTGTTTTCCACAGGTTCTGTCGTGTGTGATGTAGATGTATTAATGACTGAGGTCAAAGAGCTGAAAGAAACTCTTGAGGAGAAAACGAAAGAGGCAGACGAATACTTGGATAAGTACTGTTCCCTTCTTATAAGCCATGAAAAGTTAGAGAAAGCCAAGGAGACACTAGAAACACAAGTTGCTTTTCTGAGTTCACAGCAATCTAAACGCCAGCTCCGAAAGTCTCCTGTGCTAAATCCATCTGTTCCAGAACTGTCTCCAGCGACGTGTGTCAGTGCGACGAAGTTATCATCTTCCCAAAATAAAGGTTCAGGAAAGAGGCAGAGGTCCAGTGGAATATGGGAAGGTACTGGAGGACTAACACCTTCCACCCCAGAGACATTTCCTAAAAAAAGCAGAACAGCAGTTTCCAGTCATTTTCATTCTCCTGGGGACAAAGAAGAGTCTGAGTTTGAGCCAGAGGGACTTCCAGAAGTTGTAAAGAAAGGTATGTATGCATAGTCTAAAAAGTAAGGAGGGGGTGCAGCTCAGCGCTAGACCTGCTTGGAATGCAGGACACCCTGTGTTCTGGTCCTAGCTTCCAGAATACATGGGAACTTTTGAAAATCCCTGAAAAATATTCACATATAGAATGTAGAAGCACTTACTTTTTAGGTTTTTAGATTTTTGTTCAATATGCCTACCTACTCTTAGAGACTAGTCCAGTTTTGGTTTTTAAATCGTGTGTGAGTGTTTTGCTTGTGTGTACAAATGTGCACCACATCTATGCCTTGTGTCAGAAGAGGGTGCTAGATCCTCTGGAACTAGATTTACAAGCTATTGTGAACTGCCATGTGGGACCAAACCCATGTCCTCTGTAAGAGCAGTAAGTGGTCTTAACCACTGAGCTGTCTCTCCAGCCACCATGACTAGTATGATTTTAAAGTGATACTGTCCTGTGAAATGTCCTGAAAACTAGACTTAACTATAGCACTAAGGTTGACCTCATAGATTTGAAAAATGACTGCTGCAAGTCTGTTTAGAAATTCTTTTCTTTATTGAAGAATTCCCAAGTTAAGGGTCCCTTTCAATACATGTATCCTTTCTTGAGGAAATTGCTTAATAGAACTGTTAGTTTACATGTTTGCCAAGGATAAAGTGAGCTGGACAATAGGCTGGGTGACACTGATCCCCTGGAAGTAAGAGTTTAAAATTTTTCATTGCAATTGATATTGTTGCTGTCTGCAAGCACACAGGCAGACCTTTTTCTATTTAGTCTTTTGTTTTTTTCTTTTATTTTATACTTTGAAATAGTCATTATATAGTCAAGGTGCTGGTCTTGATCGTGAAACACTCCTGTGCTAGGACTCTAGGCATGTGCTATCACAGCCTGTTTTAGTCTCATATTGTACTATTATTTAAAAAAACACTCTACAGTGGATTGGACTAATTGGGGAACCTCTGCTCTGAGTAACTGTTGTCCCAGAATGATGAGGTGTCTCTGATAGGTGATTATTTGTAAGGGTTAAAAGCACTTTTGCTGACTATGAATGCAGCTGTGGTATGTGGTATGCTGTCCTCATGTCTTTGTGGCTGGCCTTCTCCTCATGTCTCTGGTGAGCTCAGCTCCTTCCCTGGAAGCTGCAGTCCGAGCAGGTAGGAAGACACTCTCAGGAAGGATCGGCTGTCATCCTTTCTGTGAGAGACTGGTTGCTCGCGTTACTGGCAGTTTCCATGTCCCCTTAAATGAGCTGACCGTTTCCTTGTTCAATTACCCTGTTTTTCCTTTTAATTTGAATTATGTGATAAAGCCTGCTGATGTCTTCTGGTTTTGCAAATAAAGCATCCATTGAGAAGCAGCAGAACATTTTCCTGCATAATGTGACTTTTTTCATCCTTTTCTATTGTAGGTTTGTTTTTTTTTTTTTTTTTTTTTTTTTAACTTTTCTAATAACCTGTTAATTTTCCAGTCCATTTGATGACTCCCAGGGAATTATGATGTTTGATATTGTCCTCTGTGTCTTGGGAGAAACTAACTTTTGTAGTTATCTTGCTCTTTATTAAAACATGGCTTAGACACAAGGACCAGGACTTCAACCCCAGCACTGCAGAAACAAAGCACTTTGCCTTATGAATGTCTTTACTGACAAGCAGCTCTTTTGCCCTTAGGGTTTGCTGACATCCCAACTGGAAAGACCAGCCCGTACATCCTTCGGAGAACAACCATGGCAACTAGGAGCAGCCCCCGTCTGGCTGCACAGAAGTTAGTCTTGTCCTCTCCAACTCTGGGCAAAGAGAATGTTGGAGAGTTTTCGAAACCAACAGCTGGTGGCAGCAGATCCCAAAAGGTAAACTGTGACTATTGTCTTCTGCCTCCCCATCCTGGAAATACCAGGGTTAAGTGGGCCGGGGTTGATGCTGTGCTGTATGACCCAAGAACCCAAGGGAGCAAGCCCAGGGGTGTGCATCACTATGCCCAGAGGCCTACTCTCAGTCTTTATTCTCAGGGCTGCTTTTAAATACCTTTCTGGGAAATGGTGGTATTCTAAGAAAACCCAGTGCATTTGTATGGAAGTTTCAGGCATGACTAATGATTTAAAGAGGTTGATTTTCCTTTTGACCACATTTTCACTTTCATTCATTTGCCTTTTCTGCACCAAATTCCTGATTCTTAGAGCTCTCATTCTTTCTGCCTCAGGTTGTTTCAGTAGGCATCTAAAGAAAGGAGTTCATAGATGTCTCTATTATGGCTGTTGAAGATAGGGCAGGAGCTTCATGATCTCTGTTACCTTATGAATAGCTCAGAAAATAGTAAAGTGTGCAGAATATTTGTTTAGCTGATCTTTTTTCCTGATACTATAATCTCTACCAGCAGCTACAGAAATGTATGTAGAACGCATGTATTCAATGTACTCCTGTCTTCTTTTTTAGGCTGGGTCTCGTGTATCCTAGGCTGGTCTTGAATTCACTGTGTAGCCAAGGATTGCCTGAGCTCCTGATTCTGATCCTCCTTCCTCTACCTCCTGAGTGCTGGCATCTGTGTTCTGTGCGTATGTGATGAGCACTCTACAGACTGAGCCACATTCCAAACCCCGTACTTAAACTCTTCTTTTCTTGTTGTTACTGCTGTTTGGTCTTTTTGAGACAGGGTCTTCCTGTAGCCTCAGTTGGCTTAGAACTCACTTTGTAGACCAGGCTGGCCTCAATCTAAGAGATCCACCTCCCTCTGCCTTCTGAGTGTTGGGACTAAAGGTGTGTGCCCCATCATGTCTGGCAAAACCATTTCCTTCCGATCTCTTCCAGGGGGTATGATCGGGGATGGTCTAGATTTAACTAAGAACACTTGTATGAAAGGCACCAAAGCGCAATTAAAAATTAACAAACAGAATGAAAAGCCAACATTCATAAAGATTTAAGCCTCACTGGCTCCACACTTTTATTCCCTCAACGCCACACCCTTGATTTTGCCAAAAGTTTCATCTTCCAAAAACTGGGGACCATGGGAATATTATTGGAAATTGCCAGAGTAGCTTCAGGAAGTTTTATGATTTTGGGGTGTTACTTTGCTCCCTTTTCAGAACTTGGGTGTGCAATCTGATAGCCTTGAACTTGCCTGAAAAGCTTTTCATAAGTATAGTACTCCTGTGTGCAGTGATCATCAGGTGAGCCACCATGGTCCTCTTTAGGATTATATCAGAACAGCAGTGCTCTGCACACCCGTTAGTTTTGCAAGTCATACCTTGTAATATGTTTGTTTATAATCTATAAAATTAAGGGTAAGGCAATGTCTGAGAGTTTCCACACTGAAGTGGAAACCTCTGTTCTTGTTTTAATGAGTATAATACGTGTTTTGTGCAGTTTTCTTTTTTCTGTAGATATTCTGTCTCCCTCTTTAGATTTAACTGTTGTGTGCTGCCACGGTGATAAGAAAAGCTTAAGACAGTAGGGGAATAAAAAAGTGAAGCAAGGAAGCTTGGCTAGAACGAGGAGCCACAGGATGGCCACCAGGCTGCTTCAGGGCCAGGAGATGGGTTTGAGTTCCTGGCCTGGATTGACGTCTTCTAGATGGGTGATTGGGAGCTCCCCTCACCCTTGAGTAAAAACTCTTGCTGACAAACAAAGCAACTGGTACCTTAAAATAAAGAGAGCAGGCACCTAGTTAGGACTGACTGCACTGTCACAAGGCAGCCCTGCTGGGACTGCTGTCTTCTGATTTGCAGGCATAGGTAACTGATTATGTCTGGTTTACCAGTATCTTCGTGTGTAATGAAAAGTCTAACAGTCAATATCTGTCGAGTGAATGAAACTGTGACTGTTACCTTCATGTCTTTTTTTTTTTTTTTTCCTTTTATGAGGAATTGATCGTAAGGCAGTGTATTTGTGACATTTGGATTTACTGCCTTTGGAGAATGAGTTTTGCACACTAGGGGGCCTGTGTTCCATACTGCTGTGGAGCCTGCTGGCACAGAACAGTAACCATGGTTTCCTGCAGAATTAATGTTCTCTGCATTAGCGACATGCAGTTCAGTCAGCACCAGCAGTTATGAATTACAAAGCAGTTTTGGGCATTGGTGAATGAATGGTAGGAGTGCCTCTTGGAAAGAGGGTGTAGGAGTCTTTGTCATTAGACTCACACTAAAAACCTACACTGGTCATTTCCAGTGTAAGTCAGTGTTTTCTGAGTTGCTCTGTGAAAATCATACTTCATCATATAAGCTAATCTCGTTTAGTTTAAAAAATACAGAGCAAGGTGTTTTCTAAAGCAGATATTTTGATGCTCAAGACCATAAGCTCTCCCCTAAGATGAAAGCTGAGTTTGAGGTGATTATTAGATTGTTTAATGACATGAGTTAGAGGGAGAAAAGTGGGTAAAATGCATTGGGTGAATCATTCTGTTTATTATGTACTGTGGTGAAAAAGCCCAGGAAATCCTAGTCTTCTGAAGACAAAGGAGCTGATGATTGTTAGAGGATCTCCTAAGCAGTAGTGCTTGGCAGGCTGGCCACTAAGTCAAAAGCCTACCATGAATGGTAGGGATACCTTGAGCAGTGTTAGTCAGCAATTTGAGGGGAGGCATTGCAGATCTTTTCTGCTGGTGGTTTTCATTTTCAGTGAGCTGTCCACATCTCTGTCCTCGCCCCAGTACACATGCAGGCATCTTTACTATGGCTGTGTGGCTGCACTGTCTTGCTAGATTAAATACTGGTGAATAATACCTTACCTGGTAATAGACCATTATGAAAGCTTTCTACCTGAGGATCAAACCCACCATTTAAATTCTGATCACACAGAGTATAATGTACTCAATTCCGTATTGGAAATTGAATTTGGAGAAGAAACCAAAGAGTATTCCTTAGTCATTCAGTTAGGTTTAAGTCTTGCTGTCTCAGTTCATTATTGCCTGTGTGTTCTGTCCCTCTTGCTCCCTCCTTTCCTCTCTGAACCTAAACATTTGATAATCTGCATCTCATGAATCTTTGGTACCAACATTTCTCTTAAAAAGAAAAAAGAAAAAAATGGTAGTACCAGTAAAACTCGTTTTTTGTTTTCTCCCTTCAGCTTTCCATAGATGGTAATTTTCCACTGACTGGTCCTTCAAGGCTGCTTGTTTTTCAGTGTCTTGCACATGATCTGAGATAGAAGCAAGCTTTCCAGGGATTTGATCTGCTGGTCAGATTTAGTATGTTTTCTGTAGTGAAAAGTATTTAACTGCCCTTTAAAGCCTCATATTTCCATTCTTCCTATGGAAAGAGTATAATGCTCAGGGCATACTTGTCACATAGCTGCCTTCCTGACATCTGCCCTGAAGATGCAGCTGCACTTGCAAACAGCCTTTCCTCTGTTGTATTATTTACTTAATAACTGAGTTATTCTTTTTGTTGTTGTTTGTTTCTGTGTATGCAGTATTGAATAGGATTGAGCTAGATCTTCATGCATCTTGTCAGATTTCTCCCACTGGTGCTGTATTTCAGCCTTGTTTTTCTCTATCTGCTTTGAGGCAGTACCTCAATAAGTTCCCCAGGCTGGCCTGGAACTTACCCTGTAGTATAGGCAGACTTGGGCTACTAGGCTCAGTTAATGGGTTATGTTTTTAGGTGTATCTCATTGTTAGGGTGCTGACTGGTCTCGAGTTCCTGGTTCCAACTGACCCTCCAGCCTCCCCTTGCTGCCCTTTCTCTTGTTGGTGTGGAGCATGCCAAGTAGATTGGGCTGCCTAGAAAGAAGTTCTCAGGGATCTGCCTGTCTCTGGGATTACAAGTGTACACCACCATTCCCAGCCTTAAAACAATTTATTTTGGATTCATTTATTTTTATGTCATATGTTTTAGTGTTTTGTCTACATGTGTGTAAGTGTACCATGTGTGTGCATGTCCTCAAAGGCCAGAAGAGGGCACTGAGTCCCCCTGGAACTGGAGTTACAGACTGTTGTTAGCTGCCTTGTCAGTGGTGATAACTGAACACTGGGTCCTCTGCAAGAGCAGTCATCTCTAGTCCCTGCCCAGCCTTTTTATGTAGGTTCTGGAGGTTGAATTCAGGTCTTATGTTGACAGAGCAAGTGTTTTATCAATGGAACCATCTCCCCAGCCCTGTGTTATCTTTTCTGACTCCTCTTTCCTTGTATGTATATCCCGACTCATCACTTTCCTTACTCTCTCATCAGTTTCTTAAAGTTTCACATTTTCTGACTAAACTTTTCCTAAAAGACATTCTAGGGGATATTTATTCTTTATAGACTTTTAGGATTAAGCATTTCGATGTGGGGACCAGGTCCTAGGTATTTCAAATGTTAACACACTTTCTATCCTGTAAAGTTAGTTGTATGCATTTAGCTTTTGCTTGGTGTGAATGAAGCAAGGATTTAGGACCAATGAATCAGGTTTTGGTTTTCATTTAGGAGTTTGTTAGACATTTACTACCTAGTCAAGCACATTGTGGCTGTTAGAAGTAACAGTAATTAAGGTGTTGTCTTGGCTTTCAAAGAGTTTATCTTCTGTTCTAAAATACCATGTTTGGCCTTGGAGCCAAGGCTTTGACCATTAATGGTGTCAAGAGAAATTTGGGACTTGTTCAAAGTTGTGTCTGACATGTTTTTAACGCCTTGTTAGGTGGCTCCTGTTCTCAGGGAGAAAAGTATTAGCACTGTATACCTCCTACCAGGGAGCTGACTCCTGGGTGGTGTAGAGGTCCAGTTTTGTATCTTGGAAATGTGGGCCAGGCTTAGTGGTGCATACCTGTAATCCCAGCTGAGAGGAAGGCTGAGGCAGGAGGATCACAAGTTTAAGGTTTACCTGGTCTACAGTGTGAATTCAAGGCTAGCCTGGGCAACTGAATGAGACTAAAGATAGGGCTGGGGATGTGTTTCATTGGAGTACTACTTGGCTGGTATGTGTGGGGTTACCCACTCTATAGATCTACAAAAACAACCGAAAGTGTGAATATGACTGTGAACCTCTGACCATGTTTGTTGCAGGTCAAGGTTGCTCAGCGGAGCCCAGCGGACTCATGCTCTGTCTTCCCAGAACTCTCAACAAAGCCTCTCACAGCTTGTAATGTTCCTGAGAGAAGCTCTTCGGAGAGCCCCAGGGAGGGCCTGAGACCCAAGCGGGGCTGCCTGTCCCCCAGCGCAGAGGCTGTGCCTGACCCCAAGAACAGTGAAAACTGCCGGGTCCAATGAGGTGCCAGGGCCAGCGAGGACTTCTCTTCAGTAGTCTTTAGATATTCCATCTGTGGTATTGGGAAGGTTTGGAAGCCTCCATTACCTAGTTTTAACCTCAGCCTCCAGTGTATGTAGAAGTAGATAGTGCTTTTGAGGATATACTTCAGTTAAACACTGTGACAACTTTGTGTGTGGATTTTACATTGAGAACATTGTTATGCTTTGTGATCTTTCCTGTGTGTAGGGTTAGGTGTGAAATAGTTGTTGATCCAGAGTTTGAGCTGAATCGGGTGAAGGAAACCGTGCTGTGAATGTCCACCCTTCAGTGTGTTTCATAACTTCTCACTCAGCCACCTGTACATATGTGTGTGTGGGGTGGGAGCTGGTGGGGTGTGTTTCCAGTTAGCCTGCTTGTTGTAGGCTTTGTAGGTGGTGTGGATCATGTTACTGTTGTCCTTTTCTCGTTCTTTGGTATGCATTACTGTGTCTGGTGATGTCATATTAAAATATGTTCTAATAAAAATGATTTTTGTGAAAATTATTTCCTAAGTATGAAAATAGTATGAATACTGGCACCATTTCTTGCTAACTTTACGTACTATAAAGATAAAAATGTTTGAACAAACGGTACCTCTATTAGAATACATGATAACCTGTACACTTACTGAACATGGTACAGGACATGTCCAACTCAGTGCTTGACATGTTGTGTCCATTAAATCCCTTCAGCACTAGTACAAGTATGAGGTGCAGTTTCCATCTGTTTGTGATAGGGCTTGAAAATATGCAGGCATTTTAACCCATGTCAAATAATAACACTTGACTGAGTCTTTGTGTCCCTCAGTCGGATCTTTGGGACATGAGTTAGTAGAAGGTAATTTGTTGTCTTTCAGTTCAAATTCATACTCAAACCTTGACAAACATTTAAAAATTGTTTCTTGCACAGTGGCTCTGTTGGAGATACATCAGTAACATGAAGCTGTTAGTGTTCATCTATTCAAAGTGACACCCTACTTTCCTTTCCTCTGTTGCTTGGGGTGTGGTCTGTTACAGTCACAAGTCGTCCCAAGACTGCCATGTGCTCAAGGGCGTGGCCTGGAGTTGACACTGCTGGGGTCAGGCTAGCAGCTTTACAGGGTGCTTCTAATCACGGGAAGATTCCACTCCATGAACATTGCTCAGTTGTTTCATGGGTCCTTGAGAGCATCTTCATCTTTCCTTAGGTGTGCTACGGCTACTTTTGTGACATGGAATTCTGTCACCAAGTGCGATGGGTTCATCCTTTGGTGCACAGCTGATAACGACACATAAAAGGGTGAAGAATGATTTTTTACTTGCACCAAGTAAGAGAAGAATTGAAGAGATTCTTAGAGCCATGTCTGGACAAAAGGCAAGGAGCTTTTATTAGAAAACACTGGAGAGGTGGGCATGTTTCTGAGCATGCTCTGTATGGGATTCACAACCGGCAGACGGGAAGATTCCCCCTCCAAGAGATCTTCAAATTATGAGACTGTAATGGACAGACTATGTCCAGTAGGTCCATGCTTCAGAAACCAGTTTTAGTTTGTGATCTCCTGCCAAATATTTACTGATAAGCCATAAAGGAATTTTAATTTTGGGTTGGGATCTGGCTCAGTAAGAGTTCTGTAGCTTCTTCAAGGACATGGACTTGACACCCATTGTAACTCTTCCCCCCAATGAAAATAGTCTTTGATATAGGTACAGTTTTCATTTTAAAAATTTTTTAAAGCAAGTTTGCATACTAATGAGGTAAATGGCATCTTTTTTTACATAATTCAGTCTTGGATGAAAATCTGGTACTGCGGGATGTAGAACACTTTCAGTATTTTTCTGAGTTGATACTTTGATTTTATAATGGTCAGTGCTGGGAATGCTGCTTCACATAGTCTTAGGTAGCAGTGTGTTTAGCGCCATTTCAGAAAATGTAAATCCTGCCCCAATCCCAAAATTCATGAATGATTTTTTTTCTTTTTGTGAGACAAGTTAACTCTTAACAGTTTTTAAAATCATTCTGGGGCCAGTGAGATGACTCAATGGGTAAAGAGGCTTGGCATGTATGCCTCATGACCTGAGTTCCAATTCCCAGAACCAATGTGTAATGGTGGAAGGAGAGAACCGACTTCACAAAGTTGTTCTCTAACCTCCACATACCTTCCGTGGCTTGTGTAGCAATAGTAAAACAAGTCAGTGCAGAGATAATAACCATTTGATGATACCAGCAGAAGTCTGCTTTCTACAAGTCATTGTTTACATAAACAGAAAACTTGTCGCTAAGGTAGAAGCACTCCAGTTCACAACACACAATGATTTTGAGTCTGAAGCCTAGGTGTTAGGACCCCCACATTTAGTTAGATGAGGAGTAAAATGATATATACCCTGCCCGTCTTCTCAGGGCTGTGAAACTGAAAGCTAACCTGTCATTTGAAAGGATAGCAGTGTCTGTAAATATGGAAATTTGCTCCTGAAAATGCCTGCCTAGTGGCTAACACTTTGGTTTTTATAATCCAAATTGCTCAGTGTTGACAACGTGAAAGATGTGAACTTAGCTGCATATGAGATGAAAATAAACCTGTGCTTCTAACTGGTGTCCTGTAACGTGGCTCAGCTCCAAGTAGCATCCCGGATGACAAGTCAGGGGGAAACGAGTCATGTCCAGAGATCTGGGAGTCCAGTTCTCAGCTCTGCAATGAGGAGCGTGGTGGAAAGAGAACTTTCCTTGAACTGGAAGAGCTGAAATGGCCTTTTGTGTTACTGGCAGTTGTCAGGAGTCCAGGGGGACAGCATCAGTGAGAGAGTAAAATCTGGCGTTTAGTGTAGCTCGAGCCCCCACCCCTGCCTCTAATTCTACAAGGGGTGTCTCTCTTACTTCCCTACTGGTTTGAGTCTGCGCAGGGCTTCTGACTACTTTTTCCGGGGGCTCAGAATATTGGTGGTTATTTGGGAATTTCCTGGATCTTCCAAAATCATTTGGGTGGTGGCAGTATTTCATGAAAGCAAGTCAAGTGGAGACAAACACCAGCGCCCCAGTCCCAGGTGTACTGCACCAGTTAGAAGCTTAGCCGGTGGCTCCCCTGTTCTCTATCTGTGCTCTTGTGGTTGAGGAGCAGGGTGCTGACTCCCTGGAACTGGTATGCAGGATAGTTGGACTGTGGTCCCTTCTACCTTCCTTCAGGTAAACTTCCCTTTAGAGGAAGGGCCTGGAGACTAAGTTCCCTGAGTAGCGTTCATGTCCACTCCCAGTCACAACTGCCCTTCTTCAGCCATGACTCACCCGAGCTTGACCCTGTGTGAGAAGTGACGGATATGCCAAGGTAGACTCAGTACTCTGAGGCACATGCTACAGCCTCCCTTTTGTGGGTGAGAGTAAGTAGTAGACACCGAAAGCTCACTCCCAGGCGTGGAAACACCTTCTTTTAACAGCAGCAGGTTTCCTACAAACCTTGCAGAAAGAGGGTTAGCGTCACAGGATAAAAGATGGTGTGCATATTAGTCACTTTTCTTGTTGCTATGATACAATAGCCTGACAAAAGCAACTTATTGGAGGAAGAGTTTCTTCGTGCTCCCAGTTTGAAGGAATACATTCCAGAATTATGGCAGGGCAGGAGGTGTCAGGTCACACTGCACCCTAAGTCAGGAAGCAGAGAGGCATGAAAGCTGGTACTCAGCCTTTTCTCTCCTACGTTTTTATCGAGTCTGGCACCCCGGCCCGTGGAATGTTGCTGCCTGTATCGAGGGTGGGTCTTCCCATCTTAACCTAGTAAGCCCAGAGAGTTGTCTTTAAGACAGTTCTAAGCTGTGATAAATTAGTGGTTAATATATTGCTCAGAGAGTTGAAATGTTTGCTCAAGAAATAAACAGGTATTTAGACTTCTTTGGGTTGTCCTCCAGAACTGGACCATTTCAGAATAACCCTGAAAGTACAGACTTGACAGAAGGAGGTTCTCCACTCTATGCAATGGAGATACTTTCAGCAGGGGGTGACGGTATCTGACTCATTACTTTATACTGAATTTTCTTTATTTTTATTTTACGAGTGTTAGGCTTGCATGTGTGTGTAAGTGCACCTGTGTTGTACAATGCCCATGGAGCACAGAAGAGGGTGTTGGTTTCTGGAGAACTGGAGTTAGGGATGGCTGTTAGCTGACATGTGGGTACTGGGATTTGAACCTGGGTCTTCTGAAAGAGTAACCAGTGCTCTTAACCATTCTCTAGCCCCTTGAATTTTCAAAATGTAACTAGACTGTACATTCCCACTCATCAAATTGTAACTATTAACAATGCATTATTAATAAAGCAGGAGCCTTTTGGAAATCTGTAAAATCTAGATATAAGGGTTTTCCAGGATTAGCATAATACAGATAAGTCAAAGTCAAGTGTCAGAGGTTGAGCTCCCTATACAACCTTGAGCAAATTAGCAGTTTGTGCCTTAGTTAAGTTACTGCTTAATTAATTAACTGAATAGTACTTGGCTATACATACATATGATCTTGAACTCAAAATGTTGGTTGTTCTCTGTGTAGTGAATTGTGTGGATAATTGTATGTGGGTGTGTATGTCTGTGTGTATAGCATATATACATGTATGTGAAAGTGTGTGTACTTCTTTGTAAAGTGTGGAGGGAAGAGGAGGCTGTTTGGTGTCAGCTCCATCACTCTCCGTCTAGTTCTCTTGAGACAGGGTCTCACTGAATTCAGAGCTTGGCTGGTGGCCAGCAAGCCTCAGTGATCTTCCTGTCTCTGTCCCCTACCATGCCAGGGTTATAGGTGTACACTGCCATGCCCAGCTTTTTGTGAGAGTGCTGGGGATTTGAACCCCACTCCTCATGCTTGAGCAGCAAATACCTTTACCCACTGAGATGTCTCCCAGCCCTGGAGACATTAAATTTTTTTTAATTTTAAAATTTTATGTCTGTGAGTGTTATGCCTACATGTATGTAAATGTACCTGTGTCGTGCAGTGCCAATGGAGGACAGAAGTGGGTGTTGGATCCTCTAGAACTAGAGTTATGTGTAGTTGTTAGCCACCATGTTGGTGCTGGGATTTGAACCTGGTCTTCTGCAAGAGCAGTCCATGCTCTTAACTGCTGAGCCATTTCTCTAGGCCATCCAGCCTTAATTTTTAAAAGTACTGTACCTAAAATTATTAGCTAAATATCTTCCTCCAACATAATGCACTAATTTCAGATCAAGTTCTGTCCTACAAAAGACATCTGAAAATCAGTCTGAACACTACTAAATATTTACTTTGTAAAGAAGTTTAATCAATATAGATCTGTGTGTTGCATTCAATTACTGATCATGCAAATGAGCAGACACTGGCTTTGCATGTTTTGTTTCACTCATTAAAAAGATCCAAAGAAAGCAATTACTGCAATTTTACTTACAAATGAGTGGTGCTCTGTAAGTTCAAATATAAATTGGTTTTTTTTGGAACTGAGAATACATTTCTGTATAGAAACAGCATTGCACATTGTACCTAAATTGAAGCAGAAAGATAATTTAGCTCATAATATGTCAAAATGGCAATTAGATTTGTGGCAACCATACAAAACTTTCATTCGCAGCCTTGTGGAAGATGCGTTTGAAGAACGAGGTTGCCAGAAGCTCATTCTTCCCCATAGCCGCCTCGCAGTGTGCCTCACACTTCTTTTGTGCCTTTTGTACTCGTTCCCAGGAGTAGCATGGTCTGTCTGAAGACGGGGAAATGGGATGCGGACTTGCCACATGTGCAGGACAGCAGCTGCTCCCAGGCCAGGAGGGAAAGTGGTGTCTTATGTTGGCTCTGATGCTTTAGCTTCCCAGTGCTGTTGTGCTTGTGCATGTACGTGGGGTGGCTCGCCTCTTCTATTCCTGTGTTAGTAACTTACAAGGAAGCATATCCCCAGGGTTTGTACATTTTTGTTATTGTTCATGTTTAGATTGAGTTCCAGCTGGAAAAATACCCCCTAACCTGGCAGATGAACACATCGAGAGGATGACCAGAAACTACTGTTTAAAAATACCGTATTTGCCAGACAAATCCTTGCAACTTTAAATGTGTTCTCTCACTTGATAGTAAATAACCCTTCAAACTAGGTTGCTTTACCATTCAAGAAGAAACCAAGACAGACTAAGTCTGTTTCAGAACAGTCTTGGTCTTACAGTCTAGAACTCTTGCTTTCATTTATTTAATTTCCTTAACTTTTTCTTTTTCTGTACTGGGAATTAAGCCTAGGAACCTAGGTAATCACTCTAGCAATATCCCCAGGCTTTATTTTAAATTTTCACTTTTTTTGTAGTTTGAGATAAGATTTCAGTCTGTAATCCAGAGTGGTCTGGAACTCACTATATGTCCCGGCTAGCCTCAAACTTGTGACAGTCACCTTGCCTCCTGATGTGGGATGTAAGGCATGAACCATCAGACCTGGCTCAGACCTCTTAATCCATTTCATACTCTGCCTCATAGGGAGTAAAGGCCTTCCACCTGCTAACACGCCAGCTGCTAGCCCGTTGGGTTCTTAGAATTCCGCTCTGAGCCTAAAGGGCAGGTGACGTATCTTTCTCTCAGAGATTTGCCCTTGATACAGTCAAGGACTTGACAACCAGATTTCCAGCGAAAATGACAGCGTGAGAAGAACAGAGAATTTCATGTTGCCCACTTTGTTTTTCTGGTGCTGCCTTTTGGGAGTGGGGGGTGAGTAGCTGTCCATGGTTATAGGCTTTCCTGTGAAACACTGGGGTATTCCCAAGCTTTAACTGTCAGCAAATTCTTTTGATGTTGAAACCACAGCTGGGCTGTCTAACAGCATTTGCTGGCCCGTACCCAATGCCCCCTGGACCTGACCCCTTGGGCAGTCTGCACAGGGATGGCATTTGTCTTAGATGCCGTCTGTCTGTTGTGTTTATGGTCACCCTTTTGAACTAAGGCCAGCAGAGAGTCGTGAAGGGGCATCGTGTAAGCCTACACAGCTCCACACCCTCCTGTGCTGGCTGATCACATTGAGTCCACATCACATAGAGCCGTCTCTCTCCTTGGAAGGATAGGGAAGGAGAGAAGTGCCATCGCTCCAACAGACGCAGTGTGAATGGAGAGCACTTCCTTCTGAACAGTCAGGACCCGGGCGGACAGTGAAGCTCCGTCTCGGCTGGCCCTCTTGCCTTTTGCAGAAGTTGGCTATTCAACTTGTGAGATAAGCATAGGTCACACCATATGGAAATATCTGATGTTCTGGAGCTTGATTTTAAGCTGTTTTCATGGTGGGACTAATATTTCTAGAATTCAAAGCAAGTTCTTACTGAGATTTACTACAAAGCCCACCTACGAATCTGCTGTTTTCAAAACCAGAAGCCCAAATTTGCATGCTAAATCTTGTTCTAACACGTAAAATGAAATTAGATGATTTTCTCTTTTGAGTTGGTCATAAACTCATTTAAGAACAGAATATCTCAGTTTGGAAGAGTTTTACTCTGATTTCCCAAATGTGGAGTAGATTATAGTCAATGAAGAGATTATTTAGACCAAATTTAGTCAGTTAAAAAAATATTCTGTGGCAGAGGAAGCTGGCCTGTTCAACTGTCCCTTCTGCTCCCTTGTCAAAGCAGCCTTGCTCCTGTTGAGATACTTGGCAGAAATTTTGCTCAGGGAATGTGGACTCCACCCCCCTCCTAGGATAATTAGCATAAGACAGTTATGGCCCTCATTCTCTCTTGCTGTGTATGCTTATAATGACCATCCCACAGGAACCATCTGCAACCAGAAATGAGACTCCTCCAGAACACCAAGAGTAGCTCCCCAGAAAGACTGACAGGTACTGGATCCTGATAACCACATCAGACTTCAGGAGGGACTGGGTCCTGATAACCATGTCAGACTTCAGGAGGGACTGGGTCTGATAACCACGTCAGACTTCAGGAGGGACTGGGTCCTGATAACCATGTCAGACTTCAGGAGGGATTGGATCCTGATAACTATGTCAAACTGCAGGACCAGCGTTGGTCTTCTTTTCGGGTCAGAAAAGTTAAAACTAATTTTTACAGCAACTTCTAATGGCACATTCTATATTTCACCCACAGATGTCCCAATAAGGTAACAAAGCTGATTTCAAGATTTCGGCACCTACACCCTCTCTCCTCTCTCTAAGTTTAGCCTTTACCAAGTAAGCACTTTAAAAGCCAGTGGCTCAGCACGCTTCCTTTCTCCAGGTCTGTCATGGAGGGTTGGTTCAGGGCATGTGCTAACCATCTAATTTTAGGTCAGGTAAGGTTCTACTGAAGAGAGTGTGTAATTACCGTGCTGGTGAGATGGCTCAGCAGGTAAAGGTTCTTTCCTCTAAGCCTGGTGACCTGAATTTAATCCCTGAGACCCACATGGTAAAAGAGGAAAACTGACTCCCAAAAGTTGTCCTTGAACTCCTCCATAGGTGCCATAGCATGTGCATACCCCTACAGATAAATGTAATTAAATTTTTTTTGTGTGTTTATGAATGTTTGGCTGACATGTGAGTGTACCACATGTATGTAAATGGACCACATGTATGCAGTGCCCTCAGAAACCAGAAGAGGGCATCACTTCTGTGGAACTGGAGTTTTGGACAGTTGTGAGCTGCCACGTGGTTCCTGCCTAGGAACTGAACCTGGATCCTCTGCCAAAACTGCTAGTGCTTTAACCACTGAGCCATCTCGTCAGCCCCAATTAAAAAAATTTTAAGTATGTAATTTTCTAATGCCTTTGATTCAAATCTTAAATTTTTACTCTCTATAGTGACTCCCCCAAACCTCCCATAATTTATAATTGCCAAAGATCCAAGATTAAATGACTTTAGGCATGTATAACTTCTATAGCAATATAGTTTATTATCTATATTTTTGATCACTTTGAAGCTAATAAAATTGAGATTCTGAAGGAGAAATAGTTTTCTGTACACCCAATACTATATCCTAAAAGTTTAGTTTTAGACACCCCCAAACAGAGCACATGGTTAGTCGGTGTGAATATCCATTTGTGCCTTTTTCCCTTCTGGAAACAATCATGTGTGGCACTGATGCAGCGACTCACATAAGGACCATGTCAAAAGAACTAGGTGAGTTCACGCCCCTCACCCTCTCCTGCCTGACAGGCCAGAGGCCATGCCAGGGGAAGGGCAGCAGCAGACCTCTGTCTAGAGTGGTGGCTTCAAAGCTGTGTGGGCATGTTAAGGGAGTCTCGCGGGACCACACCAGGAGGAGGAACACCTGCTGATTCTGTGGCAGGACTGCAGAGCCTCTCTGAGCCCCTTGGCAGGCCTTCCCAGAGCCCAGCCACACTGACTCCACTCTGTATTTCCACGCTTCTCATTTCGCAGCTCTCAAACTTGGCAGTGTATTTTTATGTAATTGTGAGTCCACCTTTCCCTACTGAGACAAAACACCTGAGGAATTCAACTTAACGGAGACGAGATTTATCTTGGTTCATGTTCTCCGAGGTTTCAGGCCCTGGTCCACTGGTGCCATTGCGTTAGGCTCGAGGTGAGGTTAGAGCATCATGGCAGCAGGGCTGTGTGACAGGGAGCCCAGCCAGCAAAAGCAGAGAAAAGGCCAGGAACAGGATGTAGGCCTCAGTGGTGCACCCCAGAACCCCTCCTTTTCTCAACTTCCTGTCACCTGCCAAACGGGGCTTTTGAAGGTATCACTGGGTTAGTGCACTCATGGAGCCCGAGTACCCGGCAGACTGTTGCTCCCTCCAAATCCACCAACTGGCAAACAAATCTTTCCACATGGCCTTTGGTGGCAATTTAGAGCTAAACTCTAACACACAATCTGGCTTTAATAGTAAAAAGCAACCCTCAGATACAATATGTAAGAATTTTAAGACTTCTTCCCCCAGATTCCTTCCTGTTACATAAGCATTCCACTTGAATGATCAGTTTATAAAAATCAGAACAAGATCAGAGGATGAATATATTCAAATAAGTTCTTCCTTAATACCATCTTCCAAATAACAGTTGGTGGGAATTCTGTCTTATTATTTGGAGAGTGTTAACCAGTTGACAAGAGTGACTGAGTTGGAGGGAAAGTTGACCAAAAAGTGTTAGAGGGTTACGTACCACTGAGTATCTAGTACAAAGACAAATGGAGGATTTTCACTGGCCACTGGGGAAAAAAAGCACCCATTTAAGAGGGTCAAATAGATTTTGTATGTGTGTGTGTATGTGCGCGCACACATGTGGTGTTTGCATATGCACTTGCCACAACATGCGTGTGGCGGTCAGAGGATAACTTGTAGAGTTGGTTCTCTCCCTCCGCCATGCCCAGGGGTGGCACCACTCCTAGTGGACTGGGTCCTCCACATCATTCAACCATCAAGAAAATGCCTCATAGACATGTCTGCAGACCAACCTCATGGGGAAATTCCCCAATTAATGCTCCTTCTTTCCACGTGTGTCACGTTAACTGAGGTTATCCAGCCCACCTTGTAGCCATCTTGCTGACCCAAACTGCTGTATTTTTCAGGCCAATATAATAGTAATGTGGAAAATATTGTTTACAAGCTCAGCCTAGGTCTGTGAGTTATTTTTACTTGTAGTGGAGCTATTGAGACCCCCATCTTTCTGCGGTACCTTTATGCCACACCCTTACGTAATAGATGTTTACCACAGTAGCCTGTGGAGACAGCTCTTTACCAGGGTTTCCACTGCATTCTCTGCTCCAATTATTGCTACTTTAAAGTGTGAAAAAGATGCACCTTAAAAAATGTCTTTTGTTTTCTGGTTTCATATTTAAGATTTCCCACTTTGGCCAGGCATGGCAGCTCCTACCTGTATGTAACCCAGCCCTTGGGAGGCAGAAGCAGGAAGACTAGCCTTGTCTGCACAGCCAATTCTGGGCCAGGCAGGTCTGCAGAGTGAAACTCAAGAAACAAAAGACACATCCCCCAAACAAAAACCGTTTCTACTTTAAAGTGTTCCTAGTCTCCAAAACAAGATGAAAACGAATACAGACGCCATGGGGATTTTAAAAGATTTGTTGATAATTGATAATGAATTAACTGAGATTCACGATGGGTCAGCCAGACCCATGCAATCAATGGTCAGTGAAAAAAGCAAGACAAAACAGCAAGTCCAGTTCTCACCAGTACAGAGACTTACAGGACTTCCAGTTCCTTTAAGGACAGTCAGTGCACACGTTTTCCTGTCTCCTGGGAGACCTACTCCATCCAGGTCCAGTCTCCCTGAGTAAAGCCAGGTACAGGGAGGGCAGATTTCCCAGGGACCTTGGACTCTGCAGGGAGCCTTCTGGAACTGGCTGGTCTCCAGAGGGAGGGTGTAGCCATCAAGGCTGACTGTGTGTGACCTTTGGACTCTGCTTTTCTGCTTCTTAGTCTCCCTCCAGCTCCCTCTGACTTTGCTTTCCCTTGGCCTGGACCCTTGACTCCTCTGTCCCGATTAGGCTGACTTCTTTGTTGTTGATCCTCAGTATGGCTTTGACTCTAAACAAAACACAAAGCTACTTCTCCAAAGTGGAAAATGTGTCCATAAGCATGTCCCTTGTCAGAAATTAGAAACATTTCACCTACGGTTCCTGCATAGTGACAACTTGAAACCTGCTAAAGCCCTTTGTCCTGAACGTTGATGTTTCAAATACTATTACATACTGTGTATCTTGTACATTTAAAAATCATACAAGTGATGAATGTTCATCAGTGAAAACTGAGAAATAGTTCCGCCATCCACCATTACGAGAGGACATCATCTCCTCACGTAGCCTGCTTCGTTCACGATGGTGCTTCAGTACTCTGCCTAAGACAGGAGTCCAGGCGGCATCCTTCCTTTCCTTCTGTTTTATACCCTGCCCACCGCCCATCATCAAGGACTGCGCATTTTACCCCCAACCCTCCCTGACTCCCATCTGTACCTCTCCACGTCCTTCCCTTCTCCAGTTTGGGTTGTCTTCTGTCCATTTCCATTCTAATGGGTCTTCCTGCAGCCACCGACTTGCTGCCATTTTGGATGCCTCTGCTCTCCTAAACCAGCTTCAGCCAGTCTTCCTCTTTCTCCTCTCTGGCCCAGTCCTGACTTATGCTTAGCTGAGACTTGTAATGGAAGCTTCTTTTTTAGATCTTTTCAGAGAAGCTCTCATTCTCTAGCCCAGGCTGGCTTGGAACCTGCTATGTAGCCTACAGGTCCCAAAGTCATGGTGATCTTCCTGCCTCACCTTCCTGAGCACTGGGTTTACGGGTGGGTGTCACTACACCTGGCTTGAGTTTTTAGATGCTGATGGAGCATGTGGCTACAAGTTTCCTATTCTGTGTTCTATCTTCATCTTTGTTGCTTGTCTTTTCCTGTGTACAGTAGTAGAGGATGCACTACAGATCGCAGTAGACTTGGTATCTCCCAGCAGAGGGCCCAGTATGGAAAAAGCTTTAATAGCAGTTATCAATCCACCCGTAGCTGACTGGTTGATTAAAAAATATACCCCACTGAACTGTCATTGCTCAAAATCTTTATGTAGATTTTTCCAAGGGAAAACAATAGTGTAATTGACGTTAGGATTTTTTTTTGAAGAAAACTCCAGTGTCAAATGGGCTTCGACACATTTCACTAAATCTTAGAGCATGCACTCTAGCCTAATTACATGGTCTGTACTCCCTAAGCCACCCCTTTTTAGTGACTCCTTCAGGGACTCTCTTCCTCGGATTCCCTCATTCTCTCCAGCCTAGTGCAAGCCCCACCTTCTGTGAACACTCTTCCTTGACCACTTCATGGTTGCTACCTCCTGTCAGGATGACCTGTGGCCGCCCCTTTCCTGCTCACTTCCATCACCACAGTGCAGTGTTTATTTATGACTTGAAGACTCGAGACAGTGATTCCATGCTAAAGCTCTACAGCTTCGGACCTTTGGTTAGTGGTTTTCCAGAAACTGTAAACAGCCACAGCCACAGCGAGGAGAAAGTTAGGAGCCCTACCACTTTATTTGTCCAAACTAAAACCCACATTCCTTACCAATTTCTGTTTCCTAATTCCTTTTGGAATTCAAAGAGGCTAAGGCTCAGGGTGAAGACCGAATGCCCAGTGGCAGCATTGCACTCCTTTATGTCCGACCTGAAACACAGAGACCACCCTGCAAGCACTCATTTATGATTGTCACCTGCACTACAGGGGCTGGAGAGAGGGCTCAGTGGTTAGGAACACTGGCTGTTCTTCCAGGGGACCCAGGTTTGATTCCCAGCACTACATGGTGGCTAACAACTGTCTATAATTCCAGTTCCAGAAGATTGAACACCCTCTTTCTTCCTCTGGGAGGAATTGTACACGTGTGGTGCACGCACCCACGTGCAGGGAAAACACACACACACACATGTAAAAATAATAAATGTTTTTAAAAAAAGGATGGAATCACAAAATGTCAAGAAACTAAAGCCAGACATGGGTTCTTCCTCTTTTTCTCTTGAAGTCAGATTGTTTTCTGTGGTTTTGCAAGTGAAGACTGTTACCCAGATATGCATTCAGAGTGTTTTGAAAATCCCCTACCTTATCCAGAGAGAGCACTGCCTATATTCGCACTTTCTGGGAGGATCAGATCTTCCAAGTGCCTTTAAAAAGATAAATGCAATCTCTGATGAACTGTTTAGCTTACTTTATTTTTCTTGAGAAGGGGGCTCACATCAGTAGTTTAGGCTGGCCTAGAACTCACTATGTAGCTGTATTAGTTATTCTTTTCATTATGGTGATGAAATCCCCACAGAAAGTAACTTAAGGGACGGTTTATTCTGTTTGACAGTCTGAGAGTGCAGTGCGTCACGGGGAAGGCAGAGAGGCAGCAGCATGGGGCAGCTGCTTGCATCACACCCACGTTCAGGAAGCCAAGAGATGAAGGCTGGTGCTCAGTGTGGTCTGGGACCCCCACCTGTCGGGCCATAAGAAATAAGTTAGAGCTTGATAGCTAAAAATGGCGCCTGGAGGAAGTGAAACTAAAACTTCCTTTTCGTCCCGAATCTTAGGTCTAACCGAGAATCAGAAACCTACTATGCTAATAAGGTGAAATGTGCTATGCTAATGATGGGTTTGCTTGCCTTTTGTAACCGCCCATGTGACTGCCCATTTATGCTAATACAAGGCTTGAAAATAACACAATGCCATAGGCTGTTAAGAAATGAGGAAGTGCACCTGATTGGAGAGAGAACTGTATATAAGAGCAGGCTTGAGCACTGTAAAGCAGCTTCCAGCTGTACCGCTGAAGGAGCTGCAACACCAAAATTAGCTGGCTGTAGACACTTCTTTAGTCTGAAGGGAGCCCAGGTTTTGCCTTTAGGATCTGGGTTGAGGCAAGCCGTGCACCCTGTCTCTCCCGAGCTCCCCTCCCCACGGGACAGGGACAAGAGTAATTACAAGGAGGAAGAAGAGCACCGACCTCTGCTGCTGCTAACATCTAACTCACTGCCCGGTGCCATCACCTCTGCCTCTGTCTGGGCCTCTACTGATACAGGCCGTTAGGTTGTGCTATGCGTTTGGTGTTAATAAATATTGTGAAATGGTCATGGTGATGGACACCTTTAATACTAGCAATTAAAGGATGAGGCAGGAAGATCATGAGTTTGAGACCAGCCTGGGCTACATAATGCGTTTTAGGCAGTCATCAGCTATGCAGGACATTGTCCTCAAAAGCCATACAAATGAATGGATGGATGTACAAGTGTTTTAAGTCATATTTCTGCCAAATGGTGTTTGAATAAGTGATAGATTCTATAAAACACACTTCCCCCCTCTATGACAACCTACTTATCAAGCTTGATGCTACTACTTCAAGAATAGACAACAACAGAAAGAACCTGAAGCCCAAATTTCCATTCCCAGCAAGTAAAAACCGATGCTGTTCTGGGCATGTTCTGAACCCTGACACCTCTGGAAAGGGCTGGCTGGGAGCAGTATGCAAATCAGCCCTTCCCTTCTGACACTTGCAAATGTCCTGAGGGAGCCACACAGGATATCCCCTAGGAAGCAGAGGGCCCTCTGCTTCGCTGACCCCTGCCTGGGAGGAGTCAGCCTGGGGAACATCAGGAATCGATTTCAGTATTTACCCCAAGGTGCTCAGCGGGAGTGCTCAGTGGGAGTGCTCAGCCGGAGTGCGGTGCATTCAGGGGTAGATGCCTTGGCTCCAAGTTGCTTGTTCTGAGATCAAGGAAATGTCTCCCCTTCCGTGCTCAGAGGTGACGCTTTTCGTTTATAGCAACTTCCCTATGAAATTATTTTTCATTAAAGATGGACATTATTAACCCACTCATCTGTTTGATAGAATTCAAAGGCATGGTTGACATAGGAGAAGGAAATAACAATATTCATTTTAGATTCCAAAGCCAGGGCTTTCTTTTTTCTTCCTTAATTTCAGCCAATTTCGTACAGTGTACTTTGGTTGTACTTAGACCCTCTCCTATTTGCACCCCTCTTATAGCCGCACACCGACCCCCAGCTTTCATGGACTCTGTTGTATATATTAAGGCCTACTGAGTCAAGTTTGTGTCCCCAAATGTCCTTCAGTGTGCATCCATCCACCGGAGCCTGGTTAACCTAGCTAGTCCCACACCCTTAAAGAACAGAGTCTCCCTCCCCCAGCCGTAATTGGTTGTTAGTAGTTCCGCAGCTATGGTTGAGGCCTCTTCCCCACTTCCTCACTTCTATGCTGAGATTTTGTCTGGCTTGAGCTCACATGGGACTTGTGCATGCTGTCACCATGACTGTAAGTTTCTATTAGTGACTGCCCAGCTGTCTGGAAAACTTCTTCCTTGTGGTCATCCACCACCTTTGAATCTTACAGTCTTTCTACCCCCTCTTCCACAGTATTCCCAGATTCTTGGGTGGTAGAGGTTTGATGTTGTTGTGTTGGCTGGCATGGCCGGGTCCCTCGAGGGAGGGGGTAGGAGGCACAGAGTCAGTGTCACAGACTCTGGGAGACAGTGTAACCACAATCTCATTTTAATTAGAAAGGAACAGGATTTATATTTTTGTCAGGCTTAGGGGAGGTCTTTATCTAGTCATCTGACGTGCTTCATTCTGGTAGGTCCTGAACACCTGATGATCTGAAGTTCATCGCTCCCATTGGTCCTGGATGGCGGCTTAGCCTGAGAGCTGCCCCAGGTTCGATCCCAGGAAGTATTCACTGTGCACGCATGCTCAATATCGGTTCTAGTTCGTTCTAGGCCAGCAGGCCAGAAACCTGCCTGACCTTGCCAGAATCATCCTACATTGTTGTTCTGTTCATCACTCTATAGTTTTTTTATTTTTTGGGCTTTGGCTAGTTGTGGCTTTCTGGGTTAAATGCCATCTGTTGCATGAGGAGCTTCACTAGTGAGAGTTGAGAGATGCAGAAACATTCTTTCTTGTCTCCTTTTTCCTATTTTCCCTGAGCTTTGCATCAGGTTGCGTTGTAGATGTGTCACGTAGGGCTGGGCACCTGTACTAGTTACTTTCCTGTCGCTGTGATAAACACCATGATCAAGGTCTTTATTTGACTTATGGCTCTATGGGTAAGGGTCGGTAACGGCTTGGGAGGCACAGCAGAAGGAGGTGGCTAGAGCAGAAGGCTGAGCAGTCACAACTTCAACAGGCACAGGAAGCAGAGAGAGACCGGAGGCTTAAGAACTCTCAAAGCCCATCCCAGTGATGCACTTCCTCGGGCATGACCACACCTCCTAAAGCCTCCCAACTGGGGACAAAATGTCCAAATACTTAGAGCCTATGGAGGACATTCTCATTCAAACCACCACATTCCACTCCCTGGCCCCCATAGGCTCATGACCTTATAAAAATGCAAAATGCATTTAGTCCATCCTTAAAAGTCCTCACAGTCTTTACCAGTTTCAATACTATTCAAAAGACCAGAGTTCAAAGACTCTTCTGAGATGCAAAACAGTCTTTTAACTGCAACCCTGCAAAATTGAGACAAATTACATCCTTCCAACGTATAATAAAACTGAATACACATTCCCATTTCAAAAGGGAGGGATGGGGACAGGAAATACTGGACCAAAACAAGACCGAAAACCAGCAGGGCAAACACCAAATCCGATAGCTCCAGGTCTGACCTCTGGGCCTTTACTCCAAAGGTCTTAGATGGCTCAGCCTCTCTAGCTTTGCTGTGGGCACCGTATCTCTCGGGCTGGTGCCACTCCCTGTGTGCAGCTCTCCTTGGCAGATGTCTCCTGGCTCTGACATCTTGAACATCTTGGCGTCTCTACTATTAACCAAGTTTTATGTTAACAGCTTCACACAGTGGCCTGTCAGGGCCTTCTTTATGAAGCAATGCCCCTGCTTCATGCTGTTTGGCCTCAGAAGCTTTCTGAAACCTGAGCCTATGGAGGACATGCTCATTCAAACCACCACACTTTCTCTTGGTGTTTGACCAGCTGTGGAACTTTGTAATAGTCTCCATCTGTTGCATAAGGAGACTTCTTTGATGAGTTGTGAGAGGTGCCCTTGTCTGTAAATAGGAGGATGTGTTTTAGAATAGAATGAGAAATTATGTTGATCTAGGGCTGTGACAAAAGTAGGATTTTCCCTAGATTCTATGACCTCTCCAACTATGTGTATTTGGCTATGTTTACAGTATCATACATGAGTTCCCCTCCATTGAATGGGCCTTAAATTCAATTAGAAAACTGCTACTACTCTATCAGTAGAGATTATTTGCTGAGCTGGTCATTATTGTGGTTCGTAGAGTATACAGATGGATGGGTCACTGACTGATTTTCTCCCTTGGCAGCTTACATGGTATCTTCTAAAAGTATGGAGCTAGTTTTCAGGGAGGAGGCTTCCATGCCATTTCCAGCTCAGTTGCTCCTAGTTCTGTGTCCAAAGTATGCTGTGTCTTCAGCAATAGAGACTTACCTTCAAGTTCTGGGAGACAATGAAGGGTTGTAGCAAAAGCCTGTGATATTTCAGGAGTTTCTTGAACTATGCTGACTAATAAGTCCATGGGAAGTTTCCCCTGGCCAGAGCTCTCTTGACAATGGTTCTAGAAGCGACTTTTTAGTCTGTTCTGTGGATGGAGAAGCTGGAGGTCTTTGTGTAGATTTTCTTAGAATCTCTCACTGGTCCATGAGGGACTTGCTCCTTCAATGGAAGCCTGTTACTAAATCCCAACTTCTCAAATGCTGTTTGTATTAGCAGGGAAAGGAATAGATCTAAGGATGTATAAAGGTTCTTCTAGCTAGAAAATTTCTTGGGATGCTAAAGAAAGGAGTCGACTTTGTGTTGGAGATATACAACCCAGCGGTTCACTTGTGTTTCCCAGTAGACAAGTGGGGATGAGGATGGGAGAAAGGAACAGGAGAGAGAGTGACTGAAATAAAACTAAGGTGTATGAAAATTTCTGAACCCCCGTTAGTTGGTAAGTTAATTAAAAATGTACTTTAAAAAAAGAGTTAGAGCAGATGTGCCCCACACGGGTGAACAATGCTGCTTTCAGAAGACATGACTTATTAAATGAAAATCTCGATGGATTACCTCCCTACGAGTTATTGGTCGGGGGGCCCCTGGGCATCTTTAGACACTGATGTTCCTATCTTCCCACATCTTAAACTACTGGTTTTATGACAGTGTTCCTGTGAGACCTTTAGAGTTGGACTTCTGCTGTAACCTCTTTCTTGTGAAGAGTCCCAACAATACAAACCCAGCCTCCCAGGCTTGTCTCTCTCTGATCCTCTGCATGGCTAGTTATCAATTCATTTGACAACTCCCCGCCAAATATCACCCTTGCTCTCTTACTCCAGGCCCCACGGCAGCTGTTTATTATGGAATTTACAAGTGTCAGAGGGAAGGGCTGATTTGCATACTGCTCCCAGCCAGCCCTTTCCAGGGGTGTCAGGGTTCAGAGCATGCCCAGAACAGCATCGGTTTTTACTTGCTGGGAATGGAAATTTGGGCTTCAGGTTCTTTCTGTTGTTGTTTATTCTTGAAGTAGTAGCATCAAGCTTGATAAGTAGGTTGTCATAGAGGCGGGAAGTGTGTTTTATAGAATCTATTACTTATTCAAACAACATTTGGCAGAAATATGACTTAAAACACTTGTACATCCATCCATTCATTTGTATGGCTTTTGGGGACAGTGTCCTGCATAGCTGATGACTGCCTAAAATGCATTATGTAGCCCAGGCTGGTCTCAAACTCATGATCTTCCTGCCTCACCCTCTAATTGTCGTGCCCACTTGTATATGCGGTAGGGTTTGTCTAGAGGCTAATGACGTAGTTGCTATTACCAAGCAGATACCAGATTCAGGGTAACACTGTTCTGTTGTAAGTGTGTGGTGTTACCTAGAAAAGCACCACACAGCGCACTGACCGTACCAACCCCAGGTATCTCAGCTCAATCCAAAGTACTAAGCTAAAATCCAGTCCTTGGCCACATGTCGAGAGCTGGGTAGCCATGTGTGACCAGCAGTGCTGAGCATAGAAGGTCTTCATCAACACAGAAAGCTCTGCAGGACAGTGACAAGGAGGTATTCCAGAACGTTCTCTAGTTCAGAGATAAAGGCCTCATAGCCTGAAAGAAAATAGAAAATAAAAGAGAAGAAAATAAAGAATAAAGAAAAGAGAAGAATAAAAGAAATAAAATAAAAGGGCAATACAATGAGCCAAGACCATTCTTTCATCCCTGAAGGAATGCTGTCCTTTGAAATACCTTCTGGTGAGAGGTTGATTCAGCACTCTGTGTTGAGGGGGGCCAGGCTGTGTTGAGGGGGGCTGGGCTGCTGGCAAAGTGAGACCTGGTCAGTTGAATGCGAACCAAGTTGGTGTTGGCTGTCTCAGCTGTAGACCTGCGTGGGGAGTGATTTGGGACCACAGCGTCACCATGATCATTCGCTCTGACTTGAGCAGAGCGAGAGCAACTACCCTGCCACATGGACTTGGACGCAGTTCACCTCCTTCTAAATCAAAGTGACTCCTCTGAGTTCAGATGCATCATAGATTCCTCTGGTTTGGCTGTTCCATTGCTTTCCACTGCTGATCACTCACTGTCTCAGACCCACAGCTCTATTGAGATTGGAGATGCTGAGCTCTCCATCCCCAGATGGAGTTCAGACCAGTGTTTGCTGTGTGCTGTGTGCTGGTCCCCATCTGCTGCTCAGCACTACCACCCCACACCCCCGGGGCAGAACAGCAGCATCTTCATTAGAACAGCTCTGCCTGCTTCTGAAGGATCATCACAGCTGGGCTTGGTGACTGTGGAGAGTCCATCAGAGGAGCTGGAAGGGTCTTTGCCCCTCACCTGAGAGCATCCAGCCACTGCTCCCAGCCAGTTGTATGCAGTTCAACCCTGACTGTATATGGCCTCTTGGTCTCAAAGAGGGCTAGAGTAGACTGGGGAAGACTAGTGGACGGGACTCCTTCTGCAGCTATGAGGACCCATGCTGGGTGAAGACTTTCCACTGTGGCTGCTCTGGGGTCGTATCCACTCACCTATGATCTGTATGTCAACCCAATAAACTCACTGGCTGTCCAGGGGTATCTTTGGTTTGTCATTGGGACCTTAGAAGAAGGGGGGGTGGGAGTTGGCTGTCCCCACCCAGGAAGAAAATTCTCACAACACCATCCTTCTTGGAAATACAACCAGTCACAGAATACACTTGCAGTTTGATCTGACTAAGTCCTGGGTACCACTTAGACTGGCTTCTCTTGCATGGGGCTCTTACTGAAAGCTGCAGACCATTCTGGGCTGGTGTTTAACGGTTTCCATTTGTCCACATCTTCACTAGTATATGCTGTTGCATGTTTCCTTAGCATCTGCCATTCTGATGGAATCTCCTTTGTGTGTGTGTGTGTGTGTGTGTGTGTGTGTGCACGCACATGCCACAGCCTGTCAGAGGACCACTTTGGGGAATCACTGCTCTCCCTCCAATGTCATGTGGTTTGGGGGATTGAACCCAGGTCAGCGGGCTTGTGAGACAAGTACTCTGTTGGCTGTGCCTCTCACCATCCCTTTAAAATTTTTTATTTTACTTTATCAATGTAGGTTTTTGTTTTTCTTTTTTGTTTTTTTTTTTTTTTTTTTTTTGGCCTGGCACTTGGTTTGTAGAACATGCTGACCTGAATCTCACAGAGGTCTGCCTGCCTCTGCCTCTGCTTCCCGAGTGCTGGTATTAGAGGTGTGCACACCACACGTGGTTGTCAGTGTAGTTTTAATGTGCAACTCCAGCCCAACCTCTCTCCTTTGTGTGTCGGGCCTTAAGAAATCCTAACTGACCAGCTGGCACCTGGGCCTGGGCAAGATGGCATCGAGAGGAGCTAAAACAAAGACTAGCCAGAGGAGATAGGCACATACCACACATACCATGGTAATTAGGTGAACTAGGGACTTAAATGCCATTGGAGGAGAATTACTTCCTCCCTCGTGAACAGCGCCTCTATGTAAAGTGAAGACATGATCAGAGTGACCAGTAAAGTGATTGGTAGAAACTTCCCACTGTATGCTAATACCTGTAAGCCTTTATAAAGTGCCTGATAAGTTCAGTAAATGGCTTCCTGCGGCACCACTGAAGAAGTCACATCATTAAAGCTGTGTCATCATAGGAGCTGGCTAGCTGCACGCTTCTTTGGTCAGACGGGGAGCCCCAGTCATGTCTGAGTGTTTCCTGGAGCGAGCCAGGAAGCTGGGAACGGGTAGACTGTTGCACCCAACCTCTCTTTGTTCCCCTTTAAAGCCTTCTCCTACTGTGGGGAGGGGGCTGGGGCAATCCAAGAGAAGTGGGACACGAGCAGTGTGCCTGATCCCCCTCGCTGTCTCTCCTGCGGGAGACAGGGAACTTGGTGAGGGGGTGCACCCTCTGGGTGTCTGTTGCTCCCCCGGGCGAGAGAGCGACATTTATGGACTCCTGATTCACATATCCAGCCATCTGCATAGCTTCTTCACCTGGGGTCTGGTGAGCACCTCACAGTTAACATGTCCCAAGCTGCTCTGAAAATACAAATCTATTCTAACTATGGTCTTCCTCATGCCGGTTTTTGGCAGTCCCCACATCCCAGGGAGTCTGTCCCAAAGCTGGAAGTTCTGCTTCCTGACTCCCCCTCAGCTTCCGTTTTCCACCAGTCTCTCCTGGAGGTACATCAGTGACTTCTAGAGTCATCTCTGCCTCCATCCTGGCCCTGCTTAGGTTTTAGCTCTGGTGGCCAGAGTCCAGAAGCCAAAGCAGATCTTCCAGTAGATAAGTGGAAAACTCGACTTGTTTGGAAACAACCTCTGTTCCCAACGGCCACTCTCTCAGTGAGGCCCGCCATGATGCCCTCATGCAGTGTTGAAATCGAAGCTGACCCTTCCCTCGCCATTTTGAATCGTGTGCTCTGATCAGTTGTTCATGGCAATCATTTTAATCTTCATATAGTACTTAGCTAGTTATCACATTTGTTTGTCTCACATTTGTTTGTAAGCCACACCAACAAAGATACTTCTTTTCATTGATGTATCTCATTTGTTGCACAATCAACATCGATGAATTGTTGAAAACATTTTTTAATCTGCCCACACCTGTCGTTTGAGATCTGCTTTCATCCCCCCATGCTCGAAGGTGATGCACTGATAAGGTTTTGTAGCTGCCTTAGGTTAGACATAGATGCTTCTGACCACAGTGATGGCAGGATTTCAGAATCATGCTGTAAATAAGCATAATGCTAAATTCCAGCCTCTCTTGGCTTTTGCATTCTGTGATGGAGCGGGCGCGTGCATGGCATTGTTATCCGATACTTGTGTCCTTCCCGTCACCTCATTTCCCTGTATTCTAAGAGAAATTGGGAGTTATTAGTAAAGGAAAATAGATTTGTTTAAGAGTTGCCGACCTGGGCTTGAGAGGGGAAGAAGAAATACAGCTTATAGATCTTACAATCTATACAATCTAGAGAAAACCATAGGCCAACAGCTAGAAGCTATGCAGATTGGCTGTGAGGTAGTTCAGGTTGTCCGTTTTGCCAGGAAAGTGATGGACTTGGCTTTCCATGGTCTCTGTCTCTCTTGTAGAGATAATGTGTTTTATTTAGTCTTGGCCTAGGGAAATGGGTAGGCATTCTTTTTGAAAAAATAAAGAGTATTAAGGGCTTTACAGGATGGTGGATGTAGAATTCCTTACTGGTGTCAGATGGAGGCCTTTCGTATCTTTTCTTTGGAGGTCAGCTTCAAGCTCTGACTTCTGAATATCCATCTATAAAACATATTACTTTTAAAAAGTTTATCTGTAGAGTGTATTGCCTGCATGTATGTAAGTGCACCTATGTCATGCAATGCCCGAGGAAGACAGGAGAGGGTGCGGGAGTCCCCTGGAACTGGAGTTATGGATGGTTGTTAGCCACCATGTGGGGCCTGGGAACTGAACCCAGGTCCTCTGCAAGAGCAGGCAGTGCTCTTAACGGCTGACTCATCTCTTCAACTCCCAGACATACTGCATTTGAAAGTGTGGTAGCCAAAGGGAGGGCACCAGTGTCTCTTAGAATTTTGAATACTTTCTCTCTTTCCAGGGCTTCAGTGTAGGATACTGGGAAGAAATGGGACGGGAACTCACGTGCAGCATGGGAAGTCACAGCTGTTATTCCTGACCTTGCCAGCGGCAGGCTGAGGGCATTATCTCCACAGCCTGAGCAGTTATTACAGCCCTTTTCCAGTGTATTTAGACAGTTTAACTCATTTTACAGCTGCTGTGTCATTGGTGAGTGTTGGGGTCACAGGACCTTCCAACCTATCCAATGATAGACTGTGCATGGATTCTGTGTGACTCAGGGTCATAGAAGTGGGAGAAGATGAGTTGGAGTTCCAAGAGGGAAAGTGTATTTGCAGAAGCAGAAGCAGAAGGTAAACAAACACTGATTTTTCTCAGGTGAACAAGAGGGCAGGTTCTCTGGCTAAACAGGAACCTGTTTCCTTGGCCAGCAGGAGGGCTGGTTTCTCAGGTTACCTGCTCTGCCTTTTTTTCAATTAACTTTAGTTTTCCCCTTCAGAATCATGACCACATCCGGTTCACATCCCATCCCTGGGGCTAATCCTGTAACCAGTCCATGGTGATTAGTCCTGCCGTGTGAGACATGGCTGACCATTAGTGACACGAACTCTTTCTGTGGCTTGTCAAGGTTCTGGTAAAACTCTTGAGCAAGGCCTCTTGAAAGGTTGCTCCAGCCTGGATCCCACAAGGCCCTCGGGAACATCTACATCCTTGCCTGTGTGGAAGAGCAGTTCACCCCAGTGCGGCTTTTCAGCATGGTGAGCCATGGTGCACCCTCTCACCTTCTGACAGTACACCCCATCAGACAGCAGTTCACAGAGCCGGCCTCCGAACGCCTCATGAGGCCTTACAGTGTGGGAGGTATGCAGCTGCGTCGACCGGTTCCAAGAGACAGCAAGGAAGGCACTGCAGAGCCTAATTACAGCTTCTCCAGAGAAACTTGTTCTTGCAATTCAGCCCAGCTGTACCCTAGAGATTGGTGGAGGGCTAGGAACTGACTCGTGGGCTTCTGGGTTCTGTCTTTCCAAGTCCTGTAGGAGCTTTTGGGGCCAGTGATTTTGCTGTCAGCCTCTGGGCAGATCAAACCCAGGCAGGATGAGCCATATCTTAGTGTCCCCCCTTTTAAGTTTAAAACAGAGCAATAAGGAGAATAAGGGTTGTCAGGTGTGCCCACTCTCCACTGCCCACACCCACTCCCTCCTGCCCGGGCACCTGCACGTGCCGGGCACCTGCACGTGCCTGGCTCCTCCTGGATCTCAGACCCCAGGTATCATGTCGCTTCTCAGAGGCCTGATTTGCCATCCAGTTGAAAGCAGGTGCTTGTCATGCCTTCTCTGCTTTCTTGTTTTTCTTCTTAGGTTGTTACAGTCTGCTGCCATGCACAGTCATGCGGTGTTCAGCGATGGGGTATAATTCATTCCAAGAATTGGCAATTTTTATTGTGCAATCAATGCAAAGTGACATTCATACAAACCTACAAGTTGGTCTGCACACACCTAGGTTTCCTGATACCTATATCAAAGTAGTGATGTATTAAAAAACAGTATATGCAACACACACACAGCATGGCCTATTTCTCCTAGGCTGATGATGAACCAAACAACGGAGGTTTAAATAACACTGTAGAGAAAAGAGTTCAGTCAAGAACTTGGTAAATATAGGGTATTTGAAGCTACCTCTTGAGCAACAGTTTTATAGTAAGCTCTTTTTAAAATATTTTATTTATCATTTTTATTTTATGTGTATGAGTCTATTGCCTGCATGTATGTAAGTGCACCATGTCATGTAATGTCTGTGGAGGTCAGAAGAGGGTGTCAGATTCCCTGAAACAAAGGTGGAGTTACAGATGGTTGTTAGCTAGCAGGTGGGTGCTGGGAATCGAACCTAGGTCCTCTGCAAGAACAGTCAACGTTCTTAATCACTGAGCAATCTCTCCAGCCCCATAAACTCTTTTTTAAAAAAGAAATAGTAGAAGTTATTATTATTCTAAAATAATAAAAAGTGGGGCCGAGAGATTGCTCAGTGGGTAAAATGCTTCCTGCACAAGCATGATAGTCTGAGGTTGAATCTCCAGCACCCATGTAAAAAAAAAAAGTACCATGCTCATTTGTAATCCCAGTGCTGAGGAGACAGAGACAGGCAGGTCCCTGGGGCTCGCTGGCCAGCTAGTCTAGCCAGTGGGCAGGCTCCACGTTCTGTGGGAAACCCTGTCTCAAAAAATATGATGGAGGGCAGTAGAGGAGGGCTTGTTGTTTATTATTGATAGAGGAAGGCCTGGCTGTTTATTATTGACAGAGGAAGGCATGGTTGCTTATTATGACCATGAGGCATGACGCAGTGCTTGCTATTGAATGTGCTGTAATTTTTTCACTGGAAGCACAGCAGCTTGTGGTCACCACAAGCTCTGGAAGAATATGATCGCTCCAACATCAGCAAATAGGACTTTTCAGATCCAGTATAATCATATGGGACCATTGATGATCAAGATGTTAGTATGTGGCTCATGGCTGCAGATGATACATTTGTAATTAATTTCTGTCTCCCACAGCAGAGCATTAGTTCTGGGAGTCCAAAGGTTGTGCCTGCTGCATTGCTGTGGCCTCTGTGGAGCCCAGTTCAGTGTCTACCACCTTATTCATGTTGGGAAATAGGGGCATTGCAGCTCAGGGCTTCACTCAGGTCTAGGAGCCACATGGCCTGGGCAGGGAGAGCTGCTCCTTGCTGGGCATGTGCTTTTGAGTCAGTTCAGAGTCTTTCTGTGTCTCAGTTTCTTCAGCTCTAAAATTAGTACAATAGCACCAAAGGTCATATGGACTCACATAAGGTGTGCTAGCTGCTTGGCATCCAAAGTGTTTGCTCATTTTTAGCTACATGAGCTGCTCTCTGTGTTATAGTTGATGAACTCTCAGGAGATGGTCAACTAAGAAGAGTTATCTTTGCATGCAGTCCGTGGAAATTTCACTTGTGTAGTGTTTCAGGAAACACAAAGTCACCACTCATGTCCTGGGGATGAGACACAGTTCCAAGTCCTGCATCGTTCACATCAACGTATGTGCATCATTCACACCAGCATGTGGGCATTATTCACAGCAGCGCATGTGCCTTTGTAGCTTAAGCACATGCTTTGGAGGGTCAGGATCAACTCTTGACTCTTTCACTTATGAAATCCATGTTATCACAAGTCATTAAATTTCTCTTAAGCCTCTGTCTCCTTATAAAGTGGATGTGGTAGTACTAATTTAACAGGCCTGTTGTGAAGATCTCATGAGTGAGTGTGTTATGTGATGGTGTTGTGAAGATCCCATGACTGAGAACATGGTGGTATTGTGTAAATATCATGACTAGTATGTGATGGTCTGGTGCAGGTCTCATGACTAGCATGTGATAGTCTTGTGAAGATCTCATGACTGGGTTGGCAATATTGTGTAGATCTCATGAGTAGTATGTGATGGTGTTGTGAAGATCCATGACTAAATACATGATGTAGTTGAGAAGATCCCATCACTGGGTATGTGATAGTTTTGTGAAAATTCCTTGACTGGGTGGGTGAGTGTATTTTGTGGATCTCATCAATTCTCGTTTTAACAAATACTTCATTGATTCTTTGAGAACATTATACAATGTATTTTGATTGTTCTAGACCCTTCCCACCTCCCCACACTTTACTCTCCTGTCCTCTGTTATTACTGTTTTTTTTTTCAAAAGTCTGTCAAGTCTAATTTGTGTTTCTCAAGTCCTCTTGGCTGTGGATCCATCCCCCGGACCCTGATCACCTTACCTGGACTCACTCCCTGTAAGGAAACTCACTCCCTCTCCCAGCCGTTAGTTCCTCAGTGAGGGCTGGGGCTTCATCCCAACAGTTCTGGGATTTTGTTTTGCTTGAACTTCCACGGGTCTTGTGCTGTCTCAAGTGCTGTGGCTTCATGTGTGCAGCTGCCATGCGGTGTCCGGACCAGAGTTCCCTTGTATCATCCACCTCCCCTGGAATCTCCCTGTCCCCTCTTTCACAATGACCCTGAGTCTTTGAAGGAGAGGGTGTGAGTAGGTGTCCCATTTAGTGCTGGCACTTCACAGTCTCTGTTCTCTGCATGTTGAACAGGTGAGGTTTCCGTGTTAATCGTCATCTACTGCAAGAAGTAGCTTCTCCAGTGAGAGGTGACAGACACACTAATCTATGGGCGTAACAATGAGTTGGTTTATACTATGTCCATTTCTCAGGTAACAGTATGTTCTCCCCTATGGCCTATGACCTGTGTAGCCACAGGTACTTGGTGCTGATTACTGTGCCAAGTATGAGCTCTACTTTGTGAAGTGGCTTTAAATATAGTCAAAACGTGTTTGGTTACTTCCATAACTTTTGTGCCACTATTAACTGGTGGGCATATCTTGCCAGGCTAGTTGTCCTTGTAGCTTGCAGAGTTCACCAGTAGGTAAGGATGATGATTTCTTCCCTCTTCTGGTAGCATGCACAGCATCTTCCAGCACTACGAAGATGAAGCTTTTAAGTCAGCACCAACCTAATTTTTCTTTGTTTGTTGTGCTATCTGTGTATGTGTAGTATTGTACGCAATAGGGTCTTACTTCCTACCTTGGCAGGTTGTAGGGCACAATGCAGGATGGGACTTAGCCAGGTCACCTGCTATGAGGAATAGAGGAATGGCTCTCGTGGGCGTGGAGCTCCGCTCTGGCTAGTTGTGAGACCAGCATCTGGAAAGAACCTGCACTGAGATGATCTACCTGGGGACAGACCACTATTGGCTGCAGTCAGGACCCCACCCCACAAGGACATTGGCTAACCAGACCTATAAGACCCCTTGCATTTCCTTGAGTAAACGAGCTTGCAGTGGATTGCCACCGCCTGCTTCTCACTCAGCCCTCAGAATCTGTGTGTTTTGGTTCCTTGTCTACTCACCCCCTTTCAGTGGAGACCCTTCATCCCCTTGGGATGGCCCGGAGCACAGGGACCCCCCTCAACACCTGGCCCCTCAAAAAGGGACTCTGCGTCCCTCCCACCACGGCATTGGCAAGACGCCCCTGGTGATCAGTGAGCAGGCTCCTCTGTGTTCTGTGTGCTGACAGTCCTCGTGAGCGAGCGATCCTCTTCTCTCTCCCCTTTCCTTTGTTTGTCTCCCTACTCCAAGGGAAGCACATGTTCCCACACGATCCCTGACATCTTTCTTGGCTTCTCCCTTTTTCATTCATCCTGATGAAATCATATGAGGGCCTGACTCCCAATTTCAGAACTGAGGCAAAGCTCTCAGCTAAGCCTTTCTGGAGTAGACACCATGTGGACAGTCGGCTGTGGGGAAGGCCGGTTCTCCCGTCTTTGATTTAAAGCCACCCCGAGCTAGCTCCAGCGGCGGCTGCAGCCCCACCTCTCCTGGAGTGGAGGTGGCGCCTGAAGGCTAGAGTTCAGCATGCATTCAGAGTTGCACAACTGTGCAACTTTTAAAAGCAGGCATGCACCTTCTGTGCCGCCTCTTGGCAGGGCCAGCGTAAAGATATGTCTCAGTGGGCCCCAATATTAGGCATCTTGGTTTGGGTAGTGAGCATTGCAGCCCCAGGCTGGACAGGCAGCGCTCCAGCCACTGCCCCGCCCGGTGCCCACAGAGCCCACTTGTGAGGCCCACCGGCCCAGGGGCGGGTTGGCACGGAGCACAGAGGCTGGCGGCAGGCACACCAGCGGCATGCTGGGCCCAGTGTGGCTCTGTTGGGCACCTGGGCATTCTTGCTCTTCTTGTAGCTGCCCTGGAGTGAGGTGCGGTGCCCCAGCAGCCCCAGAGGACAGGGTAGGTGGAGCTGTGGCTTCCAGCCCAGGGACAGGCAGAAGCCTTGAGGTCAGCATAAGGCCCTGAGGTCTTGGAGCCGGGCCAGATGGTGACAGGGAGAATCAAGGCTCCACCTCTGGAGGCAGTGGTGCCCCCTCACATAGCTGGGCCTCCTGGAGCTCCCAGGTCCTCAGGGTAGGCATCAGTGTGGGTGGGCAGCTGGTGCGGTCTTAGCCAGGCCACCTGTGGAGTCCAGTGACAGCCAGCCACGTCGCTGGGCCCAGCAGCCCTAGCAACTCCAGCTTTGTCTCCAGCACACACTGTGGCACCAGCAGCATCTCTCCGCATCGCACAGTCAGCGGCCTGACTTGCGGGCCTAGCCCAGGTCCTGGATAGGTGCCAAGCAGCAGCCAGCCTAGCTCTGGGGGCTGCCTGTGCACACAGGGCGCTTGCAGCGGCTCACCAGCAGTGGCCGAGGACTCGAGCTGCACTTCTCGCAGCCACCATTGGCCTTGGAAAGGCTACGTTTTCCTCCAACCCTGCAGCAGAGCTGCCTTCGTGGCTGCTTCCTCCCACAGCCACCCTGTTGCTGCAGCAGAGCATCCTCCCACAGCCGCTTACATCAGCCTTTTATCCCTCCGCAGTTTGCTGGGCTGGGAGAATAGCTCAGGGATAGAGCGCCTGCCTAGCGTATATAAAGCTGTGAGTTTGATTCTCACCCACATCCCCCATCTTCATCACCATAAAGATGGGTACTAAGTTCAAAATTATGCATGGTAAGTTATGTTTTCCATTTCAGACAGACTTAGAGCCCTCTTTAAATAGGTCACCCTGAGAGCTAGTAGTCTTGCCTCTCACATAGTTTAGAAAATGTAATTTGAATGGACAAATTATAACTTTTAGAAAAAGGGTCAGGGAAATTAAATTAAATTAAAGAAATATAGAGATTCAGCCCACAGGAAAGCCAGATTAGAAAACCTTCCCTAACTTATATGATCATTAGAAGTTGACTAATTTCCTTAATGCATCAGGGCCAACATTTGCTCTAGAGGTTTTATATATGGTGGGTCTGCACCATGCAGGAGAGTAACCAGGCAAAATGCAAAAAGAATTCATTAAGGTCCCAGGGCATTAGAGAGTCACATCGGTAAGAGCGAATAATTCCGAACAAATTCCCCCTTCCTTAGAGTCACTAGTAAAGAAGGAGAGGACATGGGTACCCCAGCCCACGCCGATGATGGGGGATAGTGACTAAGTTGGTAGGGTTGCCTTTTGTCATGATCGCTCATGCAAATGGATCAGAGAGTCTCTGGAGGATGCTCTAGAGAAGGAGGCAAAGAAGAGTTTGGAAGATATGTCTTCTTTTGCCTTACAGACAGGTAGTCATTTGTCTTCAGCAAAGTCTCCCCTTGGCTGTATCCTTACCCAATGGACTTGATCCACAGACCTTGAGAAAGAAAAATTGATATCTTTCTGCATTCAGACCTGGTCTAGATATATAGGAGATGAAAAAATTTAGCCTGTAATGGAAAATATAAAGGAGGGAGGGTATTTATTAAACTTGTCATGTTGCCATGAATAGACAAACTGATTATGCGTATAAGCTTTCATCCCTCCGGTCACATCAAGTGTAGCCAGAGAGGCTCTCAGGTTTGACATTGGTGAAGGCAGAAACTTGTCGGCCTGGTCCTTCTTATCTTGGGTACTCGCTGCCAAGTACCCATGGCTTCATAAGGTTTAGGAATATCAAGTGAGTTAAGCTCTTTATCAGATGGTCTATCTCTTGTCAGTCAATCTGAGTTCCCAGTAAAGGACCCAGCAGATGAAAAGACTCATCTGCCTAGACAAATATATACAAGTTTTAAGTGACAGATATTTTCATTCCTGCTAGTAGTGACTGAACTCAACAGCTCTTCTGTCCCATGTAAACCACTGAGTTAAATTCTAAAGAGCAACAAGTGCCTTTTTTGTGTAAATCATATTGGTAAATTTTCATGTGCTGTTTGAGTTTACTGAGAAGCTGACTCTGGAGATGGGATTGGCCCTCCCACTTCAGACTCAAGCCTGTTCAGGATGTTCTTCAAGACTCTTGTCCAGGTTCAGGCTGGCCCCTGACCGTGTGACAAGAAAAAAGGAGAACAAAACAGCCTCAGAGCAAGGACATTGTACTCTTGAGAATAACTAAGGGATAAAGTAATTTCAACAGAGGTGGTTATTCATTTTATGGTATAAAATGTTTATAGCAAAAGTAGCTCATGGAATTCTCTATTTTCTCACAACAATGAAAAAGTCACTAACACAAACTTATGCAAATGTATAGTAAAGGGGACAATTCACAGTTCTTGGAGAAGGTAGACAACAACCTCTGCCTAATATTCCTCAGTTAGTGATTGTGTTGGAGGTTGTAAACTTCAATTTGATCATGTGTTCCCAGGTGCCAGTTGCTTCTCTCTTCCTAGTGTTAACACTCTCTCAAGACCTAAAGCAAGGTTTTGGTAGACCACTCTCTAAAATAGATAAGTTAAAAAATTTTTAATGTTTTTTTCTGTTTTCTATAAGGTTTATAGTACAATGTATACATGGGTAATAATAATTCATTACATTATCTCACGTACATAATTTGCATTCCATGTTATTTTATTAAGATGCTTCTGCACAGCACTCATCTGAGCCAAATAACTGCCATCTTCATGCCTTCATCAGTGCCCACTTGCAAAAGATCATCATAGTTCAGTTTCTTGGCTATTGTATTCTTTCTCCGAAGGAGGAGTGAGCAGGGTCATTGGACCTTCACCTGAGTATCCAGCCAATCCTTCCAGCCAGCTGTCTATAATTTTTCCCTAATCACAAATGGCCTCCTACATCAGGAGAGGAAATCTGGGAAGGCTAAAAGAGAGGACTTAACCCATGAGGTTATAGAAAAGCAAACACCTCTGCTGGATAAAGACTTTGCAGTGCAACTACTCTTAGGTCACCTATATACCTGTTAGTAATATCTCACCCATCTGTATGATTAAAGTCATTCATTTCCCAGGGTGAATTTTAATATGATCAAAGATTGGTTTGATACTAGAGCATTAGAAAGGAAATAAACATTGCTTAGTTCACACAGGTAGAGTATTTTCTAAACAGAAGGAAAATTAACTTTTTAATGTTATTACATCTCATGGTACTAAGAAAGAAACTGAAAAGGTGAAAGATGATGTTAAAAAGATATGGGAATAGAGATATTTTAAAAATGAGAAAGTCTGTGCAAGTGATTAAAGGTCTGAGCCAATATGATATATGAAAGATGAGAGCAATCTATGTATATGTAATCTTAAAATTTCTAAATTACTAGTTCAGTCAAATACTTTTAGGAATAAAATATATGTCTAGTCAAGGTTTATTCAAGAATGTTTGTTTTTTGCCCAAGCTTTAGCTGCATAGCATACAGTAATTAAAATTACCAGATTTGTGGAACTAACCTTCTTGGGTGTTTAACAACCATATTTAGAGGCCTATTCTAACCTGGTCCGAGGGACTTAAAGGGACAACTTTTTGTCTCTTGCCTTCTATGGTCAACTAAGTTCCAGGGGATTATGGAGCGTCTCTCAAAATGTACTGTAAATGTGATATGTCACCTGTCCTCCTGTTCAGGGAGGTCATGGACACCCCACTAGAAGGATTTGAACCATTTGTCCAGTCTGCAGAGAGGAGGGTCAGCACAGGAAAATGTTTCCTTAATGCTTCCAAGAGTGAAGCCATGGTCCAGCAAGAGCTTCTGACTTATCTTCACATAGATGGAACTGGTAAAACAAAGGCCTGGGGAGCCAGGAGCTCCTTCCAAGCCCATGTGACACCCCCCCCCCCCCCCGAGGAACAGATACTCAACTGACCTTAAGAATAAAAATCAGTTTGTTTATTTGGGCCAATTGTATGATCTTAAACACCCAATAGGAAAGTATAAGCAAAGATTAAAATGACTGGTATAGTCTTCAAGAGTCCAAAAGAGTGCACTTTCCAGACATCTGGTTTACAGTCTTATAAGATGTTGCTTGCACAATTTCTCACTAACGATTTTACTAATAGTAGCAAAAATGCTACTCAGATGTAAGACTTCAAATCTTGGCCTACTTCAGCACTGCAGTGCACACCGGCTGTCAAGAATATCAGGCCCACTATTGTTCTAACCTAACCATTGGCTAATTTCTTTTTGTTCCCTGTCGAGAAGCCATTTGGGAGGAAGCTTACATTGATTCTCACCACTCCAACAAGCTGTCAAAGTTCCTGAAAACAAATCCTGACTTCCAGACTCTCAAGTCCAGCCTTGGCAACCCAAAGAAAAACAGGGAGGGGCTCAGATAGATGTTCTAGAGAGTCCTAAGTAAGAAATTCTAATGGACTTTAACATGGACATTTGAAGTTTTCCTGTTCTGACTTTTCTGGTTTCCTGTCTAGAATGTACAAGGCTAACTGCTCTAGCCTTTACTTCTTCACGTCTCCCAGGCACCAGTTAAGGACTTTCTTTTCCCTCTTTAGCTAACAGTTATGCAACTTAGGGGTCTTTTATATAGATTCACTGAATGGGTACCCCAATTGCCACAGTCTACGTCACTATTCAGCCTTGAAGAAGCCAGAGTGGTCAGCACCCCATTCACTATTGGCAATTGGGGTGACCTAATAAGGGAATGTCTTCTTAATGGTTCCCTCTGTTTTTCCCTCAGCAGACATTCTGCCCCTCCATGCCATCCTAATTACCATCCTGAGCGACAAGCTCAGGAGTTATTTTATAACCATTTGGGTTATTTTACCAGAACGGTGGGTAGTCAATGACAGGCACCATTGCCTAAGGTGATCCCTAAGGGCCTGGGGCCAACAATGGCATGGCAAAGAATCATGCATTCCAGGGTCACTCAATTAATAAAAACAAAAAGATATGTAGGTTACAACATAGGATGGGCCTTAGACAGGTCACCTGCTATGAGGAATAGAGGAATGGCTCCTGTGGGCGTGGCTCTCTGCTGTGGCTAGTCATGAGACAAGCTTCTGCTCAGCATCTGGAAAGAGCCTGCACCAAGATGATCCTTCTGGGGACAGACTACTATTGGCTGCAGTCGGGACTCCACCCCATAAGGCCATTGACTAACCAGACCTGTAAGACCCCTTTCATTTCCTTGAATAAATGAGCTTGCAGTGGATTGCCACCGCCTGCTTCTCACTCAGCCCCCAGAATCTGTATGTTTTGATTCCACACCTACTCACCTCCTTTCAGTGGAGACCCTTCATCCCCTTGGGCTGGCCCTGAGCACCGGGACCCCTAACAGCAGGTGACCAAGACCAATGGTAATAGCTAGTACAGTTTGAGAGTCTATGGGACTCTGATCGACACCTCCAGAAGTACTCTCTTGGTATTGGTCACTTTTTGCTATTTTGCGGTGTCTGGTAGGGGCATTGCCATCCCTTTATAGGATAACTTTATCTAAACTCTCTTTATATTGTATATGTATATATTCCAAGAAGTACAGGAGTAGGTTTCCATGTGACTTTTTCAAAGGGCCCCTTGAGTTTGTCATCCCTTCTCATCCTTTAGAAAGCACATTATAACCAGAAAGGGAGCTATCATTAATATTATTTCTAATAGTAAACTTACTGAAAAATAGTAGATAAGTACTATACTTAGGGATAGTTAAAAATTTTTTAAAGTTTTTGTTTATTTCATACAGAACATCTCAGTCAATATTAATCATCTTTATACCCTTTCCCCACTGGCACCCTCCTATAACCCCACTGGAATTCATACATTCTGTCATTTGTGTTAAAGCTTATTGTGTCAACTAAGTGTCCCCACATGTTCCTCAGTACAGGTTCATCCACTGAGGTCCAGTCAGCCTACCTAGAGTGTGGCCATCCCAGTCTTGGAGGTGAGGTCATAGGTGCAGGGTCAGACTCTGGGACTTGTGTCTCTTGCAGCAAGCCATTTATTATTTGGTTTAACAATCTTATATACAGAAAGAGAAAAGGGGCTACAGGAATGTAAGCAACAGGCAAAAAGATTTAGCAACATAATCAGATAGATGAAGAATGTGAATAGTATGTGAGATGTTGATCACATAAATCTTTGTGGTCATAGTTCACTTGGTGAAGGGGGTTTATGTGGCCATCACAAATCAGTAAGTGCAGGGTATTTTCCAACTGAAAGAGATCTTTTCTAAGAACAAAGAGCACAGTAGGCTCTTACCCCAGTGACTTCTCCCACTTGCCAGGCAGTGTGTTGCCTGAAAGGAGTTACAGGACTTCCCGGTGGAGAGTCTCCTCCTTTAGCAAGAAAAGTTACTGTAGCTTCAAAGCCCCAGGCTCCATTCATTCTCAGAGAAGACATCTTGGTCTCTTAACACTCGCTTTGGGAAGATCAGCTCTTTCTCACTCAGCAGTAATCAGTTGCCAGTATTCCTTCATTTAACATTAGGGCCTGATCCCCATTTCCGCAGTTCCATGCTGAGTTTTTGTCTGCTTGAGTGCGTATGAGTCCTGAGCACGCGACATCACTGCTCATGTGATCATCACTGTTCATGTGAGCAGTGCTCAGGAGACTGCTGTAGGTTCATGTGAGCAGTGCTCAGGAGACTGCTGTAGGTTCATGTGAGCAGTGCTCAGGAGACTGCCGTAGGTTCATGTGAGCAGTGCTCAGGAGACTGCTGTAGGTTCATGTGAGCAGTGCTCAGGAGACTGTAGGACTCTGTTTCTCCCTATCCCTTACAGTCTTTCCATACCTTCTTCCACAATGGTCCCTGAGCCCTGGGTGGCTGAGGTTTAATATAGGAGTCCTGTTGAAGGGTCAGCATTCTGCAGACTCTTAATCTCTATGTTTTGGGCATTTGTGACCTTTTGTGTTCCAGACCCTCTGTTGCATGAGGGAGCGTCCTTAATGAGAATTGAGAGATTCATTAGTGACCTCTTTACCCTGTGTTCTATGTTCTGAAGTGCTTTCCTTTACATGTGACCTGTTGTTTTTCTTTTGAAGATTTCAGTATTTTCTCTTTGTTCTGTATGCTTAGTGTTTTTACTATGATGTGCTGTCTTTTCTGGTCTTTTCTATTTGGTGTTCTGTGTCCTTCTTGTGTCTGTATGGGCATGTCTTCCCTTAATTTTGGGAAATTTTCTTCTACAGTCCTGTTGAAAGTCTGGTCAATACCGTTATCCTGAGAGTCTTCTCCTTCCTCTATGTCTATGATGTGTAAATTTGTTCTTTTCATGGTGTCCCACAGTTCCTGCACATTTCACCCTGTTTTTAAAATTTTTTTTCATAATTTTGCTTGAGTCATCCAATTGTTCAGCTTTTTCATCCAGTCTTGATATTCTGTTTTCTATTTCATTCATTCTACTGGTGAGGTTTCCTCTATCATTTCAAGTTTGCTTATTGAGTTCTTCACTTCTTTCTTCAATTCAGCCTGAGTTTTCTTCAATATTTCTATTTCTTTTGTGAATTAATCAGAAGCTTATCTCTATGTTTTTCATTCTTTGATTTGTTTGTGTGTTCTTTAAATTCATTGAATTCTTTGATCATGTTTATGATTATTCTTTTAAATTATGTGTCCTGGGTTATCTTTATGGAGGTTCTTGTTGTAGAACTCTTATTTATAGCATTGGTAGTGTTTGTTGGGGACATATTATATGAGTTTTTCATGTTATTGTTTTTTTTTTTCATTGTGATGGTGTCATGTGAATTGTTTTTCTTGTCTGTGATCTGGTGTGAGATTCGAGCCTTCCCTTGTTGAGCTGCATTATTGATGTATTTGCTTTTTTTCTCATTGGGTATGAAAAGCTGGTTGCTCACAGGAATCCAAGGCAGGTTGGGGCAGCCAGGGTAGATAGCTGGTGTAGGGCAGGCAGAGGTAAGTTGGAGGTGAGAACAGCCTGTGAAGGCTCTAACAAACTAGACTGAAAAATTGAGCTCATCTAAGTACAGAGGCTCTGGACACAGTGGGTAGGTCTGGATTAAGAGTGTAGTCCAGAGATCTGGGTGCTAAGAGAAAAAGTGTGCCTGTGACCATGGCTAGAAAGAGAACAGGATGTGGGGCAGAGAAGAATGGAGTTGCTCAGGTGGTAGGGGAGTGGAGATGCAGGGGGTGAATTCAGACTTACCAGTGTAGAAAGCTAGTTTCAGGAATCTAAAGCAAGTTGGGTGTGGGGACAGCCTATGAGAACTCTAACAAACTATACTGAAAAATCGAGCTGGTCTGAGTACAGGGAATCAGGACACAGTGTGTAGGTCTGGACTAAGAGGGTATTCCAGAGATCTGGGTGCTAAGAGTAAAAGCAGGCCTGTGCCCAAGGCTAGAAGAAGAACAGGATATGGGCAGGGATAAGTTTTAAGAAATTATTCATAGTGATTGTTTTCTTTTTAGGCCATGTCATAATCAGAATGTAACTTAGATTTAATGCCAATATAAGGAAAACCAAGTTAAGAGATTTTGGTACAAAACTAATTAAAAATGTTTCATTCCTTGCTTCTTTCAAGTTCTATTTATGGCAAGTAGTTTCTAATACATAATGCAAATCAGATTGCATACACAGGAATGTTGTAAATTCCAATAATGCATGGGTTTATGGACACATGAAACCCTTCCCATGAAGCCCATTGGACTTTTTATACTGAAAGCATTATGTAAATCAAAGGACTCCACTACCACAATAGCCCTCGCCTCACACAAATCTCCCACTGTAAAATCTGCAAAACATTAATATAAAATTCTTAGTGTCTGGTTTGCTGGGAACGATATTTGTATTACTTTGGAAATGCAGATTTCCTGTTAGTTCTGTGATGAGCTGGGCGAGAACCTCTGATTTGCTTTTAGCCGTTCTCCATTTGATTTATTTCTTTGATGCAATTGTGTATATCTTCCCATGAAGAAACTAAATGGTTAAAATTCGTGAAGACTCCCTACTACAAGAGTACATCTCAATTCAGAACAAACCCAGTGCGCCAGGCCTGGGTACTTAGCCCAGCACTGCTCACCAGTACAATCAGCCCCAAGCGTAAGCAACCTAAGCTCATTCTCTTGCTTCAGTGTTTGGACAGTTCTTTTGGTTTATGTACATTTGACACGATGCTATTTTCTTTGTTTGCTGAGAAAAGTAAATAATAAACTTAGAATTCAGCTTAGTTTTGTCAGTGTTCATGGATGTTTAAGGAATGTATTCAACAGTCTTTTAAAAAAATCTCGTGCATGACAGTCACCTGTCTGCTGCTGTCTCCCAGCCACACTTGTAAACTGTAGGTGGCAGAGTGAATATCTAAGAGGCTGTGTTCTGAAGGCCATGAGCCCAGGGCCTCAGGTGTTCTGAAGGCCGTGAGCCTAGGGCCTCAGGAAGGTCCAGCACTTGGGCTGTCTCTTGGCTCTGTATCTGTTTCCTGTATAAGTTTCTCTTAGTCTGATAGTCACTTGGGGTTCAAGCTGCTGTTTTCTGTCTCCACCTACCTTCTTGAGATTCTGGTAGCGAGAGTAGGGGGAGATGGGGAATCTGGTAGAGAAAATGGCTTTTCCATGCATCTCGCAGTACACAGGGTGCTTAATCAGGCTGTTGGGAAAGAAGACTGAGCCATGCGGTCACTCTGCTTTCCCTGCTGGCCCTCCTTGCTTATGTATTTACATTAAAAATTAACTAATTATTTGTTTGTTTATTTGCTGAGAGAAAAAAGTTGCATTACATTAATCCAGGCTGACTTTGAACTCAGCTCTCCGGACTTAACTGCTCAGGTGCTAGGAGCATGTGCCAATAAGACTTTCTTAAAATCTATGTTGTCAAACTTCCCCCCCTAACTTAAGCACTTTTCTTCTGTTAAAGTAGAGATCTGTTCTCTGAAGCCTCTCCACTTTTTCAGCCAGCAGAGAGGTTGTGGATCCAAGTACGGCTTAGCTGGCTTTAGAGTGCTGCACCCGAGCGGGGTCCATGCCAACAGTGCTGCTTGGGGTTGTGTGCCCACACCATGACCTAGTCTGATCGCATGCAGGGTAACAGGGCAACAGAAATGTCACTCACAACTTAGACTTACTGGCTTAATTTTAGTATTGGCGACTAACTTTCTTATTAAGCCCTTATGCTTTGATTTTAAAACACTACAAAGTATTATATTAGCAGTTTCCATTATACGATGCACTGTGAGGGCGGAGATATAGCTTAGTTGGTAGAGTGCTTGCCCAGCATGAATGAGGCTCTGGGTTTGATTCCTAGCACTGCATAAACCAGGTGTGGCGCCAAACACCTGTCATCTTGGCACTCAGGAGGCAGAGACAAGAGGATCACAAGTTCAAGGCCGTCTTTGGCTGCATAGCATGTTTGACTAGCATGTTTGAAGTCAGTCTTGGCTATGTAAGATTCTGTCTCGAAGCAAAACAAAACAGAAAAAAAATGTACTATGGTTATATGAAGTGCATATTGTGACCTTTAAAATGGAATGTGCCTGTGATTCCATTACCTCTGTCTTTTCGACAGTGCAGAAGAGGTGTGAGCTGTGGGAAGAGCATCTCTGTTGTAGTGTTTTACAAAGGGACATTTGGCGTGCTCTAGACTAGGGCGAGGTATAATAGCTTCCTAGATTTTAAAACACTCCATTGGAGGAAATGTCTGTAAGTCATGAGTAAACTAACAAAACCTTAAACACAGGAAGGTCTTTCTGTTATCTTGAATAGGAGAGAGATCTTGGCAAGCAAATCATGGCCAGTAATTAAAAGGGAAGAACTGTCCGAAGTGTTCTAGAAAAATCAGGTTCTCACTGATCCTTTCCTTCTTAAAATTGTCTTGCTAGACCCCTTTACATCGAAACAGACAATTGAGATGGAGTAGATGAGCCCTTCGTCTGGAGACATCTTGTAGAGCAAGGCCATCCAAACAGGAGTACTGACAGCGACACAGGCAATGTGGAGAACATGTCTGTTACCATGGGAACCTTCAAAAAGCCACGCCCCTTTGCCCTCACCTCTTTAAGCTCTTCCAAACACTCGTTTTTCATTTGATCTTTTCAGTGATGTTGAGAAAGTAGAATCCTGTAATATATAATCTGCTGATAAGTTTTTTCAACTCAGTATAATTCTGTGAGTCATCATAGAATTGTAGAATTCCGTAGAATTGCGTTGTTGTATTCGTGGTTTGTTCTTTTTTATTAAAATTCTGCAGGATGGGTATACCAGAGTGTAACCTTTCACTGCCAATTGGGCTATTGTGCTGGATGGCCTCGGTTGTCAACTTGAGGCACCTGGCTTGAGGGAGCCTCATCTGAGGAATTTCCTCCATTGGACCGGCCTGTGGCCATGTCTGTGGGTTGTTTTCTTGATGAGTGATGGAGGGCCTGGCCCACTGGTGGTGGTGCCAGCCCCGGCAGGCGGTCCTAGATTGCATAAGAAAGCAGGCTGAGCACAGACCAGGAGAGGAAGCCAGCGAGGAGCGTTCCTCCATGGTCTCTGCTCCAGCTCTGCCCCGAGTTCCCTCATGATGAACCTGGGAGATATAAGATAAAATAACCTTTTCCTCTGCAAGTTGGTTTTGATCAGTGCCTTTTTAAAGTCATAGGAGTAGTTGTTTGTTTAGCTGGCATTTGCTCTTTTGAGTTGGGAGATTCTGATCTGTCCTCTGCTGGATGAATAACTGGCAGGGATTTTCTCCTACTCTGCGTGTTTGCTCTTCACGCACTTGACAGTTTCCTTTGATGTCAAGCATCTTATAAACCAGTTTGCGGAAAATATCAAAGAGATGGTGGAGGCCATGTTAAACCAGAAATGTAGAAAATAATTTACTTTTAAATAGTTTTTTGTACAATCCACAAAAGACACAAGAAACTAAAGGACTAAAGTCCTGAGGTGATAATTCCTTCCAAAAGTGTAGAATTCTTGGTAAACTGAGTGAGAGACGTTCTCTCTGTGAAGTTACATGATCTTTTTAGGATACAATAGAACCAGGTTGAAATTTACTAAATATATCCAATTACTAATCTCCACATAAAGAAATAATTATTACCTCCCAAAGAGTTTCCTTTAGGGGTAATGGTTAACCTCACGTTTCCTTCAGTCTCCTGTATACTTTATTTGTGGTGTTAATTTTGCAACACAATGCTCTTGAGAATTCACAGCCTATCTGGTTTCCTCAGAACAGTGTTTTAGAAGATTCTGTGACTCGATTTGGTATTTACTGACTTTCCCATAATCACAAATACTGTATTTGACCAGATGAAAATTACCTTGGAGGTCTTGGAAAATTCTCTGGAAGATAATGCAGGTATCTGTCTCATGATTACACCTGGGATTGGCACCCATTCTTCTCTGAGGAAAGAGGATTTATGTTCTACATGAATCTTTAACCCCCATTTCAGCCTTAATAGCAGTAGTGAGTTCCTAGAACTATAAACTATTAGGAAGATGACTTTGACTTCTCCTTGCCTCTCCCTGTGTATTTCTAGGTACAATTGCTAATGTGATATGAAAGCCATCAGTGATGGCGAGGAAAAGCAGAGGGATCCATGGCCACAGATGACTGGGAAGCGCTTTTTCCTCAGTTATGGAATTTGAAATCGAATTAGAAATTGAAATCAGTTGTCTTCATGTAGCCATGTAGGTCTAGAAAAAAGTAATGAATTCTGAATTCATTGAGAGTCAGAGTGAGTACTTAGCAGCCTGACAGGAGCACTTCTTAGACAAATAGTAATGAATTCTGAATACAGTGGTGAAAGTTGAGTACTTAGAAGCCTGACAGGAACACTTCTTAGATGAATAGTGTATTTCCTGCTTATTTGGAGTCAGTGAGATGGCTCAGTAGTCAAGGTCCTGGATTAGCCTGGCCACCCAATATGGATCCCGTGAGCACATGTAAAGGTAGAAGGAGCGGACTGATTCCGCAAAGTTGTTCCTTGATCTTCACACCTGATCTCCACACATGTGCCTGGCACATGTGCAGCTACAACACGTGTACCCACTCATATGATGATAAATTTAAAAGAGGGAAATATTTCAATGGACTTTCTAAGTTAGAACTGGGGAATTGTCATCTTGTATGTCTATACAAACTGCTTAGAGCACATGTAATAGTAAAGATGTTTTCAAGACAAGGTCTAATTTAGCCTAGGCAACCTTGAAGTCTACATATGCTGACAGTGACCCTGAACTCCTGATTTCCAGGTTCCACCCCTCAAGTGCTGGGACTGAAGCCATGTACCACCACACCTAGCTTAAAGATATTTCTCAATGGCAAAATCTCAGACTGCCCCAGTTGTGGTAGGTGAGCAGGCACGAGGCAGAAGGGAAGCCAGCCCCTTGACTCATATGACACAGGTCACAGAAGAATAAATTTTGTGTAGTGGGAGAACAGGCCAAGTACAGAAACCAGGACTTTAATGGCCTCCATCCTCCCCAGACTCCATGTGCATTGATGCTTTCTCAGGTGCGTGGAGGCTGAAGAGACTGGATCTGCCCAGGGTAAGAGGAACCAGGCTCCTGGCATGCCAGAGTGCTTCAGCTCGTTCCCAGCCCCAAGAAGCAGCAGTTAAATCTGTAAACCCTGCCATAAAGAGGACTGGCCTGAGCTGTGCCGGCCTCTGCAGCTGGTGCTACCCCAGTCTGAACTTGGAGTAGTTGAGACTGGAGAGACAGCTGCTCCTCTGCAGCCGGTGTGAAAGGTGGATGGGCTTGGTGCTGGGAAGATAAGCCAGAAAATCGTCACAGGTTATAGAGCTATGACGAAGGAGGATGCCTCACATCTCCTGTCCTGGGCTGGACCTTGTCTTTATTTGCAGCATTACAGACTCATTTTTCTTATCACCATATCTGTGCGTCGTACCTGGTGGATTACCTGGGAACTGGCCTAGTTTATGAACTAACCCGCTTCCTTGAGAAGCAAAGCTGAAGGTTCCCATCGTAAACACAGCTGCGTTCTGGAAGGAGCTTGTCCAAGTAGCAGCCTGTGTCAGTTTTAAAAATCATTCAACCTTTGATTTTAGCTGGAGCGCACGTGTGTGTTTGTACGCGCACACGCTGTTCTTTGCAGTGTATTATTAAGAAATACCTCACATCTTCTCTTGCTCACAGATGTGGAGCACTGACCACACAATAGGGAGATAACTAGAAAACCGACACAAGCTACTCATTCGTTCCTCTGCCGCAGCACGGTGATTATCTGTTTGTTCGCTCTGGTCGAGGAGGGAGAACATCAAAGATACAAAGCTGTACATTGCTTAGGAATTATTTTCAAGGGGCTTTGTTCATGGAAGGAAAAAAAACTCATGGAGAACCACCTTTGTACATGGCAAATAAAAGGAAAATTTAACTAACGGTTATAAATCCCAGGAGATCTGTCCTTCTGTCCTGGGGTCAGGGGTGTGTGTTTGTACCTTTGGCCATCTCTGCCTTACTGTCAGGTGAGGTCTGGAGCTTTTTAAAAAGAAGATTTTATTTACTTTTATATTATGTGTATGAGTGTTTTGCCTGCATGTATGTAAGTGCACCACATGCATGCCTGGTGCCTCTGGAGGCCAGGAAAGGACATCAGATTCTCTGGAGCTGGAGTTAAATGGGCGGTGTTAAGCTGAGTTTGAGAGAACATGGAGACATCAGTAACCGGCCAGAAATCAGCCCAGTATGGACAGGGTGAACAGAAGCTGTTAGAAAGGAAAACCATCCGGAAGAAAGTCGAGGACAGGTTGAAGCTGTGGCACCTTTCGCATGTGTTTCTTTCTGCAAAGGTTCCTTTTTATTAGGAGCTGCTCTTAAAAGAAGGTTTCAGCTTGTTTCTCCCTAGAGATGGTTATAATTGCTACTCAAAGTCAAGTTTAAACAACAGTGAAAATGTCAATTCTACATAAATCGAGATTTCACGAAGAATCACAGATTGTTTTTGCACTTACTGTACTTTCATATAGATTATAATTTAATTTTAAACAAGTGCATATTTTGCTCCTATTACCTGTTATAAAGCAGCAAAATCTGACACCAGGATATTGAAATCCTGTGTGGAAGAAGGCTGCCATGGTGGGTGGTGGCTCACTCCTGTAATTCCAGCTGTTAGTAGGCAGAGGCAGGAAGATTGTCAGAACTTTAGGGCCAGCCTGGGCTATAAAACGAGACTCTATTTCATAAACAGAAAGAAGGGCTAGGGAGATGGCTCAGTCTGTAAAGGGTTTGCGCATAAGCATGGTGACCTGAGTTTAATCTCTCAGAACCCATTAAAAGAGCTGTTGGTTTGCCTGACCCCAGTGCTGGGGAGGTAGAGACAGTCTGCCCAGACTAATGAGCAAGCCCCAGGTAAGAATGAGAGACTGCCTCAAAAAGCAAAGCAAACAATAAACACAACAAACCCAAGGTAGAGATCAGCTGAGGAAGACATTTAGCGTTGGCCTCAGGCTTCCACATCCATGTGCACACGCCCTGCAAATACACGCGCACCTCCCCCACATGACAGACCCACACCCACACGCCTTTATTCCCCCAAGTTACTGTTGGACAGTGTTTCATCAAGCCAAAGAAACCAAAGTAGGTCAGGTGGACTTAAATTGAAAGCGAAATCATGAACATGAGCTTATTTTATCTTAGAGTTAATGTAATTCTGGTTTAAATTGCACCCATGTACTAATTCTAGGAATAGAAATGAGTCAGATGGTCTTTTTTAGTGTGTTTGTGTGTGTGTGTTGCTGGGAATCAAACCAGGGTTTTGTGTGTTCTAAGCACACACTCTGAGACAGAGCCCATCCCTGGCCCCACTTACTAATATAACGGGTGTCCGTGAGTCCGCCATCTCATTCAGGAGTGGTGCCGTCACCCCTCATGGGGACCCTCCAACCTCTGCTCTTGTGGGGTGGTCGTCTTGAACTTTGTGCTTATTGCTCCCTCACTTTATAATTTTTAGCCTTGGAACTCCCATTTGTCTCAACATTTTATTTAGTTCTATTCTTCTGTGAGCTTTGAAAGCAAGAACATCATTTAATGTATAGTCCCTTGGGCCTTGCTTCCTTCTCTCCAATTGTTAGAAAAGAAAGGCCACACTGCAGAGCTCGAGTCCTTCCTCCGTGGCCAGGGCTGTACATGTACTGAGGCAGTACAGTGTGCAATCCCTTCCAGTCAGTGTATGTTTCAATTGCCCTTAATATCTGGTTGTTATGAAGAATGGGGCTGCATGCATTCTTGTCTGCCCTATCACGTTTACATGTGTAAGAATATCACTAGCTGTGGGGTCTAAGGATGGAATTGCTGGGTTGAAAGGTATGCGTATCTTCAATTTTACAAAATAATGCTAAATTACTTCTTTCCAAATGATTCTGTTACAATAGACCTGTAGAAAATGATTCATTATGGTCTTATTTTAGCAGAGTGGCCAACAGTCTGCTAGTTACTGAGCCCACGTATCAGAAAAAGAGGCGGTGAATCTCCAACCCCAAGATATACACTAGATAAGGCTTTGTCTCCTGAACCAATAGGGTGGGAGTTTGGGGGAGGGACTCTACTGTGCACCAGGAAGACTGAATGTTCCTGAAGAACTCGGCCAATGAGGAATTCGGGGGTCAGAGAGATGTGGTCAGGAATCGAAAAACCAGTGCTTTGTGCCAAATTGGAAAGCCAGCCGTTTTTGTCTTTTGTTCAGACTGACACTTGGCGCCCACAGAACTGAGAACAAACTGCTTCACGTTCATTATTCTGGTCTCAAGTCATGTTGTGGAGCAAGGATCTCACAGAATCCACTGACCTACACTGACGGCCATACTTGTCCTTGTTGACAGCTTTATTTTTATCAACAAGTGGGTATGAAATGGGAACTCGTTCAGTCTAGGTCTGCATTTCTCTGATTTCTTGTAAAGCTGAGTGGTCCACGTTGTACTGGTCATGTGGGATTCTCGTGATATTCTTTTGTTTTCTGTGCTTCAGTTTTTTCCTTTGTGTTTGTAAAATTTGGATGATATATTGTATGAGGTCATCAGCTGCTATGTGCACCAGGCTCAGCATCTGCCCTTAATATAAACTTGGTTGTCTTTTCCCCTTTGTTCCTGAGGTTGACTTCTGTTTTACCATGTGTCTTTAGAGGCGTCTGTCTTCTGTGTCTTCTTTCACTCTTTCTCCCTCCCCTTTCTCCTTTCTTTTTTCCCCCATCAACTTCAGTATGAGAATGTCCTTCCTAGACAAATATAATCTTACCTAACCTTGTAACCAGAGCTAATCTTATGTTTTGAGATCATTTAATGCAATTTCTTTAATACTAGGTCTTGGACTCCTCTTGTAACCTAAGCATATAACTTTAATCCCTCAGGACCCACCCTTGCCCTTGACCCAGAATAGTGTGTCTATGTGTATCTGTGTGAGGTGACAATTTCAAAGTGCTAAAGCCTTAGTGAATATCACTGGAAGCAACAAATTATCCTATTCATGTTACAAGCAGGTGGAATTAGATCGATAGCACCTGTTTTAGGTCAGTAGCCATTAGCAAGGAAAAGTTCTTCTCTCATAAGATTTCCTTCCTTCCCTATCTCCTCCTAGGTGGACTGTTTCAGAAAAGAGAGAGTAAGTGTTTGGGAGCACGGTTCCAGGAGGAGTCTGAAGGACAAAGTTCTCAGAGCACATCAGATTCCACTCTTGTTTTGGGGGCCACTGAGAGTCAGGGTGTGTTGGTTCAGACACCGTAGTCAGGTGGCATTGCATCGCTGCATCGCGGATGTTTTCATTTCTGGCTCCACAGCCTGTGTGGCCTCCCAGGACCCAGGACCATGCTCATGTCTATTGGATTTCTGAGACACCTATCTGGTGCTGGTCTCGCTACTGCCTATTCCTTATTTGCCACAAAATTGATCAGTCTCTTCTAAGACTTCTGAGAAAGTTCTGTCTCTTTAACTGGATGGACTTTGTGCATACTAAGTGAGCACTCTCCCATAGCTGAGTTCCAGCTCCCGACTGCTATTTCTGATGGTGGGTCGGAAAGTGTGTTTACTTGGTCTTCAACCAACTTTTGTGGACAATGTGCTCAGCCTCGACCGATGTCTTCTGTTTTCTTTGGGATCCCATCACCACCCTCCAGATCTTCTCTTGTTCTTCAGTATCTGCTGTGGACTCATTTCCCTAAAGTCTACCTCCTTTCTGCCCATCCTCTAGCAAGTTTACAGACTTGCCTACAGAGTTGGGTGATGGCTTTTGTGAACACCAGAATCATTTCTATCTAGGCTTGAAACCTTGATTGTGCATGTGAATCCTGTAGGTGTCTTGCTGAGGTATGGACTCAGCTCCCACACCTGACTTAGCTCTGCGACTGACTGCTGAATGAACTCCGTTCAGTGGTGCAGCAGCTGCGGGTCCAGAGGCCTTTTCCTGAAGAGAGAAGAGCTCATACGTTTCTGGAGGCTTCTCTGGCTCTGGGCGCTCATGGGCTGTCTTCTCTTCTGAGATCAGTGTGTTCCCTGTCTGTCATCTCTCTGGTTTATCCTCAGTTCCTTCATTTCTTCACTGAATAGTTTTGGGACACCTACACTGGTCAGTACTCAGTAAGCTCAGGAGAGACATCAAGCAAATGAAATGACCTGGTTCTTAAGAAGCTGCATGGCTGGAGTGTATGGTAGCTTACTGAAAAAAAAGAGTGGCAACTGTCAAGGGCCCTTTTCAACTCCCTGTCTACTGCTATTCTGTTTGTAAATCAGCACTTTAGGTTATTGTTAGGTGACAAAGCAAAGTAACAGTACTTTTTTTTCACTCTTGACTTTGTGTGTGGGTCTTTGTTTTCAACAATACTTTACATTTTATTGGAACTAAAAAGATACTCCAAAGATCTACAGTAGTGTCTTACCTAAGGTGAGTGATTTGTACCTTTTCATTCCAATGGAATAAACCACTGAAAAAAAATCATTCTGAAACTTTTGCAAACTAAACATTGACTTGTGGGGTTTATTTAATATTTGCATCTTTTCAAATTCTTTTAGATGAACTCTTCCCCCCAGTCATTATTTGGCTTCTATTTTTCTCTACGTGAAGTACTTCTCAGTAAATCTTAATATTCAGATTGTCTCTGTGTGTGTTTCTCTTCGTAGAACATTTCAGGGCAAAGCTTTTGAAGCAGACGCAACTTCAAAGTTGAACCCTAAGCTTTGAAGTAGTTCTGCCCTGAGACTGATCTTCTGGCAGAGAGAATGATAGGCTTTTTTTTGTGCTTCACACAAGCTGGAGAAGAAAATTATACTGACAAATAGTTCCTCTATCAAGGTATAAAGAATTCAAACCTCAAATAACAGAATTGGCTTGCTGGAATTGACAGTAAGGACACGTTATAAGAGGACGGTAGAAACAGCTGGGCAGGACTGTCGGGTAGAAACAGCTGGGCAGGACTGTCAGTTTTAAACAGCTGCTTAATTGGAAGGCTTGGTTTGGCAATAAAAATGCCTGGGACATGAATGTAAAAATATGCAAATTGAGGAGATTTAAAGTATGGTGCTAGAGGGATGGCTCAGTGGTTAAGATCACTGACTGTTCTTGAGGAGGACCCAGGTCTAGTTCTGAGCACCCACATGGTGGCTAACAACCATTCTTCACTCCAATTACGGGGAATCTAACATAGTTTTGGGGCCTCCATGGCCATTATACAACATGGCTGCACTTACATACATGCAGGCTAAACACTCATGCACACAAAATTAAAAATTAAAAAGAGATTTAAAGTAACCTCAAACTCAGGTTTATCTAAGAGTATGTGTTTGAAATTCAGTCAAATGGGGCCTGGAGAGTTGGCTCAGCAGTGGAGAGTGTTGACTGCTCTCACAGAGGACCCAGGTTTGATTCTCAGCACCCATATGGCGGCTAACAACTGTCTATAACTCCAATTCCAGGGAAATTACATGCTCTCTTCTAACCTCCATGGGAATTGCATGACACAGGTACTCTTACAAACATGCAGACAGCCCTTATACACATAAATAATAAAATATTTTAAAAAGAAATTCAAATGGTCTTTGAAGAAAAAGAGATTTTAAGATTTATAATAAAAGCCAGATTTTAAAATTTCTTTAACCAAAGCAGATAAGAAAAGCAAAAAGTATTGATGGGCTAATTGATTGTGACAGAAGAAATATGCATTACTACCGTGCTACAGGCTTCCCTGTTCTCCAAATGAAGTTGTAATGCCTTAGAAGTTTTAAAACAATTGGTATTTATGTTAATCAATGGACTGCTCAATTGGAAAGGATCTTGAAACTGTAATGTCTTTACATTTCTAATTTATAGCCTCCAAGTGGGTATAACAGGGTTCGATAAAAGGGGACTGTAAACGTCTAAGTACTGACGCTAAGCCCTGGCGAAGATACACTTATGCCAGGCCAGGTGGAGGCGACCGTCTGGGTGTCACCTGGGTGTCACCTGGGTGTCACCTCAGTGTGGAATTGTCATTTTGTCTCTTTGGGTCATTTTTTTACTCTATAATCCTCTTCCCTCCAATTTCGAAAACTAGATTGCTCATGTTGACTTCAGAGGATCAGTTCCCATGTATCACAGGGTCCAGCATGTCTCCCATCCAACCCACTTTCAAGCGAGAGGGAGGGTGCTTGTTCAGGGAGGGTAGGCACTGATGACAGCTATTTGCAAGTAAGTGGTCCTGAGCATGGGTCTCAGCATGGCATGTAAATTAACTATTATCGGATCTTGGGGGCTAAACTTTTATCACTGTAATGATTCTCTCTCTCTGTCTCTGTCTCTCTCTCCCTCTCTCAGAGGTTAGCCTCCAGTGTTGAGCCTTAGTTGCTTAGGTACTATCCACCTGTTTTTTGTGACATAGTCTCATTGTTCTGAAGCTCCCTGATGAGGCTAGGCTGGCTGGCCAGTGAGCCGCAAGGGATCCTATTACCTTCTCCTCATTGCCAAGAGTCCGTGCTTACACGGCCATGTCCAGCCTCTTTACATGGGTTCTGGGGATCAAGCTCAGGTCCTCATGCTTGCATGGCAAATACTTTACATACTGGGCCATCTCTCTAGATCTCTGAGCCATTTCTTTTAGGTGTTTTGTGGCTTCCTATGTGTAATCTTCTTGAGGGGATAGTTTCTGGGTTCAATTTCCCTGTATTAAAAAGATTCACCACCAGGGAGTGAAACGAAAGCAAAAATACCGTGAATACCTGTGAATCACTTCAGCAACTTTGACAGTATCACTGAGCTTTGTCATACTTTTTCCTAATAAAACATATCCCTGAGATTATTTTATCTGCAGGTAATAATGTCATAATGAAACACAGTTGCCATTCTGGAAGTCAACCCTTTAAACTTATTATGAAAACTATTACAGTTAGAATAAAAACTTATATCGTGAATACCGACCTGAGTATCTTGAAAGTTAATGCTAGGAGGTGGCAGCTTGTAAAGACCTAGAGCCTCCCAGCTCTATGGTCTTTTCTGCTGAGAACAAACATGATTCATGATTACCCAAAGACCCATGAAAAGGAATAGTTTGATCTTAAGAGACTTGGAACAGATATCTTAAGATGTTAGAAAGTTTTGCTAAGTCTGAGAATACTGCCTGGGTTCTGCAGGGCTGAGACACATTTGTAAGCAGTGCCCTAGACCACATGCCACATGCCATCATGGAGCTCTGAAAGCTCAGAAGACCACGTGTGTACTAGGTGATGGCACTATCTGCTCGGGCTCCCTGTCAGCAGGTGTCAGGGAGTGGTAAGGACTTGGAAAGGGGAAAGCAGCCTGAAGGTTAGATACCAGCCACCCGTAAACCGGCTGTTGAAGCTGTAATTCATCATTACAGGCAAGGGATTTTCCACAGAGCTCCAGGCTCAGACCTGTCTTCCAGTGAAAGAAACCAGGAAGATAACTTCATTACAACTTGCAGAAACTTCTCAAATGTCAGCTGTTCTCCCGGAGGCCATGACTCCTGGTGAATAGCCGTTTCTCATGCTTTGGGCTACTTTGGGGCTGTTGATCCCGAGGATGCTAACCAGGTCACAGAAGACCTTGTTCAGCCAGAGAGCAATGATTTGGAATTGTCTCAAAGCTCAAATTCCCCATGAAACAGATTAACCTTCAAGGGTGGGTGTGAGTTCCTTTTATTCCCCTGCCTTGAACTTCTGAGAGAACTGTGTGTACTTTAGAAACAGTGGAGACTGTAAAAATAACAGGGGAGGATGCCAAGCCCTCGAAGCTTGGTCCTCGCAGTCACGCTGTCCTGTGTCTTTGTGGTCGCAGCAGGATGCTTCCTGCGGCGGGGAGTTGAAGGCATGGCACATGGGCTGTCACAAGGTCTCTCAGTGGATTCTGGCCGGAACGGTGGTTTGGCGTATTCAGTTATCTTGGCATAAGTATTATAGCAGAACATGAAGTGAACTTCCTTTCTCTTGAGATCTTATTTTCTGATGTTTGTCTTGATTGTTTTGCATCTTATCTTTTTGAGAGAGGGTCCCTTCTCGAACCCAGACCTCAGCATTCAGCTAGGGTGTCTGGCCGGAGGGCTCTAGGGATGTACCTCTCTCTGCCTCTGTGCTGGGATTACAGATGTGTGGGCAAGCCTGGCGTGGATTCTTGGAATCCTCTCTCATACCCTTGGGCTTGCGCAGCGGGTACCTTACCAACTGAGCTGTTTCCCCAGGTGCCTCATCGTGTTCTAGGGAGCTGGGGTGTAGTCTGTGGGACTAGCTGTAGTAAGATCTCCATGCTGCCTCAGAACCACACTTGTCTTCTGCATGTGAAGATGAAGATGGGACGCGGAGTGTCTGCTCTTGGGAAAGGGAGTTTCCTTCCCACCAGATCAATCTGGTTGCCTTTGGTCCCATTTTAGAAGAGCGGCCTCTAGCAGAGGATAATGGTTTTGAGATTTTTACAGTATGGATTGTTTTTTGAGACAGCGTCTCATGTAGCCCAGGTTGGCCTCGAATTCACTAGATGTGCTAGGATGGCTTTGAACCTCTGCTCCTCCTGCCTCTACTTCCCGAGGCTGCTAGCACATGCCTGTGCTACCACGTTCTGCTCTAACTAGGAATCTGATCACTAACAATATCCTACCAGTCTCTTAAAAGTCTGCTTGATCTCTGTCTCGTGAATAATGGAAGTTGCCCGTTTTGCATGTTTGTGTGCATGTGTTAGTATGTACACATGTGCACGTTAGTGTGTACATATGTGCAATTAGTGTGTATATATGTGCATGCTAGCATGTACATATGTGCATGTTAGTGTGTACATATGTGCCTGTTAGCGTGCAGGTATATGCCTGTTAGTGTGTATGTATGTGCATGTTAGTGTGTACGTATGTGCATGTGGAGGCCAGAGCGTGATATTGGGTGTCTCTTTCTCTATTGCTGTCCACCTTTTTTTTTTCTTTCTTTTTTTTGAGAAAAGGTCACTCACAGAATTAGAGTTTACCATTCTGGCTAAGTGGCTGGTCAGAAAGCCCCAGGGATTCTGTCATCTCTGCCTCCCCAACAGTGGGATTACAGGAAAATGGCACCATGCCCATGTTTTTGTATAGGTTCTGGGGGTACCAGCTCAGACCTTGGTGCTTAGCAAGCACTTACTGACTGGCTCATTGCCTCAGCCTGAAAGTCATCCTGTTCTTAAGAAGCAAAGGTAAAAGGGAAGAAAAACCCACTTGTGTTTTCCCCGTTTTCACTTTTATAGCTCTGTGGTGGTTTGGACGTGCAGTGTCCTCCTTAGGCTCATGTGTTTGAGCACTTGGTCCCATCTGGTGGTGCTGTTTTGGAATATGTGGGGCCTTTAGGAGGTGGGGTCTTGTTTGAGGAAGTAGGTCGCTGGGGGTGGGCCTTGAGGTTTTGTAGCTTTGTCATGCTTCCAGTTTGTTCTGTTTTCAGAGGATGCCGTGTACTCAGCGTCTTCTCCGTCCCATGGCTGTGCCTTCAGTGATGGTGATGAACTGCGAGCCCAGATAAACCCTGCTTCCTCCCATAAGTAGATTCTTGTCAGGTGTTTGGTCATACCAAAGAGGGAAATAATGAATACAGTCATCAAGAGTGCTTTGTTAGGAGTGGTTACACATGCCTTGAATCCCAGCGCTCAGGAGGCCGAGGCAGTGAATCTCTGTGAGTTCAAGGCCAGCCTGGTCTACATAAGACCTCCAGAGCTACATAATGAGATCCTGTCTCAAAAACAAAAGCTCTTATACCATAATTAAAAGTAATGGTCGGAAAAGGATTTTGACAAGTCTAAGCAATTAGAACTCTAGGGAAATGAGGGTCAGTGGTTAGAAAAGAGCACTTGGGGGTGGGGAGGAGAAGAGCTGGTAGCTGGAGACCTGAGGAAGCTGGGTTTGCATCTTCCTGACTGACTGACTTGGTTTATGTGAACTGTGATGAACTGGAGTGATGGTGCCCAAGTCACCTTCTGGTGGGAAGCAGGGGAGAAAGAGGGCTCTCCCCTCCCTGTGAAAGGCCCCACTTCCGCATGGCATGCCCTGTGTATTATGGTATTGAAACTCCTACCTTTTTGATTAGCATTGTCCCCATCTCCCTGGTGAGGGGCAGATGGATGGAATTTGGGTCACGTGCCTAGGGTAGCATGACTGAAAATGGAAGAGCTGAGAAGCCAAGTCTCTCAGTTCCCAACATCCTTCCACTCTGCCATTGACAAGACAGGTGAGCAAACTTGAGCCCAGATACTCACCCTGTGAAGACAAAGGTTAAAGTGTGTGTGCACGTGTGTGCATGTGCATGCATGTGCACATGTGTGAGCATGTGTGTGTGCGTGCATCTTCAAGCCTTTACATTTTTTAGTTGGAGACAGGGTCTCATTTTGAACTTGGAATTCTCCCGCCTTAGCCTCCTGGATGCTGGGAAGGCAGATGTGGGCCCCACATTTGGCTTATGATTTGAATTTACAAAAGGGAAACTGAGGTTTGGCAACATTTTTTTTGTCAAATATGGAACCATGGAAGTGCACATTTTTGAAATCTTAGGAATGAGAGTGAAGGGGACTTGCACAAAAACCGGACCATGATCACCGCTCTGCTGTCACCTCTCTGTGCCATGAAGCTCTTAGCCGCCGACTCTTAATCGCTGATTCTTGATTTCTTTACATTATTGACTGATAGAATTGACTCCCTATTTCTTTGTTTACAGCAAACAGTGCATAGTATTTAATGAGGAGACTAACATTAAGGGAGTTGAATATTTAAGATGTTTCTTCCCTTTTTATATTTATTATTTTTATTTTATGTGTATAAGTGTATTGCCTGCATGTGTCTAGGTGCAGTGCACGGTGTCATGCAGTGCCTATGCAGGTCAGAAGAAGGCATTGGATTCCCTGGAACTGGAGTTTCAGAAGGTTGTCAGCCACCATGTGGATGCTGGGAATAGAGCCCAGGTCTTCTGTAAGAGCAGTCAGTGCTCTTAAACATTGAGCCATCTCTCCAGCTCTGCATTTCACCTTCTCTTGTTTGAAATAAATAAAGCAAAAGCTGAGTGGCTCCTGACTAAACCTTTTATTTAAATTCCATGTCCTGTCTGGAGTGGGTTGGATCAAACATTGCCCCCCCTTCCCCTGCTTTCTCCTTCTTGCCTCATTTCTCCCATCTTTACTCTTTCAAACCTCTACTCCTTTGAGGTAAAGACAATGACCACACCAACCACGTGTTGAGTGTTTCTTACATGCTCACACATGCAGACACGTAAGGGAAAGCGAAGTCCTGGCTGCAGCCCGGTTTTCCCCACATCAGATTTCCTCCATGCTCACGTGCAGGAGGAAGAGCTTGGGTTACTTCTCTTGTTGCTGCAACAAAATACCTAAGAACAACGGGAGAAATCCTTCCCTGGGGAGACATAAATGTGTGTCTGCTCCCCCCTGTGAGCCCCCAACAGTAAGCCAAAGTGTGATTATACCAAAGTCTGATTTGGGGAGCCAGTGAGTTTACGAGGCCTTCTTACAGGACTGTGGGTGACCCCAAAGCACCTCACCAGAAAGTCTCACCTAGCATGGATGATGGCGTCCCTGTCCCAGCACAGATGGATCCCCTTTTCTAGTAATCTCCCCTAGTCTATAAACTCTGGCACCTCTCAGGACCACAAGGCCACATGAAATTAGAGCAAAATTGCACAGCTGACTGGGGTCTAGGAGGGAGTGGATGGAATCTCAGATGAGGGTCCAGCAATCCTCCTCATCTCCTATGAGGAAAGGTCAAACAGTCAATAAGCCCAGTGCATGTAGTCATAGCTTCTGTGGTGAAGACAGGGGCTGCTCTGCTCAGAAGAGAGCATTCTGTAACACAGAGCCACTTAGGGAGGGAGGCTTACAGCTGGAAGACACCGTCCATCAGGGTGGTGTGGCATGAAGGCATGGTGGCATGATAACATGTATGCATGATGGTATAAAGACATGATGGCAGGCTTGTACGTGGTATGATGGCATGGTGGCAGGCTGGTGTCATGGCCGGTGATGGCATAATGTCATGGTGGCAGGAGCGTGGGTCATTTGGTCACATGACATCACAGTCAGGGAACAGAGGCAGATGAATGCTGGTACTCAACCCTCTTTCTCATTTGCTCTGGGTTTGGGACCGCAGCCCGTGGGATGGTTCTGTCCACATTTAGGGTAGATCTTCCCACCTAATAGACCCAACCTAGAAACTCCGGATGCCTGTAGGTTTGTTTCCTAGGCAATTCTAGAGCCTGTCAAGTTGGCAATATTAGCCTTCAAAAAGCCAGTATCTGATTCTTTTTTTCTCACTAATGGTTCACAAAGGGGGTTGGAGAGACTACTGAGTGGTTACTGGCACTGGCTACTCCTGCAGAGGACCAGAGTTAGGTTCCCAGCATCCACATAGTGGCAAACAACTGTCTGTAACTCCAGTTCCAGTGACTCTGATGTCCTCTTCTGGCCTCTGTGAGCATTCTGTCATAGGTCCACTCATAACATCAGGCAAAAAACCCATGCAAACATAAAATAATAAAGTTTTTAAAAGGTCAGGATAAAGGAAGGATTGAGACAAGATTACTTGTGATGCTTCCATGTCATTTTGGTTTTTCTTCAAACAAAATTAAACCCCATCACAGCTGGTTACAAACAGGGAGCTGGAGAAGCCAAATGTGTACAATGTTGAAATTGAAAAGTGGCCGTAAGCCAGGGGATGTGGCGCTTCCTCCTCCTAAGCCGCTCGCATGTGTCACGTGCATGCATTATATACATCGCTGTCATTTTCATGTTCAGCTGAGTTTAAATGATAGAATGTACCCAGTTTGTGGTAGCAATGTTGACTCCAACGTCAATTTATATTCTGTCAAGGAATAAAGCTGAGTCAAGGCCTGCCTGTCCAGATGGGGTGGAGACGGCAGCCCTCTCACCTCCGCTCTCATGGCAATGTTTGCGACTTCAGTGAACTGCAGAAAGCTGGCAGCTCTGTCTCTGTGTTAGTATTTCAGTAGTGAAGACTCTCATTTGCTGGGGGGCGGGGGGGGGGCTCTTCTCTTGAAAGTCTTTCTGTCAAGCTTTTTAGAGAAAACAAATCATGTGGGTTACTGTGAAGCTTCATTAGTGCTCAGCTAATTGGCATTTCACACCTAGAATTTGATTACGAATGGCATCTGTGGTTGTGTTAATAAGTGCTTTCTTTTTAAAGAAATAATTCATCGAGGTAAAACGCACATAAAACAAGGTGACTTATTTTAAAGTGAATAATTAATCGCATTTAGCACAATCACAACTTTGTCAGCCACCATTGCCATGTAGCTACAGAGCACTCCCACCAATACAGGGCAAAGCCGCCTTTCACCAAGCAGGTCCTCCCTGTCTCAGCCCTGGGGCCGCTGTTCTGCTTGTTTGTCTGTGGATGTATATACTTTAGGTGTTTCAGGTAAATGGACTAGAGTCTTGCCTCTTTCACTTAGCATTGCCTGTTTATCTACCTTTTCAGGATTTATCAAGACCTTTCTGCTTTTTATAGCTGTGTAATATCCCATTGTACAACTTCCAGTGGGTACAGCCACCCATCTGTCTGTGAGTGTTTGGGCACATTCTGCCCCTTGGGAACTATGTCAGTTTTCCATCACTATAACAAACCCCCAAGACAATCAACTTGGAAACAGAAAAGGCTTCTGTTTTGACTCAGTGTAGAGGTTTCAGTCCATGATGGATTGACTTTATTATTTAAGACGACACCACAACACATCGTAGTGGGAACATGTCGCACAGCAAAGCTTACCAGGGTTCGGTTTCCGGCTCCACGGGGTGGTGACAACCATCCTCATCCTCAGTTCCAAGGGAATCCATGTCCTCTTCTGATCTCTGTGGGCATTATACAACAAGGGTGCACTTACACACCTGCAAGTGACACACTCACACACACAAACAACACATTGTCATGGGAACGTGTCATGGAGCAAAACTTACTTCATGGTCAGAAAGTGAAAAGAGTGAGAGGAAGAGACAGAGGTCTCAGCGTCCCCGCCGCCCCAGGCCTCCAGTGGCTCCGGACCTCCTGCTCGGCCCTGCCTCTTAGAGGCTCTCCCCCTCCCCAGTGGCCTGGGAATGAAGGGGGAGAATCGTGGCACCTAAGAAAATGTTAAATGTCAGGTTTAAATGGAGGCATTTTGGGGAAGTTCCCCTCTTATATCATCTCCCCCCACCCATGTATGGACAAGTTAGTACAGGATAGGGCAGGTGCCTCCCATGTCAGTTTTCAGGAACAGCAACACTGAACTGTTCAGCTCATACTTTTCGTGATGAAATGCTTTAGATTCTAACTTCCCAAGTATCAAGTTAATCCATTGCTAAATGAGTGACTGAGATGGTTCACCCTGGAAGGGGCGGTACAAGTCACTAGGACACTGATTTACATGTCCATCTGTAGCCATTCCACTGGGGGCCGGCCTTTGAATTAAACATCAAGATAACTTGTGACTCATCTGGATTTAAAATTTTGGATGACACTTGGGGGGAAAAAAAAATCAAGTAAACATTGCATTTTAAGATGCTGAGTTTTCTGGTAGGTGAATTGAATTTTCCAGATTTTGGAACCCATAATGCACACCACTACATTCTCCAAACAGAAAAAGAGCGAGCAGAGGAAAACAAACCTGACTTCATTACTTCAGCTCTGCGCACCCTCTGCTTCCAAAGCCAGTGAAATCATCCTGGTAGGTTAAGCAACTTGGAAAATTTCAGAATATTCCTGGCTTCATGTCCTGCTCTGTTCTCCCAGGAGAGGATACGGAGATGTCCCCATGTCAGCCAATCATGTGGGTGTCACCCATGGGGCCATCTGAGCTGAGCCGCACTGAGGAATAGGGGAACAAGAAGCCCACATCTAGAGCTATGCGGAACACATGGAGAAAAGGTGGCGGGACTCCAACACGTAGCAGTTTTCGTGACACTCTGAGTGACATGCAAGTTAGAGAGCCGCACAGACAAGCTTATAAACGAGTTCAGTGTGATGCCAGTGGATGCTAGAAAGATTCAGAGAAACGAGATGCTTCTGTGGGTTAGTGAAACTGGAGCAGACAGAATGTTCTAGAAGTTCATCATTAAAAATCAGGTAGAATTTCTTTAGTAGCCAGGAGAAAAGGGCACGCTCTGTTTAAATACTGGTGGTCAGGAACGATGAGTTGGTGACAGAGGGGTGTGTTTAGCTGTTGGGAACCTAGAGCAGGGTCTCCCGGGAAACAGTGAGCTTCAGCCGTTTCTTGGTGTTAGAATTGTATCTTGCCCAAACAGCTATTTGTCCTGGACATAATTTTTTTCCTACCAGGTAATTTTGGAAAATATATTTAAGGTAGAGATGTGGGAACACATGGAGTGGAGCACCCTCTGGTCGGGGCCTGGCTTGGGGCCTGAGGGCTGTGTGATCCTGCGAACACTTCTTACCTGGTGGAGCTTCCAGGGCTCCTGGAGGCCTGTCCTCTGGTTCTGTCTTGTGTTCTGTCCTCTGAATTTTCCAACATATCAAGCTGATTTCGGCATTGGCCTATGACCTTTGGCCTTCATTCCTTTGCTTAGCTTAAATCAGTGTCTTCCTTGCCTATTACTTTTGTTGTTTGATTTTTGATAGATCTTGCTCTGTAGCCCAGTTTGTCTTCTAGTCTGTGACCTTCCTTCCTCTGCCCCTCTGGTGCTCGGATTGCAGGTGCAATCACACCATTATGTGTGTGTATGTGTTAACATGTGTGTGCAGGGCACTGGCCTTTGTAGATGTGTGTGCAGGCTTGAGGCTGATCTCAGGATGTCTTCCTCAATAGCCTCCACCTTATTTTTTGAAAAAAGATTATGTGTATGTGTGTGTGTGTGTGTGTGTGTGTGTGTGTGTGTGTGTGCAGAGTCAGGTGCTGGAGGAGGCCAGAGGCATGGGATCCCCTGAAGCTCGAGTTATAGATGGGTTTGAGCTACCATGGGATCCGAACCAGTATGTGCTGTTAACAGCCGAGATGTACGTCTCTCTAGCCCTTCACCATGGTTTTTGAGACAAGGTTTCTCACTGAATCTGGAGCTTGCCGTTTTGGCTAGACTGGCTGGCCAGAGAGCCCTCGGAGCTGCCCGTCTCTGGCTCCCCAGTGCTGTGGTTACAGATGCCCTCAAAGTCGGCTTTTACGAGGCTGGAGCCAGGGCAGACTTTCCTCACTGAGCCGTTTCCCTTCTTCTCACTCCTCCCAGCTCCACTGCGTTGTCAGCCTGTGCTGCTCACTCTTGCACTCGTTCTGGTCCCTTTTCCCTCCACACCCTTTATGCTCCATGTCCCAGGCCCGTGTTTATCTCCATCTCTCTATGAAAACATGTAATATTTGTCTTCTCCATCTACCAGTTACTTTGACATTCAAAGCAATTTTTTGTTTTGATTTTTCATTTAGGAAGTATTTTATGTATTATTTTTTATGTGTATGAGTGTATTGCCTGCATGTGTGTAAGTGCACCCGTGTCATGCAATGCTTGCCGAGGTCAGAAGAGGGCATCGGATCCCCTGGAACTAGAATTAAAGAGGTTCTGGGAACTGAACCCTGGTCCTCTGCAAGAAGGGCTAGTGCTCTTAACCACTGAGCCAGCTCTCCAGCCCCTGATTTTTCATTTTAAAAAATATTTCATCTATATATTAGTATTTGGCCTGCAAGTATGTAAGGGCACTAGGTTTGTGCAATGCCCACAGAGGCCAGAAGAGGGCATTGGATCCCCCTGGAACTGGAGTTACAGAGTATCGCTAGCTGACATGTGGGTGCTGGGAACCAAGCCTAGGTCCTCTGCAAGAGTAGCCAGTGCTCTTAACCACTACGCATCTCTCCAGACCCCAGCTTTGATATTTTTAAGGATTGTTTACTGAAGTTTGTCTTAGTGGTTAAAAGGATAAATTAAGCCCACACATCTACCTGAGTTTCCTTTCAGTTTTTTTTTTTTTTTTTGAGAGATTGTTCGTGGTGAAAACACAGGTAGGAAGGAAATGAAATCGTAGAACGAAGTTGAGGAAACATAAGATCTTCTTATAGAATGCCTCTCAGGCACTCCCTGTGATGGCACCATAGTTTTAGTTCATTAACTAACATAGGTGTAATTCTTTTCTTAAGAAATTTTAGGAACTGGAGAGATGGCTCAGTGATTAAGATCATTTGCTCCTCTTGCAGAGGACCTAGGTTAAGTTACCAGCACACACATGGTGGCTATCAACCATCTGTAACTCCAGTTCCAGGGGATCTAATGCCCTTTTCTAGCTTCTGAGGGCATCAGGCATGTATATGATGCAAAAAATATATATGACATATATGCATGGAGGCAAACACTTAAAACACAAAATAAAAATGAGTTAAAAATGAAAATTTATATATTTTTTAAGATTTTCAGTAACATATCTCTGGAATATTATCTTCAAAGAATACATTATATTTTAATTTTTTATATATATTGTGAGCTTTGAGAAATATCCTGTATTAAATATAATTGATACCTTCTAAGATTACACTTATCCCTGTCAGTTTGTTTTTTCAGGCATTTACATTAAGAAAGTAAAACTTTCTCCAGTAAAGTGGTTATTGTACAAATGAATATGACCAACTCAGAGAACTCCCCTGTCTGCTGTGCTGACAGGGTTTCAAGGGGTTCTGTGAGTAGAGCTGGTGTGGACTGGGGAAACAGGACTCATAGTCTTTTTTAGTGTGTATGTTTAAACAGTGTAATTTTTAAAAGCAACCAAGTTAAAATTTTGCTGTATTATGATTTACTGAATTCTTTTTTAAAGATTTATTTCTATTTTTAATTTGAGTGTCTGTGTGTGGGTTTGTGCAGCGGCTGCAGAGACCAGAAGAGGGTATTCATTCTCCTTGGAGCTGGAGTCACATATGGTTGTGAGATGTCTGGTATGTGTCCTGGGAACCGAACTCCAGTCCTCTATAAGAGCAGCAAGTGCTTTTAACCATTGAACCATCTCTCCAGCTCCTGAGACCTGCTAAATGAGCTTTTTAGAAGTGGAGTGAGATTTTACTCAGTTGAATTGCTGTTTTGACTTTAAGAATGGCACACGTGAGTTGATGTTCTTTCTCTGGTGAATTACCCTTCAAGCTCTGTCAGTGTTAGCTCACTTCTAGCAAACTCTGGTAATCTTAATGGTAACCCAGTCTTCCAAGCCAACTACAGTTTATTGTGTCTTCTCCCAGGGGTGATCTGTCCTTACTGATCTGTGTACATGTGCAAACTCTGTTTCAGAAAAGCGGTGTGTAATACGGGGTCTCTTCTTTTCCCATGAAATCCGTTTCTAGAACTCGGTTTCAGAACCCATGGGACTGAATTTGCTGGAGGCTGCTTACTAGCCTACCCTGGATGCAGCAATAGGCAGCATCTCCCGCCAACAGTGGCCTGCTGCCTTGTGTTCCACGTGTGGTGCATGTTTAGGACACAGCACTGTGTGTGCAATGCTGGGCACACATTGGAGCACTCTGAGTATTTGCGTAGCTAGGACAAACTGGTGGCTACCATCAAAGCACAGCATTGATTTCACATTAATGAAGGGGATAAGGACCTCGTCCTTCCTACTTTTGCTAAAAACCTGTCAAACTTTTGGAATTCTGACATATTAAGGCAGTAAAGAAGATGAAAGAAGGTATATCTTGTAGTTTTATTGCAAATGTTTTTTTAGTGTCAGCAAAGGTCAGCATCATTTAACTGTTTATCCCATTTCTACAAGATAATAAAAAAAGATAATAAATTGCATTTGTGGTTTTATTTAGAATTAATTTTATCATGTGATACTCAGGATCTTTCAAATGTTTAAGAGTCATTTCTACTCTGAATCACTGGCTCATAACCTCCACCTATGTCACAGAACTGAAGATCTGAACTATCCTTTTCCCTTCCTTTCTGGGCATTTACATATTTCATTTGGAAATACATCTTGGTTTTTGCCCATTATAAAATTCAATTGCTTGTGTTTTTCTATTGAGTGACAAGACAAACAGTGTATATTACCCAGTATCAGTGGTTCTGTTTTCTTGTCAGAGATCTAGCCCCTCATCCCCTCTCTGAAGAGGTAACCCTTAAAATCATTTAGGAGATAGGCTGTTTTTAACAACTTGCCTGTCCCCTGAAATGGTTAACCCATCTGCTAGTACAATATTGGGACAACAACCCAATCTAACTCCTTCTAGCTGCCAGGTTTGACTGTGAGGGTATTCTTCAATGGGACTATTAAGGGGACTCCTAAAACATACAGCTGTTAGCTATAGGAAGGCAAAGAGGTCCTTGACTGGTGAGACATGAGGTAGAAGAAAAGAAAGTTACTTACTAGCATTACGAGTCCTAGGCGTGGAACTATGAGAAGCCAGAACAAAGGATGTTCCATAAATGTCCAAATAAAAGTCCAGGAGAATCTGCTAATGGGCTTCCAAGAATATTCATTATTTGGGATCCTCTGTCTTTTGCCTCTGAAGCCAGACCCAGGATTGATGAACCCTGGGTGTGTGTTCAGGCACTTTGATAGCTACTGAAGTGGCTGGAATCACAGTGTGAAGTTCCTCTGAGACTTCTAGAGAGGGAGAGAGAGAAGAAATTTAACTATCATTTGATTTGTGGGCACCTTTCTCCTGACTGTAATTAGGCACTGTAGTGTGAATTGAACCAAGTTCTAAAATATTATAACCTGGCATCATTTTTCTTTGTTAAGAAGAAAATTATTAGTGAGAAATGACTTAAGAAAAATCCCACATGGTCTTACATCTAATGTCTGGGAAGTGTGATTCCTTAGGCTGTTAAACATATCAATCATTTTGGACTTTAGGTATGTTTTCCTGTGTGTGTTTAAAACCATACAGGTGCCAGATTGACTACTTTCTTTTTATTGTCAAGGCCAGTGGAAGATATGTTCCTCAGGAGTTACTTGGGCTGGGAAGGAGGCTCTAGTTCTTTTAGCCTTTCGAAATTTCTTGCCATTGTTCATGTATGTGGTGATAAGTCAAAGCTTTGTTTGACTGTGTATTAACAGGTAATTCACCATAGTTGTAGGACATTTTGAGAGATGCCTTACAGCCCCTGGGACTTAGTTTACCTTGGAGGGCAAGGTACAAAATATTGTCCCTTTTAAGTCACTCTGAACACAGTGTATAGGCCTCAAAATATGGTTATTGAAAACCTAGAAGATCAGTTATACCAGTGTGGTATTTTTTACAACAGTGTAATATTTAGTTAAAGCTTGAGTAACAACCAAATACCTTTACATAAAACTTGACTAGATATGTATTTGTTCTTTTAAGCTGTCCCTGTAACTGTTACCAAGAGTAAGTCTGAACTTGGACTTTAGAACTTTTCAGATCATATAAATCATTTCTAAATCTCATCTTTTATGTACCTTAAGTAACTTACTTAGACCTTTGTGACTTTTGTAAATTTTCCAGCTTATTTTCCCACAATCTAGAAACACACATCTCTTTCAATCTTTACACACAAATCCTTTATTAAACATATTTCTATTTTCACAGCCTTCTAACATGTTCTTTTTCCTTACAGATCCCTTTTTAATCCCATGAAACATAATAACATTAACAAATACATTTGCCCTCTGTTGTGAAAGTTTTCTCCCTGAGTGTACTAAGAAATATTTATCCCCTTTCATAACGTTCTAGGGACGAATCAGTGTTTGATTCCATTAATGTTCATCCCGAGAAACCAGTGAGGTTATTGAGCTTACTTCCAGAGCATGAGTGAGAGGTGACTAACCGCAGCGTGGGTGACTCCAAACAGCTGTGTTAGAGTGTCTTCTCAGCAGGGGTAATGCTTCCCCATAGTCTCACGTGTGGAGCCCCCACTCCCTTGTCTTCCTTAGCCTATATACTCTAGTTCCTCTCCAAGACCCTGAAGTCACGTGTGATTAAGGCAGAATGTTGGGTTGGGAGGAGTGGCTAGATGCTCAGATGAGGGTTCAGTGATCCTTCCTATCCCTCCTTCTGTGACAGAAGTGTCAGCTACTGAAAGGAAGTTGAAACCAACCCACATCCGTATGATAATGCAGTAAACAAATATTACCTGTGTACACATTTTTGAATGATCTGACTTTGCAATATTCTGGGTAAACTATAGAAAATACAGGATAATAGAAAAATCCTTTTTTAAAAACTGCAGTATAGAGTTTGATTTATCATGACTTTTTTTTTTTTAATGTTGAATGAGTGTAAGTACCTGATAGAGAGAAGCAGCAGATGTTCCTATAGGAAACCTCAAATTTCTGTTCACAGCATCCAGCAGAAATCAATTAAAGAAGCCTTGCTAAAACTATTATTTTGAGTTACTGGTGAGAGAGGTATAGGCAGAAAGTTCCCTTTGTCCTCTCCATTGATGTGCCTGCCATTAGCTGCTCTTACTACAGACACATTTTCAGTATAAAGAAGAGTGGATTCTGGGGAAATCGTTTACCCTGTAGTTGTTTTTACAGAAATTAAATCTTTATTCACGAGTTGTTATATTGCTCTCCTTTTTCCATGTCACAGAGTCAAGGGGCCTCTGTCTGACCCAGGACAGGGTCTTTGGAGGACACTTCAGTACCAACACACTTGGGTCTGAAGTGGGAGAGCCAAATACCATCTCTATAGAGAGCATCTCAGTGAGCTGCGCAGCACAGGGCAGTTATACAGTACAGTTATACACCAAAGACATTTGCTTCTGATGCAGCTAAGATAACAAAAGGCTGCTTTTTGAAGGGTCAGAGACGAGGAAAGGAACCCAGTGGTTTACACTGAACAGGGGGCTTGCTGTTAAGTTCAGTGATAGCATGCTGGACCCAATTCCTTCTAAGGTGTGTAGAGTTCTCTGAATGAATCTAATCTGCTTGATTGTGCATTGGAAATGACCACAGAGAAGAGACAGAAAGCATTTTATTTCTTTAAAGTATTATCTGAGACAGAAGACCTCTGTTATCTTCAAAAGGTGATGGTGAATGACAGTCTACAATCACGATCACGCAGGATCAAGATGACACAATATCTGCCTTTACTAGTGTCTAGCCTGAGATCCTTCTTGGCTAGATTTGGAGTCATTGGCTGCTTGGAAACCTGACCCATAATCAGTTTGTGCATGTCTGCAAATGGAGGCAGACAGCCTGAAAAACTTATCAAGTACCTGTGCTCTCATAAAAATTGACAGCCTTTTATTTTCATTTTCAGAATAACTCTAATTGGAAGATAGTACTATAATTAAAGTTTCCCAGAGGGGCCATTTCTCACAATCCTTCAGGGGGTATTGGGGCAAGGCATATTGGTACCAAAAACTCAGACTCTTATATTTAAGGTTTTGGGGCCTAGTTCTTGAGGAGACAGCTGTGTAGTGACTCGAGAAGCATTTTGGAATCCTATTTGTTTCATCTACCACAGATAGAGGGGAAAAATAGAAAAGTCTTGGGTTGGACTTGTCCTCTCCCTACCAAATTCTCTGTTTACCTAGAGGGGCACTTCCAGCCTGCTTGTGTTGGGAGCAACTAGCATAGTCTAATGTCACCTGGGGAGAGCTTTGACCAAGTAATGTGACTTCTACACCTACCCATGTCCTAGTTACCCCTGCTCATCTCCTGATTTTCTCCTCTCTTTTCTTCGGTGTGGCTGCATGTAGGGCTGGGAGCTGGGCCCTGATAATTCCCCCAAGAGTCCAAATATCTTTGGTAGCACCATCCCTCAAAAAAATTTTGCCATTTGATTTCTCAGGTCATACGCAAGTTGAGAAAAAGATCATAAGTACTTGGGAGCTAGCTTGTTCCAGTTGCTAGGGGGAAAGCTGAAGGAATCCTGGAGGTCTCTTTAAGCAACAAGAATGGGAGAGAATGACGGAGGGAGTGACAGAGGGTTGCAAATGCTCCTTTACTGTCTTCACCCTACATCCAGAGAGGCAGCTCCTGCTTACGATGAAGCGGGCAGCTGGCATATCTCCGTGCCCAAGGATTTGTTCCCAGAGTGGGACTGAATTGTGTTTACCTCTACCTCTGCTGCTAGTTCTCACTGTTTTGCTTAAAACCCAGACAGTCCCTTTGAATCTACCTGTGAACAGGCAGAAAAGAAGCTCTTGTAGGATGTTTTTCTTCTCCCAAGGACACAATGACTTAGGGTTCAGCTGGTCAGAGTGATGCAGGCTGTAATCCTCTGATTAAGGGTTCTTTTTTGCATCTCCATTTTATGTACAACATACTGTTTTAATAAAAATAGAGCAGGCCCTCTGTTGAGCGGCAGAGCAGTTCTGGAAGTCTGAAGGAATGTCTCAGCAGTTGGGATCCACTCTTGGTTAAAAATCGATGCTGAGAGTCAGTCTTTCTTTAAGCGTTGTTGTAATGTGGCATCCTGTAGTAAATGTCACATGCTTTGTGCCCTGAGTGGCGAAGAGGCTCTCTACTCCTCTCTTGGAGAGGTGCCTGGAGAAGTTGTGAGGAACAACAGGGATTATAAGGTATGATAGCTATCTTACTGCATGAGAACCCTAACTCCACAATCAATGTCCGGAGAAGTCCTGAGGACAAAGGGAGTTACTGGACATCCCCCACTATACACTGGGTAAGTATGGCAGCCAGTGAGCACGCCGTTCTCCTGGTAGTTCACTCCAGCACAAATTCATAATTCTTTGTTCACTGATTGTTTTATCTCCTTTTTTACAGACCGAAACTACAGGGAAGAAGCTCTAGACTTTCACATGTTTACTTTCTACTTTCTCTCTGGGGATCTCTTTATTCCCTGAAGCTCATGCACATGCATGGCAGTTAATGAATTTACCTAAAATAATTGGAACTAATGTGTCATCAAAGCACATTTATGACCTTTTAAATGTTATTCAGAAATAGTATCCCCAGGGGGCTGGAGAGATGGCTCAGTGGTTAAGAGCCTTGGCTGCTCTTGCATAGGACCCAGGTTCTGTTCCCAACATCCACATGGTGGTGAAGAACTGTCCATAACTCCAGTTCCAGGGATCCGATGACCTATTCTGACTTCTGCAAGCATAGTGTGACACAGGTGCACCTACCAACATGCAGGCAATACACTCAAGCACATGAAATAAAAATAGTAGTAAAATATTTTATTAAAAAAAGAAAAGAAATATTGCCTCCAGAAGGGAACCAAGACCCTCCCTAAGTTAATCATTAGAAGGTGGCTGACTACCCTAATACACAGAAGACCAGTATTTACTCCAGAACTTTTGTAGTTGGTGAGTCCTGCACAGACAAGATGAGATTAACCAGGTAAAAAAGCAAAAGTAAATTAAATTTAAAAATTCGTTAAGGTCATAGGGCATTAAAGAGTCACCTGGTAAAAGAGAATCATCTACACAGGCTCTCCTGTCTTTGTTGTGCTAGTAAAGAAAGATGAGTTATGGGAAAACACAGGTCTTGTCAGTGAGATAGACAACTAACTCTGACAAGACAGCTTCTCTGGATGGCTCAGAAGGGGAGGAAAATAGAGATGGGAAATCTGAATATGTTCATTTGTCTTATAGAGAGTTAACAAGACACTGCTAGCTTGTGCCTACATGACCTGGATCTCAAAAAAACCATGTCTGATTCTGCATTCAAGTCTGTCTTAAGTTAAACTGTAGGATAAAAAATGGCTTCTAATGGTCAGCATGCAGTGCTAGTATAGTTTCAGCTGTGCACCTGAGAACAACTAAAGGGCATTTCCAGGAAGATTATTTACCCCATGTAGACTGGAGGGTAAATTTACCGAGTTTTCTCTTGGCCTCAAGGGACATGCTGCAAAGAATGTGATTGACAGCCAACCAACCAATGACTTAAGGGGGAGGGTCTAGCAGGAAAGCAGTGAAAGCTGGGAAGGAGATGGGGCGAGCAGCACCGTGGGTCTCCATCTCGGGTGTGTGTGCCAGAGGTCCGCTGGACTTCTGATCAGAATGCTGGCTCCCCACATGAAATTTCTGTCTCTCTCCCGGGGATGAATCCTTTGTAAATAACCCAGAATAAATGCCCCATTCTCTCAATAGGTTCAAACCAAGGGGGGTGGGGCTGAACGCCGGGGCCTCACTTCAAGGGGAGAATTCACAAGACAACAATTCTGTAGTAGAATTCTTAGGAGATGATCTGCTTTATGTCTAATGATGCACTTGGGCATGATCCTCCCGCTAGAAGTTTCAGTTCCTCTCCTATAGGAACTGTGGAACCATGCTGAGGCTTACTGTACCCCAAGACAATAAAAGAGGCAGGCCAGCTCCCTACTTAGCCCTTGGATAATAGAAAATTTGCTTATTGCTGCTGAGAGTAATACAAAATTAGATATATCTGTAACTGAAACTACAAAGTTAAATGTAATAGGAAAATTTTAAAAAATGCCCAAGGACTTGTGGGAACCCCTTCCAACAAAATATTTTAGATTGAATGATGAAATAACATTTTGTCCAGATGCTTTTGATTCAGATTATACTGAATTTTTCAAAAAAAATTTGAATAAGGTCAAATTCTTATTATGATTTATTCTCATTGACTCCAAGAAATCCCACCTTAATGTGTACAATTGGTTTATTGCTCACTTTGGTGGAATCAAACACTAGTTTGTCACTAGAAAGTTATGAGGGGATAGACATTGCCTCACCCAGGGATAAAGTTCTCACAACAGATGGCAAATTTGTTAATGTTACTATATCTCACAGTATTAAGATAATCAGTAAGCAAGAGAAAATGCTAGATATGTATAAGATGGAAATGTTCCTAGAGAAGGATTAGTAAACAAGGCTGTTCTCATATGATGATGTCATTAGCCAGGATAGCAGCCTGTTCACATGGCTGCCTCCATCTCTAGGAGGTCACAAGCCAAGGTGTCTACAAAGCAACATGGCTACTTTTTGCCTCTGGTGAACTCAGCTCCCTGATAAAACAACCCCACCTCCAGCAGGGTGTGGAATTCACACATCTCACAGATTAAATGTGGACAGGTGCCCCGTTTCCTTTAAAAAAGCACCCAGTTAGGTTAGACTGACACAGCAGGAGAAAGGCCCCTCCAGTGTGTAGCCTGAATCACAAAGAAACAGAGGATGCAGTTCCAAGCTGTCAACCAAGGGAAGGGAGTTTACCCGTCTCACACCCACTGTGAATGCCAAACAATACCATCTGATGTGGTTTGATCTCCCCTCACTCCTAGCTGCAGGTTGTTGTTTGGAAAGGAACCCAGGAAAGAAGCAGCAGAAATGAGATGTACCCAGTGCCTGCAGGTGATGCTGCTCTGGGAGCGCATGTCCCGTCTGAGCACAGGGTATGACTCTCCTGTTGATGGGAATTTAACTTTCTTAAAAAAAAAAAAAAAAAAAAAAAAAAAAAACCAGTGTTAAAAGCTAGTCCCGATTTAATACCTTAGTACCCTTGTGTATGGCTTTCTTTTTAGATAAGCAACTGACTGGGGACCACGTGGTCTAGGGCAGAGCCAGTACCCGCCATTATGGCCATGGTGGTGGTGGTGAGGATGCTCTATTCTCGCTCCCACCAAACCTAATCTAAAAACTCCTAGGTTTGTAAGGGGACCAGAGTGGAGAGGAGAAGAAGGGAGAACCGGTGCTCAGGCGGAAAAAACAAAGAGTAAAACCTAACATTTGTCTACTTCCCGCCAGGTAGGATAAAAGAGAGGCTTCTCTTTTCCTACAGTAGTGCTGGTCAGGCCTTAGGTGAGTACAACAGTTTTCATCTCATTGGTCTTAAGCAGTGAACCTTGTTACTTATGAACCCTAGAACTGGTCTTGTGAATGGTTGTTGCCATCATATGGGTGCTGGGAATTGAACCCCATTCCTCTGTAAGAGCAGCTAGTGCTCTTAAACCACTGAGCCATCTCTCCAGTCCTCTGGTGGGTTTTTAAAAACTGTCATGAAGACCCACAGTACTTGATGGAAATAAAGAGTAAAATGGTCTAAGTCTATGCGTAGAGACATGAACGGAAATGAGGACTAAAATTACGGAAAGAAATTCTGCTTTCTGAACCACAAAGTCCTCTGCTAAATATTTCTGTGGAAATAAATAATCATATTATCTCCTGAAACTCTCAACCAAGAGAGCAAATGTTCTCTCTCTACCAGGAAATGCCATGCTTTCTTGAGAGAGATTTAGTATAGTTCTTGGAAGCCATATGAAAAATAATTCTCTTTTGCTGTGGAGGAAGATTCAGCCTGGGTAGAGTTCATTAGGTGGATGTTAAATGAGTCAGTAGTAACCTGTCTGAGTCTGCACGGGGACTCAGGCCATTCTGGCTTAATTGTTGACATATACTAATAATTAAAAAATAAGGTTAAATGTGTGTCTGTTAAATATGTGTCAGATTTTAGGTCTGAATAAGAGAGAAAGTGATTATACAAATACATTTTGGTTAACTAAACTGGATTTGAGTGAATTATTATGAATAATATGCATTCGTGTTTTCCTAGTGAAGGGCTTCTTTGCAGCTGAAATTGGTTTCTTGTACTGTACTCAGTTTTTGAGGTAGAGACGAATCTATCTCAAGCATCAATGTGTAGTTGCCACTATAAAGAGGCAGAACACAGACGCTCCCACGTCACAGTCCTCCCAGTTTCTTAGCCACACTGTGTCCAGGTCACTCACTGTTAGAGTCTGGCTGTTGATAGTCCCCAAGTCCATGTGTTAAAGGCTAGCTCCCCTGGGTCTCAGCATTCTTGGGGAACCTTTAAGAGGTGGGGCCTAGTGGGAAGACCCTAGGTTGCTGGGTAGTGCTCCCAGAGTGACTGGTACTTCCCTCATTCTTTGTCCCTGATTTGTGATGTAAATGGTTTTGCTCCATCATATCCCCCCCCCCCCCCCCCCCCCCGTGAGGTGGGCCTGCCTCACCACAGGCCCAAACCAAGAGACCCACTCAGTCTAAAATATAAACCATAATAGACCTCTTCTCTGTGCTGCCCAAGTTCTTCTGTACTGTCCAGTCAGCTTTTAACAGCACTGCCTTGATATCCAAGTGGCCTTGCCGTGTGCTTCTATACATGGGGTGAAGGACGCTAGCCTTTGTGACTGCCTCTGCGACCTTTTGAATCATCAAAGTCAGTATGTTTTACAGAAGTTGGCGTCGTGCAACCTGATGTTTACAACTATCTGTTCACGAGGAACACGAAGTTAGAAGTTCTAACTCCCCACATGTCAACCCTGTGCTTGTTAAGCTCTCTGACGAGAAGACATTCCTTTATTTAGAAGCAAAGGAATCTTGCTGCTAACCTTCATGTCTTACTTCTGTGTGCTCTGTAGTATGTCCCGCACATTTCTTTCTTCTTCAATCCTGTCAGTCGCCGGTACCTAAAGGAGGGCTGGAATCTGCAAATGTGGTCAAGAATTTCATGGGCACTGGTTGCAATTCGGTGTTTCTCCAGAATAACTTTTTATCATCTTTGGGGAGGTTAATTCACAGATTAATCAAGATAATGGGATGGATTTAGAGAAGTAAAACAAGGAGACATTTTCTTGTATTTCTCTGCTGTAGGAGGTGTCGTTTTTGTGAGCTTTGTTTCCGATGGCTTACCCAGTCCCCCAGCCCTGGAACTATTTGCCTTTCTCATTGTTGTGACAAATGTGTGTGAGAAACAACCTTAGGGAAGACGATTTTATTTTGGCTTGTGGGTGGAGGGCACAGCTGGCACCGTGGAGTGTGAGGCAGCTGCCCGCACCGCATCCAGCTCAGGAATCAGACAGATGACGCCAGTGCCCGGCTTGCCTTCTCTGTTTTGACTTCTTATTCAGTCCAGCACCCCATTCGCAGGATGGTGCTGCCCTCACTCGGGGTTTCCTTGCGGGGGAGGGGGGTAGAGGGGGGAGGGAGCCTTACAGACATGGCAAGAGACATGTCTCCTCGGGGAGTGCAAATCCAGTCAAGGTAAGATCTAGGCTAACCATCACAAGCACTTACTGTAGTGGAATGTCTCAAGCTGGGAGTGAGGGGAGGGGGAGGGGAAGGGGAAGAAGGAGCAGAAGAAGAGGGAGGGGGAGGGGAGAGGGGAAGGAAGGGGGGAGGGCAGAATGCGAAGGTGAGAATGTGAGAAGATGTCAAGAGAAAGCCCACAGTGGTGATTATATGTGTTTTTGGTTTTGTTTCGGTCTTTTTGAGACAGGGCCTCCCTGTAGCCTCAGCTAGCCTAGAACTCCCTATGTAGACTAGGCTGGCCTCAAACCAGGCTGCCCTCAGACTCACAGAGATCTGCCAGCCTCTGCCTCCCCAGTGCTGGTATAAAGGTGTGCACCATCACGCCTCACTTTGATCAGGTTCTGTTAGGCTTGGGTGGATCATCATGATGTCTTTGTTAGTGCACACATAAAAACCTTGAAGTGCCCTAAACATTTTATTACGTTTTCCTAACTATGAATATCTGCAGGGAAGGCAAAGCAAAGTCAGACCCTGATCTCCCCTCCTTCCCCCATCTCCCCTCCATCTCCCCATCTCCCCTCCATCCTCCCATCTCCCCTCCATCCCCCCATCTCCCCTCCATCCCCCCATCTCCCTTCTTTATTTTTTGAGACAAGCTCTCTCACTGAATCTGACGCTCATGCATTTGGCAAGGTGGGCTGGACACTGACCTTCAGGGACTCGCCTGTTACTACCATCTCCTACCCTGAGACGGGTTATAGGTATTTGTTGCCATGTCTGATTTTTTATGTGGGTTCTGGAAATGCCAACTCGGGTTCTGCGTGCAGCAGCTTCACTCCTACGTCATCGCTTTCGTCATCCCCTCATCCCTTACCAGGAAATTTTAAGCAGGGGTATGTAGCTTTAAACCAAACTACTGAACACTATTGTTGAAGACCAGGAAAGACAATGAACAAAAGAGTTGGTAATGCCGCTAAGCCACTGAGCCAATTAGTCGTCAGTAATGATTAAAATTTCTAGATATTTCATGAAAAAATGGATTGACAAAAAGTGAAATCATTTGGAATATTTAAAATTCCTTCTGAAGCCCATAATTTAAAATGCATTAAAGTCTTCTTATCTAGGGAAAATGCTATAATGTGACATGTTATAAATGAGCCAGAGAAATTTAATCAAAATTCTCATTGCAGATTCCATGAAAACAAGTAACGATCCTTTTAATAACTGGCTCGTGTCTTTTCTAGGAAATACAAAGTGATAAACTACAGACACAACATCCCAGCCTGAGGCAGATGTTATAAAACTGAATTGGAAGAAAGAAAAAGAACGTCGAAAGGCACAGAGCCCTTGCTGCGTGCTGAGCGCTGGAGCAGTGGGATGTGCTAAGCTACGTGAGAGTGCTCAGGGTTTCCCTGGCGAGGCAACCATCCCTGCGCCTCACGGCTCCACAACGCAATGAAGTTGTGTTTGCTTTGTGGAATCCAAGTCATGTGAGAGGCCCAGGCTGTAACGGAATCTGGGGAATGCACAGATGGCTAAGGTTGTGCCATCTCCCACCAGGTGTTAGTTAGAAAGACTCTCTAACAAACAGCGTTGCCATGGTGGGCATGGGTGGTTTAGCTTTTCTTCACCCAGGATAGTGCAACATCTCATGGGGCTGAGGTTGGTATACACTGTATTGAATTCATTCAACAATCATCTCCAGTAGCATTTGTGGTACCTAATGGATGCTCCAGGCTCCACAAAACAAAACAAAACAAAAAAAACTAAACATGTTCTGACTCCTTCTATTCTAAAACAAGAAGACAAATCCACAGGCAATTTCCACACAGAATGCAATGACCATATGTAAGAGAAGAACGCACTCAAAATTCAAAGGAAGGAGATGCATGTATGTTTGGGGGAAAAATCTGGAAGACTTCATGTGGGAACTCGCACTTGAGATGGGCTCAGCAGACAGACAGACCTTTGACTGGAAACTGTAACCTTTCAGAACCCGAGGAATTTCAAGATTTCTTCCAGTTTCCATATTACATCCTGGTTTAGATGAGACCATTTGGGTCAAAAGTTGAAAGTGGAATTTCTGGCTGTACTGTATACACAGCCTAGAGAATGCTGTCTTGCTATGGTCTTAGTGTCTGTTAGGTCATGTGATAAAGGCATCAGAGCATCTCCCTGAATGTGTCAGAGCATCCCCTCTAATGTGTCAGAGTATCTCCCTGAATGTGTTAGAGTATCCCCCTGAATGTGTCAGAGCATCTCCCTGAATGTGTCAGAGCATCTTCCAGAATGTGTCAGAACATTCCCTGAGTGTGTCAGAGCATCCCCTCTAATGTGTCAGAGTATCTCCCTGAATGTGTCAGAGCATCCCCTCTAATGCATCAGAGCATCCCCTCTAATGCGTCAGAGCATCCCCCTGAGTGTGTCAGAGCATCCCCCTGAATGCGTCAGAGCATCCCCCCGAGTGTGTCAGAGCATCCCCTCTAATGCGTCAGAGCATCCCCCTGAATGTGTCAGAGCATTCCTTGAATCTGTCCTATTTTACCTTTTCCATGCAAAGAAACCCAGAGTGTGTGGTGCCCTTTAGTTACTTCCTGCTCCTCAGGTTCTATATGAGATCAAAGCAGTGAACCAGCATGAAGGTCGTTAATGTCCAGTGCACAATCACCTATGTCCCAGAGTGGAGACAATCTGCCTAACTCTGGGGCAGGAATGTTAAGGTGTACAGTTGTCTGAGCAGATGGCAGGAATTAACTTCTGGTGTTGCCTGTTCAATGTACTAGAGATGCTTATGGAGTAAGAGCTGAGTTCCAGGTGCCAGAACCGAACGACTGTACTGCTGTAAGGGGAATTTCCAAATCAAGGCTCTTCCGAAGCGTCAGCACATGGTTTAGCTTCTCATACTGTGCTGTGCTTCCAGGAGCGGGCGATCTCGTGCATCAGCCACTCTGAAAGAACCTAGTGGAGATGCAGAAGGCTCCCACTCTCGAGTCTTCTTAATACTTGATGAGGTCATTAATGCCTGTGATTCTGGGGAGGCCGAGTATGGGGACCAGGAACAGAGGGCAAGAGGAGGCGGGAGATAGACGATCGGTGCAGCTACTGGCAAACGTGACATGCTTCATTTTCTCCTGTCGAGGGCACTCAGGCTGCCGGATGGGTGGTCCCCAGGTCTTTCCAAGGCAATCACACAAAGTTGGCTTCTTGCCCAAACTGGCTATATAACAGATTATATTACTGTTTACTTTTGGAGACCCCAGACCTCCAGTGTCAGTCATTTTGTGCTGACTCATAGCCCTCCAGATGTCTAGGGCTAGCCATCTTGGCTCATGTCAGAAATCTGTATCAGTGCCATCTTGTCTAAACATAAAATAGCCCTTAGGGCCTTGATTCCTTATGGTCCACCCCTTCTAGTCATCATGATCTTTATTGAATGGACCCACACAGACATTTCTTGACCCCATAATCCATAGCTACACCAGAAATAACATCTGATCAAAAAACAACTTAGATCTCCTAGGTTAGGGTGGTCTACCTTAGGCTAGTGGGGATGCTAGCCCATCATTGTTCTAGGGGGTTGCCTGGGCACACCCACACATTGCTGCAGGCATTCCCTATCTTTTCCTAAGAGAGACCTATTTTCCATTGGGATTTTCCTTGCTTCCTGCATGTCCAGGTCCTTGGTCAGCAGTACAATGGCATCCTCTGTAACTGGTCTTTATAGCCAGCGATCACAGGCTATATTATTCATCCTCCTTATTTCCTGGGCTGAGCAGAGGTTTACAACCTGGCACACGATAAACACCCATAGACTTTTCTTGCAGGCCCCAACAAAAACCTGCCATCCTGTTAGTGGTCACATTCAGTTCAAGCGAATGGGTCTGGTCGATGGTCCTAAGCATCTGTGCTTGGCCAGTGACCTTACCTTCCTTAGTCCAATCCCATGTGTAATTCTTTTTTTTTAACAGAAGGTGTACAAGGGACTTTATATTCAGGCCAGATGCTGGGGATGGATGGTGGGATGAAGACTCTTTCAATATCTCTCAGTCCCCAAAAGATTTGTAATTCCTGAATCTTCTCAATCACAGTCCCTCTGGTATAGCTTTTATCTTAACTGATCAGAAAACTCTCAGGAATTTGACAGACAAACCAAACCTTTGCCCTTTGGAGTCATTCACTGCCCATCTTCGTGACTTTAAGGCAGCTCTTAGACTTTGCAGGCTCCCAGGCTCTCAGGCCCTGTGGGCTCTCAGGCCCATAGCTGCTGATTCCAAATCTTCAAGAGAACCAGAGGCTAGTGTAACACCATCAACAGAATGACTTAAAACAATGACTGCCTTGGGTTACTGCCAGAATGTCAAGTCCTCAATCACCAAACCATGGCAAATGGTGGAGGTATACAAATATCCCGGGGGCACCATGACATGACAGATGTCCACTGAAGACCTTCCCAGGTGAAGGCGAATTGGTCTTCGTCCAATAGTGATACAGACCCAAAGTTAGTCCATCAGGTTCATGACAGATGGCACAGCAGCACGCATGCTCCTGATACTCCGTAGTCATTCTGCAGGTTCTGTTTAGTTTCCACACAGGTCACAGGTGGGTGTTGGAGGTCCTTGAAAGTCCTTACAGTCTGACCTTACCTGCAGTGGTTTTGCAGGTCTTCAGCCCTCAAAAGATATCCATCCCGAGCATATATTTAGCTGCTGGAGAAAGACTGCACTTAGTCAGGGAGCTGGCTGCATACCCAACAACGTATACCCAGGTCACCATCAGAGGTTGGACCTCAACTGTGGAGCTGCTGTAACCATTTGTGTATGCAGCTGGCTCAGGAAACAGATCCTGCTTTCCAGGGACTAAAATAGCCAGGTCCATCATCAACAGGGCCAACACTCTGTGTGTATTGGTGTTTAATTCAGTGAGGCCTCTGGTATTCTCGGGTTCTCCCCAGCAGAGCACTTTAGTCTCACCCTTACCCCATGACACAGCTATTAGAAAATCTTGGAGATATACTTCAGGCATTCCTGTGATCAGGACTTCATGTCTGTTTCATTCAGCAGCTTCTGGTACCACTGAGCAGGCTTCGGCTGGTTCTGCAAGGTTCACAGTGTCTCATTTGGCTGGTAGTCATCTTCTCCTTATCCTAGCAGGATATCTACCCACATCTGGGGTGTGAAACTCTGTACTTCTGGTGCATTCCCAACTCTTGGACTATCTGTATCAAGCCCCTGTAAGACTTCTGCTTACCTTGTTTCTGGCAACTCATCAGCATTAGTTCTTATCATATGAGCACTGGCTGCTACTCAGCTCATTAGCAAGTGTCCTCCTGCGGTCTGTGGTCTCAAGACCTGCAAGCACTGCTTTGGAGAGGCTGGTGGTGATATAAGCCACCTTTCCCATCTCCTCCACAGTGAACAAGACTCTATATGCACCTTCATGCCCGAAATGCAGCCACCAGGCAGGGGCCTGCACTCTAGACTGCTTCCTCAGATCTCACAGCTGTCGTAGCACAGGCCGCGTAGCTGTCCTCTGCCCTTGGCCCTGACCATTCTGACCCTGAAGCTGCTCTGCCTCTATCTTCTACCGAATCAGCAGTCCAGCACACAGTGGCAGATGGAGCATTCCCTCATACTCTGCCTCGTCTTCATTAGAGGGGTCTTCACGGAGCCTCTAGCAGAAGGTGGTGCCCACACTTGGGGTGGGTCTTCCCACGTCAGCTAAGGCAATCTAGACAATCCCCCGCAGATGTGCCCAAAGGCCAATCTGACAATCCCTCAACTGAGGCTCCCTGCCCAGCTGATTCTACATTTTGAATCACAAACCCAGGATTCCAGCTTCTCCATTGCTCAGCACTCACACACTGTTCTAGTTTGCCTTCCATTGCTGTGACAAAACACACTGACCAATACCAACTTGTGGAGGAAAGGGTTTATTTGGCTTACATCTCCGGGGTCACAGTTCATCCCTGAGGTGTAGAGCATAATGCAGGGTGGGTCACCTGCTATGAGGAATAGAGGAATGGCTCCTGTGGGCGTGGCACTCCACACCAGCTAGTTGTGAAGCCAGCTTCTGCCCAGCACCTGGAAAGAACCTGATCCACCTGGGAACAAATTACAATTGGCTGCAGTTGGGACCCCACCTCATAAGGCCGTTGGCTATCCAGACCTATAAGACCCTTTGCACTCGCTTGAATGGACGAGCTTGCAGCACCACTCACCTGCTTCTCAGTCAGCTCCCAGAGTTTGTGTCTTAACTCTGCACCTATTTGTCATCCTCCCCCATGGCGGAGACCCTTCAGTCCCCTCTGTCTGGCCTTGAGTGCTGGGACCCCCGACATCTGAGGGGGCCCAAGGTAAGAACTCTGGGCAGGAACCTGGAGGCAGGAGCTGAAACACAGACAATGGAGGAACGCGGCTTACTGGCTTGCTCCCCTGCCCCACACTCAGCCTGCTTTCTTATGCAACACAGGACTACCCATGATGTGAGCCGGGGAGAGGGCCCTTCTGTCTCTTAAGTGTCATGGCTAGTTTTAGACGTCAACTTGCCACAATGTAGAATCAGCTGAGCAGGGAGCCTCCTCCTCAGTAGTTGAGAAATTGTCTACGTCAGGTTGGCCTATGGGCATATCTGTGGGGCTTGTCTTGACTGCCTTGGCTGATGTGGGCCACCTTCTGCTAGAGGCCCAGAAGAAGACTGAGAACGGACATACGAGAAGGAGGACATCCCTTGCTGCTCGCTGGGCCTTCCCTCCCACTGCCGCTGCTCGCTCCTTCACTGATAACTAGAACCGACTTTTCTGGGCTTCTGATACAGACTGAGGGCCAGCAGCTCTCCAGGAATCCTCCAGGGCTTTGGTACCAGATTTGGCCTGCTGAGACATCCAGCCTCAGGGACTGAGCAACTACCGGGTTCTCGGCCTCGCAGGTATGAGAGACAGATGTTGTTGGGCTATTTTGACTATACTGTACAAGCTAACTCAGAAAATACTTGTGTGTGTGTGTGTGTGTGTGTGTGTGTGTGTGTGTGTGTTCGTTCGTTCGGATCTGCTGCTCTAGAGAACTCTAATACAAGAGGCCATCCATGTTTGCTGCTGGCTCAGAAGCTGGAGACAGAAATGCAGAATGTGTCAGGAGATTGGTGGGAATCACTGTGTGCAAGCTCCATTTACTGTCACATTATTCCTTTGTGTACTTCGTTTGCAACTTTTTTTTACTGGCAAGGAGTAGACCATATTGACTTCTTGTCTTGATGCTTATTAAAACGGCCATTCTACCTTGGGAAGGAGGTTAAGGCCTTTGCTAGGGTCCTTCTAAGCCAGTTGAGAGGAGCAAGCCCATTTGATGTAGTCTCTTGCAATAGAGTCCCAAGCTGATGCAATAGGAAGTTATTCATAGACACGGCCCTGCCCTCAAGGAGCTTTGTGTGGTGAGTGTCTTCTGCAGGAAGGAGATGCGCTCTTCTGCTCACTCATGGTAACCCCGCCTCCGTATTCCTGCCTTCCAAAGCCATCAGTTCTGCTCGCTGCATTATGCTGTGGAACCTCTGGCATCTCACCTCTTCTGAGTGTGGTCCAACGCAGAGCCGAGAGCTCTGTGAACAGAGCTATTTGAGAAGGCCATCACACCCAGAGTCTCAGCGAAGTGTGCCAGAGATGATAAAGTGCGACCTAGACTAAAGCTGCATTCTTCCTTGCCTAAACTCCTCAAGCTATATTCTGGCTCGTGGTTTGTAGTTTTGCCAGTGTAAGCAAGCAGAGTTCTGTAATGTTCCTCATGTTTAAGTCTTTATTCTTAGATTTGACTTTTGGTTGGCTCTTCGGGGGTGTGCTGGAATCCTGCTGTGGCTTTAGGACCAGTGGAAATGAGCCACATGTGCATGTATAAACGTGAAGTTGGGCACACATGTGTCTGCCTTGTGTCACATGTGTTGGGGGTGGAACATGAGGGGCATTAGTTTCATCTTTATGGATAACTTTCTGGGGCAAATAGGATAGTGTTAAAAATGCATCCCACACATGACTTTGCAATACAGGTTCACTGATCAGTATGTAACTTACAGAGACATAAAATAATAACTATGTGAAAAACATTACCAAGTTATTCAAGGATGACTGTGCAAGGTATTCATGCCTGAAATATTTTTCCACACTAAAGAAGGTTTCCCTGGGTTAAAAGAACTAGATTTGACAGGACTTATTGTTGTTGTTATTATTATTATGTTGTTGTTGTTGTTGTTTTGAGACAGGGTCTCCCTGTACCCCCATCTGGCCTGGAACTTGCTATATAGACCAGACTGGTCCTGATCTCTGAGACACCTGCTTCTGCTTCCCATGTGCTGGAATTACGAGCATGTACCACCATGCCCAGTTCAAGTTGTTATTTTTCAGACAGGATCTCCTGTAGCCCAGGCTTCCCTAGACCTAACTATATAGCCAAGGATGACCTTGAACTTCTGACCTTCCTTCTGCCTCTACTTAGAGGCCTGTACCTCCAGTGTGTGGTTTTATGCAGTGCTAGAAACTGAGTCCAGGGTTTGTGCATGTTAGACAAATAGTGTGCTAACTGAGCTTTGGCCCTACACTTTTTTTTTGAGACAAGGTCTCACTACAAAGCTGTGGCTGGCTGTGAACTCATGGACATCCTCTTGCTTCAGCATCTCAAGTTCTGGGATTACAGGCATAGTGAGCCACCGTACCTGGCTTAACTGAAATGTTTTGAGTAGGTGGTTCACGTTCTAAGTAAAAATCAAGATCCAAATAATTCTATGACCCTGGCTTGAAGCTGTTAGGTTTTATCTAGTCTTACTTTTCTCTCAACTAACTTGATAGTTTGTGAAAATGTATTTTTTTTAATGTAATATGTCCAAATGCAGCCAGCAGGGGATTTCCCTCCCTCCCTCCCTCCCTCCCTCCCTCCCTGTCCTTCATCCTCCCTGCACATTTAGGTGCCTATTTTTGTGCCTGTCTAAATAGACTAAATAGACTTGCTTATGATACAGTAAATAATAGCCATGAAATCTCAGTGGCTTAAGTTGGGGTGAGTTTAGTCCTTGTACACTGTACCCCATGTGGATTCCTCTAGCTACTCAGGACTCGTGGAGCTCTGTCTGAGCATATGCTTGTGGTTCTTTGTGCAGGAGAGGAAATACACACTTTAGCTCTGACACACTTTTCCTGGGCATGGCACCTGGTGTCATCAGGCCTGGTCTCAAAGCAGGCAGGGAAAACACGCCCATCCTGTAAAAGATGCAGAGGTTTAATCCCCAGTCCTATCTAGGAATAGGGTCTTTGTAGAGGTGATCCAGTAAAAAAGCCATCGGAGTGGGCCCTAACTGTGTGACTGGAATCCCCATGCAAAGCTGAAATTAGGGCACAGGGCCAGACAGCTGCGGGGAAGATGATGAGAGTCCCCAAGCGGGTATGTGAGGCTGCCAGAGGCTGGGGGTGGGCCTGGAACCAATTCACAGCTCTGGGAAAGAGCCAGCCCTGCCAACACATGGGTTCTGACGTCCACCCTCCAGAGCTATGAAGCAAAGCACTGCTGCCTTTGCAGTAACAGTCCGTGAAGCTTTGTAACAGTGCAAGGAACTGAGCACGATGCTGATCCAGAAAGAAGACAAAGTCAGCGTAGAATTAGATAGCATTAGCAATCGCTGTGTCTTCATCTGTGTAATATATGTGTAATTTTGCTAGCTTCAGCTTGTTTATAGAAAAATCCTATATATTCTTCATGTTAGCTTTTCTCAGTGAACATATCTTTATGTTTTTATACTACGTTGTATTTACATTATTAGAGTGCTACATTGTGCATTGTCCTAGAGTGCAAAGCTTGTAGTTAAAAAGTTCATGGCATTGTAGGTGGTGTGCAAGTCTTTATCCCAGCACTTCAGGAGGCAAGTGGACCACTGAGTCAAGGCCAGCCTTGTCTACATAGAGAGACCCTGACTCAGAAAAAAAAATTTTTTTTCATAATGTTAACAAGTACTGTGAAGAACAGCAACACAAATTTTAAAAATCGACCAAATTCACAGATTGCATTGAATTCTGCTAAAGCGATAGACATGAGCTGTCGAGTAAAGATGCATCAGACTGTGTTGCAAAGAAAGTCCCTAACACCAACTCTTAGGAAGTCAGGGATCATTGTCAGAATATTCTAAAAAATATTTTATTTATTATTTTTATTTTATGTGTATGAGTGGATTTCCTGCATACATGTAAGTGCACCCATGTTGTACAAGACCTGAGGAGATCAGAAGAGGGCATCAGATCCTCTGGAATTGGAATTGCAGATGACTGTTAGTTACCATATGGGTGCTGGGAACTGAACCTCGGTCCTCTGCCAGAGCACCCAGTTCTCTTAACGGCTGAGCCAGCTCTCCTCCCCCCATTGTTGGAATCTTAATGAGCTTATTACATAGAGAGCATACACAAATTTTCTATTCTATTGCTAGACTTTTCTATAACTGCCAAACATAACAGTCATGCCAGATTAAACAGTTTCATTGTGCCCTTTAATCCAGAGATTAATACTGCCACTCTTGGTTTTCTAGGTAATAGTCAACGGAAATAATCCAAAATTAAAAAATTTCTCATGGACAATCTGGTTCTCAGGTTCTTAAGAAGAAAGCAGATATATATATCCTCATAAGGGATGTTGTAGTATAGGCTGAATGCTTTCTTCGGCATTAAATTATGCATGATTCCCTTGTGTATATAAATATTTCCTTCTAGTTGGACTCTCACTTGCAGATGGTAGAGTGTCATAAATAAAACTCAAAAGAGCCAAGAAAGGTATATTAATGCCACACATGTATTAAAATGGATGAGATTCTTGGAGAGGAGAGATGATGCCATTTTTACTCATCTATATTTAAAGCCGAGAGGAGAAGACGGTGAAGTTGGTCCTCTAGGCTGCATCTCACGGCTTCACGGTTGAATGAAAGAACTGCTCACCGAACACCCTGTAATTGTGCGGCATGCTGAGTTCATTTAATGGAGCATCAAGGCCAATTCAATCAACTTAGAGTTTCCAGCCAGCCGCATGAGAGAAATGAGGATCTCAGCTCTTGTTTGCATAGTGTGCTGCTCTCACCACACTTCCATAAGCTCCAGGTGCACAAACTCGAATCTGTAAGACCAGCTTTCAGATTTGAAGCTAAGAGAAGCATCCGCCGTCTTTGCCACCCATGGCTCGTGGCTCCAAGTGCTTTGTATGTGTTTTCTCAGGCGACTGTCTCCGGTGCTTGATGAGGTAATCTTCACAGAGATGCAAAGTCCCAGAAGGCTCTTCCTTGAAGATCTCCACAGTGGAGAGGAGAGTGTGTGTCTGAACCCATTTCCTGTCTCTGAGGTCTCTGGATCATTGTTTCAGCACTTTGCACTAATTTTCCACATACTAACACATGTTGGCTGGAACCATATTTGTCTGCGGACAGAGAAAACCAGAGGGAATTTGGGAATCCTTATCTTGGAGTTTTGTGAAAATCAAATTATGTTTTCTGTAGGCTGAGTGATGACTGGGAGGAAAAAAAAGAAAATAGAAAGATATATGAGAAGATATTTTACTTAAAAAATCTTACAGTGAAATTAGTTCTGGTCACATTTTGAAGAAGACACATCATATCACTTTGAAAAAAGGCTTCTGTTTTGTTCTTTCCTTTTAAATCAGGTGTTAAGCTTGAACATAAACACAGTTCTAATCAGACTTTTCAATGACAGGTAACCTGAAATTCCTGATCATTCTCTTACCCCTCTACAAAGTTTCAAACAATGCAGCTGACAAATATCTGGATTCATTTTAGCCATTCACAACACCTGGACCTCATTCTACACACCAAGGATTTCATTTGTGACGTCCAAACAGATAATGACAAAACATGGGAAAGCTGATGGATTTTGAACCCAATCTTTGACACGTTTGGTATTTCAGAGCAAAGATAAAACTCATTGCTTCTTGGCCTTCCTTCTGAGTTCCGCTCTAATTGTGCAGCCCTGACTCCCACTAAACTTGGAGTGTGTTGAGTGGGACTTCCACTCTTACTTTAAAGGACTCATTTGGGGCTGATCCAGAGAGCCTGCTGTGTAAACAGAGGTGAAAGGAGGTGGACCGCACAGAGCTTGCTATGAAAAGTCATGGAGGAGTCAAAGCTGATAGGCTTTGTTCTGAGAGAAGGCAACTTGTGCGGGTTCAGAGAAAATAGTTTAGACTGGAACCCAAGACCCTGACCCAGAAGCCCAGCAACACCAATTGCCATGTTCCTGTGGAAAACATGAGCCCTTTTTGCTTTGCTCCCCTAGAAACATAAGCCCTAAAGTCCTTGTTCTCTCTAAGCCCGAGTGCCCACGGGGACCTGAGTTCCAGCTTCTTGGTTCCAATGCTGCCTAACATTGTTGGCCCTGGTGAGGCCCTTTAGCACCTTCCACTGGTGACTGCTACTTAACATCTGCCAAACAATTACTTCTAAGTGCTGTTCAAAGTCTTCCTTGATGTTCCCAGTCACAAGACTGACTTTCATGTCCTGTTCTTTGGTTTACACTTTCCTAGGTGGGAGTAGGCTGGAGAAGTCCTATCCTGCTTTTTAATCTGTCGATAGTGACCTTCTAGAGGGTGGCAGTGGCTGAGGTCGGCACTCTGTGTTCATGAGTACAGTTCTCCTAAGATGTGCCAGGCCCCGTGTTAAGTGGTAGGACAGGGTGCTGATAGTTCAGTGTGTGTGTGTGTGTGTGTGTGTGTATGCATGGGGGTGGGTACGCAGGTGTGTGAACCTAGAAAAAAGAAGGGCCAATGAATATCATGTGAGGAGACAGTTGTGTGCATGTGTCCTGTAATAACTTGAGCTTTGATTATGCAGTGATACAAGGTTATGATACTAAATAAATACACACCAGAGTAGGACACACCTCCTCGTGTCATGTACATTTTAACTCCCAGAGAAGTCTTCTATCACCTTTATGTGACAGAGGCTTGCGAATGGAGGGACACAAGAGGATCATTTGCTTGGAGCCCTGCACATCCACTCTTCCACAGTTGCTGGCCGGTGCGCTTGAATCCCCACCCCTCCCTTGCCTTTCTTCATCTCCAGTGCTGTCATTAACAGCTGTCTGTCAGGCAGCCCAGCTCAGTTCCTAAGTCCTGTGTCTGAAGTATGTGCTGTCTTCAGCAACACAGTTGTGACTTCAAGTGGGGGGTGCATTCAAGGGCTATGCAAACAGCCTATATTATTTGAGGAGTCTCTTAGACTACTCTGACCAACAACTTGAAAGGAGGTTTCCCTGGCCTAGAACTTCAATTTTTGTTATATAGCCTCAGCCTCACATACGTTACAGGTGGATTTTCCAGTGGACTTACGAAATAATATGTTTCCTCTGGCTCCTCATACCACCTAAGTATTCTTTCTCTTTCCCTTCGCTGTTAAAGTCCGCCCCCACACCCCACATTGCCTACTTCCCACCTGCGTCATCCTAGCTGTCCCCCCCAAGTTCCTTCTCCTCCTTCCTGTCTCCCCACGGTTCTTCTCTACTCTTCTGACTTCTGCAGTTATTTCCAGATAAATACATCTAGAGATCCACAAATGAGAGAGAATGTGTGTCACTTGTCTTTCTGAGTCTGGGTTACCTCACTCAGTATAACATGTCCTAGTTCCATCCATTTACCTGCAAATTTCATTTCATTTTTTTTTTAAGGCTGACTAGAACTACATATTAGTGTAAATGTACTGCATTTTCATTATCCATTTATCCATTGAGAGACATTTAGGTTGTTTCCATCTCCTATATTGTGAAAAGAGCAGCAATAAACATGATTAGGAAAATGTCTCTGTGATGTAATATTGAGTTCTTTGCATATATGCCAAGGAATGGGCCATATGTCGATCTCTTTTTAAATTTTTTCCCATGTGTATTTTTATTGAATTTTTGTGCATCTCATACAAAGTATCTTAAAGAGTTAAAAAAAATTTTATGTGTATGTATGTATTGCCTGCATATATGTAAGTGTACCTGTGTCATGCAATGCTGGTGGAGGACAGAAGAACGCATTGGATCCCCTGGAAACCTGGAACTAGAGTTACAGATAGTTGTTAGCGGACATATGGGCCTGGAATTGAAACCTGGGTCTTCTGTAAGAACGGCCAGTGCTCTTAACTGCTGAGCCATCTCTCTAGCCCCATACAAAACATCTTAATCATCTTCATACCTCCTGCCCCATCCACATCCCCCGTAAGACCCCGCTCCCACCAGATTACATGCATTCTGTCATATGTTAAGGCCTACTGAGTCAAGTCTATGTACCCAGATGTCCCTTGTTCGGTGCAAGTTCATCCACTGGAGTCTAGTCAGTCTGTCTAGAGTCTCTCAACGATCAACTCTCCCTTACTCAGCAGTAATCAGCAGCCAGTTCTCTGGCTAAGGTTGGGGCCTGCTGTCCATTTCTGTAGTTCTATGCTGGGGTTTGGTCTGATTGTGTTTTCATGGATCTTGAATGTGCTGTCACTATTGCTTTAAGTTCATGTGAACAGGTTCCCTAGAGGCCTGGAAGACCTTGTTTCCTTATGATCATGTACAGTGGTCCTTAGGCCATTGGTAAGTGAAGTTGAATATAGGAGTCCCATCCAGGGACACACTCTGCAGTCTCATTCTTTACACTTCAGCCATTTGTGGCCTTTTGTGTTCATCGTCCTCTGTTGCCTGAGGAAGCTTTGCTGGTGAGGGTTGAGAGATGCATTAGTATTCTCTCTGCCTCTGTTGCGCTATGTTCCGTGAGCCTTAGGTATAGAGGTTCCATGGTAGCTGTGTCACTTAGGGCTGGGCATCTCCTAGACACTGATTCTCTGTGTATGACCAGTTGTGGAACTCTGTAATAGTCTCCATCTGTTGCAAAAATAAGCTTGTTTGATGAGAGGTGACTGGTGTACTTGTCTGTAAATATAGGATCCATATTTAGCACACAGTAAGAAATTACATTTATCTAGGGATGTGACAGACATAGGGTTTTCTCTAGGATCCAGTCAGGTGTATTAGTTTTAGTTTTTTTGTTGGGAATTCACACTGACTTCCATAGGGCCCCACCGGCTTGCACTCCCACCAGCAGTGAACGAGGGTCCTCCTTTCCCCACACCTTGTCAGCATTTGTTGTCAGTTATTTTCTTGATCTTAGGAAGTCTGAGACAAGATGAAATCATAAAGTAATTTTAATTTACATTCCCTAATTACTAGGGGTGTTGAACACTTTTAAAGGCGTTTCTTACTCAGCTTCTCTTCGAGAACTCTGTCAGATGTAGCCCCCTTTCATTTCATTTCCTGATTCCTTGCTTTCTGCACTCTGTCAGGGTATCTGAGGGTGCTGCACAAACTGCCGGGGCAGGGGAGGGGAACAGTCACTCCTTACCTGCAGCGTCCACGGACCACGGCAATGACCGGCCCAGCGAACTCTCCTTTGGGGCAGCAGTGACACTTTAATCTTGGGGGTAATCACCAGCTGTCTAATTGTATTTAAGGCCTGCCTTGAGGGAGGGAAATCATACATTGTACTGTAAACAGCCAAGTACACGTGGTTAGAAAGGTCATAGACCTGAGAGAAGGTACCATTTTACTTTCTGGCTGAGAAACTCAAGCTCAGGGAATTTACCTCTCTTCTGACTGTCCCGATGAAGTGTGAGAACTGGGACTGATTTCTAAATTCGGTCATTTTTATGTGGCACCGGAAGGCCAGACACAGGTTTGGGAGACTAGAATGGGGAGAACGTGGCTAAGCCAGGGTTCTTGGCCTGGCTTCTGTTCTTAGGGAATTCTCACATATATAGCCTCTTGACTAATCTGGGGGCTAGTGGGTGAAGGGTGACACAAGCTGTCACCAGTTTCGTGGACTGACCAACAGGTGGCACCAGGTCCCAATTCAAATCTTTTCTTCTTGACGTCCCAGAGTGCTTATTAATTAAAGGAGGCAGATGAGGGCGGGAACTGGAGCCCTGCTTGCTGAGGCATTCATTCGGCTCTGCTTAGTCGCACACTAAATAAAATAGAAAGCATATAAGGCGGGCATAAAGAAGGCACAAGGACTTTGGGACTTAATAACTTCAGAATCAGCCATTCACAGCTTCTGGCCAAGTGGTTCAGTCCCTCCAGTCTCTAGATCTTCACCTACAGAGTAATGTGGCCAGTTTCTGCCCTTCGCAATTGTTCTTGTGAAGATTAGTGTATATAGTTAGTGTAGACCGTGGTTATCACTAATAACTGTTCAACAAAATGGTAGCTTTTAATTACTATCTTAAAAAAGAGGTGCAGAACTGTGGAAATACCTTCATGCAGCTCTTCACCTGTGTTATCTAAGGAAGATATTTTCAATAGCACGTCTGGTGCATCACAAACAGTCATCAAAGTGCTTAGTATTTCATGAGAGAAGGGAAGAAGTTTTTTGATTTCGTCACAAGAAAGTCTTGAAAGACAATGAACCAGTGTACACATACTTACTAGGAAAATAATTATATTATTAAATATAAAATTTCCTCCCCCCCAAATTCATAGGTTAGTAGAGAAAGGCTAATACCATGGAACATCTGAAAATGATTCCAGAATATCCTTATAAAAATTGTCCTAATTAATGAATGACATATATATGTAGTGGAATTTTTTATTTCCTGCTTGTTGAATTTCTTTTGATGTAAGTGATGTTGGGGATGAGTGATTATCAGAGTAACTTCTTGAGAGTCCCAGGTGACTCTCAATAAATGGACCCAACCAACGTGAAGCAGTGAACTCCACAGAGGTTAAAACTCAAGAAGGGCAAACAGATGCTATCTTTTAATTCAGCAAGTTCTTCGAACTTGTGTGCTGCTCAGTTTATGAGGTAAAATGATGCCATCTCACCCCGGAGAAGAAAGCTCGCTCTGAAGATGCAAAGGATGGGAGGTAAACGTCTCTGTGGCGTCACGGAGCCTTGAAGTGTGTTCCTGGTCAGGAGGATTGAGGCAGGTCTGTTCCCTCATGTCCCCTGACCGCTGTCCCCCACAGTGAGCTGTATGCTCTCCCTGTCTTTGTTACTGTGGTGGACACTCTGCCTTCATGGTAAATGCTCTTACAAATGACTGTTTATGCCCCCTCCTTTTAAAAGTTTCTTCCGGCGTGGGTTGAAGTCATGCTCTCTGCCAGCTTCTGAATGGCTTTTTTTTTCAAAACTATTTTCCTCTTTTTTCTGCCAACAGCCATTTGTCTGTTGACTGTTGGTTTCAAATACAGAATTCATTTAATTTGTCCATTGCCGTGGAATATAGTCCCTGGGTCCCTGCCTAAGTGTCTGGTTGTCTTAGGTCAGGTGTCTCTCTCTGGTTCACAGCGTCTATCTGGAGTATTAGATCTCCACGACTGGGCTTGAGGAAAACCTTCAGGCGTTAGAACTGCTGTTTCCAGGATTCCCAGAAGAAGGTGGCGCTATGGATGCCATGCTGCGCCATGTTCCCAGCAGGCTGCAGATTTAAGAATGGTGCCAGAAGTGGATAAAAGGATTTTTTCAAAAAGGATCACGGCATTAATCTATACATAGCACAAAGCAGGCAGAATCAGGGGTTCTCAGACATTCCAAATTCTGTGCAGTTTTCATGAGCTACAAAGTGCTGATTTTTTCACGTCACCGGTAAAAGTACCTTTGGTCTGACACTGCAAAGTCTGAGGGTGGTTGAAAGCGCCAGCCGCATACACCGTCACAGGTGGGGTTGTGAGCAACTCAGAGTGGGGTTTCCCCAGGCCTCTGTCTCTTCTGAGAGGCTCCATAATGTGATTTATTTGCTGTGGTAAGGTTTTGGACATTTTCATTAACTGAGTGAACCGACTTGGGCTTTTACCTAGCTCTGGCCAGTCTTGCTGAATGGTATATAATAAGGTTCTCCTGCAGTTTACGCCCATAGAGTTTGCAAATTGGGTTATGTTGGCTTCATAATGTTTGACACTTTTGTCTTTTCCTCTCCAATCATCATGTGAAAGTAACCTGAAGAGGAGAGCCTGGCACTCTTCTATGAAGAGGTGGCTATCATTGGATTCCTCAGGTTTTTTAAGAAGGGCTTCTCTAAGAATCATGTTCTATCTACTGTGATGGTTTTCATTGGCTTTGGATGGCATCCAGAAGTGTCCAAGTTATCCAGTTGAGATCTTCAGTCAGAATACTAGTGCTGATAACCCCGTCTTTGATATGTTTGCCATCACACATGCTCAGTATGTTGAAATAGACTCCAGAGCCAGTTATTCTGGACAGATGTGATCATCCTAGACTCCAACAATATCAGGAAAGATAACTGGCTCCAATTCTTCAGGTTCTTGGAGTACTGTATAGCAGGGCCATCTACTGCGACAGGAAGTTTAACGTGAGATCCTGTTGGTGTGAATTGGGCCCTGCCTGGCTGACCTCTGTGGAGCCTCAGGCAAAAGCCAGGCTCAGTTCCCTGATGAAGTGAGAGAATCCTGTAAATGGTCATCTCTGAGCTCTGCAGCTCTGTAGTACTTGGTGCCTAAGTGAAGCAGCCGAGACGAGAACAGCAGGGCCAGAAGGGAAGGAGGGTGGACTGGGGGGTGGCTGTGCTCAGAAACCTGGGCCTCTGGCCCCATTCCCCCCACCTACCAAGCTGATGTTTTGATCGAGAGTCCCTAGGCAAACTGTGGGAACTGTGCCCCTGTGTATAATTCTCTATTCTGCTATCATACATTGCCTCAAACTTAGTGATACAGATCTGGTATTTTACAGTTCTCTGTCAGAAGTCTCACATTGGTATTATTCTACCAAAATCTAGATGTCAGTAGGGCCATGCTCCCAGGGTGATTCTGTTCCTTGGATATTTCAAGCTGTTGGAGAATTCAGGATTGTTTTTATTTAGTATTTATTTATTTTGGGAAATTTTAGGATAGGAGAGTCATTTTCTTTTCAAAAAGCTTTATTTTATTTTTATTTGTCTGTGTGTGTGCCTGTGCGATTATCTGACCAGTGTGTGGGGGACCCATGAAGGCCAGAAGACGCTTTGGGATCCCTTAGGGCTGAAGTTGTAGCAGTGGTTGTGAACCCCAGGACATGGGTGCTGGGAACTGAACTTGGGTCCTCTGCAGGAGCAGCAAGAACTCTTAGCCTGAAATAGGTCTCCAGCCCCAGAAGGGTCATTTCCTTGGTGGCGGTCAGTGGAGGTCATTCCCAGCTTCCAGGTACAGCTGGTATTCTCTGCCTGTGGCCTCTTCTGTTGTCAAAGTCAGCGTCTGTGTGTTGAGTCCATCTCATGGTCCACGTGTCTGCTGACTCCTCTCTCTCTACCTGACTGATCCTTCTGCCTTACTTTTGTTTTTAGGGACTCGCAGGGCTCGAATTTCCCCCTTTTCAAGCTCATCTCTTAAGTTCCCTTTGCCATGAAGTGACATATTCACGTGTTCTGGGTATTAGAATGCGGACATCAGGGTGGGGAGGGGGTCGTCTGCCTACTGCTCCACTCTTAGACATGTGATTGTCTTGATTATGACAGATCAGTTTCCTCAGAATTGCTGTCCTTGCTCAGCCTTCCCCAAATACTCGGGGCGGTGGGGGGGAGGGGTGGGCAGGAGAGTCTTGTTTCCTCCTCTGATGTCCTGCGGTGCTGGTTTGTGTCTCCTGCATTTTCGTCATATAATCTACTTACTGGATGTTTTTCTACTGGTCCGTGTGCACTGTGTTCCCATTCTTTTCTTAGTGAGATCGTGTTTTCCTGAGGAAATTCACGCATCTTTTATGTAGCTCACAACTGAACACATACAAGCTGTTCCTGAAATATTTAAAATATTAAATAAGTTGCAGACTCCAGGGGAAGAAAGCCTGCTGGGGCTCCTGTTACGTAGCTGTTTCCTCTGCACTGGAACATTTGCTAGAGGGAGAAGGAGGAGAAGGATGCTAATGACGCTCAGTAGGTCTCTCCTGGAAGTTATATAAGCTGTAGATAGCTGCTGGTGCAGCGGGCACTCTTAGAGGCCCTGGAGGTTTGCAGGGAGCTCCTTACCTTCAGCACTCGTGCTGGGGTGGGCTTTTTGTGATGCAGCTGCAAGTAGCGGGTTACCAATGTTCCTCTCTTAGGAAACCCCAAGCAACACACTGGCTCACCAAGTCAGATTCATGCGGTTTCTTTGGTCTGTTCTTGATTTGTCATTGGTGCCTTACATAGGGTAAGTAGGCCTTTTCCCTTGGAAAAGTCATGTAATAGCTTCCAGCCCAGGAATGATGACCTCATCATCAGGCGACCTCCCTCTGAACACAGAGACTTTAGAGGATTCCTTCTGCACACTGTCAGTGCCCTTGCTTACTCTGTCAGTCAGCACAGGTTAGAACTGAAGTCATCCCAGCAGTGTGTTTCAGACACAGTAGAATCCTTGTTCCTTGCCAACTGACAATTCAGGAAAGGTTAGACTTCAGGGACATTTCTGGACAAAGATTCCATGTCGTATCATAATCACACTGAATGAGTCTGCTGTCGAGGTGGGAGAACGGGACCGCAGGAACTTCAGCACACACCTGGGCTCTGTTATGTCATTTCCAAAGTCCGAAGAGTATGTCCTAAAAAACAAGAGTTAAAAAGTAAATTTCCAATGGACCACAAGCAATGCTTCTGAAAACAGCGCTTTTTGGTAAGGACCCTACTGAGGCTGCCACTGACCGAGGCTCCGGGGACCCTCACTCTTCTGCCTGCCCCTCACTCATAGTTGGAAAGCAGTAGCAAGCACACTAGGCTGCTCACTAGGAAGGAAGCCAGCTTTCCCCTACACACAGACACTTGGGTTACCACCTCAGGGGTTAGGCTTTGTCGATCAACACAAATCTGTCTTTCATTTAAAGTTTCCTGAGGGGGTCTACTAAGGAAAATGTGATTTAGGACTGATGAAACAGCTCAGTGGGTGAAAGCACTTGTTGCCCTTAATATAAGTTCGAGCCTTAATACCCATGAGATGGAAGGGGAGAATGGCTCTCATAAGTTGTCCTCTGACCTCCACATGTAGGCACTGGTATGCACGTGTGTGTGTATACACATACAATAAACAAGTAAAGTTAATTGTTCTAAAAAACAGAATATTATTTACAGGTATCCCATAGAAGCTGCTGTCTGCTGTCTTTTCATCTTCCTGCAAATTATGATGCTCATGAAAGGAACTCACAGCTGCTCCCAGGGGCTCAGTTTACTTAATTCCTCTAGTTTCCATTTCACTTTTAAAATTGTTTCCTACCTTTTGTGTTTGAACATTGTGAACCACCTAACACTTCTTTAAAATAGAAGGCTTACAGGTAACATATATAACAAATTCAAACAGTGAACTGATTGTCATACACTGTTTTTATAATTCTTTCTGGGAGAAGAGTGTGGACCTCTCAAAGGTGGGAAGCTGGGTTCCCTCCCTGCATCGCCAAACTGAATATCCCTTCTTCTTGGGGTCAAGAAACACTGTGGATGGGGTCACGGAAGTACACAGTGTCTTCTGCATCCTAGGAACTGCTCAGGCTCCCTCATCTTGGTCCTGTGTGCCCGCACTTCTGTACCTGACACCAGCACCCTAAGGAGGGAAAGCTTATTTCGGCTCATAGCTTTAGGGTACTTAGTTCACTATTGCAGAAGAAGCACGCCACAGGGACGTGAGGCAGCTGATCACGGTGTCCGCAGTCATAAAGCAGAGAAAGTGATGAATGCTTGTGCTGATCTGGTTGGCTTTCTCCTTTTTATTCAGTCTGGATCCTAGCCCGTGAGGATGGTAGCACCACATTGAGGATGGGTCTGCCCACCTCGGTGAACTACGCTCGATAACCAGAAATGCCCAGAGGTTTGTTTCCATAGTGATTAAAAAAATCTTGTTTATTATTTTTGTTTTATGTGTATGGATGCATTGCCTGCATGCATGCAATGCACCCATATTGTGCTGTGCCCTTGGAGATCAGAAGAAGCCATCAGATTCCCCTGGAAGTGAGGTTATGTCTGGTTGCTAGCTGCCATGTGGGGCTTGGAATTGAACCCAGATCCTCTGTGAGAGCAGCCAGTGCCCTTAACTGCCGAGCCATCTCTCCAGCCCCTGTTTACATAGTGACTTTAAATCCCATTAAGTTGATGATCAAGACTGACCATCACAATGCCCCACTGCATAGTGAAAGTTCTCATTTCTGCATCTAAATGGGATGTGAGAGGTTCGCCGTCCAGATGATTCCCAGTGCCCATTTTACATCTGACAGCACAAGTGGGGCCAGCCTGCTAAGTCCTCTGGCAAAGCACCCCGGAGTCACACTTGATTCCTCTTGTCCCCTCATGCTCTGCATCTGACCCAGAGTCCCAATGGACACAACTACACAGAACAACCGCAGTCCAGCTCTTCAGATCCTTGGAGTGGCAGTGGTTCTCTTTGTCACGGCCATCTCCCACTTGATTGCTGCCGTGACTTCCCACACTCTCCCTGCCCCGTTCTGCCTTTATCATAATATTCTCACAGCTCAGAGATCCTATTAAAATATGCCAAATATAGACCAGATCTTGTCAACCTTTAAAAATATTTTATTTATTATTTTTATCTCATGTGTATGAGTGTATTGTATGTTAGTGCACCCATGCTTAAAAATGCCCACAGAGGTTAGAAGAAAGTATCGAATCTCCTGGAACTGGAGTTACAGATGGTTGTTAGCTATCATGTGGGTGCTGGAAATTGAACCTGGGTCCTCTGCAAGAGCAGTCAGTGCTCTTAACCACTGAACCATCTCTCTAGCCCCCAGATTTTGTCAATCTTATGCTTCACTCTCCTTTTCCAACTCTACAAGAGTCTTCTTTCTGTCTGTCTGGGAGTGATGATCAGATGTCCCAGCAGCCCATGAGGTGGCTGCCCCTCACCTCCCTGGCTCATCTCCTGCTCTCCCTCTCTGTCCTTCCACTGTGGTCACCCTGGCTTCCTGGACTTTCCTTGAACACAAAGCTCCCAACCCAAGGCTGTTGCAAGTCTTTTTCATGTGCCTAGAATGCTTTCTCTAGGTATTATGACATGCCTTTCTACTCCACATGTAGCGTGTGTGTGTGTGCGCACGCGCGCAGGTGTATGTATTTGTATGGCATGCATGTGGAGATCAGAAGATAACACTAAGTGTCAATCCTTGTCCTCAGCCTTGTTTTGAAGCAGAACCTTTCTGTTGTCTTTTCCACTGTGAACTTCAGGCTTGTTGGCTCGTGAGCTTCGGTGAGCCCGCTGTCTCTGCCTCCCATCTTCCCGTGGGATCACTGGGATTACAGACCCTCCCACTGCCCGTGGCTTTTATGTGGATCCTGGGGTTACTAACACAGGTCTTCACATGTGCACAGCAAGCAGTTTTATCCACTGAGCTGTCTCCCCCGCCCCCTCCTTTGATCCCTGCCCTTCTGAATTAGGCCATCTTGGAGGATTTTTCTGTCCAGCCTTCCCCACCTCGGTGCTCCAGGTTTTTTCTGTGGCATCTATAACTCCTCATAAACTAGCTACTTGATTTCCTCAGGCTGCCATAAAAGTGTACCACAAACTGGAGGCTGAAAACCACACATCCATCCTCTCACAGTTCAGAAAGCCAGAAGTCCAAACCGAAGGTGTCCACAGGGTGGGTTTTTTCTGGATTCAAGACAGACCTGCGTCCCTACCTCTCCAAGCTTCTGGTGGCTGCAGCAGCAGCTAGCACTCTCTGACTCAGAACGCCACGGTGTGTGGTCTTTTCTCTTGTTTCTCTGTTCCTTGTATCCAATTTCTCTTATTCGTATAAGGACTCTTAGTTATGTGAGGCTGAAAGCCCATCCTCATTCAGCAAGACCACATCTTCTCTTGATTGCATCTGCAAAGATGCTGCTTCCAAACAATCTCACACTCAGGTTCCAGATGGACATGAAATTTTGGAGAACAGTTGGCTGCTAATACATGAATCTTGTTTGTTGTCTTCCCCATGCTCCAAAAGGGACGTTTGTGTGATATATGCTCATCACTGCATCCATTGTGCAGAACAGTGTGCAAAACCTAACAGTGTGGGTGGGTTGGAGAGATGGCTCAGTGCTTAGGAGCTCTTCCTGCTCTTGCAGAGGACTGCTGTTTATCTTCCAGAACCTATGTAACCTATGGAGTTACAACTACCTGTAACTCCAGCTCAGGACATCTGACACCCTCTTCTGGCCACTGCAGGTACCTGCCACTCGTGTGCACACCCCCTCAGAACAAAACCCTAATGCTTGTTAAGTCAGTAATCTCTTTGGTTGGTTGGTGGTGAAGCATTTAATTGGTGGATGTCCAGCAGATAACATGGTAGCTGGCGATTATTGTGTTATATTTCCAAGACGTGCACCTTGTAGGCTAGAAATCCAACCGTGATATTTTATCCTTTGATCCCCCTGTGTCTTCTCATAGACTGTGGACTAGCCCCTTGGCACCTCTAAATCTCTAATGTGGAAATGAATGCCTGTTGTAAAGGTTCTGTGCTCCATGAACCCAATAACTGCAGGTACAAAGGACTGTTCCTTAAAACCCACTTTAATGAGGCTTGGTGATAGAGATTCTCTAGAAACTGTGCTGAGCTTCTGTCTTCTCTAAATTCCCTGAACACCTGCAGATCAAATAAGTCAGTCCAAGGAAAATATTTCCAAACAAAGCAAATAAAAGCCCCCGACATACTTCTGACGTCAACGCTCTGCTCTGCTCACACTGAATGCAAGTGTGTAAACCCTGTCTGCAGATGAATCAAGAGCAGCTAAGTTAACAGATAAACTATGCAGCCTCACCTCTCTGGATGAGCCTCGTCGCTGCTCAGCGACAGTGACTTCAAAGCATGCAGTTTGCTCCCAACTGATGGAAATTACATTATCTTAGTGAGAAAGGTTGGTGCTGCTGACTGAAATGTGCTTTGAAGGATGAATTAATTAATAGTATATTTTTATTGAATGCAGGACCTCATATAAATTGAGCGCATACTAGACTGCTGAATTGTGCTTCCAGATAGTTTTAAGTTTTATTCTTAATTAATTGTTTTTTGAGATGGGGACCTTTGGTTTCCCAGGCTGGCTTTAAACTCTTCAGCTCAGTGATCCTCCAGCCTTCTGCATAGTTGGGACTGAGGACAGGCATGGGCCTCTGTGCCCAACTCTAATTATTATCCTCATTTATCATTCTTTCTTTCTTTCTTTTTTAAGAAAAGGTCTCATTCTATAGTCTAGGCTAGCCTGGAACTCATTGTATAGTCCAGATTGGCTTTGAACTTACAGCTATCCTCCCGTTTCAGTCTTCTGAGTGCTGATATTATAGCTATGACTCATCATGCTCAGCTTGTTATTGTTTTAAAGACTTGTTTGATTTATTTACTTGTTTTTGATTAATTTATTTTTATTTTTATGTGTATGAGTGTTTTGTCTGCATGTATGTAAGTGTATCATGTGTGTGCAGTGCCTGTGGAGGCCAGAAGAGGGGTTGGATCCCCTGGAACTGGAGTAATGGATGGTTGTTAGCTGCCATGTGGGTCTGGGAACTGAACCTGGGTCTCCTACAAGAGCAGCCAGTGCTCTTAACCACTGAGCCATCTCTCCAGCCCCTACTGTTTTCTATAGTGCTGAGGATGGAATCCAGGGCCTTGCGCTTGCTAGGCAAGTGCTATACTACTGAACTACATAGCTGGCCTAATTTATATTACTTTATGTTTAGAGTACTTTATGTATACTTTAATTCAGAGCAGCTGTTTTCAGTCTCTGCTGCTGCGACTGGCACTGTGAGCCTGGGTTTTGGAGCCAGCATGGGTTCTCCTAGTAGTGGACAACATCATTGGGTTCCCCCAGGGATGGACGATGTCATCATGTCGGCCACTGTGATTTGTCCTGTAGTTCCCACCAGCTTAGTCAGAATCCCACTGTCTTCCCAGTTAGCCTGCATGAAGGCATGTTCCCACATGCTGCCTGTGGTCAGGTGTCCCAGTCAGCCATCCCCTTGATGAGGCAGTAGGACCATCAGCTCAGCGGGTCCATGCCATGCCCGTTGACCTCCTGCTCAGACTTCCTGCTCTCCACCAGCATGGTGACACTCTGAGGTGCTGTGGGAGATGGTCTCTGGGTGGGACATGTCTCCTGCAGGCCTTGTCTCAGCATGGGCCCCACACCTCTGTTCCTCCTGCTTTATCTCTGGCCTACTCTCTGAGCAGATGATGGCTGGTGGTCCCGGGGCTGGTTGAATTATTCAGTTATGGAGCACTTTCAGCAGCCCATGGTGAGAAGAGTCATTGTGCTGGAGATAATGGGCTGTTGGGCCGAGTGAGGTCCTGTGTTCTGGATGGGCTGCCCAGTGCTCAGATTCTTAGATCTTCCCTCAAGTGGGGTTTCCCTCCTTCCTGATCTGTTTTTCGTGACAGATGGGACCTTCTTCACCCGGTTCTCTTTCTTTTCAGCATGCTGGGTGGCAGGTGGGGAAACAAAGGACAGGGGATTGTGGGTAACATGCAAGCTGCCTTGGACACCACCTGATATTGAAAAATTAAATGGTACTTCTTACACTGAAAACAGTTTCTCCTAGTTTTATTACTTGTCGTTATAATTATATCCCACCCCGCCTCGACTGGAGTGAGACGTGTGTTCTGTCAGCCTCACTCAGTAGCAAGTTGAGTGTGGTTGAGGTTGTAGGGCACTCACCTGAGTGAGGTTTCCTGCCAGCCTTTCATGTCTTTATCACAACATACTTAGCACGGACAGTGCCCTGACTCTGGGTGCCTGGAAGCTAAACTCCTTCCTCTCCTGTGTTGAGAGACTGTTCCAGGCTGGACAGGCCCTTCCTCTATTCCCTCATCCATAATCTGAGCTCTGACTCCCAAACCTCAGAATATGGCCTTGGAAATAGTTGGAAACAGTGTCTTTGCAGAAGTAATAACTGGAATTAACATGAGGTCGCCAGGGTGAGTATTAACACCATATATCTCATGCTTCACTGTAAATGGGAGATTGGGACGACACCAGGAGCACATAAGTCCATAAGACGAGACCAGGCAGGGACTGGGGTGGTACTTCGGTGAACCAAGGACCATCACAGAGCTCCATGGACCACCAGAAGTCAGAGGAGAGGCTACAAAGTGCCTCCTCACAACTTCTAGGAAGACTCTAGAAGGCTCTTCCTCACAACCCCCAGAAGGATGTCTGGTCCCATTTTGGTGTCAGGTGTGTAGCCTCTAGAATTAGGAAAAAAACAGCTTCCTGTGTTGAAGGCAGCCAGTGTGCCGTGCCATGCATGGCGAGGTAGCACGATCGTGGATCTCGGGAGGCACTCAGGTGAGGCCTTGCACTGTGGCTGGAGCTGGCAGCCTTTGTGCTTAGCTGGTGGGGAGACCCCGCGTCCATCCCTTCCGGCTCCCCGCTTCCTCTCCCTGAATCCGTGCTGTGCAGTGACGGACACTCTCCGGCCCTACTCCTCTTTTCAGAGGTTGTCACACGCAGCGAGAGGGGTGACCTCAGTCTTTCTCATCTCAAATCTCCGAGTTGTGGGATTGGCTGTTAGGGAAGCACCCTGTAAGAAATAAGTCATTATGGTCCATTTGCAGTATAAGGTGTGCTTAGAGCTCATCAGAGAGTCACAGATGACAGGAGGCGCTGGGCCCCATCTTCCCTCCTGGCAGTTGGACCTGCTGGGGTTGAAGAGTTACAGACAGTCTCTAGTGACTGAGGAGGGGACTCTCCAGCCCCAGGAGGACAGGGCATTTGGGGTGGAGGCTACGCTCGGGGAGCCAAAAGGATTGTAACTCTCTGGAGAACTCAGTCTATAAGGCATTTAGGGGCAGAGAAATCCCATGAAGAACTGTGTCAAATCAGTGAGACAGCCATTTGCCTTTTGTCCAGACCGAAGCCTGACTTCTTCAGAACCGAGAGTAAGTGTCTCACTTTTGCTCCTCCGAGTCTCCTGAACTCTTGTTACGAGCTGAGAATCCCTGATGCTCACACTCCTCATCCAGCTGGGAACGAGGGAGAGAAGGGGCAGGAGGGACTGCAGTGCTCTTTCTGTGAGTTCTCAAAGACCCTCCTGCTGTCAGCGGGGCTGGAGGGAGTGGTCGCTGACTGCCAGGCCCTATCCTAGACATAGCGGGAAGGAAGCCGAGTTCCTGCCTTCTTGTCTCCCAGAGGGAGGCACACACCATCAGTGAGCACAGCATGGTATGCCAGATGACGCTAGATGCGGCAGCAACGGCGCGGCATGGCGGGCGGTGGCTCTTCTTCACGTTAGAACTTCCTGTAGGAGGGAAGGCCTGCCCGACACAACAGGCGTGCTCTTGGGAGTGGGGCCAAAGCAGTGAGGTCCGTGAGGGAAGAAGGTTCTAGGAAGTATGGCCAAGGCCTGGAGGCCAGAGCACACTGGAACTGTGCTGGTCGGCATCAGATGAGTGGCTTATGAAGACACTGAAGACAATCAGCTTGTGAGGAGGAAAAGTTTCTTTTGGCTTACCATTCTAGAAGATTCAGTCCGTGGTCCACTGGAGTGGACATTTTTCACATTGTGTGGTGGGGTGTGAGATGGACAGCTGATCGTACTGGTAGCACATGGCCCTGTGAAGCTGTTCACCTCACGCCTGGGATGTTATAGAAGAGACACAAAGGGACCGGAATGCCATTGTCCCCCTTGAGGGCACATGTTGGTGACTGGGGCCTGCACCAGATGATGCTTGGTAAAGGGTTCATGCTGGGGACCAAACCTCTAATATATGGACTGCTGAAGACATAACAGGGTCGTCCCAGAAAAAGGAGGACATAGCTACAGAGCCATCATCAGGGGGAGGCGCCGTAGGAGCTGAGCATCTCGAGTTGGGTATGGGCACAGATCAGGAAAGGACTTGGGGTGCCACTGAGTCGTTTGAAGCACAGGAGCAACTCGACGAATTTAGTGTGGATGGGGGAGTTACAGGTCAGGGATAGACTGTCAAGAAGCTGCAACAGAAGCCGGGACTTGGTGCAGTACGAGTGCTGCTCACAAGGCCGTGGCTCTGGTGCACGCCACAGGCCTGTGCTCCTTCCCCTCTTGTCTGAAGCAGGTCTGCGATGGCTGGAAATGCAGTTTAGAGGAACCATGACAGACCACCCACACCTGTCCGAGTGTCTAATGTCTGAAATTCAGCAGAATGACAGCAGCGGCTGCTGGAGAGGATGGTGACATCCAGAAAGCTCATACCCAGCGGGTGTAAGTGCGGAGTCTGTGCTCCTGGGCTGGGTGTAGGTCAGCTGGTAGAGTGCTTGCCTAGAAGGCAGGAGTATGATCCCCAGCACTGCATGAAACTGGACGTGGTGGCACATGCCTATAATCCTAGCACTTGGGAAATGAAGGCAGGAGGATCAGGAGTTCAAGGCTAGCCTTGGCTACATTGTGAGTTCAGAGGCCTGTGTGGGATACATGAGACCCTGTCTCAAAGTCTGTGCAGAAATGTTTACAGAAGCCTCAGTGCAGACTCCCCGTATCAGTTCCACATCTGTTGCTGTGATGAACACGCCCAAAAGCTACCTAAGGCAGAAAGAGTTGATTTTGGTTTAGGGTTCTGAGGGTCAATTGTCCATCATGTGGGGGCAAGGCAACAGGACCAGGAAGCAGAGAGCTCACATCCTCAGCTGCAAACCCAAAGGCAGAGTGGAACGGGGCAAGGGGTGTGCTTGGCGAGCACACCCCTGGGGACCCACTTCCTCCAGCAAGGCCACACCTTGTAAAGATTCCATCACAAACTGGGGACCAGGCGTTCAAACACTTGAACCCGTGGCAGACATTTCTCATTCAAACTGCCACAGTGGGAAGATTAGGTGTGTCTGGGCATCTTTGCAGTGCAGTTCAGTCCCCACAAAGAGTAAACCTTGCATGCATGCAAGGGTGGGTAGGGATCCCGAATTCTTCTTTCGGTGGGGACAAGATCTCCTGTAACCCCGACGGGCCGGGAGCTCATATGTCCATATGCATTGTGGTAAGAGAAAAACTGGACTGAAAAAACAATTTCCTTATAGTTTCATTGATGTGACATTCCAGAAATGGCAAAGCCATAAGGCTGGAAAGGCGTGGGGCGTGGACCGAGGAGAAGGGAGGGTGGGTGACAAATAGACGAGGAAGAACTTTGAGGGGAACTCTGTGGGGCACAATCTATGTTTTTTGCCACAGTGGTTATACACTTTTTTACATTTGCTAAAAACTCATAGAACTGTATGTTCCCAAGAGTCTGTTTTATAGCATGTGAGTTGAAAAATAAAATGTTAAAACATGAAAGAAAAAAAAGACTGGCAAAAGAATTCTCATAAATCTGTCTGTACTAGAAAAAAACAAAGCAGGGAGAAAACCAACGGCTCTCCCAGCTTGGCGCTGTGCCCAGGGGACAGAAAACCCCCTTCTCCTACAGGGTGCCGTCAGGGTCCCACGTGCGCACGTGCTCTTGTGTGTGTGCACATGTGAGTGTGCGTGCATACATGGTGTGCAAGTGGAACACCCTGAGTGTCGGTCCTCAGGTGCCGTCTCCCTTTTGTTTGAGACCTGGTCTGTAATCGACTTGGCTTTGCCACGTAGGTTGGGTTGGTGGGTCCATGGGCTCCCGCAGATCCATCTGTCTGTACCTCCTATCTCAGCACAGCTGGGTCCTGAAGTTTTTCCCATGGGTTACGGAAATCTGAACTCAGGTTCTCATGCTTCTGTGGCAAGTGCTTCACTGACGGAGCCAGTTACCCAGCCCTGGTTCCCATTTATTTCTTATTTACTCTTTGAAAATTTCGTACCTCTATACAGGGTACCTTGATCACATCCATACCTTCTCCCTCCCTCCAACTTCCTTCCGGTCCCCCCAACACAGCTCCCTCCCAACTTCATATCCCTCCTCCCCTGCCATGCAGGGGGACATGATGACCCAAGGACTTTGATGTATGTTTTCTATCTTGGTATTTAGTACTGAAAGCATTTGGAGAGGTCAAAACCAAAAGGACCCGGCTGTGTGTCCAACTCTTCCCTCTTCTGTGTATAGATGTGAATCCAGCAGATGAATTCCGCGGTAACAGTGTTACGGGGAAAACAGGAGTTATCTAGCAGAAAGCGCCTGTTTCTTCCTCTCAGAAATCTCTTTAATCAAAAAGGCTTCATTTATAAAGGTTTGTGTAGAAGTCCAGTAGAAATCACATGTTATTTTGGGTATAGGAATGAAGATGGTTTGGAGAGAGTGCTTAGTGCCCAGGAGAGCACTATGGAGTGGCTTTGCCACTATGGATTAGAACTGAGAGGAGCAAGTAAGATCTGCAGCTCTCTCTTGGAGCCATGATTGCTGCAGGCCTCTGGGATGGGTGTGTGGAGGTCACGCCCCTGAGCAGCTCTCTGTGAGCACAGAGGTTAAGGAGGAGCAGGGAAACGTGAGTCTGGGTCATTCTCAGGCCCTGGATAGCAGCGTCTGGACCCTGCTGGGTGGTTCGGTGTTCTCCTTTAAACCACCACTCCCTTCTGCTGGCCAGTAGGACAGATGGCCCCCCAAAGCATCCAGTTGTGCAGTGTAGATCTTCTGCATGTAGGAGGGGGAGAAGGTTATATGAACCAAATAGTGAAAGATACCCCCCCACCAGCGTTTATGGTGGCATTAATCCTTCCTTTTGGCCCAAGGCTGAACTTGACACCTGAGCAAAATTCCCTGCTGTTTGCTAAGTTGTGATTCTGCATAAAGCAAGTTGACAGAAGCCTTGGTTGATGACTTGAGAAGAGTCGAAAAAAAGAAAAAGTACAGGCTCTGCGAGAGATTTTCTCTTGTCCTAGTTCTCTGCTCACCGTCTTCCAACTTCTCTCTCCACCAAGAACCAAGCCCTCACCCCAGGGGTAGTCTCTGACTCCCGGGAAGTGTGCTCACCCCAGTGTGGTCACAGTGGGGTCCTTGTGACACACAGGGGTTTATGATTCCTTGCTTAAGGCACACAATGATGGTTTTCCACATGTTGGTTTCCATGAAACCCAACTCTCTCTCTCTCTCTCTCTCTCTCTCTCTAGTATGTGGGTGAGTGTGTACCTGTTTCATGATGTGCCATTGTGCCATGTGAATGTCCGAGGACAACTTACTGGAATTAGTTCTCTCCTTCCACTATGTGGGTTCTGGGGATTGAACTCAGGTTGTCAAGTTTAGCAGCAACCTCCACTACCCACTGAGCCATCTCCCTGGCCCCCAGTACTCGCTTTTTAAACCATCCTGTGAGCTGTGCTCCACGTACAAAAAGCTGTATGTACTCAATTACCAGAACAAGCTGCATTCATCACCATGGTCCACGCCAGGAACCTGACTGCTACCTCCAGAGGCTCCCCCTGCTGTTTTCACTCGTTATTGTTATTTCCGTGAGAACACCTCATATACGATCCACCCTTTCAGCAAGATGAGTGTGCATCACAGTGGTGGGAACAGAGGTGCTGTGCCACAGAGTGGAACGCCATAGTCTACCCACTCTGGTCATGGAAACTTTGCACCTGCCAGCTAATACTTCCTCACCCCGCACCCTCCGCCTCTGGAAGCATTGTGCTTTCTGCTTCTATGAGACGGACATTTTTGGGTCCCTCTCGTTGTGTTGTCATATTTGTCCTGTCACTTTCTTTACTGAGTGTGTCCTTTAGGATCAACAGTGCTGTCACAAGTGGCAAGATGCCATTTTTTAAAGGCTAATACTCCACTGAGTGTGTCCTTTTCATTGCATTTCATTTAACTTTTTTTTCTTTTCTTTGTTTGAGAATATCATACATGCATATAATGAATTTTGATCAAATCTACCCCACATTCCCTCCCCTCCAGTTTCTCTCTATGCCCTGGGCCACCTTTCCCGCCCAGTTTCATGTCTCCTTTTTACACCTACTGAGTCTACTCAGAGCTACCAGCGTGTGCACGGGCTTAGAATCATCTACTGGAGCATGGGTAGCCTTTCAGAACTCACAGCCCTGAAGAAAACTGACTGCCCTCCCTCTCAGCCCTCACTGCCAGTTGCTCCTCAGGCAGGGCTATGAGTTCATGTGTGTGACTAGCCTGTCTGGCCTGTCATGCCCAGAAAATAACTGTTTTGCTGTAGTCATCTACGGCTTCTGGCCCTTACAGTCATCTGCCCCCTCTTCCACGACGATCCCTGAGCCTTGGGAGGCGCAGCGTGGTGTAGATGTAGGACGTTTTCTTTATGCATTTCTGTGCTGGAGACACAGGTTGCTTCAATGTCTAGGCTGTTGTGAACAGGGCTGCGATGAAGAGACATCTCTTTGAAATGTTGGTTTTCTTTCTTGTGGGTCCATAGCTGGAAGTGACATTGTTGGAGCAATGGCAGATCTGTTCTAATTTTGAGGAGCTGTGTGTTTCCACAGTGGCTGTCTTGATTGACCTCCACACCAGCAGCTTGAGGTGCAGTTGTTGCTCCACAGCCTTACCAACACTTACTGTTTTGGTTTGGGGGCATAGCTACCCTAGAGGAATCAGCTGATAACACCTTGTGGCTCATGAAGACTTGAATCACAGGGCTGCTGTCTGTCTCCACTCTCCAGGATCCCAGCCCCTCCCCCTCCAATACACCCACCAACTCATACCTTACCTTTGCATGTAAAATATTTTATTTACTTATTATTTTTATTTTATGGTGCATTAGTCACTTTTCTGTTGCCGTGATAGAAACACTGACCAAGGGAACTTATTAAAGGAAGAGTTTATTTAGTTTATGGTTCCAAAGAGGCAAGAGTCCATCATGGTGGGCAGGTTTGGCGGCAGAGGTGGCTGGAGTAGGAACAGAAGCTAAGCACCCACATCTTCAAGCAGGGACGGGAGCAGAGAGCAAGAGCAACTGATCTGGCAAGACTTAAGAACTCTCTGAGCCCACCCCCAGTGACGAGCTTCCTCCAAAACAGCACCACCAACTGGGGATAAAATGTCCAAATACTTGAAGCCTATAGAGGACGTTCTCATTCAAGCCGCCACAATGTGCGTAAGTGGATCGCCTGCATGTGTGTAAGTGCTCCTGTGCTGTGCAATGCCCAAAGTGACTAGAAGAGGGCATCGGCTTCCTCTGGAACTGGAGTTACGAATGGTTGTTAGCTGCCTGTGGATACTGAAAATTGAACCTGGGCAACCGCTGAGCCAACTCTCCAGCCCCACTGTGGAATTTTTTTGTGCGTTGAAATCATTATCACTCTTTAGAATGGTTAACGGAAAGCAGGTACTGGGAAGAATGTGAAAGGAGCTTGAGTGTCTTCAGGAAGATTATGTATTGGTAAGTCATTTTGACAAACAGTATATGGGTTCATGGAGAACTAATTATGCAACTATGGTATGGTCCTGCAACCCATTTCTGTGTGGTACACCTTAAATGTACACCATTTGCCCACATGGCCCTCCCAGGCACTGCGGCTCAGCACGCGTGTAGTGTCTCCCTACACCCAGGCTTTGCCCTTGCTCCCCGCTCTGCCACCTTTGTGTGGCTTGTTTCTTCCCCCACAGCGGGCGGCTTCCCCTGCCTACATCCAGCCCCTCATTTCCTCTGCAGTCAGAGTGGGTGTTTGTTTATCTGTTCTCTTCCCCTCAAGAATACACACCATGTGGGAGAGAGTCTTCTTCGCAGCTGGGTCTGACCCAGCCTAGAACATTCAAGGGAGTTTTCAAAACGTTTGTTAAGTGAGTCGGGACATTTTAGTGGAGTAAGCGAATGACGGGACAGTGAGCAGAAGGAACTGTTCTAGTTCTGGATTTTTGGTTTTTCATCTGGAAAGATTTGGATGATGGCTTAGCTGTCATCCTCAGTTAACTTTTTAAGGGTCAGTATTTGAAAAAGTAGACATTTTCAAGGTTTGTATATGAAATCGGAAAAGATGGAGTTCTCAGATCAGATGATGGTCACAATTTTAACAGGTGGAGAATGTTTCTAGGGAGTTACCAGCTTTCCATGAGCATTAACTAACTTTTCTCCCCCTTTCTCTCAGATACAATTGTCCAGTAAAAACTTATATATTTCAGTATACAAAACCATGTTTTGATGTATGTACACATTATAAAGGGATCAACACAATCCAGCTCTCACCATATCTACCATCTCACACAATTATCTTTTATTTTTTTTTGTGGTAAAGACATTTAAATAATGCCTGTTAACTTTGAAGACTAATATCATAAATTCCATTACAACCAAGATTGGACAGGGAGTAAAAAGGAAATTTTTGTACATCTGTGCTTGTGGGATTGAAAATTGGTAAACCATTATGGAAACCAGCGTGGAGCTTTATAAAAAACTAGAAGTATAACTACTGTAAGATCCAGTAATCCTTCTGTTGGGTATGTATCAAAAAATATGAAATCAGCAAATCAAAGCAGTGTCTCAATTCCCACGTCCACGGCAGCCTGAGTTTCTGTTTGTGGCAAAAATGTGAGTATACATATTCCAGCTGAAAATATCAGAGAGACTCACTTGGAAGGACCAGAGCACTGGAAGGCAAGTAGCATGGCTCTATGGTGCAAACACGTGTCAGAGTAAGCTGAGGGCACATTCAAAGCCGTTGATGGGCGAGGAGATTTTAAAGACAAAGATGAGAAAGGTTCCACCAGATATTTTGAAACAAGAATCTTTGGCCTCCATGATTAACAGCTTGGGTGTCGTCAGTCTAGAGTTGAACAGTTGCTGGGCAGATGTCTGTGAAGAAGGGCTTTTTGTATAAGGTTGCAGCAGTTATACAAGTTTGTCATCCTAGCAGTCCCTGGTGACAATTACTAGCAGGCGACCATGTGTAAGAACTCTCTTTCAGTATTATTTGCTTAATACCTTTGGTTAGAGCTGACAGAAAAAAAATCCCATTTTTCTTTTTGACAATTTTCACATTTCTTTTACTGTACACACACACACACACATGCACACACACACTGAGATAGTATTCATTTTTAGACTTTCAACTGTCCAAAGTATCCATTTACAAGATAGAATTAATGGTCATGGGGAAGCAGGGGCCCAGGCACAACTGAGGCACGTCCCATCTTCTGATAGAGCTTTGATGGTTGCAGAGCTTGAGAGCAACCTCCTAAGTGATAACCCAAAGGAGGCGTCTCTGCTCTGTCACTCCCCTTCCAGAACAAGTGTTCCATTTCCAAGTTTCAGGGGCCTGGCTCCCTGCAGACAGGGATTTTGTGATAAGGACTTCCCAACCCGTCTTCAAACATCCCTTTCTCTGTCCTGTAGTGAAAGAAGCAAACCTGCCTCAGTTTCCTCTCTGCCCTAGCCAGTGTGCTCAGCCACCATGGCAAGTTAAGTCTGCTTCCCAATGGCTCTTATCTGCTTCTCTCAACCTCCAACGTCACTTCCTGGTCCACATCGCCTGGTTACTAGCCTGGACCACCTCAGCGGCACGGCAGTGTTGTGAACCGCTGAGGTTAAGTGTTCTGCCGGTGCACCTTCCCCTCGAGGCAGTGATGCTCAGACATGCCAGATCATTGAGATGATTACTCTGGGTGGGCAGCTTGATGGAAGTTAGAATCACCTTGGAGCCATGCCCGAGAGGGATTCTTTCCAGACTGGGTTAACTGCAGGGCCAAGCTCCATCTTATCTGAGGGTGGTACAGTTCCTTGGACTGGGGTTCCTGACAATAAAAAGGGAAAAGCGAGCCGAGCGCAGCGTTCCCTGCCTTCTGCTTCCTGACTGTGGACGCCATGTGAGCAGCTGCCTCAGCTCCTGCGCCCAGCCTCTCACGTGATCCATATGCATTTGAACTGTGAGCCAAGATGAACCTTTCCCCCTTCAGACGCTTCCTGTCGGGTATTTTGTTACATCAAGAAAAGTGCCTGAAACAATCATCTTTCCCTCTGCCTTCGTTCCGAAATAGCATTTCTCAGAGCTGAGATCAAATCCCAGCCTGCCTAACGGAGCATTAGGACCTTCCCTTTGTGTTGTTCTCTTTTCCAGTCACTTTCTTTCCACCCACATATTGAATTCGAAGATGTCTTTAGATTTGCAAGTACCAGGGACCCTCTTCTTTTAGGAGCTTGGCAGGTCCCTCAGTCTGTGATTCTCTCCTCACTCTTTGCCTGCCTGCCTCTGTGAGGTCGGCAGGAAGGGCTGTGCTGTAGAAACTCATCTCTGTTCACCTAGCCTAGATGAGGTGCCCTGAAAGGTTTATCACAGCTCTCTTCCCCTGTGAATGCAAGCTCCACAGGGGACAGATGCTTTCTACGCGGTTCTTCATTCTTAACACAGTGCCAAGCACGTACGGGGTGTTTTTATTGTGGTACTGATGATTGAACCTAGGACCTTGTGTACACTAGACAAGCTACCACTGAGCTAATCTCCACCCATAATCAGTGCTTACTGAGATAAAGTATGTGGATAGAGGAAGCTCTTGAGTTTGCCTCTAGTGTATTCAGTGGTGGGTGGTGGGAGACACTGTCCCTCTGTACTGTTCCATCCTAATGCTTAATTGTTGCTTTTGCCCTGGCTGGGTATACCCTGATCATGTGATCATGATTGGCACCTGGATGGCTCCTCTCCCAACACTCCCAGACTCTGGTGTCTGCTTCACAACGAGCAGGCTTGATTGTAGGAAGGCTTCTCAATATGGCTACCTCTCATTCCTGCCTGCTCATTCCTTAGACACAACACTCATCAGAGAGAGAGAGAGAGAGAGAGAGAGAGAGAGAGAGAGAGAGAGAGGGGAGGCGGCCTCAGTAGCCATTGTTGGATACAACTGAAATGAAACACACAAAGATGAAGAGGGGCCTGCGATCTCCTTTTGTGTCTGAGGAGAGCTTGGGCGATGCACGTCAGGAACTTTTCCGAGTTCACATTTTCTAAATACTATAACTGTAAGGCAAACTAAGTGGCAGACAGCTCTAATGTACCTGGGGTACAGTGCGCTGTTCTGAGCCTTGGCAGATTGCCTGTCTGTCTTGCCCACGCATGAACACTGTCTCAGAAGGCAATCTTGGCGTTCCTCTACCCTTCCTACTCATTTTTTTCCCAAGGGTCTTGGTTTTAAGTGCAAGATTCACCTTGCTTTGATGGCACCTGCAGGCTCTGAAGTTTGTCTGTCACCTTTGATCTCACAGCTGGGCTCCATGCTGAGTTCTCTCCTCTTTGCTCCCTCCCTCTCCGTCCTCTCCCATAAACTACAGTTTGATGTTCACCCACACGCGTCAAGAAAAGTCATGAAAATTGGTTTGCTTTCGTCCAACTATCAAAAATAACGAGATCTGCCCAGGAAAGGAATGGCAGGAGCAACTCTGACCTCCCCTGACCTGTCTAGGTATGGCCTGCTCATGTTGCCATAGAATCAGCCGCCTCTTTCATACCACAGTGGTTGTATCTTTCCAGATTTTGACAGGTAGGAGAACGATGGAAAACCCTAGAGTCTTGCTCTCCACCTTCTCCTCAGCTTGTGTGATGTTTAGGTGCTGGAAGGAATGGGCTCTGCTGGGTCTGCTACCCTGTGCAGCGTGTCTGTCTAGAGAGTGCACACTGAGAGTCCCAAGCATCCGATTTGCTAGACATTGCTCGGTGACTCTTACTATACTTGACAGATGCAGTCATCATTACAGGTTGGAGAGACCCTGCCAGGCAGTGATTTCCTGAGTTGGCTGTCACACCATCCAGCATCATCTATTGGGTTGACAGTTTTTAAGGAGATCCAGGAAAAAAACATGTTAAAAAAATCTCTGAAAAGGAAGGCTTATTTTAGCCAACAGACTTGGAAATATCACAGACGCTACAGGATTCTTTTAAAGTTACGCACTCTTTTTCCTCATCAGCTGCTAATTAAGGCCATTAATTTATGTATTATTTGATACTGGAAACATGAGGCTTAGTTCAGTGTGAGTTATAATTTATCATGGCTTTAGTATTTTTTAGCAATTCAAAATTATGCTTTGCCATAAATGATTTATGAGGAGCTTATAAGTATTCTTATTAAATCAGCATTTTTTATGTATTATTCTTTGGCATTACGTACCTCTGGAGACTATTAAAGTTTATTACTCAGTGTTTATTTTAATAAGAACCTTCTGACATCCCCAAGAGCCTGAGAAAAACTACTCAGGAGTTCTTGCCCAGTACTGAGTGTAGTTCTGGCTATAAGAGACCTCTTCATCAGTTTCATCGATGCTTCTTTTAGTTGGGGGTGGACCCTGGGGTTGACCTCATGGTCGTGGGTGTGCTAAGCAAGCACTCTGCCACCGACTTGCACCCCTGCCCTTCATCAATACTTTTGAAAGCAAAATCCATGGATGGGTCACACGGCTTTCACACGTGGGTGCAGGTGCTGGGGCTTCTTGGACACACTTATTTCGTTACTTGCTTCCAAATCTGCAGCAGCAGCTGCATTGACTGGCATGCAGTAAATGAGAGTACATATGAAAAAGAGCAGCCACATGCCCCATACGTGATGTTGGCTGGTCCTAAGGTCTGGTTGCGAGAAGAAATGAGGGCTGTGACCGAGGCAAGCAAGAAAGAAACGTGCTAGACTGTTGGGGCTGCATTAAGCTAAGTGTGATTTTTTATTTGTTTGTTGTGGGAATGTGAGTGCGTGTGTGTGTGTGTGTGTGGATTCTCTCTACCTTCTCTGTTGAGACAGCTCTCACTGAGTCTGGAGCTCATCATTACAGCTAGACCAACTGGCCAGAGTCTCTGGGATCCTCCTCCTGCCGCCACCCCGCACGCTGGTGTGTGCCACTGAACCTGGGTCTTAAGTGAGTGTTAGGAATCGGAACTCAGATCCTCATGCTTGCGAAGTAGATTCCAGCCCCAGGATGTGTTTTAATCGAAGAACTGTCTGAGCTTTAGACAAAAAGCCAAACTTGCTTCCTGGACACACAGACAGATGGTAGTGCAATTCAGAGGCAGACCCAGCTGCCTCTCACGCGCTCTTTCATTCACACACGTGAGAAGCCATAGTATGTAAATGTTGTGAACAGGGCTCTTGGAGTTTCTTCCTTCTATTGGCCATTCTTATACTTTCACAGCCCCATAATGACTTCTCCCCTCTTGAACTGGGAGAGATGGCCATTGAGTGGCTATTGTTTGCCAACCATCAGGCAGTGCTGGCTGTGTGGCCGTGCCCATTTCTGCAGTCATTTATATAAGATGTATGGTATTTCATCCTTAATATTTGAACGTGAATGGAAACCAGGAAGCTCAAAATGTCAGTATAAGCGCTGAAGCTGAGATAAAGGTTGTGGCCTCAGAATGCTTGACTTTCTAACCTCAGTCGGACATCCATCCATGGGAGAGCTGGCTGTCCTCTTCAGTCGAAAGGAAGAGGGGGTGAAAGAGAATAAATGGGAACAAGCTTTTAAGGAAAGATAAAATAAGATGTTTTGCTTTATATGTAGGCTTTTATGTAAAGGTCTCTCCATTGTGATACATGAGGCTATTACTGTTCAGCTTAACTACTATAGATTTTGTGTCTTTTTAGGAATTCATTATGTATGAGAAGATTATCTTTTTAATCCATTACCTTCAATTTTTTACATGTTCTGTCTAAAACATGTCGTTGTCCCTTAACATTATAAACATAGCTGCTTGTTATTACACATGTTAAATCCATGTGTGGGTCTTCCAATTTTTATAAAACCCTCAAATTTAAGACTTAGTTTACCACAAATATTAGTTTTCTTTAAAAATTTGATTGTATATCTTTGAGTAGCTAGGAAAAGTCCTCCTGGGGAGATAACGTACTATATAATTATTTAAATGCAGCTACACTCTTCCCTGGAGCTTTCAATGGTAAAGAAAATGAGACAATAAATTCACTTGGTATTGCCAATAATATTTTAAAATGTTCATTACAAAGTCTTCGCTTTGATTGCCTAAAGGCACAAGCAGGAAGCAGAGGCAGATCAGGAGGGACTGAATGATCTTTGAAGTATCCGGAAATTAAATGTTTGGCTTTCTTTCAGAAATGTATATATATATACATGTATAATGTTATGTGGAAAAAGAGTTTTGAGGTGTGACTAAGAATTTTGAGGTTGTCCTGGCTGACGTGGGCAGGGTCAACACAGTTACAAGAGTCTTTGTAAGAGGGGGACAAGAAGGTTAGAATTGGAAAAGGTGACAGAGGAAAGAATGGCACAGAGAGAGGGCTAAAAGATGCACATCACTGGCTTGAAGATACAGGATCCCACGTTCAGGGTACCACAAGAAACCAAATTCTTCTCTGGTCCAGAAAGGATCATGTTCATCCCTGACCTCCTTGCTCAGCTCGGCCACATACATTTCAGACTTCTGACTGGTGATGAATACGTTTTTGGTAAGCCCGCAGCAGAAGAACACATACATGAAAGGCGGCCTTTTTACTTTCCTCCCAGTTCTATGGGACAAACCAGGGGTATGGTGAGCCAGTTACCTTTCCCAGTGCTTCGGGCAGACAGGTGACGTAGCACTCTGGGTGAATCAGGAAAGGAAGACTAGGCAGGAGCTTTAATAGGAAGAACTATCACAGGAATAAATCTTGTTCTTTGTGCCAGGCTCGGGCACAGGTGAGGGAGGATGGCAAATTCTGGAATAACAATCCTGTGGAGAATGGCGAGGACCAGCCGGAGAACAACTAATGACACGTGGAAGTGGGGAGGGCTTGAGAGCGCATTTCCACGTGCACAGCCTTTCACCATCGGCTCTGGTACTTGCAATCCTGGAAAACCTGCTTTTCTGTGGGGAGCTGTGATGGATTCTGGAACATTAGATCACGAACTTGCGATGCTCTGTCAGAAAACAAGTTGCACATAGAGCACTGGTCTGTGAGAGCACAGTCGCTCCCACAGAGGCTTCAAGCTCGCCCTCACTCATCTTTTGAGAAACAGGGCTGTTTTTTAATCAAGCTTTTCACAGAACAGTTTGTGTCTCATTATACTGAACGTCTGTGGTGCAGGCTTGCTACAGGGAAGCACCCTAGATAAGATGGGTCTCTCTGGGGCTATTGTCAGCGGATGGCATCTCGGGGACGGGGAGAGGGTTTTCTTTAAGGGTGCAGCCCCTGGTAGGTCGACCTTGCTCCAGTGAATGGCCTCACACCTGTGAGTACATGACATGGATTGAAATCAGTGGGTATAAAAAACGGGGATTGAAAGGAGTCAGGGTGGATCTGGGAGGAACGGTGGCTGAATATGGGTGAGATGCATTTGCATGCCTGTATGAAATTCTCAGAAATTAGTAGTGATATATTTGGGTCTCTCTGAAACCTTTTATATGGGGCATTTTTCCTTTGAAGAACCTTTTCTTCTTTTCCTTATTTTATTTATCTTTCTTGCTGTTACCAAATACCTGACAAGAAACAACTTACTAGAGGAAGGATTGATTTGGTAAGGGCGCCATCCATCAGGACAGACAACCACGAGGCTGCCGGTTGCCTGTGCCTCACTGAGCAGAGGTGAGTTCTGGTGCTCGTTGCGTTCTCCTCTTAATGCACTCTGGGACCCCAGTCTATTCAGGTGGGTCTTCCCTCCTCTTAAGCCTTCTGGAAACATAAACGTACCTATAGGTGTGTTTCCATGGTGATTCCAGATCCTGATATGTTGACAATCAAGATTGACCATCACCCCTGTCATGGTGAATAGAAGCCCAATCATACTTCTACTTCTAATGAGATATCTAGAGTCCTCACTCCTGGGTATGACCAGAGTCCTCCTCCTCCTCTCATGGCACAGCTGTGGGTTACCCATGTTCCCTTCTGTTCTGTCTTGGTTTGGCCCCTCCTCATTGTTTGTCTAAGTTATTTTGGTGACTTCCCAACTATCACCCTGTCCCCTGAATCTCCTTCTCCATCTCGGCCCTACTCCTCACTAGATGAGTTTACAAAGAACAGAACTTATCGTGCCAGCCCCAGTCACTTGAGAGCTACAGGGTAAAGTACAGACATCTCAGTCTCCGCAGATAAAGCCATCCAAGGTGTGGCTCCTCACGGGATCTGTAGCTCTATCTGACCAGTCGGAATGACCACATGTCCCCAGGACAGTCAGACTATGTCTGCCCTATGCCTTTCATCCCACTGACTCTCTGTGGGCACTAAAGCCTCTGACCACGCCGCTCAGCATCCCCAGCTCTGGGCACTGTCCTGACCCCCTCCACCATCCTCAGGGGTAATGACTGGCTCTTTCATGGATGTCCTGCCTCCGAGTCCTACGCTTGCTCATCTCTGTTTCTTTTGTGTTGTGCTCCACACGCGCAGGCTTAGGGGCGGGTTCCATGTTAGGTAGGAATGTACAGGGAAAGGAGCACTCCTAAGACGTCTCCTCTTTTGTTAGCACTTATTAAAGTGCCTGGGGCACACTGGAAGACAAAATGAATGCTGGGTGTGTTCATCAGCCCACGGCACTGGCACGAACACCTAAGATAGTCAGAGTAGCAGGGGAAGCGTTTTGTTTTGGATCACAGTTTCAGAGGCTCCACTCCATGACAGATAGGCCACATTGCCTTGCGGTTATGGAGGTTCATTACGGTTCACACACTTCTAGAATGGTGCTTTTTGCTGTTTGTTTTTGTTTTTTTTGATGCAGACTCTCCCTGTAGCCACAGCTGGCCTGGAACTCACTATGTAGCCCAGACTGGCATCCACCTTGGGCATAATGCAAGGTGGGCCTAGCCAGGCCACCTGCCAGGAGGAATAGAGGAATGGCTCCTGTGGGTGTGGCATTCTGCTCTGGCTAGTTGTGAGACCAGCACCTGGAAAGAACCTGCCTACCTGGGGACAAACTTACTATTGGCTGTATTTGGGACCCCCCCCCCCATAAGATTGTTGGCTCTCCAGGCCTGTAAGAGCTTGTGCACCTGTCAATAAACGAGTGGGCAGTGCCACACGCTTGAGCTGCTTCCCGTCCAACTCCCGGAGTCTGTGGCTTGACTCTGCGTCTACTCACCCCCCAGCCCCTCGGGCTGGACCCCCGAAGTCCACTCGGGCTGAGTGGTGAGACACGACAGTAACGGAAACGACGATACAACCTCACAGAGATCCGCCTGCCTCTGCCTCTCCAGAGCCAAGATTAAAGGTGTGAGCCAACAAGTCCAGGGAACTGTGCTTTTTGAACAGTCAACAGGCACTTGTGTCTCTTGAAGTGAACCATTCTGAATGCCCACACCTGGTTTCAAAGTGTTGTTTTGACAAGCTGCATGCTGTTCTTTGTGCGCATGTGTGCATGCATGTACATACATGTGTGTATGTACGTATGTGTGCATGCTCATACGCGTATAGATGCATGAGTGTGTGGTAGTCAGAGGACAGCCTGGGTATTGTTTCTCTGGGGCTGTCCACTTTGTCTTTTGAAGCAGTGTCTCTCACTGGGACATGGAGCTCACTGATCACCCCAGGCGGGCTGGCGGCCAGTGATTCCCAGAGCTCCACCTAACCCTACATCTCCATGTTTCGTATATGGATCAAGAACCACAGAGGATGAGAACTTTCCCAAGGATGCATAGCTGGTGAGAACACAGATTCTAATTTGGGTATCCTGTTTAGAGTTACATATCTAAACGTACAGTGAGACCTTGAACCCAGTCTCTCTTCAAGTCCACTATGTAGCCCTGGCTGACCTGGAACTCGCTATGTACACCAGGCTGGCCTTGAAATCAGAGAGCTCCACCTTCCTCTTTTTGGAGTGCTGGGATTTAAGGTGTCCACCACCCTGCCCGGGGTTTTAAGCATAACTTTTTAAAAGTGGCACACGTGCATTTATCTTCCATAGCTGAGACGGAGGACAGGCCTACGTAGGCTGGCAGGTTCCTCAACGACTGACTCATATTTTCTCATCTCGGGGGAAACTTCAAGGATTCTTTATGAACACTGTCAATTGTGTAAAATTATGTAAAATTCCGAGTCAACTGGAGTGACAGCTCTTTGTGTCTTTCCAGTGTAGCTGTTGGTGTCTGTAGATCTGGAAGAAATGGCAACTGGTCGTTCTATTGGTTCTTCTTTTCCACTGAGTGAACAGTTCATCCCGGAGACCTGAGTCCACTCATTTATTCTAGGCCATTTGTCATGATCTGTAACAACTGATATACCCATCCTTCTACAAGTGTCTCTCAGTAGCCTGCTCTGGGGCATACATGTGCAGGACTGGGTAAAGCTGCTCTTTTCTGCTTTCTGATGAGCCTTAAAATTGATGTGAGAGATCTCTGAATCTGAAAAGTGATAATCACAGGACTTGGGGGGAAAAGCAATCGGAATCAGCAAGAACCACCGGAGTAACCAGCGCTTGCCTTGCTGGAGTGCGGTGTCTGCAGGGCTCTCTTGATCAGTGTGGTTGACAGTATTCATGTAAGCAGGCCTTCAAATTGTCAAGTAAATTTTCCCTCAAATGATCTCACCATCCTTTCTGATGTATTCATGTTCACTAATTAACTAGTCTGTTCATTTAAAAAATGTAAGCATTTCTAGAACATACACTGAAAACTAGTTATGCTGATGTGTATAATGTAGTCCTGGCTCCAAGAAAGCACAAGACCTGGTGAGGGGATTTTGCTGAGTAAAATTAAAAGTGGATGTCAAGGGTCTAGAGAGATGGCTCAGTCATTAAGAACACTGACTGTTCTCAGAGAAGACCCAGGTTTGAATCCCAGCACCCACAGGGCAGCTAACAATCATCCGAAACTCCAGTTTCAGGTAATCCAACATTCTCTTCTCCTCTGAGGGCAGGTGCACTTACATACATGTAGGCAATTCACTCACTCATATCATAAAATAAAAATAAATAAAAAATTTAAAAACTGCATGACAGATCTTCTCATGAAGTATGTAGTTTGGTAATTGCTAACCCATTAACACCCTTGGGATGATGATTTATTTTTCTGGACAAGAATTTTATTAGCTCCAATGGTTTATGGAGTACTTTGATATCACTGACAAATCATAATTATGATGAAAATGATGCCAGTTAATGAATAGTCAGAGGAGGAACATTATAGCAGGCATTTCAGTGAATGTAACTTTGACTTTTAAGAAATATTATTTTTATTTTATGTGTATGAGTGTATTGCCTACATGTATGTAAGTGCTCCTGTGTCATGCAGTACCTGTGGAAGTCAGACGAGGGCATTGCATCCCCTGGAACTGGAGTTACAGATGGTTGTTAGTTGCCATGAGGCTGGGAATTGAACCTGGGTCCTCTGCAAGAGCAGTCAGTGCTCTTAACCACTGAGCTATCTCTCCAGCCCCAGAACTTTGTCTTGAATAGAAAAGGTGTACATTCTGGGAAGAATATATGACATCTATAAGGAAAATTAGGCATTAGGTATTTGGCAGACAGGCAGAAATTCGGTTTTGGAGAGCACAGGAATGCACCTAACAGAGGCGAGTGTTGAAGGAAACACTCTGGACCATGATCAGGGAATATCTGGGTGTCATGCAGGACCTCAGGCTTTCTCTTTAGCACTGGGAAACTCTGAAGAAGTGAAGGGATAGATTGTGTGGTTTGTTAATTTAGCAACAAAATCTGAACTTTCCTACTTCATCTCTGTAGTGAAAGATGTGTAGGAATGGGGAGAAACGTGCAGCCGAGACACCAGTTAAAAGCAATTCCCACTCTGGGAAGGTGAATACTGTGTGCTCCTTACCTGTAGGGAGACGTTGAAGTCAGGGCACAGCGGCGAGAAAGGACAAGGAAATTCAGATCTGAGGTACTGAGGAGAGAAACTGAGAGTTTGATGCATGATGAAGAAGAAAAGTGGGAATCAAGTGGGAAAACGGGCCGGCGAGTTTCTAAGTTGACAGGCAGCAGAGTGAGCCCATTAACTAGAGAGAGCCCAGAACAGGAGCCAATGTAGAGGGAGATGCCGGGGAATGGCATTTGAGACTCCTTTGGGCTGGAGAGGACAGAGATATGGAGGCTTTGCGGGACTGAGGAGGCCAAAAGGAGCGTGAGCTAGCCCCTGCCTTCCAGGGTGGTAGTACATCATTTCCATAACACGAACACTAAAACACAAGGCACCTTCCAAGCGTGACAGTGAGTGCGGTATGCACAGCAGATTAAAAGCCGATGACAGATCTCCACCGAAGCAACTAAGGCAGTCTGCGCATCGCTACCCAGTAGCACGCTTGTGTGTCTGATTGTTCTCCGGGCTCCAGTGGTTGTGGAGTGTGTCGATACCACTGGGAAATCATGCTTGTTAAACAATAATGATAATGGTATTTTTTTTCCTTTCAAAAATCTTACTTCCCCTCCTCATGGCTGTTGTCTTTTGGTTGAAGGTTTTTCCCTGTTATATCCTTTCCCTTTGTATACTTTCCTCAATCTGTTTTATTATATATTTAAAGTATGGCACTATCAGAGGGTTTGTCTTTACGACTGGTATTATTTTTTGCCATTGTTTATAATGCCAGAACTACCTTGCATTTAGGAAGAAAATGGAAAAATAAGGTTGAAGTTGGTATTCAATATATATATATATATATATATATATGTATATTTATATATCGTATAACTATTTGGACAATTTTAACAATGTTATATTCAAAATTTCCCACTGGTGACTTCTTGTAAAAGTGAAGCTAGAGAAGGCATAGTTTTAGGGATTGGTGTAACTTTAAGCAAATTCTTCTAAGGAGAACTTTGTGACAATTGCACATTAGAGAGAGATGAAGCCAGCATATTCTAAGGAGCCACTTTCTCACAGTCCTGTAACACAGTAAGTTATATTGACTAGTAACAAATCTTCAAATGATGAAAGGCATCATTTAGCTATTATTAGTTTTGCTCTACGTCACTTCCATTAACTGACAGCCAAGAGTCGATGTCAGGAGAGTATGTGGATTCAGGTTTGAGACCATCCAGCCCTGGTGGGCAGCCCTTCTCTGTGGATCCTCCCTCAGGGAAGGTGGAGGCTTGTGACCAGTCATGAGCAGGTCACACAGGTTCAACCTTTGGAGCTGTTAACGAGGCTCCTGAAAGGTGAGTTCTTGTGTGAGTAGGCCGTTATAAAGGAAAGCCACTCGGCCGGCTGGACACTTCTAAACTTGTCCTGCTCCCATTCTGACTCCTTCCCATATTGTTTCTGATGGTTGGGGCCTGCAGTGGCTGTTTCCAGGTTCTTGGCTCTGAGTCAAAGAATTAAAATGAGGGCTCACATAGATTTGTAAACAAAGCTGTGAACTTTAGTCAAAGGAAAGCCGTAGTGCAGCTCAGAAAGAAATACACTGTCAGGATTGACAGCAGCTGAATGAGGGTCGATGCTCAGGGACTGGACTGCTGGAGAAGTTCTAGAGAAGGAGGAGTTTGATTACTAGGGGCATAATTGGGGTGATTATCTTTTTAAAATAATATTTTATTGACTCTTTGAGATTGGTTCTCTGTCTTGAGTGACATGCTTGCATTACCTAAACCCTTGTTCACCGTGCATATCCCTTCCCATAATGCCTCTGATTTTAATCAAATATACACAGTCGTGTATAGGCATAAGATGGTAAATAAGAGGTGCTCCCTAAAGTTGACTTGGAGGACACAACATGTTTTATTGTGCATGTACGTCAAACTTGTCTAGGCTAGATTAGCACATGGCCCATATTTCAGAATGTGTTTGAAAAGAAATAGGGAGTTATCAAATGGTTGCTAAGGGGAGTGACTTATTTCCATTGTTTAAAGCAGGTGTCCACGCAACTCCACACAGGTAGAGTCTTAGATTCCTAACAGGCTAAGAGCATTGCTCAGTGGGATGTGTGTGCACAGCATGAGCAGCTGAAGTCTCAGGCTGCCTTGTACAGCGTTGGAAGGAGGACGCACACAAAGTCCAAGCCCCATGGAGTCCCAGATTGCTAAACTATTCTCTAGGCCTTGCATACCTTGTTATGATGCGGCCAGGGGTATCTCACCAGAGGACGAATGGTTAGGGTTTCCTGACCCTGCACCCTGAAACCATAGCGAAGTAATCATCTTCACACTGTACTCAGCTTCAAGCGTTTCCTGGAATAGCAGAAAATGGATGAACATAGCAGGCCTTACATAAACTGAAGTCGAATTCCCAAATTCCTTCAGCAGTAGCTTCTTTTAAAATCTCGTTTGAGCCAGAATTTGGAGTCTCTAGGTCTGTTCAAATCAGGAATGGTTCCCTAAGAGGTATCTTATTCTTTCACAGCTAGTTATTTTAACCAAGAATAAACAATAAAAAAGAAACTGTATTTTGAAGTAGTGAGAATCATTTCTGTATTCCATAAGGACAAGTGTTGTTCGTTTCCAGAGGTGATCCTGACAGTCGGCCTTCCTTTTTGATTCCATAGACCAACAGTGCAGAGGGAATCAGACATGACTGGATGTCAATTTGTTGAATACATGAATGAGATAATACCATTATCATTCTTGATAACTTCTTTTAAATTTGTTATAAATTTTCTAATCAAACTTAAAAAAGAGAAATTGCAATATGTAGTCAGATGAGTTCTCTCTAGTTTTGAGTTATAAATAAATATCCTACACTATTTTTTCTTATATGTATGTCTTCATGGTACATGTATGTGTGCACATGTGTGTGTGTAGACTAGAGATTAATGTGGGGTGTCTTCTCCCATTTCTCTGTCCTTTATTTTTTGAGGCAGGGTCTCTCACTGTCTCTGGAGCTCACTGATTTGGCCAGGCAGGCTGACCAGCGAACTCTGGGGATCCTGTGGTCTCTGTGTTCCTTCCCCGAGAGCTGGGATTGCTGATGTGTACTACCAGGCCTGGCTTTTAAATGTGAGAGCTGGAGCACCAAACTCAGCCCCGTTATTTTTTCTTATATGTATGTCTTCAAACACGTTACTGACTGAGCCATCTTCCCAGTCCAGTTATTTGTTTTTTTGAGCCAAGGTCTCACTCTGTAGCGCAGGCTGGCCTGGAACTTGGTGGATGATCTTCCTGCCTCAGTCTCCTAAGTGCTGAAATTACGGGTTAGGGTCACCATGCCTGGTTCATCCTACATTGTGAATCACGATGGAGCTAATACTCGTTGAGAGTACCTGTAAAGACACGGTTCTCTGGGTTCCTGAACAAATCTCTTCTACTGGGCTAACATTAAATCAGAAATAATAACATTATGTTCTCAGAGTTATGACCAGGATAAGAAACAATGGCATGCGGAGCATTGTAAGACTATGAAGCACCGCATAGGAGTAGGCGGGCCTGGTGCTGCCGCGGCTGCCAGTGTAGTGATAGCGATGGGCAGGTGGTGGGAACATGTTTTGGATGTTACAATAATTTTACCTTCCTTCTATCCTCCCTTTGCTCAGGGAAGTGCAAAGCACATGAGCCAAAAGCCTAAAGGTGGAGGGGAAAGAAAAAAGAAACAAAGGGTGGTGGTGGGGGATCGGGAAACAGGGGCCTGGAACGGCTTGTCTGAGGAAGAGGAACAGGGACAAAAGAAGCCTTTCAGGAGTGCCTACTGCATAGATTCCATTGAGGTTGGGTTCTAGCACCCCGTTACGTGGCGCTACGTGGCTCACGTCTGCCTGTAACTCCAGCTCCGGTGATCCAGTGCTCCCTCTGGCCTCCATGGGCCCTGCACACATGTGCTCGTGCACACACATATGCACAAATAAAAGTAAGAATCAATCTTTAAAAATGTTATGAGAACAAAAAATTTAAGGAGAGATGAAGGGGAGAGAGAGAGTAAGAGAGAGAGAGAATGAACAAGTGGGACAAAATAGAATGCTGGTGGTCCTTGGACACGGATCATGCATAAATTCTGGTTTATTTTGCTTTTTTCCCTATGTGGTGTATATTTAAAATTGTTCATAGTGAAACATTTATTTTTATATTTATGTTTTAAAATTTATTATATTCTATTTATTATTCTTATTTTATGTATATGAGTGCATGGCCAGCATGTGTGTAAGTGCACCCATGTCATGCAGCGCCTTCCTGTGCAGAGGTCAGAAGAGGAACTTGGAATTGGAGTATGAATGGTTGTTACCCACCATGTGGGCGCTGGGAATCAATCCTGGGTCTTCTTTAAGAGCAGGCAGTGCTCTTAACTGCAGAGCCATCTCTCTAGCCCTGTAAAACATTTAAAAAGGAAATAGTTCACTTAAGTTCACAGAGGCTCATTGGTCACACCAACGCTGATGTGTGACAAATGTGTGTGGTGGATGTGAAGAAACAGTTCAGAACACCAAGAAACTTCCCTCAAGTGTCACCGAAGCCACAGAATGGCTCTGCTTGCTTTTCATGTGTTCGTCCGCTTGGGTAAAAAAAGCAGAAAGGCAATAATATCGTCTCAGTCTTTTGTTTATTAGAAGTAATGCTTGTATAATTGTTTTAATGTGTTGTAGCTCAACATTTATTTTTAGCACTCTCTGTGTTATTAGTTAATTCAAAACATAAACACATCCTGACTGGAGTGAATCAGCCTGTCGCTACCACAGCAGAGCAAAGTCATAATCACTTGCTTCGGCCCCCTTGAACTTGATGGGAAGGCAAAGTCTCACTTCCCCCAAGTTGGCAAGTAGGAGGCAAATGGATTTACAAAGATTCGCCCACTTAATCATACCATCAGAATGTTAAAAAAACAACTTTGCTGTTCACATTCGTAGATCAAGTTTTATGAGAAAGAGGTAAATGAAAACCAAACCTCTGAGGGACGTTCTGGTTTGGAAAATGTCATCTTTGTAGAAACCACTGTGACTGTTGGCCAGACCTCCTTATTTTCCTGCTCACGTTTGCCTTCCAAAGTGTGATGAGCTTCTGAAATATTTTTAAAAGATTAACTACGAGTCTGTGCCCTTGCCTCTGGGGGTTCTGGCGACTTCAGATTGTAGGGAAATTGTACTGCATACATATTCTGTACCGTATAACGTACCAGCAGCATTCGGGGGACCAACTTGAGGCCAAATACATTCCTATTTCTTTTAAAATAATATTTTAATTTTATGTGTATGAGTATTTTGCTTATATGTGTATATGTGTATCGTGTGTGTGCAATGCCTTTTCAGACCAAGGAGGGCACTGGATCCCCTGGCAGTGGAGGTATAGACCGTTGATAGCCACTGTGTGGGTGCTGGGAACCCAACCTGGGTCCTCTACAAGAACAGCCAGTGCTCTTACATGCTGAGCCATCTCTCCAACCACTTGCACTTCCTTTAAAAATTTTTAAAAACCACGTTTACTTGTGTGTGTGTGTGTGTGTGTGTGTGTGTGTGTGTGTGCGTGTCCTGAACCGATGGGATAGGGAATGTGGGGAGGCAGAAAGGCTGAACACCGGGAAGACTGAGCCTCCCTGAAGAACTCAGCCAATGAGAAACAAAAGGAGGCTGAGAAATGAAATTAAAGTTATAAAAACCACCGTTTTGTCCCAAATTGCTACACCAGCAATCTTTGCCTTTTGTTCAGCCGGATACCTGACGTCTGCCTAACTGAAGGTGAACGCTTTGTTTTCACTGCTCAGAGTCTCCCCTCCTCCTGTGATAAAGTGAGGTCTGTTATTTCTCACAAGAGGTAGGCTTGATTTGGCCAGCAAGCCCCAAGGATCTGCAGGCTCTGTCTCCACAGGACTGGGATTACAAACCACGCCACCCTGCTTGGCTTTTATACCTGAGTCCTGGGGATGAAACTCTGGTCTTTGCATCAGTGTGGCAAGTAGCTATTGACTGAGAGCTCGGCCAGGTCCCCTGTGGAGCTCCAGTGCCTTCCTATTTCAGAAGTGAAGAGATAAATATTCACATTCAGTGGGTGCTTGGATTAGATTTGGCTACTGGGTGAAAAACCTCCAACTCTGGAATAATGACGAATTTTCAGTGTCATGTTGGAGCTGTCTGTCTCAGGCAAGACCTCAGTTTGAGTCAGACAGATTCTGATCTTTCTTTTGACCCTTGTGACAGATACTATTTTCTAGGCCTTGCTGTCCTCACTTATAAAATGGAAATAACCCCTGATGTAGGGCTTTTGTGGAGATAATTCAGACAAAGCAGTCTGCAGAAATGTTTGATCTGGGATAAGACATTAAAAATAGTGACTGTTAGAACATGATTGGTTCTCTTTTGTAGAATTACATGTGTGTGTTGAATGTGAGTGTGGGCGTGTAATCCTGTGTATTTTCATGGGGACCAGAGGAGGAGCGACTCCTGGGTCCTTCAGGCACAGTTTCTCGTCGAACCTGGAGCTAGGCCCTGACAGTTCTCCTCTTTCTGTCCAGTGCTGGGTTCTAGTCTTGCTTATGGCCATATTGGATGGTGGCAGGGAGGAATGGGCGGGGCCAGGGACGACACACAGGATCACTGGCTGGGAACAGAGAGTACCCCTCAAATGCACACAGTCATGCATTTCATCCAAATAGGTTCCACCTCCTCCTAACCCATCCAATGACAGACTCCTCAATGGGCTCTCTGAGTTCAGAGCTTCTGTGATGCAGTTACTTCTCAATGTCATACCAAGCTGGGGACTGAGCCTATAAACACACAAGCCTTTGGAGACATTTTCTGTTTAGAATATATTCTGTTTCTTCTTTGACAATTCCATCCACATGTGATAGATATATCAATGTGACAAATGTCCATTTAGCCAAATAACAGTAGTAGTCCCCACCCCGGGTATAGACACTACAAGTTTAAAGGAAGTTTCTCTTGTTAATCTGCCTGTTCTTAAAATCCTGAGTGTTTTATTTTCTTTGTGTCTGGATAACAGCATTGTTGTCTAATGCTTTCTGACCTGTGCATCCTAAACATTTCAGTTGCCTTCCTTCTCCTTGTTGATCTTTCCTTGTGATCTTTATGTCTTGTGTACTTTGATGTGTTTAATCTAAGGCATCTTCCTGGCTCCCAGTTTAAACACTGTTTTTACTTACACATATAACATACAAACATACTGTGTTTGCAAATCTAAAGCTTGTGCAGTAAGGATAGATCAGCTCAATCTGTGAACACAGTCCATTCTTGTATAATTTTAAAGCTTCCTAAATATACAGAGTGCTCATATGTTGATCTGAAATTCCTCTAAATTTGGCCATCTTTTACTGCTTAGTATCCTATATTCTCTGCATGTTAATATCTTCCATGATGATTTTCATTCTCCCTCGTCAGACCCACACCTACCACTGGACATCTCACAGGGGGATTGCCAGAGCAATCTCAAATGTAACAGGGCCAAGATGGACACCGCACTTTGTTCTGCTCTCCAAGTGTTCCTCGTGTGTCCCATGTCTGTGATGGTTGACCACCAAGCCCAGTTGTTCCAGGCAAATCTTCCCTTCTATTCAGTGTATCAGCAAGTACTGTTGATTCTACGTCAGACACTTTTATATTACTTGTTTATTCGTTGTATGTGTTTGTGTCATAGTCTGAGTGTAGAGGTTAAGGACAGTTTTTGTGAGTCTGTTCTCTCCTTCCACCATGAGGTTTGGAGATAGAACTCAGGTTGTCAGGCTTGGTCACGTGCCTCTAACTGCGGAGCCATCGTATCGGTTCAGAGACTTCTCTTTCGTTCTCTTTAATGTTTGTTTTCCAGAAAAGGCTTGGCTGGTACACAGCCACAGTCTGCGCCGTCTCTGTGCACACTACTTGGGGAAGTCCCTCCCACTGTCAAGTGTGGGTCAGGTTTCTGCCCTCAGAAACCCTCTTCCTGTGTTCCAGTACTCAACTTCAGCTTAGGTGAAGAATGACTCCTGGAATTGCTTTAATTCAGTCTCCTGGGCTGACTGAAGACACCAGAACAGGGACTCTTCCCGTGCTGGCTCAGCTTGAACCCAAGGGACTGTGAGTGACAGGCAGCACGATGACGAAAGGATGCGTGATGCTAAGTCTCCTTTCATGGCCTCTTCTCTAACCTCCCAGTCTGCGTTAATGGCGCCGGTGATCTCGGCCCATCAGTATCATCGTCTCTATCTCTTCCACATCAGCAGTCTTTACCTCCTTTTCCGAGCCCTTTTTGCTTACGTGGATGTCACTTAGAACATTAATTCCTCTAAGAGTTTATATTCTGAAATTTTCTTCTGAAATCCCACATTCCTCTGGAACAATTTCTCCGTTTACTATGATGTCTATTGTATAACAACCAGTTTTGCTAATTCATCTTTTAACAGTCATCAGCTCCCCATTTTCCGCATAGAGTCCTGACGTGCCCTGCCATCTCTGCTTTTTTCTGACAGGTCTATAGACTTACTATTCTCACCTGAGGTCTTGTCAGTTCTCAGAGTGGGGCAAAGAGTTATCTCAATATGTGGCACACTTAGATGAAGTGTAAAAATACAAATTAGTTTTAAACACTAAAGAAACTGGATCGCCACTTAAAAGAGTTTCACAAAAAGAAAATATCAAACTCAGAGGGTTTTTATTAAATTCTTATAAGGAACCAAAAACACCTTTAAATAAAGGCCGACCCATTTAAAGACAAAAGAGAGTCATCCCTTACTCAGGACTAAGCCATACACTACTTTTTGTGTTCTTTTTAATAAGAAGGTAAAAAAAGGCAAAAAGTGACTTCTGAAGGTTCCAGTGGCTTTAGGTCCTAAAAACATGGCCATAGTTGAGACATTTTGTATCTATGAACATTTATGGAGTGCATACTGTATACAGTGCATTGAAGAGGTCAGAGGACCCCTCCTGCTCAGGCCTGTTCCTTTGGACCGTCATGTGACATTCATAAAATATTAATAAAGTAAACCTATCACACAGAGCCTGAATGGTCACTTGTAAAATGAAGATTCTTACCATGCTTGCATAATATAGTTTTAAATTTCAAATTAGCAACATTCAAAGGTAGGGTTGTCCCAAAATGGGTAAAGGATCTTTTCTGAGACCTACTGTATTTACACTGGGCTTTTATGAGTGTGCATGGCAGCTGTCTATCAAAGCCCTGGGTACTGATCTTGTTATTTAGTGAAGTGCTTGGAAGAGAGCATTGCTTTCCCCATTCATAAGGGACTGTGTGGATTTCCTCAGATTTTCCACAGGAGGAAAGAATAGAATACAGTTGGAGACCAAGCATGGTCTGGAACTTCGCAGCCAGAAATGCATTCTTGTCATTGTTATGAGCCCATGGACAGAAATTATAATTGAAACCACTTTGCATAATTGAAACCAGCATCAAATTCATAGTCACCTAAACAGTAGGTACGGAATACTCCCTGGCCCAGAGGATGTACCGAGGGGTGAACCACGGTGAAGGGAGCAAGGGGAAGGGTCTAGACGCTATGGGGAAAAGCCAAATGGAAGCTACAGCTGTGTTTTGTACCAAACACCATGGTTTTTGAGGTGGTTTAGTGTTTAATGTTATCTTTGGGAGCTGGTAGATTTAAGCAGAATTTGCCTGTGGGGTCCCATGGTCTGTCCCTGTTGGTTCTCTAATGATGATTTAATGGTCAGCAAAGTGCTAAACAACAAAGAGGCCCAGAACAGAGAAAAGAAACCAGCATTTGGAGAGAATGTTAGGGTACAAGGACCTTCAAATAGAAGTTGTTTAATGAAGTGGCTCAAGACACATCGAGCAGAAAGCTGAAGGCCAAAGACATTGAAATAGGCAGAAGCCACCGAGCCAGCGAAGACGGTCAGAGGTTAGAGAAGTCCAGGGTCTGACTCCCCCCTGGTCTTGTTCTGCAGTGGGGTGTGTAGCAGATCAACAAACTACATTCAGTAAGTGAGTGGGAGTGGGTCTTACTCTAGTGCATGTAACGTCCAGATTCCTGACAATTCGTAACAGGAGTGTGTGGGCCACATGCAGGCTTCTGTACAAATGTCCTTTAAAGTTTAGTAAGATTCTACACCGTTGGCAGCCCTCCTCTGAGGAGACGTTCGACAGCCCCATTTGACTATCTGGTGCCAATATCAACGAATTCTGTCCACTGTGCCCTGCTGGTGTGGCTTACTCGCTGACCCTCCCGGGGCTGTCCTCAGAGGTCCTTGGCTTAACCCCAAGGTTGCATCACATCCAACTTCAGTCCCTCCTCTCTCCTCACTTGCCACCCACAACCTCCTATCCTCTTGGTGTTTCTGGCGGTCATGTGCCTAGCTCTATTATCTGGCCTCACCGCGCTCTCCAGTCTGCCTTTCCTCTGACTCCTAAACTGCCAACCCCGTCTGGCTCTGCTCCTTTTTTAAAATTTAAAACTGTTCGAGAGTTTCATACATTGCTGTCTTTACGTCATTTCTACCCCCGCCTCTACCTACTCCAACTCCTCCCATGTTTCCTCCTCTCAAATTCACGACCTCGTATGTAATTCTTATTGCTCTATACATAGAAAAATAATATGGGGGCTGAAGAGATGGCTCATGGTTAAGAGCACTAGCTCCTCTTGCAGAGGACCTGGGTTCTGAACTCTGGGGGCATTGCACAACACAGGTACACCTGTCTACATGCAGACAATACATTCATACACATAAAATAAAAACAATAAAATAGAAATCACACACACATACACACACCACACCCAACCTACTAAGTTCAATTAGTATGTGCATGTGTGTTCAGGAATGACCACTAACGGTAACTTATTGGGGTTTGTCCTTAGAGAAAAGGGATTCTCTCTTTTTCTCTCAGTAGCCATTGGCTGATCTTCATCTAGGGGCGGCGCCTTGTAGAGTTTCCCCCGTCCATGTTGGCATGTCAACTGCTTTGTTGTCATATGGATCTAGTTTACTCAACCATATTCTTGAAATTTCATGGGAACAGCATCCCTGTAATGTCTAGAAGACACCATCTTGGAGCAGGCATGCTGGTCATCTGGCTTTTACAATCTTTCCTCCTCCTCTGCCATGATGTTCCTTGAACCTTAGGTGTTGGGATTGCACTGTAGATGTACCAGTTGGGTCTGGGCTCTCCAAGAACAGAACTTACCACTGCCATTTCCCTAAATCAATAAAAGTTCTAACTACTCTAAATGCTGGTCATGGTACCCACAGATTATGGCTCTCTGTAGGTGTGGCTCTTACCCCTTGCTAAAGATGTCCATGACCAGCTCTGTTTTTCATTCAGAAAGAGCCTCTGGTTCTGACACCCAGCTGTGCATTCTGTGTGTCCTGGCCTGCTGTCCTCAAAGCCTGGCCCCCCAATGTGCCTCCGGGTTCTACAATTCCTTTGGTATATCAGCCATTTTTCTTAGTGTTTGTAAACCTGCACTCAGAATGAGACAGAACTCACCTCATAGCGAGTTCTGTGGAGAATGAATCAAATTTCTGCTCTCATGGTGTTTGACTTTGTTCCTAATAAAACACTAACTACTTAATACATACCAACAAACACTCATGTTTTGGGTCAAAATTTGAAAATATCAATAGCTACTTTTAGACACAGAGTTTTGGTCACAAGGAAATTTTTGCAGCAATTGTAGAAAACTAATCACAAAACAACTTATTCTTAATTATCTCTCCCTGAAAACACCATAGGTTATGTCTGATTAGGAAAAATCTATTTATAAAACCAAGTGATAAAACCATTTTACCTGGTCTGTCAGTGGAAATATATTTATAGATTGTAATGCCCAAGTCACAGGATCCTCTCAAAAGACCACCAGGGAGGCCAAATCCGATGCAATCATACAAGGATCTTTATTTGCAAGCTCGAGCTCAGTCCACAGCCTAACACACCGACACAGCAGGTGGAGGGATGGTGGCCCCGAGTGAAGGGGAAACATGCTCTTAAAGGGAAGAAGCTCATGCAGGGAATTCCATGCCTTGGTGTTTCTTGATTGGGGAAAGCTGTGTGGTGAGGGTGCATTTTAAGTTCATTGGGTAACAGAGACCGAGCTAGGTTATAGACAGGATACCTCAGGGCTGCTCAAGTGGGGCAGAGGACTTTTGGGGGTTTTTCCTGGAACTGGGTGCTTTTACAGTAAACAACAAGATGGAGACAATTTACAAGATGGAGTCTGTTCTGTCTTACCTCAGGGCTGCTCAAGTGGGGCAGAGGACTTTTGGGGGTTTTTCCTGGAACTGGGTGCTTTTACAGTAAACAACAAGATGGAGACAATTTACAAGATGGAGTCTGTTCTGTCTTGTCCCCTCACAGATTATATTGATATTGATCAAGTAAAGGACAAGGACAAAGCTATTGATCTGGGAATGTGTGCAGCCAGACTCCCTAGGAGGCCCAACATGTGGGATGAAGTAGACGGTTTGGATGGGAAATGTGCTTCCAGGAGCCCTCCATGGGGGAAAATGGAGGCCAAAGGAGTGAACAAAGAACACTGACTTGGAACATGAGTGAGGAGCCATCACTGTGGGCAGCCAGCACCTGAAGCACCTAATCCCTTGGGAGATCGTTCCAAGGTCGTATGGACCCAGAATTCTCTAGAAGAAGCAGAGGCTCAGTTACTCTGTTACTCTGCTTCCCACTGCTGTGACAAAATACCAGAGATTAAACACTTTATAAGTAGAGAGAGGTATTTTGGCATTAGTCCATGGTCAGTTGACCCTATTGATTTTGAGTGAGCTTGTGATGGTGTGGACATCATGGTGAACAGTTCATGGTACAACAAGATAGCTGACCTCATGGTGGAGAGACAGAGAGGGCGGAGGGAGGGAGGGAGAGAGAGAGAGAGATCCTTTTCAAGGGCATCACCCCAATGACCTATGACCTACCTTCCTTCCCTGTTTCCCCTTTCAAAGTTTCTGCCACTTTCCAGTGATACCACAGGTTGGCAACCAAACCCTTAGCACAGTGGCTTATGCAGATCATTTAAAATCCAAACTGTTAGCAGGTACCATCCCCCAAATCCTGACTGCTCTTGGGTGAAGACTGACCCTAAGACCGTTGATGATGGTGGTGGTTTGGATGAGAATGTCCCCCACAGGCTTCAAGTATTTGGACATTTTGTCCCAGTTGGTGGTGCTGTTTTGGGAGGTCTTGGAAGGTGTGGCCATGCTGGAGGAAGCGGCCACTGGGGGTGGGCTTAGAGAATTCTTAAGCCTTCCAGGATCCCCAGTGGTTGTTTTTCTCCTGGGCACTTGCTTTTCTGTTCCTGCTCCGGCCACCTCACCATGCCTCCCTACCACGATGGACTCTGATCTCTCTGGAACCTGGAACCGAAGGTCAAATGAACTCTTCCTTCTATAAGTTCCCCTGGTCATGGAATCTTATCACAGCAACAGGAAAGTAACTAATACAATGCCCTCAGGCTCTGGGTCATCTCAGCTCATGGGAAAATGCCCTTAGATGTCAGTCATAGGTTTCTATGCTGTCCTGCTGAGGCAGGACTTCAGTAAATGACAGCTGTGCAGAAGTGGATCCCACATCGTTTAGCATGCCCTCTGTGCTTATAAATCTAATGGTAGTTGTTTTCCTGCCAGAGCAGAGTTAGTGAACCAAAGGACCACTTGATACTGATCTACAAGCCTGCTGTGGTTTGGAGGTGGGACATCTAAGGGCCCATGTGTGGAAAGCTTGGATGGCAGCTGAGGACACTGTTGGGAGCAGGTGGGAACTTTGGAAGGTAGAGCCTTACTGAAGGAAGTAGGCCACGGGATCACACCTCTGAAGTTGTATTTTGTCTCTGGCCCCAGCTCTTATTCTCTTTTGGCTTTGCAGTTGCTGTGAGGTGGGGTTGCCTTGACGTGAGCACTATTGTGTTCTGAATTCTCAGGTAAAAGCAGATGGTCAGCCTTGGACTGAAGCCTCTGCCTCCCCGGGTGAAAGTCTCCCTTGTGTGGCCGTGTGATGGAATGCTGGTTAAGGCAGACACCTTCCCCACTAGTTTATAAGCAGCATCTGTACAAGGAAATGGTTTCTTTTGATCACTGTGACACTCAGTACAATATCCAATTATCTCCTAGGAGTCCCAATTAATATTTAATTGATCACATTATCGTATCTACTTTCTAACACCGGAATGGAAGCATTCTCTGTTTTCATTTTTAAAGTTATAGCTCAGAGATCCTTACAAGGTATTAATCAGTTAACTAGAGCCTGGTTAAATGGCTGACACTTGGCAAATATTAGCAAAAGGAACAAATGAACCATAGAAATCTGTCATTAGATAATGATACATTTTTAGTTATACTATATTCATTTCGATTAATTCTGTTATCGCAGTTCTCAACAGGCTGTGTTCTAACAGGAGCTCCAGTGCTTCATTTGCTGATCATTACTGGAAGAGCGAATTCCTTTACAAATGGCTCATGAGCCTATTTCATCTGTCTGTACCGTGTATTCTGGTTTACATAGAACTTTGCATGATCCTCTTTGTATCTAAATTAAGGAATACTTTAGCTTTTGAAATATAAGCACACAATACACATCATTCTCAGAGATCTCTGTTGTGTTCAAAATACATTTTATTTGGCCTATACTGAATGCCAAATTGGTTGGCACTGTGCTTTTATTGATATTAAATAGTCCATTTCTCAAGACTGTTTTAAAGATTTTTTTTCCCTCTTAGGATCTTAAAGTTGGTTTATGTGCCCTTAATGTGTCCTATTATTTGAATGTAGAAATGGTCAGAAGAGTTTTGGGCTGAGGGATGAAACCAAACTGAAGTTAAGGTAGACTGTAGACCCTCCACAAACCTCTGCGTGGCTCAGTATTTTCTCCGTCCATTCATCTCTACCTTCATTATGCTTTTTTTCTCCTCAACTTTGGCCAAGACTAGTATTTGTGGATAGATAGATGGCTTTTGTTGGTTTGGACCCGGCTAATTCAGTGGTTTTCTTTGATTTCTGGTACCCTGTTGGAGTGAACCAGGAACTTGTGTGACAGTGTAATAGAGTCTTTCTGTCCTGTTTTTCCCTGAAAACGTAAGCAGTAGACTTAACACTCACAAGTTTATTTGAAATAAACTGTAATTATGAATGTGTTATCTAAAGTTATTTACAAGTAGCACTATTTATCATGTATGTATTACACATGCTTGTGGTTGTATTACCTAGAGTGTATATTACACTTGTACACATGCAGACAATACACTTATACACATAAAATAAAAATAACAAAAATTAATTAATTAAAACATTTATTATTTTTGTGTATCAATGTATTGTCTACATTTTGTAGGTGCACCCATGTCACGTCATGCCCACAGGGGTCAGAAGAGGGTGTCAGAACTCCTGGGACTGGAGTTAATGGATGGTTATTAGCTGTCATGTGGGTGCTGGGAATTGATGCCCAGGTCTCTGCCAGAGCAGCCAGTGTTCTTAATTGCTGAGCCATCTCTCCAGCCCCTTAGTTATATTTTTAATTTGATGGCAGGAAATTAACTTTAATTTCTTTGTCATATCATAGTCTTGGTTCATAGTTCCATTATGGCCCATTGACTTCTTTGTGTTATTATGAATAACTTAGTCAGGATATCAACCGTTTGTAAACTCCCCTCAATCTGTCCTAGTTTGCATTTTGCCTCTTATTTCACATTCTGCTTTTTTCAGCATCAAAGTTTTAAAATTTGGTGGACTCTGATCTATTCTTCAGATGTAGTCTGATGACTTTAACTTTTTTCTGTTTCATAATTTAGCTCACTGTTTTAGCAATGAAACATGTGGCATTTTATATTTTTAAAGGGCTTTCTTATACAGGATCTTATTTTATCTTCATATCTCTGACTGATAGGCAGAATGAACATAATTCTCATTTCATCAAGAGGGGATCAAGACAGCCAAATCAGAAACAAGACTGAGATTATGTAACTGGTGAGCACTCAGACTAGATTAAGAAAATCGACCTCAACTCTGGAGCTCTTAAAGTATGTTTCATTAACTATTTATACATACAGAGCTATAAAGCAACATTTAAGTCTTTTGGTCCCATTTTCTTCCTTTAACATTCAGCAACAGTTGGAGGTAGTGAAAGGTTCTCACTACTAGAGGGCTAATCAGTGAGGACACATGGGGCTGTGCAGGGATTCTGAAGCTATATCTGAACTCAGCTGGATAGACTAGATGATTGATAGATAAACAGCATCTGCATTTTGATGGGGCTAGCCCACATATTCATGTGGGTAAAGATAATAATCATCTATACAACTTACTGGATTTCCTGTCTGCTCTTTAAGCCAGTCCTTTCCAGTGCTTTTTAATTCATGGCATAAATTTATGCAGATCTAGGAAACTTATAAGAGATTCAGAGTAGTTTCCAAATCACAACATTATGATACACACACACACACACACACACACACACACACACACGGCATATCTGAGTATGTGTTATAAATTCCTTGACAGTTTTTGGCTTTCTTCTTCACTGCGCATCTCCAGTGCCTGCATATATTGGGGGTTCATTCAGTATTTATTGAAAGTGTGGATTAAAGTCAAAGTGATTTTCATATTTGCATTTTGGTGGGGCAAGCCCATATATTCATGTGGGAAAAGATGATTTTCATGTATACAACTTACTGGATTTCCTGTCTGCTCTTTAAGCCAGTCCTTTCCAGTGCTTTTCAATTCATGGAATAAATTTATTCAGGTCTAGGAAACTTATAAGAGATTCAGAGTAGTTTCCATATCACAACGTTATGATACACACACACACACACACACACACACACAGTCTGTCATTGAAATCTTGATTACGTGTTGTTCCTCATTGATCAGAAGTCTAAGTCTGCCCTTCTGGTGGGACTGGATAGACTCAAGCAAGACATGACATTCAATTCAGCGAATCCTTACCATCACCTCATGGAGACCGGGACTACATGAATTAAACTCTGAAGGTTACTTCTTCAGCTTGTGATTAGTTTCAGGCATATTCAGCAGAATTCTGGAGTCTGGAGCCTGGCAAGTGGGAACTCTTTGGCCAGGGGTGAGGGGATGGAGGGGCATGTGGTGGTGGGGGTGGAGGTGGCAGAATGTTGCCCTGTGTATCATCAGTAGCCAACCCAGTGTTTGCTACCTTATGGGGAGGTCTAGTCTCATTTGACCTAAAAATGCAGTGACACTTGGCAAGTTGTATAATTCTAATACATATTTGCATGAAAGGGCATCCAAACGCAGGATTAATTGTTTATGTCTCTGCCGGAGCCCGCTGGAAGAAATCGAATCGTACCTGAAGTGGGGAGTGAGGATTGAGAAATAAAGAGAGAGAGAGAAAAAAGATAGATTCGGGAGGGCTGTCAGTCAGTACTGAGGCCCAGGCTTTATTTTGCTCAGTGTATTTATACCTTTACAGCTGCATGAGGAGCAAAACAAGTCAAGAGCTCCAGGCAAAAACAAATGTGCATTTACATAGGCAGAACCATTCAAGCCACCCACAGTCTTCTTACAGTGGTCCTCAGCCTTGGGCCCAAGGCAAACCTCCATTCAGGAGCCATGAAGTATTTGCATATCAAAGCATTCTGCTCCCACAGCACTCCTGTGACTGACTTCTGCTGAGCCCTAAACTAGGGTGTAGTTCAAGGCAGACAAATGGCTCTGGACAGGTCTCCTTTTTGAAATTGTCTTCTGATCTCTTTTCTAGAGGAGTCAGGGCTCTCAATGAATGTTCTTCCTCTCCCTCTTTGACAATCACCCTCGATAGATGGTTGAGTGGATTCAACACTTCTTTTTATGATTAGACCATCTCTGTCCCCAACAGCAACTGCAACATGTTCAACTCTAAACTTAGATTTGGAATAGGGTGGAAACTGGAAAAATATCCCAGTTTAAACCCAGCTTGGGACACAATCCATTTTGAGTAGAAGCACTGAATTTTCAAGTTGATATTTTGACACGGTTTCTGCCATTCTCTGGGCATCAGGCTTTGCTTTAAAATTTTCTTAGGGAAGAGAAGGAAGTGCCTGGATGAATGGGTTGTACAGGGTTGTTGGCTTTGCCTTCTTCAGACAGCAATGAATCCAGACTCCTGTTCTGTCCTGCCCAATTGTCTCCTTCCATACCTTCTGAATCGGTCAATAGGTCCTGTCTGGTTCATAGCCTGGTGCTACTCCCTTTCAGAGAGTCTCTCCCAAATGACAGGTCTCTTCTCTAAGTATAAAATGTCAAGTATCTGAGTAAGACTAACATTTTAAATTAGAGAATCTGCATTCTGTACTAGATTTATTTTAGGGGAAAACTGGATCATTGTAGAGACAGATGGTGGAGTTTGCACTTTTTTTATAGCCACAAACATTAGCTTTTAGAAGCCTAGTGCTTAAATTACATAAGAATAAAAAGTAAGGGAGGCAAGATGGAATCCAAGAGATTATTTTTATGAACTTTAGATACCTTGCAGTTTCTGCATAATAACTGAGCTTGTCAATCATTTTTAGTAGAAAGTTCCTGAATTTTGTAAATGAAGAGTCGGATGACTCTAAATTAAGATAGAAAAAGAAACATTTGGCTGCTAAGAATACACCTAACACATACAGAGAAACGAAAGGGAACACTGTAGATGAAATGGAAGCCACCAGATTGAAGAGAGGGGACAGTCATTCTGCTGAGGAAAAAATGGTCAACACCATTGGAGATGGCGTGTACTGAAGCAGGAACAGAAAAGGCTGAAAACTGAAATGAACACAGAGACATACAATAGTAATTTGCAAATTTTGTTTTATCTATAGACCCATCTTTCTGTCCTGTTAGCCCCCAGCTTGAATCCTATAATTTGGGGATTCCCTTGATTTTATTTCTAAATGTTTTGATGATTTACTCATTCTACCAAAATGTTAGAGATTTCCATTTGTTTTAGGCAAAGATAGTGATGGGTCCGATTTGATTTTATCATTGGAGAAACAAGAAGGGAAGGCAACGAGGAATGTCTGGTTTGTAGGGAGGAGAGCCAGGAAGTGGACGTTGCGTTCTGGAAGAAAGGCACTCTTCACAGTGGAGTCAGGCAGGAGGCCGTCAGCCTACTTTGGCATGTTTTCTGCTGGGAAGACTTCCCTCTCAAGGAAAGCTGTTGTTAGCTGCCTTGTCCACGCTGTGACCTAAGAAGAAATAACTCAAAGAAGGAAGAGCATTTATGAAATTGCGTTATATGAGTTTTTCTAGGGAAACATAAACAGAAAATCTGTTCACACCAAATCAGAGACCAATAACAGACCAAAGAAACAACTCCACTCAAGTCTAGCTTAGTGAACCAATAAACTTATCACTGTTACTTATGGGTGACTGGAAAGCAGCCTTGTCATAAAGGCCACCCCAGCATGGGTGATGACTCATGCTGGACCGCTGCACATCATTGTGAGCACAGGCAGTCTTCTCAGAAGTTGTTATGGTTTATGTAACTTGGGGAGGGGCTTTGTAAACTTGTAATTTTCAGGAACTTCCTGAGACTTGAGCTTTCTTTACTTTTTGAGCATCAATGGAATTGACTGAAGAGGAGTAAGCAGCCAATCTGCGGGGCAGGAGGAGAAACCACCATTTCTTTCTTGGTCTTGCTTTGCTCACTCTTCTTCCCTGTAAGAGAAGTGACCTCTGTGTTTATGAAAGAGTGCCCTGGCCAGCAGGGCGGCAACAGGAGCACGGGTCCTCAGAAACCTGCAATGAACGGGACAAGAGGCACACGGAGGGACAGCAAGACAGTATTCTGATCAAGCTGACAAATTTTTATTTTTTACAAAGCTCTTTTATATTACTGCAGCAAGGGGCGAGGCGGGGCGTAGTGGCCTAGGGTTGTTTACATTCCACAGGATGTTCTGGCAGCCAAGGGCGGATACAGGTGGGGGAACTTGTCTGTCAAGACATTAAAAAACTCTAAAAGGCACTTAAGAAACTCTAAAGCAATTTGCATCTATAAGTCTCAGGATGTTACATTTGCAGGAAGGCAAGGCTTTCAGGTTGGCTCCTGGCAAAGAGAATTCCTTGCAGTGTTACTACACCAACATTATAACTACCCAAACACATAAAAGCCTACCTCTTACATTTAGTTTTTAAGAGTGAGCTCAAACCCGGAAGACACTTGTACCCCTAGATATCTCTGATGGAATTCTTTCTGCTAGAACTCTGTCCCTGGAGTCAGAACCCACCCATATCTCATTTAGTCAAGGTCAATTGTCCTTCCAAAATTCCACTGTGTTTAGTGGAGATGAGGAGCCACCTTTCAGTGCTTTGCTTTTAATTGACCTTCATTCATATCTTTTTGGGTAGAATACCAGATCGAGGTTGCCTTGGAAATGAGATCAAATGTCTATCAGGACAAAGCAGACTCAGACCTCTGAAGTTTTACTCGCCCTGCCTGGCTACATTCTGGGTGCTAACATTTCAGCACGTATTCTGGCGCCAAGCCCAGACCCCACAGGTGGCGAGGTCTGATTTGTCCAATGAAAATAATCCCATGGGACAAACAGGTCTTGGGCCAACCAATTCCAAGGTTGGATTAGCCGGCAGAGCCACACAGCTACTGAACCTATAAAAGCTGACTGCACCCTTGGGTGGCGTGGCAGTTCCCCGATCTGGCCTTAGGGACTGCAGCCTTGCTAGCCACTTGATTGGCTTTGTTTGCCAAATTATATAAATAAAATTTTTCTTTTTGTATCAAAATGGAGTCATGGGGTTTGTTCTCGATTTTTGGACCGTAACAGTGCCAAGGTCACAAGAGCACATAGTATTGTTGGGGTTAGTTAAAATTGTCTGTCCAGATTATGTTCATTTATAAAAGTTATTCTCATACTGCTTGACTTCTGTTGAGCTGCCCTGGTCTGAGGCTGGGAAGAAAGTGGGGATATTCACCACCAGGGACATGGGAAAATCTGGGCATTTCTATCTCCAAGAACTAGGAAATCAAGCTAAGTCTTCCTTGCCTCAGTTTTCCTCCCACACTTGTGACTTAATGCCCCAGTTTGGCAGTGTAGACACAGACTTCCAGCATGTCAGTGGCAGGAGTCTCCTGTCAGTCTCCAGGATAGCTGCTCCCCGAGAACCCAGAATGAGGCTGATGACAGTCAAGTCCACCCCCCCACCCCCGACTGCATAGTCTAGAAGACGAGAACAAAAGAGAAAAACCACGTTGCACCATGGACAACTGCTCATGGGTTAGAGAGACACCAGGAACAAAGGCCGGATGTGGTCCTTGTCATTGACTTCAGTAGGTGCAGTGAACTGGAACATATGAAGAAGAGACTGTAAAGGGGAAACATGACTCCTCCCTGTTGTAGAAACATTGGTGACTGAGAGAGAGTGAAATGGGATGGCAATCAGTTAAAGCTCTTTGAATGAAATACGCTCTCTTCCTTTTTGCTTTCATTTTCCATTAATAGGTTTCACAGCCTTTCATGTTTACTGTAAGATAGGCTTCAAATTTATTAGACGTTCTCACATTCTTGAAGTTACTTCATTAATTTATTGAAATGAGTACCTCAATGCCTTACTCAGTTTCTTAACATCCTTTCTGAAGAACACTGTAAAAGTTTTATAGAAGAAAACAATCACTAAAGGGAGGAAACAACATTCCCAGGGAGAGGTTATAAATAAAGGGTTATGCTCAGAGCTAAGGCAGACTGGCAGTGTGGTCAGGAAGTGAAAATACAGACCAGTATCACCCAGCTAATGAAGAAGGATTCACACATCAACAACAACAACAACAAAACAGTCCTTCAAACAGACACTCATGAAATTCCTCTAGAGATCTCAGTTCATTTGTCTGACCAGTTCACAGGCTTTAATTTGCACAGCATGAAGACTATGAGTCAGTTTACAGGGAGAGACACAGACCCACAGCCAGGGCTCCTATCCTTGAACATAAAGTCCAAGTCAGGGACATCCCCACAATGGTTTATGACTCTTTTCTCAGCAATAAAGTGGTTACTTGTGGTCCATAAAGAGACAAGGCCTAAGATTCCTGGTAAATGCAAGGATCTGCATCTGGTCCACACATTTTGTATGCTAAAGCTTACCACCCCTGTGTCAGCACTAAGAGATGGGATATTTAGCAGGTGATTAAGTCAAGGGGGTTAGCCGTCATGACTGGGGTTCTGACCTTCTATAAGGGTAGAAGGATTCTCCCCCAGGCCTTGTGCCTGCCTTCCACTATGTGAGGATGGAGCCAGGGAATGCATCTGGAAGCAGAGAGTGAGCCTCTTCCAGCCCCAGATTCTACCAGCATCTTCATATTGGAGTTCAAGCCTCCAGAACTGTGAGGAATCTATTTTTTTCTTTGATTTTGTAGATTGCCTAGTCTTAAGCATTTTATTACAGTAGAAGTGGACCAAAACATGGGTGACATATTTAGGGTTATTAGTCAGTTTTTTTTTTTAACTATTAAAAATACCTGAGATAATCAACTTACAGTTTAAGATATTCCAGGCTACCCTCACATTTTGGGGCCTGGAAAATGTTATGGCAGGATCATGCAAAGAGTAACACTGCTCACTTCACAAGAAGAAGAAAAGGAGAAAGAGGAAGGGCTGTGGGCTGCTCTCCCTGTGAAGAGCACACTCCCGGTGACCTAAAGACCTGCTACTAACACCAAGACCTTACCCCTTAAAGGTTCTACTCCAAGTTGCACCCGTGTTATGACCAAGTCCTTAATATGGGAGCCATTGGGAGATATTCTAGACCAAACTATAACATCTGCCATGTTAACAGAAATGTAGGAAGTGGGCTGGAGAGAAGGCTCAGTATAAGTATGTCTGAAAGAGAAGTGTCCCCTATAGGCTCAGACACTTGAATTTGTGGCCCCCCCATTGGCGGTACTATGAGGCCCTTCCATGAGGAAGGTCATGGAACTTTTAGAAGGTGTGACCTTGCCGGAGGAAGCATGTCAGTCGGGGTGGGCTTGGAGAGTTCATAGCCTTGACCACTTTCAGCTTTCTGTGTCTCTTCGTCTTTTTCTCTGTCTCTCCATGCCTCTGTCTCTGTCTCTCTCTGGTTCAAACTTGCAGATGTGAGCTCTCGATGGCTGCTCTGATCGCCTTCTGCCTTGCCTCCTTCTTATGATGGTCTTATCTCTTTGTAATCATACACCCACATGAACTCTTCCTTCTATAAATTGTCTTGATCATGGTGTTTTATCACAGCAGCAGAAGGTAATTAATACAGAATGCTTGTTGCTTTTGCAGAGGACCTGTGTTCAGCTCTTAGCCTCCATATTAAATGGCTCACAACTGCCTGTAACTCTAATTTCAAGGAACTAATGCCCTCTTCTTCCTGTGTGGGCACATGCATGCGTATGCACACATAGACATAGACATACACATACACATAAATAAATGATAATAAAAAGAAAAGTATTTAAAAATGTGAAAAGTTACCATTCCTTATGTATAAGAAAGTACAAAAATAACTGTTTAGTTTCTAGGATTTATTCTGTTTACTAGCAAGTGAAAAATCAAACTGCAAAATGTAATAATACTGCTCTTAAAATTAAATCCATCTGCTTCTCTAGATCATATTCTTGGTTTTTTAAATCAAACCAAATCTATCTCAGAATTAAATAAAGAATTTTGTTAGAGCATTAGACTGACTTCTCTGTGTCTAAAAGAGTTCTGTTTTTCTTTAGCCATGACTCTTAGATTTGTTTTTCTATGACAATATAAAATATTGGAGATGTATAAAATTAACCTTTTCACAGATGAAAATGTTCACATCACAATACCATGACTTTCGAACAAACCAACTAAACAGCAGTAATAACCGGAAAAGAATGAATAAATGTTGCCGTGCAGAATGTGTTGCATGCCTCTGATCTGCATCTGGGATTTAAGGTGGACAGCATACTTTCTAATTGCGTTTTAAACATTGGCTTGTGTACATCTTGATATAATTTTTAAAGTTTTGGCCTTTCATCTGGGTGTAGGATCTTGTGGGATTTCCCCGTCCACGCCCTCACGTTGCGTGGTGCAGTTATTATACAGGTCTTGTTTGGGCGGCCGTATTGCGCAGATTTCGTAGGCGCAGCTTCTGTGTCATGTCTTTAAGGTATTATCTAGCAGCAAGGTCCCTGTGCTCTGGCCTTACAGTCCTTCTACCCCTCTTCCGCAATGTTCCCTGAGCCTTAGGGTAGGGGTTGCCTTTTAGATGTATCTAGTGTTGCTGGGCACCCTGAGGTCACTCTGAATGTTGACAAATGTAAAATCAAGAAAGACCTCCTCATCTGTGTCTTGAAACGAGTGGAAAAGCAGTTGCATGTGTGAAACACAGATCATCACAGTTCATTTTGTTTTCTGTGAGGGAGAAGTTGAGATCCCTCAGCCTTGACTCATGGTCATGTGGGCTGCATCATGATCTTAGTTGCTCCGGAAGCAGTCCCTCTGGGGTCTTGTCAGACACTTAGAGAGCCAGTCTGCTGTAGATTTATCACAGCAGCAGAAGGCATATTACAAAGGAATAAAATAATCAGAAAGTGATTCATGTACAGCTATATTTTAAATCTAAATCCCAGAAAATTTCTGTATTTCTTGAGAAGGGTAATAACACAAAAAGTCCTGGACCAGTTTTCAAAGACAGAAATGATATAATGGGATTGTAGGCCTATAGTCTCTTTCTGAGACATGTGGTGGAGGTAGGAATGTGGTGAAGCTTTCTGATGCACCTTTCTCATGCCAGAGTTATTGTTGATATTTTTATCACCGTGAGTTTGTATTTTGTATCGTTCAGTCTTCCATATCTAACAAAGGTAATTTTTTCCTTGAAACAACTAATGAATAGTTTAGGTGCTCTCTGGTGGGAGGGAGAAAGTACTATTCACTCTGGAAGCTCCTCCATGTCTGTGCTCCATTCCCTTTCTTAGGTTGAAATTGTTCTCGTAAACCTATATATGAGGGGAACCAAAATACACAATCTGCCTATCAGAAGAGGAAAACTTCTTTGTAGTTGTCTGTGAGGCATAGATATGTGAGCATGTGCAACTTAGTGACTTCCAAACGCATGGCCCATGAACTTACCTGCAGAAGTGAAATCCGGGAACCAACGTGTGTGACTTCAGCAATGCAGACAGGTTAGTGAAGGCACTTCTGGGTATGTCTGCAGTGGAATTTCATAATAGTCAGCTCATGATTCATTACTTTGTGGATTTGTAGTATGACAACTTGATGGGGAGATGGTACATGGTAGTAAGTGGGGCCTCATTGAAGGAAGCAGACAACCACAAGCATGTTCTTGGGTCAGATCTTCTGAATCTTCTCTGCTTCCAGGCTGCCTTGATGTGAGATGCTCTGCCCCTGACTGTGATGGACTGATACCTCAGAAACCATGAGCCACAATAAACCCCCAACCCTTGGGTTGTTCCTATGCAGTATCTTATCACAGAAACTATGAAAGTAATGAAAATATGTCTGTATAATTTACACATTTATGTAAAACACATCACCAAGCATCATGTTAATATCTTTTCTGCTTCTTGTCATTAAAAGACCTAAACCACTAGCTATTGTCAGTTCACAAGGGCAAGGTCTCACCTTGACACCCAGAATCTTTAAAAGAGTTACTTCTATTTTATATGTATGAGTACATTGCCTGCATGTAAGTAGGTGCATCCGTGTCATGCAATGCCCACAGAGGTCAGAAGAGGGCATCAGATCCCCTGTAACTGGAGTTACAGACAGTAGCTATCCACCATGTGGGTGCTGGGAATAGAATCTCTGTTCTCTGCAAGACCAGTCAGTGCTCTTAACTGCTGAGCCATCTCTTTGGCCCCAATACCCAGAATCTTTTTATCTTGGAAAATGTTTCAAACCCTATGCAAGTTATAAGCAGAGTGAAAAATCAGCCCTCTCATTTTCCAGATTGAGATTGAATTAATTCATCATAAGAGTAGAGAGACAATTTCACCATCCCATCCCTTTTCTTCCAGAGGGCCAATCAAGCATTTGCCATATAAGATTTAGGACAGTGTTTCTTCAAGTGTGGTCCTATAGCTATCTGTTTCAGATTTGTCCAGAGCACTTCCTGAAAATTTCTGGGGTCTGTCCGAAAATGACTGAATAAGACATATACGATAAGACACCTGCAGAGACCTGCATGCACATAGTGTCTCAACACCAAAGGTGCTCCTTTTCTCATTACTGTGGCTAAATAACCGATGACAAGCAGCTTATGGAAGGGGGCTTACTCTGGCTCGGAGTGTGAGGGACAGCTCATCAACACAGGGAAATGTGGTGGCAGGAGAGGCTCAGCTGGGGTAGAAGAACACGAGGTGGCCGGTGACGCTGTGTCTGTGGTGAGGAGGCCGTTCATGCTTCCAAGATAAACTATCACGCTGACCGGTCTGGCTGGGCATCTTCGCTTCATTGTGCATCATCTTCAGGCTCAGTTAAGTAGCCTTTCCCTGGGTGGCTAAACAGGGATGGGCCAGACAGTGCTGTAGAAACATGAGGAGGCCGGGAAGCTGATGCTGAGAAGGAAGGCGGAAGTGGCTGAGCTGATGGAGAAGGGATTCCATGTATGTCTGGGATGGCACAGCTCCTCAGAAGGTTATAGTCCAGTGATGAAAGTGGCTCTTGATGCTGGTGGACAAGTCCCAGTGGCCAGGCTGTGGGCTGAGTAGATGCCCCATGAGGAGAAGCTGTCTTCCTCTAAGAAGTAGTACCCAGCAGATCCTCCAAAGAGACATCAGGTAAAGCAAAACATGTATAAATGTGTGTGTTCCATATATACATATGTGCATATTCCACATAAACATACATGTGTTACATACAAGTTCCACACATACATTCTGTATATGTGCTCTCCCCGTTAAATATATATTATATATATTCGACCAGGCTAAACTTTACCTCTTTACCTTTCCTGTATCACATAAGGATCCATGATCTATGTGACCATGCAGGAAGAGGAATGAGAATGAATATTTTAATGTTCAAATACAGACTTAGGTGAACTAAAATTACTCTAAAAAACTTTTAACGATTCTTATTTTCAAAATACATGGAGACAGTTCATATCAGTTAAACATGTAGGATTTTAGCATTCATTGAATATTGAGATTATGTCCTAGAAAGTTCAGCATTTATTTTGGTTCATAGTTCAGTTTGTGTAAATATAAAAGAAAACATTGAAACTTGCTCAAAGAATGTCTAAGGTGGGCGTAGGAAGGAGGAAATCGATTTTCATTTAGTGAGACCATGTGGGAGGCTGAACTCTCCTAATGTAAATTCAAGGGGAATTTTCTTGTTTGTTTTTGTATTTCTGTTGTGTTTGCTATCATTGTGGAAAATATCAACTTGTCCTGTATTCTGTCTCTTTGACATGGCACTCAGATGTTTATATTTTGAGAAATAGGTAATATTAAATGATGTGATTCAAATGTACTTTAGAGTTAATGTTTGCTCATTCTTTATGTATAATGAATTAGAAAGAAAGTTGTTTTGATCATATTAATAAAACCATTTAAACACCTTCCTATTATTGTCTGGACCCTTGGAAGTAATTTTCAAAGGCATTGTGTGAACGTCTAAACTTTCCATTTTGTATCTGAAATGGAATGTGTTTGAAGAAGCTTTAGGATACTTTTTTTAAGACGAGGGCAATCTGAATAATAGTTTTAGGAAATTCTAGACTTTTCTTTTGTTTCTCTTTGAAAATAAGCATCTTAGGGAGCTTGAATTAAATCTCTGGATATGAAAGGAAGCTTTAGTTTGGAAATCTGCATCTAACCGCTTACAATATGAAGCTTGGAATGTTAGTTCACTATGAAGAAATGGTTAGGCACTGAGATAAATCGATTGATGTGACCTCTGAGTGATGTGACCTCTGCTGTGAATTCCCTTGCCCACATATAAACTGGAGACCCCCTTTTTAGAGCTCACTTGGAAGGGTTTCTGTGAGTATGATATGATCTTTTCTCTTGGAAACAGTATTTATAGCTAAGAAAAGGGAGAAGGAAGTCACTGGAGGATGGATTGATGATATATGGATGGAGAGATGGAGGGATGGAAAGCCCACAGGGACAGATAGGGACTCAGGCACCAAGAAGACAACCAGTCATGTATGGGGAAGCTGTGGGTTCCAATTATCCAGAGCTTGCTGGAGAAAGAGGCTTCATGGTCAGGGTCAGAGGGGACTAGGGCCTTAGCTGTGTAGTGTTTGGGTATCTGAACCCTCAGCTTCTCTGTCGTTGGCCTTAGTTAGAGACACTCTCAGTGTCTACTTTCAGACCCAGGTGGGAGCTTTCAGAGATAGAATGACAGGAAGGAATGGAGAACCCGTGGGTGACTGGTAAGAGAGCGGAGGAAAGACATGTCCACAGGAAGAAAGTAGATGTCTCTGGTGTCTTCATCTGATGTTGCGTAAGGGCTGCGGAGTGAGAGGGGGTGGGGCGGGGATAAGAGGCTTGCATGGCTTCTGTGAAGGGAGACACAGGGAAAGATCTTTCAGGGAAAGATCTGACTCAATTTCTGCTTTGCTAAAGGGACCCTGTGGCAAGGCAGTGGAGAGCCGAGAGCACATTCAGTTTATGTGAGGACAGAAAGCTGACCCAAAGCGCAAAACTAGGAGCAAGTGAATCAAAGATCAGCAGGGAAGCTTGTTCTAAATTTAACAGACATTTAGGAGAGGCGGGACTTGAACTGCTAGGCCTTAGTTGGAGACCTCATTTTCTGTCATCTGTATGCAACTCCCTTATAATTTATGCTGGGCACAGCTGTCAGATGACACACCCACCACCACCACCACCACCACCACCTTTGTGTATAGCTTGAAATGTAGGCTTCACATACACGAGAAGACATCTGATATTTGTGTTTGTGTTTCTGGCTTATTTCACTTAACATAATGATCTTCAGTTCTATCCGTTGTCTTGACAGTGTCATGATTTCACTTTTCTTTATAGCTGAGTAAGATTCCATTGTGTAATATGTGCAGCATTTTCTTTATCCGTTCATCTGTTAGACATCTGGGCTGTTCTGTGTCGTGGCTATTGTGAGTAGTACAGCAATAAAGACGGGTGTGTGAGTGTCTCTGTGAGGCGCTGCATGTCTGTCTTGCTTTATATCTGTCAACACAGGATCTAAAGACTAGGAGGCAGACCGTTCACTCACAGACAGCTTATGTCCATTTCTCGAGTCCCAATTCACCATGTCCAGTGCTAGCTGTGGCTGCACGTACAGGAGTGTGCACCGTGGGGAAGGAACTGCAGTTGTAAAACGTGGCATTTACATAGGAGGTGGTGGGCACATGACACCGCCTCTGGGTGCTTTGGAAAGGTGAGACTAGGGAAAGAGTTCTGGGGGATTGCTCTGAAATGCAAGCAAATCCTCCTCAGGGAGGGGACACAGAGGTCTTAACTAGCTACTCTCAGAAGTATACAAATGGTGCTAGGGAGATGAACCTCTCTGCCTCCGCAGGGATCTTTTGGCCGCTCCTCAGTTATCCTTTAACAGTGACTCTCTGTTCAGAAAGCCCTTCGTGCAGAAGCAAGAAAGTGTCCATGGAGCCTGCCTTCCAACAGCTGCCTTCCCTGTTCCATTTCACCCCGTTCTCTGCCTCATACGCTCTGCTGTTTTCCTTGGTGAAAGATGAGAACAGCTATAAATTAACCAAAATCTTAATGGGTGTTTAGGGATAACGGAAGGGAAGTGCAACCCAGAGACTGGTTCATAATTGGTTCTGGATGAGGCCCTTTCAGACTTCACAGACGCAGACGCAGCCTCTCTGCCCTTGATGCATTTCAGATGGTTTGGTTGTCTACACTGCTGGAACTCAAGGCTAAGCCTTCCTTGCCTGTACCACATAAGACTTCCCTGGCCCATACTTGTGATGTGTGGAGAGGGTGGCTTCAATGCAGGGATGATTAGACAGTACCCTGGGTCATCAGGGAGCAGGCCTCAATGTCAGATGGAGCCCAGTGGGGAAGGGCCCCATGCTTCAGGAAAGGATGCTGAGCTCAGTGGTAGAGTGTCCATCTAGCATGATCCGGGCTGTGGCTTCCCTCCGCAGCACAGAAAAAGAAAAGATTCTGGGACAGTTTTTCATGTTCTAAAAAATGTATCCTGCTTCATGTCATAAGCAAACTTAGTATAAAGTAGATTAAGTATACAAGTGTATAAGACACATTCTGTTTTTTTATAATTATTTACTGAGAAGTCTGTCTCAACATTAGACGATGTGTCCTGTGCATTCATGTTTGAAAATATAGTTTGTGATTCAGGAACATGTCTCTCTGTGATAATAGTCAATACAGTTTAACATTTTTCTGTTGCCTTAATTTTAAAGTTTGTGATATTTGAAGTATAATCCCATTAGGCTTTAGGACGGAAAAAAATCAGGAATATGAAACAAAACTTGAAGAAGAAAACAAAAAAAAAATTCCGGGGGAAAACAGAATTGCAAAAACTTATTTTTTATTCCAAAACAAATGCTTTTGTGAATAGTTTCAGAATGTTAACATATTTAAAGTAAGGCACCTGAAATTCATTTCTGGCTCCCATGCGCTTAAATTACTACTAAATGTTATGAATTAAGGCGATTTGTACTTATTGAACAGATTTAAAAGAATTTTGAGTACCATAATATTTAGTTTGGGCAATTATACAGTTCAGGATCTTCAAGGTAGAAAATAAGCAGTGGTCAAAAGCTGCATTAGTATTTTATTGAATTATAAATGAACAGCATAAAAAGGACTGGTGGATGGCTCAGCAGTAAAGGCATTTGCTGATCAAGACCGAGCTCCACACTCGGAAGCCAGGTGGCAGTGGAAGGAAAGACTGCTTACACTGAGAAAGGGAGAGAGAGAGAGAGAGAGAGAGAGAGAGAGAGAGAGATGAAGTTTGAAAAGGACACCACATTTGGGCCAACAGTGGGGTGTATCATGGCGTTCATCAGTCTGCCACCTGTTCCACCTCCTCCTAGCTGTGAACAAACACTTGCTTGGACTGGAGTAGCCGCAGGTCCCCCCTGTTGGCATGGCCTGCAGTTAGAACTCTCCAGGCTTCCATGCTCTGCTTCGCAGCAGTCCTCCTGTCCCACTATGTGTGAGGAGCTAGGGTGGGTGTCGGGTGCGCAGTCCTGTTCTCGGCAGAGGCAGTGGTACCTGTAAGGTTAGGCTCCTTCATGCATTGTGTAGACAGCCGTGGAGGTGGCTGACATCAGATAAAGTGGTTGCCAGTTTGATGATGGTGCTGCATTCTGTCTCTGAGAGAGTTGCTGAAGTTTTGTTGAATTCTTTGATGTTTGTTTTAATGGAAGAGCTCTTGACCACAGAGCAAATATTAGGCACAATTAAAGAATCTCTGGGTTATCTACTCAATATCATTAAAGTCCCATTTTATTTGCTTCAATACTTTAAATTCCTGTTTAAAGTCCATTTTAATTTGAAGTAGGAAGAACTTTCAAATGTTAGAGGAATGATTAAAGTGAAGGAATTCCTGGCCATCTTCAAAAATGTCAGTGCTAAGGGACATGTCTCAAACGGGGAGAAGAAGGAAGTTAAAGGGAAGAAAAGAAAGTAAGGGGCATCGGAGACATTTCCTGAGTCTACAACAGCAGTGAGGATTTTAACTAAAAAATCTAAACATCAAGGAAACAGACAACGCAATTAAAAAGCGGGGCATAGACACCCTAATGTGCATGTGGAGAAGGGGGAGCACTTACTCACTGTTGATGGCTGTGCACACGGGGCGCCACCACTGTGGAAATCTGTGTGAAGGCGTCTCAAGCTAGAAATGGATCTATGTAATATTCAATTATGCTCCTCTTGGGCATATCCCCAGAGGACTTTATACCCTGCTGTGGAGACGTTTGCTCATCCATGTTCATTTCCACTTTACTCACAATTGCTAGGAAATGGAAGCAACCGAAACGTCCATCTACTGACAAATGGATGAGGGACGTGGGGCGCAGTTACTCCGTGACATATGATTCTGTTATCAAGCAGAACGAGGTTCGCAGGTAAACTGACTGAAACGGACACAGTCACCAGTGAGGCAACCCAGACTCAGAAAGGTAAACATCACATGTTTCCTCTCATATGTCTGTTAGTTTCAAATCTTTAGATATGAACATTTCATTTGGAAGACCCATAGAGGTTAGGAAACTAGTAAGGACCTTGTGAGAGGGGAGATAGTTCATGGGAAGAAAGATTAAATACAGTGATATAAAGAAATGCAACAGGAGCGTTAAAGTGGGGTGTAGGATGGGAAGAGAGGAGGGATAACCAACACTAAAGACGTTTTGAAAATGCAATATGGAAAATGACTGCTGCAGAAGAGCTCTAAAATATCTACAAAGCCCTATATAAGGGAGAGCTTCACTAGAATTACCCTGTCACAGGGCACAATACCCCAACTAGATACCTCATCCTAGTAAATCAAAACGCAGGACCAGGCATGAGTTACCTCCCTTTGGGCTGTTGACCAGTGCAATCCCATAGACCCAAAGCATTCCAGGCTGCTGTCATTGTTATGGATCCCCACCACAGCTGCCTGGTGAAACTCGATTGCTGAGGACAACACATACCTGAGTCATCAAATATGGAGACAGCGAGCCTGCACTGACCTGGAAGCTCCATCTCTACTGGCTAGCTTTCATAGAGCTGGAAGGTCTGCATGCTACCAGAGGAGGAAAGTGATCATGAATCTTACCGAGCTGTGACCCCTGCAGACTAAAATGATGACTGGCCAGACAAGCTGTGCCTTCCAGGACAGTAGTGGTGTGAATGTTATGGGAGTAACCACCTACCCTCCGATTAGACTTAAGGTCCACTCCATGAGAGGAACCCATACCTGGCACTGGTATCAGGATCAAAAACCTTCGGCTACATAGGTCATATGCCTCAGGGGAGAACCTCCTATTAATGGTCTACTAAGGAACATAGCATTAAAATAGTTCATGATGACTTATTGCTGTACCTGTAACTTAGCACATCTCTCAACCCTCATCAGAGAAGCTTCTGCTTGCCATAGAAGGCAGTTATCACAGAGACTCTCAACTGGTCAATGTGTAGAATAAGAGACTGTACGGTGCTAGCCCCCCAGAGACATTGATGTCATACTCCTGTCTCTAAGGTTCAGGGATCTTTATGGAAGAGGAGGTGGAAAGACTGTAAGAGTCAGAGGTGGTGGAGGACCACAAGGATTATGCTTTCCAGACAATTGCACATCTGAACTTACAGCAGTTCTGACAGCATGTATAAGGTCTACCCAGGCTCAAACGAGAACAAACCCCAGCATGGAGAGGAGAGGGAGGCAGAGGGCCCCTCCCAGCTGAAGACCTGTTGGCATTTTGTAGCTGCTGGAACAGGAAGAGTCAATTTTCTTCAAGGTTATGACCCTTGCTCAACCAGCATCTGGGGCAGTTGCACATCCAAGAGTATTTGAACAATATGTATTGGGCTCAACAGGGGGAGAAAGAGAACACCACGAGAGGTGGGGTTAAGTCTGGGAGGAGCTCGGGGAGGGAGAAAATACGATACTACATTATATGAAGTTCTCAATTAACAAAATTATTTTAAAAATCCAAATCACTGCAAATAGTGACACTTTGAAATGAAATCAGAATCTAAATTAGGAGGATGAATATAAACATATTCAACTACAGAGGACAGCCAGCTCATTACACCTTTTAAGAAGGGACTGTAAGCAGTGAGCATGAGCGATGACAATCGGTGTGACTGCAGTGATTTTACAGAGAAGAACATGGGGGATCTAGGTGTGGTGGCGCTCACCTTTAATCCCAGCACTTGGGAAGCAGAGGCAGGCAGATCTCTGTGAGATCGAGGCCTACCTACTCTATATAGTGAGTTCCAGGCCAGCTAGAGCTATGGGGAGACTCTGTCTCATAAAAAGAGAAAAACATAGTGGTCATTACCCAAGTCTTAACATTCATGGTGTGAATGATGGAGAGTTGTAGATGTGAAGTTTTGGAAGCAGATATTCACACCAGGAGTCTAACTCTCCATATTTTTTTTAAGATTTTATTTTTAAAATTGTGTGTGTGTATATGTGTGTGTGTATGTGTGTGTGTGTGACTGTGTGGGTGTGTTTGTGTGTGTATGTGTGTGTGAGTGTGTGTGTGTGTGTGTATGTGTGTATGTGTGTGAGTGTGTGTGTGTCTGTGTGTGAGTGTGAGTGCTGGTGCCCTTGGTGGCCAGAGACATCAGATCCCACAGGAGCTGGAGTTACAGCTTGTTCTGAACTACCTTGTGTGTTCTGCAACAGCAGTATATGCTACTAACTGCTGAGTCGTCTCCCCAGCCAATAGACTCTGTCTTGAGTCTCTACAATAACATGCCATATTGGTTGTCTTAAGTTTGGGAAACAGACACTGAGACACTGAAATTTTTGCAGGTAGTTCACTAGGGTTCACTGTTGGGGACAGTGCCTTCAAGAGAGTGAGGGAGAGGAGTCCAGACAGAGGAAGAAGTTGAGTTTGATGCATTGGCCACAGAGGACATAACTTGTTCCAGAAGGGTATCTAATACTGTTTTTTAGAGTGTTCCAGAATGGAGGGAAAAGTCAATACAGAAGTCTTATCTTGTACCCTGTATCAAGCTGTCACTGGATGTGGACTGCCTATATTAATGGGAGTGAACTTGGGTGGGGTAAGCCTCAGCTGTGAGTGGCTGGCAGCTTGATACTGACCTGGGATCATGCTACCATGTGCATCATAGCGGTTCTTATGAAATAGTTCTTTTAGGTTGGACAGTCTTTAAAAAGTTTTTTTAGATTTCTTTATTTTTATGAGTATGAATGTTTTAGGTGCATGTATGTAAGTGCACCCATGTGGTGCAATGTCCTTGAAAGACAGAAGAGGACGTTGGATCCCCTGGAACTGGAGTTATGGATGGTTGTTAGCCACCATGTGAGTGCTGAGATTTGAACCCAGGTCCTCTGCAAAAGCAGCTAGTGCGCTCAACTGCTGAGCCATGTCTCCAGCTCCTGGACAATATCTCTTGATGGTGTGTGTTTCTCCTGGGAAAATCAGACAGAGGGTGCTCACACTCAGAAAGATCTTGCTATGGCTGTCAGACAATAGTGTGTGGAAGCAGAAAATGAATTTGAAAAATCAAATTACCTCTGTCCTAGGGCAGAGTCTCCTAATAGATACCTTAGTAATTTGTATTTATTTTCTTTTACCATCTGGAACAGTCACACGTGACCCAGACACCTGAGAAATTCAGTACAGTTGCTGAATATACCTAATTTCCACCCAGTGTTGGCTTGGCTATGCTAATGTTAGTCTGGGCTCCTTGGGACTGCTTATCAGTGAAATGGCTGTTCACCTATGATTTACCATGATTTCATAGCTTAGGGAAAAGGAAAGTCATATTCTGGAATAGTGAGTTCCGGAGAAATAAGTTATTAGAATGAAGGAGAAATGTAGACACGGGTTATTTTCACACCAGCCATACCTCACATTGATTTTCTTTCAGGGACAAACAGGAGAGAGGGTGGCAGGGATCATGGCTCCCTGGAGCACAAGTGCTCCCCTCTCCTTCCTCCTTCCTGTCTTCTTCTCCTCCCAGTTGCTCAAGAAAGAAAACAAAGCTCACTTAGCCCCTCCTTTCTTTCCACAAAGCTGGTCTCCAGTCAGTCTTCCATCTCTTCTGTCTCTTTTGGATCTCTTTAGACAATTTTTTTTTTATCTGCACTGCTCCTATCTCAGGCTTCTGTCACCCCCTCTGCTGCAGCAGCAACTAGTTTTCTGCCGTGGCTCTACCTTCTCTCTACAATTTCCAGCAAGATGAAAAGGATATAATTCTCTCAGTCAGCCATTGATATGGGACTTGATTATTTATGGAAATAAGCCTCGGTATGCCTGGTGGGAAGCAGCCCAATCACCCAGAGCAGAGAGAGGGCATTGCCTAGGGCACGGGTACATCCAGGAACCAGAGCAGAGAGAGTGTGTCAGCCAGGGCAGGGTGTCTGCAGGAGCCCAGAGCGGCAGGCGTCATTCTAATGGGGGTGAGTCACTCCAAGACCCTCTTCAAGCCCAGGGAGGATTGTGAAGGTGACAGTGGCACAGTGGGGGAGGAGAGCATGCTGAGCAGACAAAGGCTCACTAACTTGCTGTCTCTTCCTTGAGACCATGTCAGTGCAGCTTCCAAAGAAAAGTATATAAGATAAAAATCTCCCAACAGTCAAAGACTTAGTACCAATGAAAAAAAAATTCCTTGTGTTTGGAACTGAAAGAGAGAATTGAGTTTCTTGTTAGGATTGAGGCTGACAGAAACCAGATATCCGAGACCCTTAAAGAAATTGAAGGTTTAACTACAAGTTCATGGAAATAAGGATTCTGAAGGTGTCTTTCCTTTATCCTGATGGGTTCAGGGTTGGAAAAGGCTCTGGTTACATAAGAGATTTACAAGAAAAAACAGAGTTTAGCAACATCTACATGTTGTGTATAAATGGAAATCAACCAGAAGACAAGCAATTCTCCAAGAGGGAGTTTTGAATTTAAGCCTATATTATCTTCAATAAAGGAAAGAAAATATGTACAAAATTGACAAGACAAAGTAAAAGAACCACAAGTAATGACCGGCAGATAAAGGCTAGTTAGTAAAACATAAAAATTCCCATGGCATTATCTCCTGGTGAAGAGTCCAAAGATTTCAGTGATTAACTGTCTTTGTTAGTTTGTTTGCTATTACTATGATGGAATACCTGAGGCTGAATGCTTTTATAAAGAAAAAAAAAGATTAGTTAGCTCAGAGTTCTGGAGGTCCAGGGACTCAAACCAGACAAAACCCCAGCATAGACATAGAAAAATAAGTAAGAAACCCCAACCCTACCTAAGGAAGTATTAGTATCTGATGGCTGCTGTGATTCAGTTTCCTTTAAGGATGAGACTCTGTGTAGTCAATCAGGCTTTAGTAGATGGACCTAAGCCAAAGGAGATTTGGAAACATAAATTTGATGCTATAGGCCTTAATGCACACACACACACACATACACACACACACACACACACACACACACACGCACGCACCAGAGTACATGAAGTTGGGTTGGGGATCGTATAGGAGATGGGGCTAGAGGAGAGGTTCTAAATATGATCAAAATATGTTGTATGAAATTTGCAAAAATTCAGTTAAAAAAAATCTTGAGAACTTAAAAAAAGTCTTTAGTGATTCCCTGTGGCTTCCAGATGGCCTCCACCTTCTGACCAGAAACATGAGGATGGCTCTTGCGCCCTCCCCTTGGTGTCTACACGCTAGTCAAAGCAGCTAGTGGGCACGCCTAAGCCCCACTCTGCCCTGTGGGAAGGATGCTCACATCGCATCCTCGCTGACCTGGCCACACCCACACTTCGACAGATTTTAAAACACTGCTCCTGTCCATTCCCTCCGTGTCCTCCTGGGACTCACCTGACACATGGCCTGCCCACTTCTGCCAACCCAAGTTGGCAGTGAGAGGAGAGACTGTGCGCCTTGTTGAACAATATTTCTTCCGATGTGTACCAGTCTGGGTAGATGTATACGGCACAAGTACAGACAGTGTGAGTTGAAGGACATCACAGTCCTTGGAATTCCCAAAGAAAGCACGCATCTGGAAGATCGCTGGGTGTGCTCTTGAGATTAGCGATGGTGCGAAGTCTTCAACTCCAGTTATGCACAGATGAAAAGACAGTGACAATGTCTGTAGACAACGCATTGGAGGGAGTCTCCAGAAGGCCCTCTGGGATGACATCACAGGGCCCTTGGCCCAGTTTCAGGGGCCAGAGAGTGCCTCTGTTCTCTCTTTCTGAACTTGAGGTCCCTGAATCCACAGAACTGGAAACCATTTTCAATATTTGCAAAAAGCCGACAGAGCGGCCTCATCTTGTATAACAACACTGCCCATGTTAACAAAACGTCAGCGTTCTTTGCATTAGCCTGGAATTATAATTAGCACCCTGTGGAAGTATTAATTATATCAGACTGATTAGAAGCTTTGATCTGTACTTATGTCTTTGATGAATAAAATGTGGCAAATGAATTTAATTTACTTAAAGCAAATTTGGGAGATAAAAAATCTTTCAAAGCATGAGGTCTCTGTGGAAATACAATAAAAAAGGAACACTTCGTGGTAGAAAACCTCTACTTTAAAAATCTGTTTTGTGCTTTGGCAGCCAGAAAGAAAAAGCACACATTTGTGGACAAGATCACAAGTTGTACATTTCAGGTGGCCTTTGGATTTCTCCCCTTTTTTCTTCTGAGCTGTGAGAGAGATCCCCCAAGCGCCATCTAGGCACAGGTTTCCCCATGACAGCCTCACCATAACCTGGTCTCTATCATGCTGAAACCTGTCTTGTCAGCATGTGTTACAACACCAGATGAACTTGATGGTAGAAAAGGAGCTACAAGATCGAGCAGGAAGAGGAGTTTTCTCTGATGCTTAATTCATGAGAAAGTCACAAAGAAAATCAACAATGACTGTGTCAGCCACTGTGGCTTCTCACTGCGGTCGGTGATGGCAGCCACCCCGTGGATGCTTACACACAGGGGACACTTGGTTGTGTGTAGATCGAGGGCCTTCTCAGCACAACAAAAACAAAGACTTGAATGGTCAGCGAGGAGGCAGAAGGTGGGATTTGCGGGCTCTGTTTTTTGAGGTGGCTTCTGAGTTGAACTTCCACTTCCTGCCTGTGCTGCTCAAGTTCTCTACCAGGCTTTGCTTTCTTTTGTGAAGTGAAAATTTCTAAACCTATCACTGGGTGGTTTTAGATTAATATAGATAAAGTTCTTTAAAAATAGACATGTTGAGGCAGAACTTCTGCAGAACTGTAACTATTATTGTATATTCTGGTATTTGAGGTGAAATGGTTGCTCTTTTATTAACGAAACATGAATTATATCTCAACAAACTAAATGAACATTTCAGAAGAAATTTTTGCTGTATGTAAACTAACAAAAATAGACACTTTAGGGCTGGGGAGATAATTCAGTAATGTGTTTGTTGCACATGCATAGTGCATAGTTAGATGCTCAGAACCCACTTGAAAAGAGCCAGACATGGTGGCACACTTCTAATCCCAGGGCTGGGAGGTGGCAATGGGCAGATTCCTCGGGGCGCCCTTGTTAGCTGCCTTAGCTTACTGACTGAGCTCCAGGCTAGTGAGAGACCCTGTGTCAGAAAACAGGTAAGTCTTCAGAAATGACACTCAAGGTTGTTTTCTGGTCTCTCTCTCTCCACAAGCATACATGCACCTATGCATGCACACACACATGCATACACACACACACACACACTCTCATACACATGACCCTTTCTTCACAGTCTGTGGGGGAAGCTTGCCTGTGCTGCTCTCCTCTACCATGTTGAGAATGGCCATATGGCCATGGTTCCTCTTCTCTGGCCCGAATCTATCACCTGCTATTCTTGCACATAAACATTTCCCATTTTCTAAGCACATCCTCTGTTCTGTAGCTTCTATTTTATCTGTTATGATAAAGTGCAATTTTGAGCTGATTCTCATCTATTTCCCAGTTCCCTGATTTAAGAAAAACTCATTTCGTTATTCTCCTGGTGAGTTCCATTCTCCTCACTGTAGATTCAGACACAACTGTTGTGACAATAGGGGTTCTTTCTGTGAAATCCATTCAAAGGGCCTCAGCTGGAGAGGAGACGGATAGCCAGCAAAATTCCAAAGCAGGTGCGTTGCGGCAGGAGATGGTCTAGGCATTCCGTTCTTCCTCTGTGGGGCTCGGCATGGGAGTTTCCTCAGGGGGCGAGAGTCAGGAGGCGCTTGATTCTGCGGCTGTAATCCTCTTGGAACTTTTCCTGTGATTTTTCTGTGTGAAAACACATGCGGTAAAGATTCCAAAGTTGCTTCCTATCTCCATATTTGGTTCTCCAAGCTAAAGGTAGCTGAACTCACACCACCCTTTTTTCCATTTGTGGTAAAGATGGCCTGTGTGAGAGACATCGTCATAAAGGTCAGGACCAGAACCACAGCTCTCCAGTTTGAGCTCCCTACAATTTTTAAAAAATGCATGTGTGGGACCAGAGAAATGGTCCAGCGGTTAAGAGCACTGGTTAAGAGCACTGGCTGCTCTTATGGAGGACCTGGCTTAGATTACCAGCACCCACATGGCGGCTGACAACTGTCCGTAACTCCAGTTGCAGGGGACCTGATGTCCCCTCCTGACCTCGACGGCATTGCACAACATAGGTGCACGTACACTCATGCAGCATTACACTCACCCACAAAATAAAATTTAAGAATGCATGTGTAAGTGTGCATGTTCACATGTGTGGGGGTACATGTGTGTGGGCAGATGTGTGTGTAGAGGCCCAAAGATAACTTCAAGTGCTATCCTCAGGAACATGTTCCAACTTTTTCGAGGTGGGGTCTCTTACTGAACTGCAGCTCAACAATTTGGTTAGCCTGGCTGACCTGCCTCACCAGTGTTGGGTTTACAAACTCCTGCTGCCACGCCTGGCTTTTTTAAAAAACATGGGTTTGGGGGATGGAACTGAGGTCTCCATGTGTTTAAGACAAGCACATTGCTGACTGGCCACCCCACTGGTCCGATTCCTCATTCCTCATGGAACAGAAAAGCATGGCTGTTTCATCCAGTGCAGTTCATCAGAACCTCAGGCCCCTCCCCTCTCCCCTTCTTATCATGAAAAGGAACGTGGGGACACTAGCATTTTGGCTGTGTTTTGCCTAACCCAACCAAACACTTGGCCCTTCATTTGCAGCCTGAAGATGGGAAAGTAATTTGCTATTAGGGGTTTGGGGGAAGCTGGGGCTTGTGATCTGCTGCTCTTTCGAATTCCCATGAAAGCTCCAGTCAAGACATTCATACAGTAAAGAAAATAACTAAAATGAGAATGAAGAAACCACTGTGGGAGTAATTAAGAAGATATTTTGAGGGAGGCAGGAAGGAAGCAGGAAAGAATCTATTTCCAAACAATGCTGACCTCTGAGCTGACTGGAGGATCTACTGCTGTTCTAGTGTGGACCAACGTAACCCTTTCAGGTCCATGTGGTGAAGGCTAGCCACCAGCCCCGGAGGGTACTGAAAGGTGCTGAGCCTTTAAGAGGCCAGGTCTAGTTAGAACAAGTTAGGTCACGGAGGTGTGCTCTGTAAAGGAATGTTGCAATCCTGACTCGCTACTTTCTTTTTCTCTTTTTGGCTGTCTTTGGAGGGGGTTTCTCCACACAGCTGCCTTGCCTTGAAGGACTGTGTTAGAAGATGACAGGGGCAAAGGCTCGTGACCATAAACCGACACTCTGAAACCATGAGCCCAAATCAATGCTTTCCTGTAATGAGATGTCTGCCTCGGGTATTTTCTTTCTAACAGCATCACAAAGCTCATTAATGCAATTGCTTTGTGCGGCTAAACTCTGCAGGGTACAGTGAGGGCTCCCAGTAGCTTTCCGCTATTATTTTATCCTGCTTTATCCTTACCATCTAGGGCACTGTAAACACTCCAAGGTTAAGGCCACTGTGCAGAATAATAAACGTTTGAAACACGCTGAGAAACTGAGCGTGCAGATAAAATGAAGTCTTGCCATTGTCCGCTGGGCTGTCCTGGTGGGTGGTGGTGACAAAATGGGGCTGTGAGAGTCTCTTCAGTGTCACAGATTAATCAATACGAGGATAAAGCACCCACCAGCCTCTTCAGCTTTAGCAGCCTCCCTCCACTTAATGCTGCCTTTTCCTTCCAGAAACTCTTTCAAAGCCTCATTCCAGGTTTTTCTTAGTGTCTTTCTACTAAAACACATATATTGTATATCTCTCTCTAAATGATTCTAAGCAGGTAAGAAGCTCCCTCTATAAAAACTATCCACCTTCCTAACTTTAAGGTACTCAAGTCCTCTGCTAAGTGGTAGACATTTATTGAAAGACCAGAAGGGTTCATAAGTTTAGTATCGTCTAGATTTTTCCATGGACATATCAAGGAAGGAAATGTCTAGAAACATATTCAGATAGTTGAGATTCAGTCCAATCTCAACCTGTACTTGTTTGGGAACCTTGGGCATATTGCTTAATCTGTGTCTGTCTGGGTTTCTGTATCTGTGAAAACGAAGTAAGGATAAATCGTCCAAGCAGCAGAATCCAACGGCCTGCAGGAGGCACTCAGAGGCACGCTTGGCTTAACGCTCTCATAAGCATCATGAAAGTTTCTTCCCACTGCTACTCATGACTGAAAGCAGTATTAGAATCTCTCTACCAACCCCACTGAAACCATGGAATTCATATAACACATGGTGTGATGGTTCAGTTTGATTGTCTGCTTAATTGAATTAAGAAACACCTAGGGCAGTACTAAAGCGTAACTCTCGGGGGCGCGGATCTGTGGTGTCTTTGGAGACTGTTGCATCATGAGGGCTCTGACGTAATGGCCAGATTCATCCTCTGGTGGGTTACTAATATGGCGGTGTGGTGGGGTGGTGAAAGGGGAAAGGCAGAGCTCAGAGAAAGGAGGTAACTGGAGACAGGTTCTCAGATGTACGTTGTACCCTGGCCACTTGTATTTCCATTATTTTTCTGGGTCCTGCCTATAAAAAAGTGAAGAACAGCCTCCAGCACATACCTTGACCACCATGGCATTTTGTTCAAGTGCCCAGGGCCAAGCAACCATGGAGTGCATCCCTGAAGCCCGGAGCCAAAATTAACCCTCCCTCCTTGTTTCCATCAGACATTTTGTCACAGTAATGAAAAGTAACTGATACAAATTGTTACCTTCATTTCTTGCTCTTGAGCAATACTGACTATATGTCTACAGGGAGATGCTGCAGATTATGCAAAAATAGGAAGTCATTTTGGAAAAGGACATGTAAAACGTAAGACAGAAAAGAAATATAGTTGAAGAATCAAGAAAGGACAAAGAAATACAGCTATCATGTCTGTTTCAGAGAGTCGACCTAGTATGCTCAGGACAGAAGAGAGGACGAAAATCTCAGGGCTACTCTCTGATGAACGCTAAACTCAGAGACACGCCCTGTGGGGTGCACTAAGCCACCTGGAGGAGCAAAGCTGCTTTCGTTCTCTCAGTCAGTCTGTTCTTGTGTAAGGTTTCATCAACCACTAAGTAGTGAGCTTTATGCAACACTCCCCCAGACACTTCTATGAATTTAATCCTTTGCTCTGTCCAGTGCCAACTTTCCATATTCATGAGTTTTAATTACTTTACTCATGTTTGATTTTTTTATTCTTCACTCCCCTCCCCCTCTGTCCCTGCTCCCCTTCCCTCCCCGCCCCCCTTCTTTCCTTCTTCTCTTTCTCTTTATTTCATCAGAGCAGGGTCTTTCTGAGTAGCCCTGGCAGGCACTGAACTCTCAGTATCTTTTTGCCTTAGCCTCCTGAGTGCTGTGATTTTAGGACTACCACACCTAGATTAAGACTCTTTATTCTAGCAAACTCTTATTTTCAAACACCGCTATTAACTTTCAAGAGATTGTTAATTTAGTTTGGGTCCCAGTCTGAGAAAGAAAATCGAATATCGAAGACATTGCCAGCGGGCAGTGTGCCACTGATTAGGCTGCCAGGGGATAGATGGGCAGGCGTGGTGGTTAAGCCTTGGGACTGAGGTGTCTGAGCGTCACACCTACCAGCTGAGCTCTGCTGAGTGAGGGAGTCTCTGTGGTTCTGCTTTCTTTCATCATGATGTGAGGTTTAAGTAGGAGACACCTCAATATTCTGTCATAGAGCCTGTGCCTTCCCTAGCAGGCGGGCTGCACCCAAGGAAGGCAGACAGGATCCCTTCCTCAGTGAGTCTGCATCCAAGCTCCTTCCTATGGCTTGCAATCCCCTGTGCCATCTGGCTCTGTCTGCCCTGTGCCTGCTTCATCTCCCTCCACTGTGGACTTCAGTGAATGCCATTCTGTCGGCCCTATAGCCACATTCTTTCCTGCCTCAGTAATGTGCTGAGTTTGGGAAAGAAAGGCCTCTATGTCTGCCCTTGACTTGGGATTTTCTCACCTACAGCACAAGTTCAAGAATCTGCAGTGGGACGCCTTCTCTGACTTCCCTGCAAAGCAGCTCTGGGTCCTCCTGCCTCCCGGCACCCACACTGCTTCTCTGCAGAGCTCCTGTGTTCAGTGCATGTATTGTGATTTGGGATCTGTGTGTTCTTTATTACTTTCATTTGCTTGTTCATTGCTTGTCCTCGCATCTGTGGAGATGATTCGTAAGGATCCTGCCTGTCAGCATTTGTGATTGAGGTTTCCAAACTGAGAAGCACATCCTGGGCATAACAGGGACTCAGCAAATATCTTAAATTAATTTTTAGAATATTCACTATTAAGTGAATTATTGTTGAATGTTAAAATTTCTCACATGAAAATATCCTTTGTAATACTAAATGATTATCTAAATAATAATTAAAAAGTCATGAAATGCTTTCTAAGTTATCGAAACACTTAGGGAGATCTATTTTCAGAACTATTCAGGAGGAAAGTCCAGAATGGAAACACTTGGCTGAGGGAACAATTTAAATTACATTTAAGTAATGGAGATTTCCAAAGCATATAGGTAAATACAATCAGATAAACTTCAAAATGACACTTCAAATAATGTCTAGAACTAAATAGTGTCTCAGTATTATTATTATTTTTTTTGGTCTTTTTGAGTGAGGGTCTCCCTGTATCCCCAACTGACCTGGAACTCAATATGTAGACCAGACTGGTCTAGAACTCACAGAGATCTACCTGCCTCTGCCTCCCAAGTGCTGGGATTAAAGGCATGTCCCAACACATCTTGCATCTTAGTAGTTTTTAAAATTAAACTTTATTTTTAGTTAGCAACCTTGGAAAGAGATACTCATATTAGAACTCAGAGCAAGGTAGGGATTCCAAAATATCTTGTTTTGGTGAACTCGTTTGGTGAATACGAAGGATATAACAAGAGTTAAAGCCAGCCAGGACTGCTCCAGCATGGGCCACAGCCTCATCCCTGTGTTTGGGTGTGGTCACACTGCCTGGAACCAGGCTTCTCTTAGTCCTCGGGCCTCAACCCAGGGCCTTCATGGCTTCCTCCAGCTTGAACTTTCCTCTCTCCCTGTGCTGAGCTGCCATAGGTTGAAGCAACCATTTTGTCTGCAGCTTGTAGGAGGGAGTAGGAGCCGTAAACCGTGGTCTTCATGGGATCTGAAGATTCCAGAGTCTTCGGCTGGACTCTGCTTGCTCACTCCATGTGAGGGGATGGAGATCCTGGTAGGCCACACACGACTTTCTGCAGCGGTGTCTGCACTTGGAACACTGGATTTCTCCAGTCTTTAGGAATTTTCTTTACAGGTTGAGGGAGTGCTCATTGCACAACCAAGCACTTTCCAGGGAAGGCTGGAATAGCCTGTCTTTGCAGCCGTCACAGTATTTTTTTAAACAAAGTCTAGAACCTTGATGGGGCCGCATGTGACACGCATAGCTGTGACTGATGGGCCCGTTCCATGTTCATTTCAGCAGGTGTGTTTAGCTAATGAGGCAAGCGAATTTCTATTGTATTTAAGACTTGATTTTGGTGCCTAAATATAAGATCATTTCTAAAGGTCTGTGATCACAAAGAGAAGGACCGGAGCCTGAGGTTCAGACCTGAGAGAGGCACTTCTGGCTTGGTCACACATTAGCTACATGACTGGAGGTGACTCACCTCATCTCTTGAATCCTGTGTTTGCACCTATAAAGTCAGTATACATGTCACCAAATTATTGTAAGAAGTAAGCCAGACAGTGGACGGAAGTGTGGCACATGGGAGCTTCCAATTAATAAGGTGACAGAGGAAAGGAGGTGCAATGACTCATTAACATTGATTTCTTACTTAATTTTATTCCGTCAGCAAATCCTAACTCTGCATAGTTATGGGGAAAAGCACACTACTGCAAAACACAAATTTGCTAGCAAAGTATCAAATCAGGGCAGTGAGGACATCCAGTGCCACACGTACTTTTATCTTTGTGGTGAGAACATTTAATCCACAGTTTTAGGTGTTTTGAACACACCCTATTAACTGTAACTGTTCTATAAAGTGGATCCCCAGGACTGATTCCTCTAGTGAAGCTGAAATTTACTGTTTCTCATCAGCCCTACGCCCAGGCTCTGATAGCCAGTGTTCTGTTCCTCAGGGCTGGGGTGTGTGATGTTTTTAGATTCCTGGTAGAGATCTCATGTGGAGTGGTGATGTCTTCTAGGCTTATCCAGGCCACAGTGACAGAGCTTTGGGCCTTATTAGGCTGCACAGCATTCTGTCAGGTGCATGTACCACTTCTGTGTACTCTCATTTGGGTGGGTGTGCTGATTGTCGCCACCCCTCAGCTGTTGTGAATAGAGTTGCTGCTTACACAGGACTGCAGACATCTGTTTGCCATACACATACTGCTCAGAGTGCACAGCACCCAGCTGACCTGCAAATTGAATGCAGTCCCTGTCAGAATTGCAAAGCCACTCTTTATAGAAAGGGAAAAGTAATCCTAAAATTTGTATGGAGTCACAAAAGACTCCAAATAGCCAAAGCAGCCTTGACCAAAAAGAACAAAGCTATAGCCTTCACATTATCAGCCTTCAAAGTATATTATAAAGCTGCTGCTATGGATTGGCATTATTTACTTATGTGTATGTGTGTGTGTCTGTGTGTCTGTGTATGTTCGTGTGTATGCGCGTGTGTGTGTGTGTGTGTGTGTGTGTGTGTATAGGTGGGAGTTGATTCTCTCCTTTCACCATGTGGGAACCAGGGATCGAACTCAGGCAGTCAGGCTTGGTGGAAGCACCTGTGTACACTGAGCCATCTCCCTTGCTATAGTATGGATGAATGTTTGGCCAAGGCTTGGTCCCCACAATGCGGTATAGGGAGGTTCTGGGGATCTTTAAGAGGCAGGGCCTAGGGAAAATCTTTAAGTCATAGAGAGTATACCCACAAAACAGTCAAGGATCCCAGTCTGCTTTCCACCTTGACTTGAGATGTGAACTCAGCAGTTTTTACACAAGCTGCTGCATTCATATGCCGTTGTCTACCACACACTGCATGACAGATGCCATAGTGATTCTAAAGTTGTGCATTGGATCAACCTTTTCATTCTATAAGTCAGCTGCCTCATGTCATTTGTGACAGTAACAGTGAGTGACATGGCTATAGTAATAACAACAGCCTGATACTGGCATAAAACATGTATATTGGGCAGTGGAATAAGTTTGGAGATCTAGAAAGTAAATAGACTGGTCAGTTTTAACAAAGATGCCAAGAACATACAATAGAAAGAAAAATCTCTCCCATAAACTATTCTGGGAAACTCACTATCCACATGTAGGAAAATACACTTTTATCATGATGGCTTGTCTTCATTTCTTTCTTAACTGGATTTAAAATCACCTAGGTGATTGGTACGATGCATCTCTGGGTATCTTTCTAAGAGTGTTTCCAGAGAGGATCACCTGAGTGGTGAGACTCAGCTTTGCCATGGGCAGAGCCATCCCATGGCCCAGATGGAATCAAAGGGGGAAGAGGGAAGCTAGTGCTCCCTTTGGCCTCCTGGATGCTCTGCTGATGCAAGCTGCTCTCCATGCCAGGATGGATGGAACACTATGAAACTTCCTGCCTGACTTTGCTCGTGGGGATTGTGGTCTCAGCTTACCTCCCATCCGCTCTGCATGACACTGAACCATGAGACCTGGAGCTCAATTAACCTGAGGTTAATTTAAGAGTCAGAACATATCGAGATAACTCTATAATATTGGTCAGGGCAGTAAGTTCTTGGCTGTGACCCTCAAGCACAGACTTCACAAGCAAAATAGACAAAGGAATTATATAAGGCTAAAAGACTCTGGCATAGCAAAAAACAAAACAAAACAAAAACAAAAACAAAACAAACCAAAAGAGCACAGGGACAATCCGAATACCCCCCCAAAACCTTGCAAATCATATCTTGATAAGAGCCTAACATCCAAAATATACAAAGAACTTAAACTAGTCAACAACAAAATGAATAATCCTATTGAAAATGGGCAAAGGGAGCTGGAGAGATAGCTTAGTGCTTAAGAGCACTTGCTGCTTTTCCAGAGGACCCAAGTTTGCTTCCCAGCACTCCTATGTACCTAACTCATAACTACCTATAACCGCAGCCTCAGGCCACCAGGCACACATGTGGCACACATACAAAGACACAGGCAAAATGATAAATCTTTAAAAAACAGAGTCACCTCAAAACCCTAAAAATATAACTATGAAGTGATTCAGTAATCCAGTGTCTGGTGCAATGCACGTTACTACTGATAATGATGTTCTTCTTTCATTACAGTATTTTACCCACTGTTATTTTCCATTTGATCCCAGAATAAAACAGTTTCTTAGTCTCTTGACCAAGGAGACAAAACAGAGAGACCAAACACCATATAAGAATAAAAAGTAATGCAGTAGTCTTTATGAAAGCAACTGATGCCTGTGTAAACTGAATAAAGTCTGTTTAGCCTAAGAATTAACAGAATTTTCTGGGCTTGGAGGTACAGAGCTCTAATACCAACATCTGGCAAGCAGAGGCAGGAGGATTGTTGTGCTTCCAAACCAGCCTGGGCTACATTGAGAGTTCAAGGCCAGCACGGCTGTGTAGCGAGACCCAGTCTCAAAAGAACAACAGAGAAACAATCAAAGGAATTGATCTAATAACAAATCAACACCTTAATAAATCTTAGCATTATAGAAATAACTGTTGGAAGAGGATGAGTTGATGAATAAGAATGCTCTGGAGGTCTAGGGTTTATTTCATGAAACAAAAGTGTTTTTCATGCCCTGATATCTGCGTCTCGATTTTCTTCATGTTTTGCTTTCCTGTAAGCCCCACCTTAGTGCTGTTCTACGTCAACACGGAGACACCTTAGTGCTGTTCTACGTCAGCACGGAGATTACCACAGGCAGCTGTGCACCTTTCCATACACTGTGTGTATGCACACTCAAAGGATTTTCTTTTTTGTATGTATGTGCATGTGTGGAATATGTACATCTTCACATCTGTGCATCTGTACATGTATGACTGTGTGCATATGTATGTGGAGGCCAGAGGTCAACATCGGGTATCTAACTTGGTTGCTGTCCACCCTATTTTTTGTGACATGGTCTCTCACTGACCTTGAACTCACTGATTTGGCTAGATGTGCTGGCTGGTGAGCTTCAGGGATCCTCCTGTCTCTGCCTCCCCAGCACTGGGATTACAAGTGCACACCGCCATGCCCAGCATTTATATATGTGCTGGGGATCTGAACTCAGTTCTGCACACGTATGCAGTAAATACTTTACTGGCTGCATGGTTCCCTCAGCACTGTTCATTATATGAGCTTCTGGCTTTCTCTGTTGAGAGGTAATTAGGAACTTCTCCATACTGACACCCCACAGCCTAGCCTTTCAGGAAAGGAGTTCTGTGCAAAACAGCTTTGGGTGGTACTTAAGATGATCAGTTCAATCAATTGCCAGTGTGGAGACCACTCTATTTCCACACTCTCAGGGCAGCTCAACAGTGAACACTTAAGATGGAAATACAGGACCAGGGCTGAGATTCTGTCAGTTTATATGGTCTTGGTCTCTTTATATTTGGGAGATTTTAGCAAAATATTTATTTATTTTATGTATATGAGTGTTTTGCTTGCAAACATATAAGTGTACCCATGTGTTCAATGCTTGCAGAGGCCAGAGAAGGGCATCCGATCCACTGGAACTGGAATTACAAATGATTCTAGCCACCATGTGGGTTCTGGGAATCAAACCTGGGTACCCTGCAAGAGCAGACCTGTCTTAACCATTTAGCTATCCTTCCAGCCCCTTGTTTGGAGATTGTTAATACTACATGTATCTTGTTGGTTGTTATAAGTCTATTAAAACAACAACAACAACAAAAAGTCAGGGTCTCACTTTGTAGCTCTGGCTGGTCTAGAACTCCTTATGTAGATCAGGCTGGCCTTGAACTCACAGAGAGCCTGCCTTTGCCTCCCAAGTGCTGGGATTAAAGGTATGTACCAACACACCCAGTTATTCATGTCACTTTGATTAATTTTAACTTTTGTAGGCTGCCCATATCTAGAAATTTATCTCTTTCTTTTAGATTTTCCAGTTTGGTGGATTGTAGATTTTTTTATTGAATTTTGTAAATTTTGATACAATATAGTTTGATCAAATTTAGATCCCCTCCCCCATCTACACATCCTCATCCCTACTATTTCCTGTCCAATTATATATATATATACACACACATATATATACATACATATGTATACATATATATACACACATATATATATGTATACATATATGTATACACATATATACATATGTATACATATATATATATGTATACATATGTGTATACATATGTATATATATGTATACATATGCCTATAGAGTCAAACTTGTGTCCTCAAATGCCCCCAATGCAGATCCATCCATGGGAGCCTGACCAGCCTACCAAGGGTCTCACCCATAAATACAATTATGGGGTCTCTTCTGGTCTGAGCTTGCATAGGACTTGTGCGTTTGTCACCAGTGCCGCGAGTTCCTGTGTGTAACTGCTCAGCTGTCTGGAAGACTCTCTTCTTTGTGGTCATCCACCTCCTCTGACTCTTACAATCTTTCCACCTCCTCTTCGCAATGATCCCTGAGCCTTGGGAGGCAGAGGTTTGAAACAGGTGTACTCATCACAGATAAGCACTCTGTGGCCTTAAAGAGAGTGTGTCTATGGAATAAAATATAATGTCCATATGACTTCAACCACTGTAATTTACAGCAATGTACTCACAACCCAAAAGTGTTTTCAACATGTCCTCAATTTACACTGTCTGCTTCTGTCATTTTTCTCTTGAACCCTCATTTGTCAGGACAGCATAAACCCTAAAACTAAGCAGCATTTTGAGCAGGAAGGAACAGTGCTATTCCACCACATCCCGTCTCTCTCAGTGAGCTCTGATAGCAAGTCTATTATCTGCCTGCGTATGTAGTGTGCACCTGTTTAGGCATGCATATCTGCATGTGTGGAGGCAGATGTGTACAGCATGTATAGGCCACATCCTCCATCTTTATCCACTTTATTCAATTAAGGTGGGGGTATCTCTAAGCCTGGAGCTCACTGATTTGGCTACTCTAGTCAGCCACATGTCCCAGGGATCCCGTCTCTTCTTCCCAAGTGCTGGGACTGCAGGTTGGTCACCATACCCAGCTGGTTTTTACATTGGACTGGTGATCTGAACTCCAGTCTTCACACCTGTGAGACAAGTGCTTCATCCCTGAGCATCTCCCTCAGCTGTCTTATCTGCTGCTTCAGAAGTATAGCAGGCAAGAAGTTAGATATCCAGTTGCTTTGAGAGAAAACTAGGATGTTAATGTTTTCTTGGGAATGAGTTTGTGAATAAATTTATCACTGATGGCAGTTTTATTGTCTGGTTGAAGTATTAACTACATAACATTTCTACAAGAAATGAAAAACCAACAACAACACTTGATCAATAACTACAGAGACATTTTCTCAAATAGAAAGAGAGCAAAACATGAGCTTCACAAAATACTGAGCACAGGGGTCAAATAAAGATGGGGGAGAGGTGACGTACCTGTGTGTCCTTCCACAGAAGAAAGCTGGTCCGGAGGGGTTTTTGTTTGTGTGTGTTTGATCATATTTTGATCATCCTGAGACCCCAACTTTGTTGCCCCATCATACCCTCTACTACAGTTTGTCCTTTTTAAAGGTCTATTAATTATAATCTTCATTCCCCAAGAGGTCTTAGGTGAGTCCTTCCCTTGGAGTCTAGGCAACCTACTAGACATCACACGAGTAAGAAAAACTGACTCTCCCTCTCCAGTTTCTATCAGTTGCCAACAGAGCCTCACTAGGGCTGGGGCTTCCTGACCACATTCCCCATCCATCCATGCTGGGTCCCTGTACGACTGGGGTTTGCACAGGTCTTGTGCATGGTGCTGTGGGTTCATATGTTCAACTATCCTGTGATGTCCAGACAACAGCATCCTTGAATTCATCGACCACTGCTGGCCCTTTCAGTCTTTCCAGACCCTCATCCTCAATGATCCCTGAGCCTTGGGAGGAGAGTGTATGATATAGGTGTCCATTTAGGACTGGGTACTCCTCTGTTTCTTATTCTCTGCACACTGACTATTTGGGGGTCTTTTGTTAACTGTTATCTGATGCAAGAAGAAGCTTCTCTGGTGAGCATTGAGAGATGCATGAATGGTTATAACAATAAGTCGTTATGAGTCAGTTTGATTCTGTGCCTGTTTAACAGAATGATAGTAGCAGAGTTCCCCCAGTGACTGTGACCTGCCTAGTTATAGGTTCTTGGCCTGATAACGGTGTCAAGTATGGACTCCCTATTGGGAAGCAAGCTCTAGATCCACTTAGGAGGTGGTTGGTTACTCACGAATTTGTGCCACTTTCACACCACTAACAACAGTCCATTGTTGCTGCGCATAAGGTCCACAGCTGAGTAAAGCTGCTGATTGCCTTTCCCAGTCATAGCGTGCAGAGCACCTTCTAGTCTCGTGAAAGCCAGCCAGAAGGATGAAGCTTCAAGGTCAATACCAGTTTGATTTCTCCTTGTTTGTTCTGCGACTCAGATATGTGGTATCTTTAGCAATCAGGTCTTACTGTCGAGTTCTGAGGGGTAATCAAGTGCAATGGTAATAGCCAAGGATTATTTGAGGATCTTTGGGACCTCTCTGGCCAACAACTCCAAAAGAGGAAGTCTATTCTTGACACTGGACTTTTCATTTGCTAGCCTGGGGTACCTATTAGGCTCATAGGGAAACTACATTTCAACTCCTTTTATATTATTTATATATTAAAAGAAGCTTCTATGGGAGGTTTCCACAGGACCTTTTCAAAAGACCTTTAGTGACTGTCCCTCCTTTGGCCCCTCTTCTGCCCGCCCTCCCATCCTCCACCGCACTCACCCTGTCCTGTCGGTTATCCCTCCTCCCCACTTACATCATGGCATCCTGACTCCCCTCCCATAAAGCCCCCTGCATGGCCTCTTGTTGGTTTTCTGATCTCTAAAGGTTGAAAGCTAACATCCACTTATGAAAGAGATATGCATTTTGTGTTGGGGTCTGGGTTACCTCATTTTGAAGGTTTAGGTGATGGTTTCCAGTTCCAGCCATTCACCTGTGAATTTCGTAAGTTAATTTTTCCTAACAACTTAATAGAGCATTGTGTAGCTGTGTCATACTCACACGATCCTGTCTTTGGTTAACGGACATCTGAGCTGTTCCTGGCTATTTCGAATTGGGCAGCCATGAACACAGATGAACAGGTAGGCACCTCTGCATTAGAGCACAGAGACCTTTGGGTATATTCCAAAGACTGGTATGCTGGATGATGTGAGAGATTCATTTTTAGTGTTGAGGACCCTTCACACTTATTTCCAGAGTGGCTGCACCAGTCTTCACCCCCGTCGGCAGGAAAGGAGTGTCCCCACACCTCACCAGCATCTGTCGTCATTTGGTTTTTGGATCTAGTAATTCTGACAGGGGTAAAATTAAATCTGTTCTCTGAGTAATTTTAATTTGCATTCCCCTGGTGGCTAAGGATATTGAATATTTCAAAATATTTGTCAGTCATCTATGTTTCATCATTTGAGAATTGCCCCAGTTCTTAATCAGGTTTTCTGTCTTATTTTTTCAATGTTTAGTTTTTTAGTTCTTTATGTATTCTGGATACTAACCCTCTGTTGATTCTGTAGGTTGTCTCTTCACTTGAACAATGGTGTCCTTTGCTGTATAGAAACTTTGTAGTAATGAGGTCCCATTTGTCAATTGTTGGTCTTAATGCCTGCACTACTGGGGTCCTGCTCAGAAAATCCTTTTCTGTACCTATAAGTTCCAAAGTAATCACTATGTTTTTCTCTATCAGATTTAAGGTGTCGGGTCTGATGTTGAGGTCCCTGATCCATTCGGAGTTGAAGTTTGTGCACAGGGAGAGACAGGGATCTGGTTCATCTTCTGCATGTAACTATCCAGTTATTTAACCAGCATAGTTTGTCAGGCATGGTGTCTTTTGTCTGATTTGTGTTTTGGGTCCCTTTGACTGTAAGTGCATTGACTTATATCTGGGTCCTCAATTCTGTTCCATTGATCAATGCATCTGTTTTATACCAGGATCATGCTGTTTTTATTAGTATACCTCTGTAGTATAATTTGAAATCAGGGTGGTGATGCCTCCTGAATTTCTTTTATTGTTCAGGATAACTTTGGCTATCCTGTTTTTTTTTTGTGTTTCTATACAAAATTTCAGATTATTTTTATTTCTGTCAAGAATTGTGTTGGTATTTTAATGGAGATTTTGATAAATCTGTAAATTGCTTTTGGCAGGAACAAGCAGGTGCAGCTATTCTAATATCTGACAAAATAGACTTCAAACTAAAACTAGTCAGATGAGACAGGGAAGGTCACTTCGTAATTGTTAAAGGCAAACATACCAAGAGGATATCACAGCCCTAAGCATACATGCACCAAACACAGGGCACCCAGTTCACGAAAGAAACTCCGCTAGATCTACAATCACACATCGACTCCAACACAGTGAGAGTGGGCAACTTCAGATCCCACTCTCACCAAGTACACAGGCCATCCAGACAGAATCTACACAGAGAACACTGGAGTCAAATGCCACCACAAATCAAGGTCCTAGAGAAGTTACAGAACATTTCACCCTAACACCAAGGAATACAAAGTGTTCTCAGCAGTCCGTGGAACTTTATCCAAAATCAGAGAGTGATGGAGCACAAAGCAAGTCTCACACTCAGGAGTACGGAAATGCCATCCTGGGTCCCCCCAACCTCAGAGGAATGGCGCTGGGCAGTCAACAGCAGGAGACAGGAAACACACACAGACTCATGGAAACTGCCACACGCTAGGGAATGAGAACTGGATCAAGGCAGAAGTCAGGAAGGAAATAAAACAATTCTTTGAATTGAATGAAAATAAAAACACAACATACCAAAACCTATGGGACATAATAAAGGCTGTCCCAAGAGGTAAATTCATAGCACTAAGTACCAAAATTAAAAAATTAGAGACATTTCATATTAATAACTTAATGATGTACCTGAAGGCCTTGTAAAACCAGGGGAAAAAGCAACACCTTAAAACAGTAGCTAAACAGTAGATGGGCAGAGACAAATAAAATCAAGGCTGAAATTAATTACATAGAAACAGAAGAAGCACAAAGAATAAACAAAATGAAGAGTTGGTTATTTGAAAAGATTTACAAGACTAACAAACCCTTAGTCAACTGAGAGAGAAAGAGAGAGAGAGAGAGAGAGAGAGAGAACCTGAATTAATAAACTCAGAGATGAAAATGGAAACATTACAACAGACCCTGAGGAAATTCAGAAAACCATAAGGACATGCTTTGAAAATCTAAATTCCAATCCCAGCTCTCAGGCCTGTCTCAGTAGCTAGGACTCTTGTGTGCCCCGAAACCTGCCAGCTCTCCCAGACCTGTCGTGATTAGTGCATGTTGACTTTCACTGGAGAAGCTTCCTTATGCACCAGGTAGTGATTAACATAGAGAACCACAACTGGCCATTATGCAGAGAGTAAGAGACTACAGAGGATTACCCCTGAATTAGACACCTGTATCAAAATTCTGTCTCCTAAGGCTCAGGGATCACTGCAGAAGCATTGTAAGAGACAGACATGGTGGATGATCACAAGGAAGGAGGGTTTTCCAGTCACGGGGAAGTAGGCAAGAAAGTCCAACCTAACCTAAGGAACTTTTGGCAACTGATGTCTACGCAGAGGGGGACAGACAGTGTCTTACAGGGATGGAACTCTTGGTGGGCCCAGTGTATGGACCCACATTGAAGTATATTTAGGGACACAAATTAGGCTGTGATATAGATGTGTGTGTGTGTGTGTGTGTGTGTGTGTGTGTGTGTGTCTAGTGAGGAGGGGAGGATCTGGATCGGGGAGGGATCTAAATACCATCAAGCTATATTGTATGGAAATCACAAACATTCAATAAAAAGAAACACTCTCTTTAAAATTGTCAGAAAGTTGGAAATATATTTTAGAATGATTCAGTTACAAGTTAGAGTGAATAACAAATAGTTTATGATTATGACAGTAAGCACTGAAAGTCGATCTCAGAGGTACACCAGATCTTTGCTGGGCTGGGCTGGAGTGAATCCAACCTTGGTTGGAGCAGTTGGCACCGGCCTTGTGTGTTTCGGAGGTGCTGCTTGGGCACAGAGTTGCTCTTCTCTGTTTTGCAGGTGTGATGGTGCTTCCCTGGCTCTCTCCTGAGGTGGGATTTGGGATTTGAATCAGTTCAGCTGAAGTGAGTCCCAATGCTCTGGCCTTGGGTACATTCTTCACTGTCTCTTATAAGAGTGTGGTAGCTACAGGATGTCTGAAAGCACAGTTCCCTTTATGGGTCTCATGTCTTCTCCTTGCTAGAAAACTTGTTTCATGTTGCTCAGTAGAATCTGACCACACTATCTTTCCACACAGGTGAGCCTTTGACTTGGCTTGGCCAGGGCATCCCATTTAAGAGATTGGTTCAGATTCTAGTATATCATCCAAGTATAATCTCCAAGATGATTTGTTAGAGCTGCCAGAGAAACAGTGCCCTTTCCTTGTGTGGGATTTCTTGCTGTAAGGGGGATGTTAGCCCAGAACGCTGGAGGTTATCTTTGAAACACACGGAGAGATGCCATCTGAGAAAGAAGGCCACACAGAGGGGAACAGAGGAGAGAAATGCATGGGACGTACTAGAAATAGATGGCACACACTGACCCTGTGTACACTCTTCACACCACATCACAGTTATGCCTTAATAAAGAAGCAGGCTGACCCTGGGCTTCCAAGAGCAGACCAGAATTGATGAGAACTGTTCTTTCAGGTTTCCATAGGAGCTGTGCTTTCAAGCAAGGGCTTTGCTCATTCTTTATTGACATAGTATCTTCAGTATGAAATGGAGAAGCAAAAGTCAGACCCACCCTAGTCTTATCAGAAAAGAATATTGATTGGCCTTTGATCCCTAGGCCTAGACTACTCCATATATAATCACATATACAACTACAACTGAGGGTCCTCAATTTCTGTCATTGTTTGCAATGAGAATGGTGTGCTGTTTGCTTGATTGGTGAAACATGCATCCACACTGTCATACGTCATCCTGAGGGGAGGGGAAGGAAGGGTTTGAAGGCTTAAAGTCATACGCCCAAGTCACAGGAGGAGCACATGGCTCAGTGGGCTTGTTCACATTACAAACTGCAACTTTTTGGTTGCATGCCTAGGTAAAAGTCTTTGTCGTTGTTAAAGTTGTAAAAGTTGTTACCACACCTGTGGACTCAAATGTGGTTGAAGGGTAGTTCTATAGAGTCCCCAGGTGTGGAAGAGTCGACTAAACTCAATTGTGTAAACTAGTCTGAGTGACTATCTGGCAAAATCTGTCCAAGATGTCATTTTTCTAATCAAGAAAGGATGGTGTGATATACTACATCCCAGAGTAAGACTGAGATAAAACTAAACCAGGTATGTAAAGCATACAGCCCACAATTCAGCCACAATAAATGGACCTGAATCCAGCAGCAAACCAGCTCTCAGATTTCCTCTGCAGCGGTCTCCTCACTGAAGTGTCTCTGACCACCTCTAGCAGATAGCAGCTGTTTTTCTTGATCCTGGGCTCCTTCTGCCTTGCCAAGTTGGCCAAGGCGACCGGTCCTGCTGTTGGGAGGCAGATATCCTTAAGGGAGGAAGGGCTCCACCCTGTTATGCTCTGGAACTGTGCAAGAACTCACCTAATGAAGACAGCGATTCTCACAAGAACCCCCAAGAAGACCACGTTGAAAGTGCAGATGAGCTGATTTTGGTCCTGGTTCAGGAACATCTGGAGAAACAGCTGTGGAAGACAAGAACATGTTTATCTCTTCTGAAAAGAAAAGTGGGGAACAGGCAGGGTGCTCAGGGAGTACCGCCTGGCACAACAAAGGGCCGCTCCATCTTCCCAACAGGGTGGAAGGGAGCTGAGTCAAAACACAGCATGTTTTTAAATCAAATAACTGAAAGGGTAGTGGACTGAGGGGGTGGGGAATGGCCGAGAGAGTTTAGGTGGTTAGCCTGGAACTCCCTAGCCATGGATGGCAGCAAGAACAGACAGAATACCAACACCTGGTCTCAGAATCTCTCCTCCTGTCCAAACCCAGCCTTCTTCCCTAGTACTGGAAGGCTAATCCCTTGGGTTTTTATTTTGGAGATGGTGTTTTTGATGACCTGAAAAAGTCACTATAATTTACTGTTTCTCTCACAAGGAAGTTTTGCTTTTCATTTTCCCTCAGCTTTGGCAGGATTTAGAAGATCGCATTGATTTAACTTCACGAACGAATTCAGTACCTTGGGCTTCAGTCTTACAAATTTATGATCATGCCTTTGAAAAGAATTTTGTTTTCTTAAGTGCTTGCTTCATAGTTCCTCAAAGTAAGGAAAATTTTAGCATTTAAGATGCTCTGGAAAAAGGGACACTGGTCACAGTTTCTGATCAAAAGTTCTATCTGATGTCCATTCATTTTTTTCTTCTTGTAGTTAAATTATGGAAGGTTTTCTCTGCCTATGAGCAAAACTTCAAGAGAATGAAGAAATCGGAATCCATCATCCAGCCTGAGGCAGGTTCTACTGGCTGGGACTGTTCATTCCCTAACTCTCAGCACAGCAGACGGTGGAAGAAATCAGTTCTGAATACTGATCAGTGGTAATGGAAAGAAGTTCAGGTCTACTTTTAAGAGGAAGATTAATCTTTGCAAAACATGGGTTTGGCTTTATAGGAAGCCATTTCTAGACAAACACGGATGAGTGATTTAACAGCAGCGGGACTTCCTTTATGTAAATACTGAGCTGTGGGACTCTAAAAAACAAACTCAAAGGAAAACATGATTAATCAGCTTGAGTTTTCCCCTCTTTCAACATTAAGGAATGCTCTCAACAAGAACAACAAGCTAGACTGTGCTTCGTGGTGTTGCCCTTGATACAACTCTGCAGTGTAGCTTCCTTTAGGCTGATGCACGATATACAAGGAAATAGTCAAATGTCAGTGTAATGTCTTCAATGCTTTTCCTTTAAAACAGTGCCCGTTCATCTTCCAGATGAACCCACACAAGCTCTCCTCCCTTGTGAGGTCAACACAGGCACTGAAATGCATCTGAATTATAGTAGTTTAACATACTGGTACTCAAAGGAGGTCTTAAAAAATGACAAGGAAAAGACCATGAGGTTAGGCTCTCGTATTAACTAGCTACACAGAATGAAATGGAGAGAAAGACATTTCTGCATAATGTAAATCTGAAGCATTTTCACCTAAAATAGGCAGAAAAATAGAAGAGAATAATTTTTGTTCCTTGATTTACCCTTGTCATGTTCTTCACTGAACACTCGGTGTAGCCAAAATCTGTGCAAAGCTGTTTTGAATCACGTGATTAACCCCATACCTGTGGTGTGGAGGACCAGCACCTCACAGCTCAACCAGCAGAAGAAAGGGCCATTTGGCTTCATTTCTCTGTGGCCAACCATTTTTTTCTTCTTCTTCGGAAAGTATTGTTCACATGGAAAGATGTTTATTGCAGGATTGAGACGGGAAACGCAACTCTAGGTCTAAAAATATCATCTCTTCTTCCCTGACATATTGTGAACCACAATGCTAATGTGTTCAGATGACCACTGTTCGTTCAGATGACACTGCTTGAGTCCTCTATGTCTGTAGTAGCTTCAAAGGCTATATTTAGCTGTAATTGTTAATGCCAAAGGTATTTCCCACATTATTATTATAAATAGGTATAATTGTATATAGAAACTTCAAGCAATTTCTCAACAGAGTTCATGTGTACTCGTGACAAATCAAGCCCATATTGAAAAAACTCAATAAAAATAGTTTCTTGGTAAGAGAACTTTTATTGCCTAGTAAAATTTCAAGAGCAGAGATTATATAACCTAACAGTAGCTGAGACAAGGGAAAGTTATATGTTCACTGGTAGACCCAGTTAAAAACTAAGTATTCCAGGGGCTGCAGAGATGGCTCAGGTGTTAAGAGCACTGGCTGCTCTTCCAGAGGACCCAGGTTCATTTCCCAGCACACAAGGCAGTTAACCCTTCTACTTAACTGTGGTTTCAGGGAATCTGATGCTCTCTTCCAGCCCCCAGCCTCCCTGAGCATTGCATGTACATGATGTACTTACATACATTCAGGCAAAACAAAATAGAAATAAATAAATTAAAAAAGAAATAGTCTGCTTTGTTGGTTTTCTATTATTTTATGATTATTTAAAAACTGAATCTTGACAACATTTATCATTTGTCTGTTTTTAGGAATTCTAGCAGTCAGTATATTAAACTACTTGAGAATTTGTTGTAAGTGTGATTTTGTGAATTATTACAGAAAAATCCTTTGGAGAATAAGGTGAGCTACCATTTTTTACATGTATGATCAAAGATCATTAGTAACATGCCATAGTCAAATGACTCATTTCTTGAAAAAGTAGGTATGTGCATATATGTATACCATCTACACAGTACTGTAAACAATAAAAGTTTTAAAAAATTGCATCACTTACCTGCCATCTTCTCTGTTTCCAAACTCAGATTTCTTCATCAAAGTCCAAGTTTGTGATTCACCTCTTTTTGCAGTCGGAAGCAGTCAATAAAGAGATGCAAAGTTGGGAAAAGCACTGAGAATGAGACTGTGTGCTCAGCCTGAAAGGGGACCTCTGTTAGCCCAGCCCCCACCACATACACCAAGGCTCAGCTAACATCTTGGAAGAGAAAGTCTTTCAAGAAGCGACTGATGGAAGTATAAAAGTATGACCAAGTTCTCTTTGTAGGCTAGAAATTAAATTTAATTGGAAATGCAACTGCAAATTCCTTTAAGACGTCCTCAGCGGTTTCTACATATACATGCTGTGAATCTCCATGTTGACTCATTCTGCTTGTTTCTGTTTATCCAGGTTAAAGATCTTTTTTATAGGAAAGCATCATGGTGTTACTCTGGAATCATCTGCCCCTCTCTGTGTCCAGCATCAGAGGGTGGCATGCTTTCACATTTTAAGTTCTTTAGTTCTAACTAATGAGAAATCTTTAGACTGAATATAGTGTCTTTCATAATGCAAGAAACACTCCACATAATTTACCAGTAACTTCTTGAGAATACATACAGCTAGGATAGCAGAAAATCAGACAGTGCCATTTACCTCTTGTGGAGTGGCCTTGCTAAGAAATAATCTTAGAACTCAGCATGTGGTTTTACTGAGGATTTATTGAATAGTCACAACAAATATTGTGCTGATTACTTATAACTGACAATCTGGAAAGTCGCTGAACTGTCTGGATCAGGTTGGCCTTTGGGAAGATCATCTTGACTGTTGACTAGGTGGGAAGGCCCACTGGGAATGTGGACAGGACCATTTTGTGGGCTGGGTCTGAACTCCCTAAGAGTGAAGAAAGTCAGCTGAGCGTACGTAGTTGTGGGTGGGTCTCCATCTCCAGCACGGCTGTTGTGCTCCAGCCATGCCAGAGAATGGAGGACAATCGAACAGGGCCTCAGGTGGCTCAGAGTGCGGCGGGTGGAGGAGCTCCTGGGATACTACTCAGTGGGTAGTTTGGTTATCAAAACCAAGGCAGGGCTTTATATAAGGAAGCCTTTCTGACCGTTACAGAAGGTGGGAAAGTTAAAGGTGGGATATTTGGGGTAAAGGCAGGAAGGTTGTGGGGCTGACATGGAAGTTCAGCAACAAGGAAACGAAACCCAAAATCCTGGGTCTGGTCTGGGGTGGGGGAAAGAAGATTCATATCTATAGTAATTTCCTGGGGCCAGGTTATCACATCAGACAGAGCAGGCCAGACACCTGCCGTCCCTTCAGGGTATCTGAGGTTGCTTGCCTTGCTCAATACCCAGACCCCCACACATAGTGACCTGGCAGTGCCGGTGACCTTCTCTCTCTCTGCTCTTGACTGCGGATAAACCGTGACTCATTGCTCGACTTCCCTGACGTGATGAACTATAGCTTCAATTGGAGACCAAATAAATCTATCTCCCCTAAGTTGCTCTGGGTCAGGATGTTTTTGTCCCAGCAGCAGAAAAGGAACTAAGAAAGCCATCAGTTTGACTTGCTATCTACAGGAAACACAGCATTGGATTACACATTAGGGGGAGAGAAGCCAGACAAAATTAAGATTATAAGCAATCCTGTGCATGACCTCCATCATGTTAGTTCCTTTCAAAGTCTTGTCAAGAGACAGTGAGATGTTTTCATATGAAACCTGGCATGACAAATGACAACGTAATCGATACTTCACAGTAGTCTTGCTGTAACTAGTCAACAATGTTTGGTACCACTCAGGGCTGGCAGCAGGGATGTCACAGAAGTAGAGCATTACGTTCTCTTGCTAAAGACTTCAGCCTTGATGGTTTTGAATGGGGTTGATTAAAAAGCAATCAGGTGAATAAATGTTAGACTTGCAGATGCTCCCTCTTTTTACCCTAATCATCGTCATCACGGCATCTGTATTTCAGAACGTAGAGTATGTGTGCATGGAGATAGCTGCTTTCAACATTTTCTTTCAGTTCATGGCCCATCTGATTTAGACACCAGACTTTGGCTTATCCGTAGGAGGATGAATCTGACTGGACTGAGGACATGAATCTTCCTCTGCTGTCTATTAACCATAGTTGAGACCCAAATGAAATCCAAGGCTTAGTATGCCCCAAACACTAGTTTATGAATTGATGTGGACTGAAATGGCAGGTCTTGTTTCTGGGGGGTAGAGTAGTGGGCGCACAGCCTCCTGGGCTGGCCCTAAGAGTGTGACCCGCCGCCCCTTCCTCCTAGGCAGGGGTTGGGTCTCGACGTAGCTTTTATTAATGAGGGGACCAGGGAACCTGTTCAACTACTCTTTGGTGTGGTTTTCCTTATTTGTAGATCTGGGGAAATTTGGCCAGGTAACTTCTTTTAAAACTAATCTATTTTTATGAATTCTTGGAGAATTTCACCCACGCAGGTTCATGTTCACCTCCACCGACTCCCCATCTTCCCATTGCCTCTTTTCCCCACAGAGTCCAGTTTGTGTTCCTTCTAAATACTCATGGGTTTGAGGCCATCACCGCGCTTCCAGGAACCTTCAAGAAAATGGACTCTTCCTTGGTAGCAGCCATCAACTGTCCATAGCTCCTCACTCAGGAGTCTGGGCTCTTAAGCCCGCCTCCTGCGAGGCTTCGTCTTGAACAGTGCTGATCCAGGCAACCACAGCTGCTGTGAGCTCCTGTCATGACAACACACTGCCTTGCCCTGGTCCTCCCCCAGACTCTGGCTCTTACAATCTTTCTATTTCTTCTTCCACATGGTCCTGGAGCCTTGGGAGGAGGAATGTGGGGACAGCGTCACTCAGATACTAGAAATACATCATATAACCCCCCAGTTGCTGCATTGCTCATCTCCTATGAGCTTTGCAAAGAGTGCTGCTCTTTGAAGAGATTCCCTGGCTTCCAGGATGCCAGTCTTGACTCTCCCGCTGCCTAAAGCACCTCAGACTCCTTGCTACACATTTATGTTGCACTTGCCTTGTCTGTGTGTGTGTCTCTGTGTGTTTTCTACATCTATGATCTGGTTGACTTTCTAAGTGTTTATATACAGCTGACCTGTTCCGCATTTCTACTTTATCTGAGAGTTTTCATCTGGCTTCTGGTTTATATTTCAGTCTACTAGCCATCTGATTGCTTTGCTTGGATAGTTCAGGAAGTTTAATTTCATCATATCTTTGAGAGAACTCTTATTTCCTTCCTGTTATCTCCCCTAATCCCTTTCATCAAAAGCAAGAACATAGTTTTCCACTTATCTGTTCATTAAGGCCTTCGTAATTTTCCTATCAATTCATACTGGTTTTCATATTTTTAAAGAGATTAAAATCTTCCTCTGTTATAAATAGCTTGACATGCCCCAGCCAGCAGGTCAGCAACAGGAGCACACGTCCTCAGAAAGCTGGAATGAAAGGGACAAGAGACACAAGGAGGAACAGCAAGACAGTGTTCTGATCAAGCTGACAAATTTTTATTTTTTACAAAGCTCTTTTATACTACTGCAGCAAGGGGCGAGGCGGGGCGTAGTGGCCTAGGGTTGTTTACATTCCGCAGGATGTTCTGGCAGCCAAGGGTGGATACAGGTGGGGGAACTTGTCTGTCAAGACATTAAGAAACTCTAAAAGGCACTTAAGAAACTCTAAAGTAATTTGCATCAACAAGTCTCAGGATGTTACATTTGCAGGAAGGTAAGGCTTTCAGGTTGGCTCCTGGCATTGACATATTTTCTCTAGGTCTCTTCTTGCTGTTTTTCTGTTTCAAATTCTAGACTTGAATTGGTCATTGAGCAAGTCGTTACCATTCTCCAAGGCAATACGAATAATAAATGAAAGAAGAAAAACATCATCATTAGCAATAAGGTAGTAAAGACTGAAAAAATAGTAAGCAGCGAAAAATGTCTGAATGAAGTCAGGGTGGTAGAACACAGTGTAAAACTTGGTATTTTCAGCTTTCATTCATGGTTGGATAACCCGGTGCACCATGATCGTAGGGGTAGTCGAGCTAAACACCAAAGTTAACAGTTACTGCCTTTGAGTGAGCCCCCCAGCCCCCAGCATTGGAAGTTGAATCTAGGGCCTCACATATGATAGGCAAGTGTTCTACCACTGAGCTACCTTGCCTTACCCACATCCCTTTAAAAAATACTTTTTAAAATTTTGAGTTGGCATCTCTTTGTTTCCCAGCCTGGCCTTGACTCTGTTGTCCAGGCAGGCCTTGAACATGCAACCCTTCCATTTCAGCTTCCTTTGTAGCTGCAATATATGCCTGTATCATTAAGCTTGATTTAGTTGTTCTGAGGATAATATTTATTTGAGAAAGTCATGATTGCATCATTATCTGGGTCACAGGAGACAGGCCAGGCCTTTACTTTAGGTGTGGGTTGTTGAGCTAACTTTCAGTGAAAAGAGATTTCCAAATTGTCCAGAGGGAGCAAACAGCAAATCACAGAGTCCTGGACTTGCAGTGGTTCACGTAATAGTTCCTTTTGACTTTGTGGTGTAAAAGTATATCACATCCAGCTATTCTGTTTTAATCAGCACTGTGATGGTACAAATCAACTGTCTATGTGACAGGATCTAATATCGATAACTCAGGAGACAAACCGCTCAGCATGTCTGTGAGGGAGTTTCTAGGTTAGGCTAATTGAGGTCCCACTTTAAAGGTGTGGATTCAGTGTGACCAAGTACCTCATGCCTCTGCTGCCATGGTGGATGGAGCCTCTTGGAACTGTGAGCTAACATAAACCCTCTTTCCTCAAGTTGCCTTTTTCAAGTATTTTGTTACAGCAATGAGAAAGGTAACTAATACAAATAGATTACATGAGATGCTGTGTTGATTAGTTATGTCAACCTGACACAAGAGTCACCTGGAAGAGAGAATCCCTGTTGAGGAATTTCCCCCAGCAGATTGGCCTGTGGGGCATTTTCTTAATTGTGAATGTGAGGGACTAAATCTTTAAAAGGAGAGCAGGGTCACTGCGAAGTAATAAAGATGACACACTTCTGCTTCTTGGTCTGGCAGGAAGCCTTATTTTTTAACCCTGACAAAGCCCCGTTAACTGACCTGCTTACCGTCAGGTTGTCCTGGATAGCTCCACTTGGGGATGCGACCTATCAGCCTTCTCTTCTTTGTTTAAGTTGACCAATCCAAAATTAAAGGAGGGGAAATCACTAAAACCCTCAAAACTCAGATTCTGCCCTGGGGGGCATTGGATTTGGCTTCTAGGCCCCTTCTCCATTTATGAGATTTTTGTATGGATGTGATTCTTAATCTCTCAATAATTGCCATTCTTTGCTGGTCTGAGACTTTTCATGCTTTTTAATTCTTGAATTGGCTGAGAAAATGAACCCAACAATATGCCAAGACTGATAAGGACGCCAAGGGCAACATTAATAAGTGCAGGAGGATCCAGCCCACTGTGGGTGGTGCCATCTCTGTGCAGGTGGCCTGGTCTGTAGAAGAAAGTTGGACAAGTCAGAGGGGGTGAGCCAGTAAGCAGCGTTCCTCCAGGGTCTCCGCTCCAGTTCCTGACGGATTTCTGCGGTGAGCTCTTGTTCCTCGATGACGGACTGTGACCTGTCAGCCAGATAAACCCTTTCCTTCACAGATTGGTTTTGGTAAGGTTTATCACAACAACAGAAAGTAAACTAAGACAGAGCTCCAAAACTTTGCATGTGTTAGATGATGCTTCCAACTCCCAGTGCATAGTATGTTCTGGGGACATTTAAGGTAGGCAAGACTAAGGTGTGCTGTTTGCTTGGTTGTGTATATTAAGCCTTTTTTTTTCATGTGATATTTTCATTTCTGATGGATTTATTGGGGTCTAATCTCCCCCTAAGTTGCTGAATATCTGTAAGGGAAAGTTGTGCACGAAAATCAGAGCATCACAGTGTCACAGTTGGGAGGCAGCTTTGAAGACAGAGAAGGACTCTCTCCGTAATGGTTGGCCGTGCAGTTTAACTTATGGGGGAACGCAGATCTTCATCAAAGGCAACGTCTAAACACAGCAGCCATAATGAAAGCAGAATATGAGCCTGGCATAGTTGGATCAACATTGGTCGACCACACCCTCGCTTTCTAGAAGGATCTAGCATCATGTGACGGCATTCACCTCTGCGCAGTACCTACCCAGTGACTTCACACTGCTGCGGATCCCTGCTGTGCTGTTACCCCAGGTGGCCCAGATCGGAGGTCCCCACATTTACAAGGTGGTATTTCAACATGAAATCCCTTCTAAATAAGAAAAGCAGATTGATTTGAGATTATCACCAATTTTACCTAGCATTTAAGTTTCACGTTCAACTATAGCATAACTATTTCCTATTTGGTATTGGAACAAGTATTTTGGTCTTTCCTTCGGAAATGTGAGTGCTGCCAGCAGGATTCAGTCTTGATCTTCATACTTGCTGATTGCTTAATTCAGACAATATTTTCTTTATTGGCTTAATTTTAAAGAATTCATTTAGGGTAACTTCTAATAGGTCCATATAATCTTGCAGAAAAGAAAAGCAACATTTTTGAGGTACATAATACTGTAGAGGAAGAAAACACATCTGTGCTGATTCGCTTAGTTGTTAACGACACACACAGGTAGAGGGAACCTCAGTTTGTCTCTTGGATTTGCCTATGGGTGGCCTGGATGGCATTTCTTGATTGTTGAGGGGTATGGTGGTACCACCCATGAGCCAGTGGTCCTGGATGTATAAGAAAGCAGAACTGAGGAGCTGAGAGAGAAAGCTCAGTGGTTGTAAGCCCTGGCTGCTCTTGCAAAAGACCCATGTTCAGTTCCAGCACCTACATGGTGGCTAACAGCCATCTGTAATTCGTTTCAGGAGATCCGATACCTGGCCTCCATGGGGAATTCACACACACACACACATACACACACACACACACACGGTGCATTTTCATACATGCAGACAAAACATTCTTACACATGAAATAAAAATAAATTTCAAAAATTGTTAAAAAGAAAGTAGGTTGAGCACAGGCGAGAGGTAAGCCAGCAAACAGAATTCCTTAATGGTCTTTGCTTAAGATTCTGCTTCCAGGTTCCTGTCCTGGCTGCCTCAGTGATGGGCTGTGACCAGCACATGGAAGACATATAAACCCTTTCCTGTCCAAGTTGGTTTTGGTCAGAGTGTTTTATCACAGCAATAGAAAGCAAACTAGGACAGGATCCTTGCCTCCTTCCCACAGAGCAGCTGGCTGGTCCTTTGCAATAAAATGATCAAGAGAAACTGTACTTCATATACGTTTGACATGACAAGGAACTTTCATAAGGAAGCCAAGATGTCAAGAAACAGCCAAATCTGAGCAGCTTCTGTAGTAGGCTTGATGGAGGACGGGGAGTTGTAGAGAGTGGAATAGAGAGGGGAGAGTTTGATGTGAAGGTGGCAACTGGAGGCACTCAGCCAGGTCTCTTCCCTGAGGCCTCTCTGGGTCTAGTATGGGGAGGGCCCTTCTCAGGTCGGACCTTCTCAGGTAGTGGTCGGTTGTAGGACCAGCTTTTGGGAATTTGAGAAAATCTTTTCTAGCCTTTATCACTGGTTTCAGAGGAGAAGGGGGTGGTGCCTTTTCTCAATTTCTTTCAGTATAAAATCTTCGTTGTGCTAAGGAGCCTCAGTATGGGGGGAGTATTAATATATCCAGAATCTCACCAGTGTATCTCCTCATGAATGAATGAATGTTCAGCTATAGAAAATATGATTTGTTCCAACTGAAGCTGTGTAAACTGGGACTAGGGAGATGTCTCAGTAGGTATGAGGAGCTGAGTTTGGGTCCCTAGAATCCATATGCCAAAGTTAGATTTGGGCCCCAGTGCTGGGGAGATGGAGGGAGGAGGGTCTCTGGTGAGCCGGCCAGCCCAGCCTAGGTAAATCACTAAGCTTCAGGGTTAGGGAAAGACTTTGTCTTAAAAATAAGTTTGGAGAGTGATAGAAGAGGACACCCGGTGTCCACCTCTGGCCTCCACATGCACAAGCATGCCCGCAGAAACCTACATACAATTAGAAAACACATACTACACAACTAACATAAGAAGCCATCTAAGACATTAAAAGACACAAAAAACCAAGTCTGGGATTCATTGTAGATGTGGCTCTCCATGTTGTTCCCAATCTATGCCTTTTGCTTTGATTTCAAACTATCCTAACTGAAAACAAATGACATAACACTGGGAAATATTTCCCACAGTGCTAGTGAACTTTGATATCGAGGAGGTTGGAAAATGCAGGAAAGGATGAGAGAAAAGCAAGAGGGTGTGTGATTTGGCTAAGCTTCCGATGTTAGGATGTGTAAAGAAAACAGATAATTATGAAAATGACTTGGAGGGGGCTCCATCAGCTCCTTTCGGCTTCCTCCAGCAGTTCTCCCCATGGCAGCGAGGGAAAGAGGGCTGAGCTGAGTCTGAGCTTGTTTGTTTATCTTTGTCATCTGAGGGTTCACTTCCAATCCCTGCAGGCCATGTTAAAAGGCCTTGAAGGAGCAGAGTCTATCTAAGATACTAATGAGAACAACTGACCTTTACTGAGTCTTGTCTTTGGTTGTAATTTTCACAGTAATTCTGCAAGCTAGATGCTGTCATGTCAAGTCATTAGAGTCCCTGGTTCTTTAATAGTGTATTATTGTTATTATTATTATTATTATTATTATTACTAGATAGGGTCTCATGTAGCCCAGGCTGGCCTCAGATTCACTATGTTGAACCCTTGATCATCCTGCCTCCACTTAAGCTATGAGTTTTGATCAAGCGCCAGCCTGTCTGGCTCCCAAAGAATGATGCAGCTTGTACTACATATTCAGATCTTTAAATAGGATCTTTGCATGAATTCTTTGAGAATTTCACACATGCATACAATGAATTTTGATCATATTTGGTCCTGCACCTCTTGATTCCCTCACAGACTTATATCCTCTAGTTTTACAAAGCAAATAATCCAGCAAGTCCAGTTTCTGTTGCATGATGCTCATGGGGGGAGTCGGAGGAGGGAGACAGGCGTTGGGTACGGTCGACCTGTCAAAGGCCACATCCTAGAATTTCTAAGTTCTTTCTCCTTTAGGGCTTCTTTTTGACAGCACAGATGTGATTTCATCTTTCTATTAGGCATGAGAGTGACAAAGGAAGACTCATTACTGAGTAATGGCTCTTCGCAGACCCTAACATCTCTGACCTGGGAAAGAATTGAGATAGTGTGGCTCAATATTCCCCTTACCTCTGGAAAGAGGACAATCAGAAGACTGGAAAATGAGACATGACTTTGGTGTGTTCAATGCTAAATAGTGCTGGACGGGAAGAAAATGCCCTGGCAGACGACCGTGAGGACAGCTATTTCTGCAGGTGTTTTAGAGCCAAGAGAATCTGCTCAGTCTGTGGTTCTATGTTCTGGAGATGACTATCACCAGGGAAAATCTTACCACTCAGTTTTTCCTTATTTTTTTTACATTTCGCCAGGAAGGAACCCAGAGGAGTCCGAAGCACACAGTTCTTGATTTTGATGAAGAGTTTGTGTTATTCATTATGATGCAAAGTCGATTTGGACTTTATGGACTCATTTGTCAAGAAGCTTGGAAATAGGGCACACTGTAATTACAGCTCAAGCAATCATGTTTGGTTTCTTGATTAAGAAGAAAAAAAAATGAGTGGTGCCCACTAGTTGGAATTATGGCAACTCTTAATTCAAACACAAGGAGGTTTGATGTCAGTGTTGCCTGTGCAGGTGTGTGAGAAGCCCAGGTCTTCCCAGTGCTAAAGGAAGATGAGAACTGCTTTGCCGTTCATCTACAAAATGAAATTCAGAGAAAAAGTTGGGGTTTTGAGAAGGATAATGTTCATTTATCAGGACTACAGAAAAGCTAGAGAGGACCCAAATCAGCAGACTTCCTGAGTGCTGAGATATAGCCTCCCATTTAGCTGAACTCCAAGTTACATATCTGTGTTTTATCAGATGACAACTAGGGTCAAGTTCAGAGTCATTGAACAGTCTGATCCAGGCCTTCTGTGAGACCCTGAGAGCCTTTGAGCTCAAGAGGAGCATTAAATATCCTGGGTTGGCTTCAGCATCTGCTACTAAATAAGGCTCACATTAGAACTGTGGGTTAATTTCAATTAAGCATGCAAAAATGCTTTTAGAAACTTTTGGGGGGGGGCTATGCCTCACTTTCACAAATGGGCTTTTTTCTACCCTTTTAGGGAAATTCATTAGCCAGTTCACTAAATTTATTTTAAGTAACCAATTAATTCTTTGAGATGCAACAATTAATATGCAAATTGTACCATGAAAAGAGTCTTGGGAGGACTGCATCCAATGGAAAATACACAGCCTTTCAGAAAGTAAAAAAGATATTGTTTTCACATTTCAAATTTTTGAAAACAATATGATTTTCCTCCTATAGTTTATTGTAGTATCTTCTCGCTTTGAGCTACAGAAACAAGCGGCCAGACCCATATTAAATGCAGTATGTCAGGTGCTAATAGGGGATTGAACATGATAGTCACATCGACAAAAGACCTGATGTGGCACGAGAGATGTACATAAATATGAATTCATAACAGAGTAATTACATCAATAAATGCATAACTTCCATTACTGCTTCCTCGCCAGAAATGTTCCCAGGAAAATAAAGAGCTAAAAGGTCGATTTGAAAATATTACCGACCAGGCAACGTCTGTCTTTACTTATGCTTATAAAGTCCTCTCCAATTAGGATTGAAATGTTTTTTTCCTGATGGATAACAATGTTAGGGAGCTAGGACTACTGGCAGTAAAACACCTTTAAAGCAGTTTCTTGGGCTCACAGAGGGTTTTTTATGTACAGTTTGCTATTTGAAGTGCTTACCATGCCATTTGGTTCCATGACATGGAGACTGTCAATAATGTTTTTCATGATGAGGAGCAGCACAAAAAGTGCTTCATTTGAAGCTGTGCAGCCAGAAGTGCCAGGCTGGAGCCTTAGTGTGTAACGCAGAAGACCCCTGTAACCACCACTGTGCCATCTCTAAGCCAGGGGACTCCAGAAGACAGACTGAGTTAGGCAGTGAGCAGGATGGGCTTGCTGTTGACAGGCTCATCGTCACACTACTTCTTACCCTTGATATTCTAAGTTTGTGGTGAGCATACCAGGAGCCGGCACCAGTGAGATGACTCTGCAGATAAAGCACTTGCTGTAAAAGCCTGGTGACCTGAGTTCGATCCCCACAATCCACATAAAGATGGAAAGAGAGAACCTACTCCACAGTTGTCTTCTGAGCTTCATAACATGCTCCCGCTGCCACATCATGTACATACACTTAATAAATGAGTTTTTAAAAGACTAACAGGAATTAATGCATAGGTGTTGTGCTTTTCCTCCAAGCTTGGGATGCTTTTAATGTTTCATCTCTGTTTTATCATCACGAGATGTTTCCTCACTAAGAGATTGGAAGAAGGCAGATTTGTCTTCACAGTATGAACAGGAAACTTTGAGGTCATGTCGCAGATGCTGGCAGTGGAGACGTGCTGGAATTAGGAGTGAATGGACAGGATTCTTTAGTCATACTTATAGTTCCACACACCTGCTTCCCGTTCACTCACCCTGTTCACCACTATCACCATCAATTTCATCTTGGCTTTCTCCCAAGAGCTCAGAGTGAGACAATTTCTTGGCCTCCAACCTTCAGGCAGAAATCAATTTTGGCTTAACCTATTAATTCAACTGACATGTAATTATCAAACATATTCCAGGCAGATAAAACTACATCAAATCCTTTTGATGAGTTTTTTTTTTTTTTTTAACATGATCCAGTTCTCAAGACTCTACAGTTTAGTTAGGCCAATAAATTGCACACACAACTATAACTGAAGAAATCTGTGATAAGTCTTCTAAGTCTGCAGGTATGTAGGAATTCCTACTTTATTTCCAAACAGGGATTAAGGACAAGGAAGTCAGAAAGTTTGTTACAAAGGGACTCTTGAATTGAGTTTTGTGGGAAAATATAAGTTGTGTGTGGGTGTTTGAACAGTTTAGTATATAAAGTTTTGTCAAGTTTTCTCTCAAAAATGGGTGTGTCTTTATGGAGAAAATATCTTTTAAAATATCCTTTGTGAAAATTTCAGACACGAATTCTGCATTTACGTCATCACCATCCTTCTCCCTTGTCCCCCAACTCCTCCTCCTCCTCCAGTCCCCCATCCCCTTCTCGCCACTGTCAATTTTTTGTCCTTTTCTTTGGTTATTATTACTGCGTGTGTGTGTGTGTGTGTGTGTGTGTGTGTGTGTGTGTGTGTGTGTGTGTGTGTAACCCACTGAATCCATTTAGAGGCACTCGTGTACATGTGTTCAGGGCTGACTATTTGGGCTGGGCTAAACTACCAGGGAGCTCATCCCTGGAGAAAGCTGATTATCCCTCCCTCAGCAGCCATTGACTAACTGGAACTCTTCATTTAGAGGCAAGACACTATGAAATTTCCTCATCCACACTGGCATGTCACCTGGTGGTGTCACTTTGCAGGTCCTGTTAAGCAACCACATCATGGTGATTTCATTGCTGCAGAGGCCCTGTCGTGTCTGGAATGCATTGTCAATCAGCAGGCTCTTACAATCTCTCTCCTCCCTCTTCTAAGATGTTCCTGGAGCCTTAGGCGTTGGGATTGTGGATGTATCTGTTGGGCTTAGACACACATGGTAGCCTACTGTCTGTGCTTTGATCAGTTGTGGATCTTAGGAAGTTAGAGAGAGAGTCAGTGTGAACCACAGAGTCCTGCTCAGTTGCTGGAGCACACACGTTTCCAAGCCTCTGTTCTTTCACTTATAAGGATGAAAAATATCTGAAAGATACCTGCAAGGCAGGGATGAGCTTCGCACGGGGCTGCCCTGGTAATTTAGTGACTTCATACAGAAAGAGCCATCACAGCGATGCTTAGGGCTACACGTCAGCCGCTAGGGTTGTCATCCGAAAGGTGAGGGTGAATTCTAATCTGTTCTGTGCATTTTGGTGGCATAGATGCTAAGACAGGAATAACTACATATGTTAGAGAAATTAAAGGGAGAATGTTGAGGGGCACAGTCATGGGGAAAAGCCCAGGCTTTGAGGCACAGAGATGGTACCACACAGTGCTTCTGTTTCATATGGGAAAACTTCTTTTCAGTTTGGACTTTCAGTAATGCTCTATGCATTGTAAGTCACATTAGCAGGTCATATAAAGAAAGACTAAATTTTCAAGGACTTGTCAGTGTTGAGCTGTTCTTGAATTCTCTTTGTCTCGGAAATCTGTCGTATATGTTGTTAAGATCCGAAAAGCAAACACATTGCCTCCAGTACTACTTACACAGTACTACTTACACAGTACTACTTACACAGTACTACTTACACAGTACTACTTACACAGGGCTGGATGAGCACTGATGAGAATGGTCACTAATCAGGAATGTCACTGAGAAGCTCATTGGCCCTTCAAGAATGTGCCTTTGGAGGAATTCCCTTTAAGAGGACTAAAATCCATCATCTTCTCTGTCCTCATATTTACGTAGCAAAAAGACATTCCTTACCTTTGGTCTGCCCAGGGAGTTAGAAACTGTTCTTAACACTGCACAAACACAACAACCTAGCCACACAGGCAGCTTCCTGCTGGGAGGTTGATCAGTGTTCCTCAGAGACTGGCCAACAATCTGTGGCTTTGTTTGGAGATGGTGGAGCTTTTAAATGGTGGTGCCCTGTGGAATGAAGTCAGCTCACTGGCAATGTGCTGTTTGTGGGGACACTGAGGCTTCAGCCCCTTCCCATCTTTCTCTATGCTTCCTGGCCACCATGAGGTGAAAAGGCTTCTATCATTCTCTCAGGTCCTGATACACCCTGTGGCATCAAAAGCATAGAACCTGCTGACCATGGACAGAAAGTTTTGAGACTGAGCTCAAACAAACCTTCTTCCTCCTGAAGGAGCTGAAGAAACACCATCTTGTCCCGAGCCTGTCCTGACTCCATTTCATGCCTGTCCAGGCATTTTTGGTGACAGGTGCAACACATTGGAGACTTTCTATGACCCTAACTATAACCTACAAATATGACCAAAATAACTTCAAGATGTACAGTCCAAACAATATATAACCAAATAATTACTGTAGCAAGGTCTCTCTGACATTCTTCTGTGGTTTTTGCCTTTCTAAACTCTGTACTCTTGAGCTTCAGCACTGAGGGACTAGCTCCTTTCAGTCCCAGGGTCCCTTTGCTCTTAACTGGTTTATGTGGGGTGGTCTGTAATTCTCTCTCTGGGTATAATACTAAGTTCTTTAACTCTGATGACCTACTTACCTTTCTCAGGACTGTGACTAAGTGCCAGGCAGAGCATCTTAAGAGGAAGATTTATTTTGACTCCTGGCTTTAGAGGGTTCAGCCTGTGGTTGCTTTGCCCTCTACACTTGGGCAGAACATCACGGTCCCAGGAGTCTGTGGCAGAAACAGTTATTTACTTCCTGGTGAACAGGAGGTAAAGAAAGCTTGACCAGAAAGAGCCCAGGTAAGGACACCCACCCCCAAAGCCTCACCCCAGCACCTATTTATTCAGCTGGGCTCTCTCCTAAGTCTCTACAACCTTCCAGATGGCTCCACCAGCTAGGGGATAACATTCAAAACATGAGCCTTTGGGGGGCATTTCACGTTCAAACCACAGTACCATTTACTTTGTCACAGTGATGGAAAACTGATTCTTTAGGAGCGACCTGTCACACTGATGGTTTAGCCCATTCAGTATGGTTAACCAGGTGGAAAGGAAGGTCTGTTTTTCCTAATCTCATTGTATTCCTAGAGCTTGTTTTATTTTCATAGAGTTGCTCAGATTTTCGTAGTAAAAGCCTCTTGAAAATCTTTTCTAAATATATTCAGGTGTGTGCTAATTGATTTTTCTCCTTCTATTGAATTTTGTATAACAGGAGAAGCAGCTGCAGTCACTTTATTAACTAATTAGAAATCTTGGGCCTGAGAGGCACTTGACTAAGAATGGAAGGAAAGTCTAGCGCATTATGAAGGAAGAAAAGAGGCTTTCCTGATAATGAGAGATAATATTTATCCATCTGGCTCTAAACTGACTATTTCAGAAATAGAATGAAAATTATATTCTTTTGAAAGATGCTTCAGAATAGAAAATATATAGTTCAGTGTTTGACCTTGATGGATACTAGTGGCACTTACAGTAGAGTGCTACTTTATATTTCAGCATGCTTTGTTCCAAATAGCAATCACTAAGGATAGTTTAAGAAAAGAAAGCATTGACTCATTAAAATGTAACTTCAAGACAGGTTCTGACTATAATCATGGCAGGGATTCAAGCAATATTATTTGGTGTTCATTCTGTTTGTTATTGTTTTTGTTTTTTTGAGACAGGGTCTCCTTCTCGCCCCAGCTGGCCTGGAGCTCACTGTGTAGATCAGACTGGCCTGGATCTCACAGAGATCCGACTGCCTCTGCCTCCGAGTGCTGGGATTAGAGGTGTGCACCACCTACCTTCTTTACATGATCCAGGTATATTTTCTGTTTTATTTTCTTCATGTGGCAACAAAAACAGTTCTGGAAACAGGAAACTCAAATCCTCATGGCTGAAGAGTTAAAAAGAAAAAGAAGTCTTCTCTCTGAAAGGTATATTCCAATTCTAAGAAAAGACACAGAGTAGGTTTGTTTTATCAAAGGTCTCATCATGGGTGATGGGAGTCTTTTTAAAGATGTTAACCTGTGTATATATCTCTTGCTGTCCTTGGGAAAGCATAGGTTCTGTTAAAGACATTTTCACATTGCTTTTGTTGGTGCCGTTGCTCCCTGCTGTACAGCACTAACCCTGCCTTCCTCCCCCAGCAGAACAGCTGCCATCTTCTTAACAGCTGGGCTTGTTGATTGCTGACATTTTCTCATAGGAGGAGGCTGGAAGGAACATGGGACTGTCACCTGAGTTCCCACCCACTCCCCCCAGCCACTCTATGTAATTCTTCCCTATCTGCACCTGACCATCAAGTCTTGGGCGGGGGGATGGAGTACATAACCTTGGAAGACTAGGCTGTATCTATGTGGCTGTGAAGAAGCCATCTTCCCTGTCGTGCCGAGTGAAGACTTTCTGATGTGCCTGCTTGGGATCACACATACTCCTGTAAGTAACCTCTCACTCATGCTTTGAAAATAAGTTCAATTAACTCATTGGGTCCCCAGGGAAAACTGGTGGAATTGAACTTTGGTTTGTCATTGGGACCTTAGGAGGAAGGCATTAACATTTAGACATTGTTTAGTTGTCTTCCCACCAGGAGAAAATTCTCAAACACTCTTAGGGCCAGGAATTAACCACATTTGATGAGCAATAAAGGAGAAAAAGAATAATCAATAAAATAAACAAAAAATCAAAAAATTAAAGGACATTGCTACTGGAGTTGAACCAAAGACACTGGAGTGAGTAGATATTCACAATAGCTGGTGGTACATCAAGGGGCTGTAGAAAGGGGCTAGATCTGGATGGTTATGGTCAGACACTGGAACCCTCACCTCCAAGGAGGCGGGAGGTAGCTCAGTCTTGGGGATGCCATGAATGAGGTCAGAGCTCCTCGATCTCGTCTACCACCTAAGGTAAGAGTAAGAAGATAATTGTCTCTGTGGAAGACCAAGTCCTACCAGCACCTTGGTCTTGGATTTTCAGCCTCCAAAACTGTGAAAAATAAATTTCTATTGGCTATGGGCCTCCCTTTCTGTGGGATTTTGTTGTAGTAGTCCAAAGAGCAGCAACTGTATTCTCTGTGGAGAACTAACTGAAAGGAAACAGGTTATTTAATTGCCATCACTCTTACTTTTATCCAAAGGATAATCATGTCTACATAATTACCACCCTACCACACATAATATCCCATAATGGCTGCGTGGATGTACATAGTCCTACTTCATTTGCACAGACATCTTGAATGTTATTTGCAATTCCCTAATATCATATGAACTAGGTTCCCTCATGGCCTGAGCATGGATGATTGTCTGAAGAATGTCTCTCAGTGAGGCATTCAGTGACCTGTGCTCAGCCCTGCCTACCTCTCTAGATCCAGAATAGACAAGCATGATTTCACCAAATTACAGTTTGGGAAACCAGAGTTTAATTGGGCTTACTTACAGAGCAATTATCTGGGAGCAGGGCGGAATCCTCCCACAGAGGATTTTCACCAGAACCACCAATTCTGCTGACTGCCCCCAAGATGGGGAAGTGCTCACTCTCCAAGCCCCTCTTTTTCCCAGGTTCCTCCGCTCACCTTGGCCCCTCCCCCACATACAACTCAAGTCTCTGGTTGGGGGAGGGGGTACTGACTCTATTGGCTTCTTCCTTTGTCAGTCAAGCTCCTTGTGCTGTGCTGGGAGTGTGTGTGGTCCATTCTGACAGTCAGGGGAAAAATTTCATCTGACAATGATTGTCTTTTGGGCTCAGCTCTGAGATAGGCGCAGGTCCCCAACCTGGCTTCCATCCAGGAGAAAGCACTGTTTGGTACATGGTTGAGAAGGCTCACTCCCCCGGACTCCGTCTGTCTGGCCTATCTCCATCTTTACACTTTGTTTGCCAGGTTTGGATTTCAGAGATTCGACATTTGGGTTCTGAGGTTGGTCATAAATCGTGGCCTGTGTCCTTTGGTATTGGTTTTACTTCATTCTGTTCCCTGAGTCTATCCCCAAGAGAATCTGGAAAATACCATTTGAGTCAGCTTTGTCTTACTTGGCTCTCCTGGTTCCTTGATTCCTCTTCTTAAAATTTCTGGGAAGCTGGTGTTTCATTGCACTGCTTCAATCCCATATTCGTTGTAACTCATAATGGTAATGATAATGATGATGAAAATGATAACAAACCAACCCTTACTGTGAGCTCCCCGTGTTCCAGACACTCTCATGAATACGTGAGGTGCATTAACACTGCTAATTTCCCAAAAGAACTTTGAAGCATTTGCTACCATTCTCATTTTACAGATGGGGAACTTGGCACAAATGAATGAATTGCTCAAGTTCACAGTAGTAGAATTCAGCATAGCCAGGATCTGAACCCAGGTGTCTGGCTCTAGGGCTCTCTGCTTTTGTATAAATGGCAACAGTAACTGTTCATTGTATATCAACTACTTTCCCATAATAATGGTGAAGATGTTAAGCTTAACAAGGTTGCTAACATTAGCACAGAGCTTTCAGAATTAAAAGATTCTTGCATTACTCTATTCCTCAGAACAGTGCCTCCCACTTGGAGGTCAAAGTTGAACGTTAGCATGGAGAAATCAGGGTCAAAAGACATGCACACTCAAGGCCCACTGGCTAATGGGAGTAATTAAAGGTCTCACTGAGGGGCACACGGGAGAACTGTCAACAGACATCAAGGTGTCTCCAAAACTGCAGGCCATGATCAGGTAATGGTCGGTGGGCCTATCACTTTCTGCTAAGGGTCAGCTGACTTTCAAAAGACTTACCAGCTGTTTCCTCTTCATCATAGCAAGATTTTTTGCTAAGAGAAGCTCTGATATGTGTAATATCCACATTGTTTTCCATAGCAGTGAAGTCCCTTTGCTGATCATCGAGTTCTACTGGATTCCTCGTCTGGATAAAACTCAAGACAGGCCAAGTGACCTCCCACATAGTCACCGGCCCAGAGGCTGGCAACCCTCACTTCCTGTTGTATGGATTCTGACTCTGGCTTGATAATATTAGTATCTCTAAAGAAGGAGCTGGGGTAGGTGTTCCCACGAGAGCCCTCCCACTTCACCTCATTAAGTGGCAGGGAAATGGAACCGGCAGTGTTCTCGGTGGAAAGCCAGCTCCACTTCCCGTCTCCTCAGGGGAGGTGTTCCCATCAGAGAGGGCAGCTGGAGCCCTGCCAAGCTGTGCGAATGTCCTGTTGCCCTGTGGCCAGTTCTTCCTCCATCCATTACACTTTTTGGAGAGTAATTCTCTCTCCTCATCCCACTCTCCCCTGTCCTTGCCAAACATCTCACTTTTTCACCATAGACTTAAACCCCAGGTAGGAGCAAATCCCCCCCGGGGTGCTCTGTAGCTCTGACTATCTCACGGCCCTGGGAATCTGTACAGTCTGCATGAAGCTACATGGCCCAGTACTTGTCTCTACAGATGGGCCTTCTCACTGACTTTCACTTTTATTCTCTTTGGAGAGAATGCCAGTATGAAGAGGCCAGAAAAGGAAACGGGTTCCCATCAAGGGAATTTCCATAAGCCTGGTCCAGAAATCCCACAAGCAGGCAAATCTCTCCTCTGGCCAAACTGTGAACTACAGAATCTCACCCCTGCATCCCAGAATTGCACTACTGTGAGCGCAGCTCTGCCAGGACTCAGTGTGCATCAACTAAGACTGCCCTTATCTCTGGGATCCTCTTTGCACTGTGGAGATTTATAATTGGGGCTCGCATTAACCTCCAGGACTGAACAGCCATCAACCTGGACTCCATTCTCATGGTTGGAATCACACCCAGGGAAACTGTATGCAGGGTGGCTCCCTTGCTCAGGTGAGAAATCCCCCAAGCCGAGACCCCTCTCAGCCTGCTGGGATCCGTCCCTTACCACCCTGCCTGTTGCCCTTTTCTTTTCCTGCTTAAATAACAGAAACTTACTTTCTCTCAGGTTTGGAGACCTATGTTCAAGATCATTGAGCCAGTGTGTCTTTGTTTTAGTGTCTTTTTCTAGTTTGTAGATGGCTGCCTTCCTAATGTGTGATCGCATGGTCTTTCCTTAATAGAGAGAGGATCTTCTCCTCCTTCACTCTTTATTTAGAAGGCCAGCAATTCTGTGGAGTCAGGCCCCACTTCTATGTCCTTACCTAACCTTAATGAGCTCAGGAAAGCCCTATCTTCACATGCTTATGTTGAGTAGGAAGTCTTATGAATTTAGGGTTGGGGAAAAAATTTAGTCCATAGCATGTAAGCTGCCTTCTCCTTGGTAACATACAAGCTGTGGTGACCATGATCTTCCTTTGTGTGGATTCACAAATGTAAAATCCTATGGATTTATAGTAGAAAATAATGGGAAAGAGAAATATTTAAAATATTTAAAGGTTTTTGACCAAGGTCCGGACTTTAAATTGTCTGAGTCTAAGATGTTCTTTGTCTTAGGACCTCAAATTCTTCTATACCCTTAGTGTGACTCTAAGTCAGAAATGACTCCTCAGATGGGGTAGAAAGGATCTTGCAATGTGTGGCGGGGAAACCATTTTTTGGGAATGTATTACTCTAATGCAGTCCTCCTAGAGATATACAGATTGTTAGGCTGACAAGTGCTCCTTGTACATAGTGATGGGTTTTAAGTACATCATGAGCTTGGCCTGTTCACCCCGCACCTCGCCCCTGCTCCCGCTCTCGCTTGTCACTTCCTTTTCTACTGCTTTCATGTCAAACGTGTATGAGTGATGACATACATGAACACACGTGTGTGTGTTTGCATATATTTATTCTAGGACCCAGATATAAGGAAAACATGAAGTTCCCGTCTTTCTGAGTCTGGATGATTTCACTTAATGTGTTGATATACGTTCTTGATTCACCTTGTGTGTGTGAAAAACAGATACCTTAACTGTGAGTTCAGTGAAAACACTGAATTTCTTAGGTTCTTCAGGCAGAAGTACAGTTTTTCTCAGGAGAACTTTGTCTTAGGCCAGTTTTCATGAGCATGACACATCCCAGTCACACAGTACGTGAGACACCGATGTCAGAGGCACAGGCCACAGAGGAACGCTGCTTACTGGCTTGCTCCCTTGGCCAGTGCTCAGCCTGCTTTCTTATACAATACAGAACAACCTGCCCAGGGGTGGCACCATCCACAGTGGACTGGACCCCCTCCCCCACACCATTCACCAATCAAGAAGATGACCCACAGACATGGCCACAGGCCAGTCCAGTGGAGGCAATTTCCCAATTGAGACTCCCTCAACCCAGGAGTTGTCCAGTTGACAACTACAGCTATCTAGCACATCAGTCATTCAAATAAACATGAGTACGTATTTACCTAAATATAAGGATATAGAAAGATACAGGCAATACTTCCTCCGTAGAGCAATTGTTTTTGTCATGGTTCATAGATAGTCCCGTAGGCACACCATTCAGGTGGGGCCTGCATGAATGGAATTAATGATCTTATGTGAGACCCAGACAGGGGGCCTCACACCACATGGGGACACAGTGACAAGACAGGCACTGAGACCTCACTAGACACCAAATATCTGGCACATTTCCTTGGTGCCTACAATGCTTGACACATAAGTGACAGATAAAACTGTTGTAAAAGGGGGCTAGAGAAATGGCTCAGCAATTAGAGCACTAACTGCTTTTGAAGGGGACCAGGGTTCAATTTCCAGCACCCACATGGTAGCTAACAGCTGTCCATAACTCTAGTTCCAGGGAATCCGACACCCTCTTCTGACCTCCAAGGGCACTACATGACACAGGTGCACTTACATACATGCAGGCAATGCACTCATATATGTAAAATAAAACTTTTTAAATAATAAAATATTTTTAAAAAGGTTGTTCTAAAAGAAAAATAGTTAATGCAGTAATATTTAAAGGCAGAACAGTTTTATAAACTATACTCTTCACAACTGTGGTCTTCAATTTTTTTCATGTTTTCTATCTAATGGCAAAATTAAGAAACTGTTTGAAAATTTAAGAACTGTGGAAATCATTAGGGAGTGTCTAGTCTTTGTTCTCATCAGTATTTAAAATATTCAAAGAATTAGAGGCTGGAGAGTGACTCAGTGGTTAAGAGAACTGGCTTTTCTTGCAGAGGACCCAGGTTCAAATCCAAGCACCCACGAGATGGCTAATAAGCACCTGTAACTCTAATTCCGGGAGATCCGACATCCTCTTCCGTCCTCTGTGGACACCGCACATCATGGGTGCACTAACATACATGCAAGCACAATTCCTATATACATAAAGTAAATTTTAAAAAATAGTCAAAGAATTACTTAGTGGTGACAGTTTTAATATGAATGCAACACTACTTAGAAATCTCATCCAGACTTGGTTTATTAGCAGTGAAGAGCAATGTGTTTTCATATTTCCAAACCACCTGTCCTAGTTAGCATTAACTGGCAACTTGACACAGTCCAGTGTCCCGTGAGAAGAGAGTCCCAGTTGAGGGGTTGCTCAGATCTGACTGGCCTGTGGGCATGTCTGTAGGGAGGGATTAGCTTGATTGCTAAGTGATGGAGGAGGACTCAGCCCTCTGTGGGTGACAGTGTTCCCTGGGCAGGTGGTCTTGAGCTGTGTAAGGTCAGCTAAGCATGGGCCTGTGAGCAACCCAGCAAGCAGCCTTCCTCCATAGTTTCTGTTTGGAGTTCCTGCTCAAGTTCCTGCCCTGACTTCCCTCAGTGATGGGCTGTGACCTGGACAACAAACCCATCCCTTTCCTCCCCTAAATGACTTTAAGATGTCTAGAGATGTTACTTCTCAAACACCTGTGCCCAGGGGTTTTGTTCGGAAAGCGTGTCGAGTGTTCCCTGCTGAAGCGCAGCCTCCTCTCCTGAGCTTTCCTCCTGGATGCTGCTGAGAAGTATCTGTGCTGAAGAACTTGCTTTTCTCTTAGGAAATATCCTTTCAGTCTTTAAGTAAAGGTTCCATCTCTCGCCAGGACTCCAGTGAGTGTACAAAGTGCCTTTCTTCCCTTGTTGCTTGCTCTTCCTACACAAAGTGTGGTCCCGGAATAATAGCCAGTGGTCAGTAAGCTCCGGGGAAGGGAATGTGTTCATTATAGATAGATTTTGTTTTTTCATCGAAGGATAGTTTTCCTATTTGGAAAGAAGAAAGGCCCAATCTCATAATTTTGATGTTCATAATCAGAATGACAGTGAAATGGTGGGAATTATCTCCATGTACTATGGTTGGGGCTGTGTGTAATCAGTCAGTAAGCAAAAGAAATGGTTTTGACAGATGCGTGGAAATGGAATACATTTTAAAATGACATCAATTTGTCATTATTTTTAGCAGATTTTAATTTTAGATTCAATGATATAAACACGTTCGCTTCTAACAAAGGAAGCTGTTAATCTCCAAGTCCCATACGTTGCTTCATTTTTCTTTGGGCACAGTGCAGACAGCATCTGAGGCTCCTCTGGTGTTACCTCATTAATAATTAAATTTTAACCAAGCAGTTGGGAAGCACACATTAGTGCCGTGATTGCACTGCACAGACTACCGGGAAGGATCTGTAAACTGAAAATGAAGGAAATCACATGGGGTGAAGCAAGGCAGAATGCAGAGATGCTCCAAGCCCGGGGATTTTGTACCAGGAGCTCAAGGGTTCAAGACAATTGGAGAGAGCTTAGAAGCTTGGGGGTATTAGACAGCAGGGAGTAGACAGGCGGGAAAAAATATTACACAGAAATAAAACTCCTTCACCATCTCCAGCATGGATGAGTTATTGATGGCTTTACAGTCCAGGTTTTAATTAGTCATAAAGTGTTTTTCCAGCTTTAAACTTGCAAAATCCATACTATAGTCTTGCAGAAATTACATCATCTTTGTGGATATCCAAAGGAAAGGGCTGGAGGTCTACAGTTAAATGATCACTTTTAAATTATTAGACCTCACCCACTTAAACAGAGAAGGGAATTTATCAGCAAGTTTTTAAAACAAGCTCACGTGGGGTATAAACCTGCACGAGGAGACATGTTCTGGGGTTTGGAGGGTCTATGTGATAGTTCAGTTGAACCTGGAAGACTAACCCTAGCTTTGGGCAGTACCATTCCATGGCTGGGGTCACGGGCTGTGAAAGGAGAAGGTGACGGGATCACCAGTATCCGCTGCTCCCTGCTTCCTGACTGCAGCTGCAATGAGATCGGCCTTCTCAAGCTCCTGCTGCCATGATGGACTGGACTCTCGAACTGTGAGTCAAAATAAGCTTTTCCCACCTCAAATTGTTCTTGTTGGGTATTTACTCCTGGCCATGACAGAGGCAGCTAGTACAGTCTGTTCTTCAGGCACTGGATGCCAGGGGGCTAAGGGGAGGAGCCGAGATCTTAGAACAGAAGGGAGGAAAAGATGCCAACGCGTAAAGCCAGGCTGGGCTCCAGGAGGAAGAGGCTCATGCAGAGCATCATGGGCAGTGATGGGATGATGCATTTCAAAAACAACGGTGCTGTGGTTTCCACAGATGTGTCTTCCTCAGATTCCTATGTTGGAATCTAAGGTTCAATAAAAGAGCATTAAGGGGTGGGGCCCTTAGGAGGAAGTACCGGGGGATTCTGCCCTCAAAAATTGAATAACCCCCCTCTCAAAAGGGCTCAAGGAACCTGGTGCGGAGGTACATGTCTGCAGTCTCAGCACTTGGGAGGGGGAAGCAGGAAGATAAAAGCAGCCAGCCTAAGCTACATAGCAAGTTTGGAGTCAACCTCAGCTACGTGAGACCCCACCACCAAAACAAGCCAAAGTGGGGTGGTGACTTAAGGGAACTAACTAGACCCTCTACTCCTCAGCCTGTTGTCACAGGAGGACACAGCAGAGGCATCATCTTGGAATGGAGAATGAGCCTTTACCATGTACAGAAACTAACCCACTCGTGGGTATCTTGGTGAAGCAGTGTACATAAGGACAGATGGGCATGCATCCTTAGTTTGCCTATGAGGTTGTCTTTAGAAGATGGCAACATACTCTTCAGCATCCTTCCCACCTCTTGGTCTAAGGAGGTGTCTTTTGGCAAGTTGTTCATCTTGTTTCTCCAACCACAATGCTTGGGAGACGACGGTGCCTGTCTGACACTCTCTGCAAGAGCTACCCACACCTGGACCATATCAATTCTCACTCGAAGAATGAGTCCAAATTAGGCCCCAGAGCAAGGCCTCCCACTTGGGAAGAGTGATTCTGCTCTGTCCTGGGCCTCTTCCAATGAAAAGCTCCTTCTCTCTCCTTGTGTCCAGACCCTTACTTGGAGTGGAACCCTGGTCTTCAGACTGTCTACTTCTTCAGTGTCTCGCCTCCTACCTGGGGTTCCCTGCTTCTCTTCTCTTTCAGTCAGTTCAAAGTATACTTTTTATTCCCACAGGTTTCCCCTGCTGCTCATTGCCTGCTAGTTGGGGCTCTGCTGTCTCATGGTTTAGTTCCCTGTCCTCTGCTTGGTCTTAGTGCTTTGCAATACGGTGTGTATTTCTGCCACTGCTTTATAAAGAGGGATTTGGGGAAAATACTCAGTTCATCGAGGTCCTTCATTTGTTTATTCACTTATTGTCAGGACAGAATCTCTCCATATAGCTGTGGATAGCTTTGAGTTCTCTGTGTAGTCCAGGCTGACCCTGAACTTAGGATCCTCCTGCTCCAGCCTCCTGTGTACTGGGATTGCAGGTATGGGCCTCCATGCTTGGCTTCTGCCTAAATTTTTTTTTTTTTTGAGTGAACACAGCATCAATAACATTGATTGCTAAAAATAACATATAACTCCAGGCAAACGGTTGCAGGGGGTGGGGATGGGGATGCATGATGACAAGGATGGACTGCTCCAACCCTGCCTTTAACAGGGATGTAGGGGAGGCAGGTGCTGGCCTCCATACATGTCCTCGAATGGGTGGGTTCCCAGAGGGGCTGGACACAAGGCGGAGGAAAACCAAAGCGTCCCAGGGTGCGGCGGTGGGCAGGGCCTTCTCGGGTCCTAGAGATAAGTCAGAGCTCCCGAAAGAGTCATCACGTTCCATACCAGCATGTTCCAGCTTGGGGTGCACCATCCAGGAGAAAGGCCATCAGGGAAGCCTGTCGAAGGGAGCATGTTGGGAGAGCCCAGTAGACCAGAACAGGAACAGGGAAGGTGGCAGGACTGCTCGTGGGCGGAGCGCCAGCTCTGGCGGACAGTGGGGCCAGACCCCTTCTCAACTCTGTGAACGTGTGGGTGCCGCCTTCCTCATCTGAGAAGTGGAGATTGTGATTCATCATGTATCAGGAGTTCCTGTTTGCAGAAGGGGCCACTCCTGGGACAGGTTCCTGCAAAGGCGGCCCACTGGTCAGCCCCAGGGAAGGGTGGTAGGATTTCGCTTAGTACCTCTGCTGTCACGCTGCAGTTGGAGGTACCATCTGATCTTCTGTAGCTGACAATCAGCCTGGAGCTTCCTCAATATGGAGTGTAGCCGAGAGTCGGTCTGTATCACAGAAAAGCGTTAGGGTCTCACAGATAGATTTTCAAGCTCCAGGTCAGCACACAGAGAGGTGTGAAAGGGCAGACCTCCCTGGATGACGCAGACAGGCAGGGCTGTGGTGTGCTCAGCTCCCACAATACCCTCGATACAAATAATCCTGGTGGGCTCTGTCTGCCTTTGTGTTCAGCTTGTAATGCTGTGAGTGCTGGTCTAGGGGCTGTCTTAGCCCATTCAGGCTGCCATTATAAAATATCCCAGCCAAAGTGGTTTATGAAGAAAATAAATTTACTTCTCATAGTTCTGACGACTGAGAAGTCCAACATAAGATGCTGGACAGTTTGGTGTTGGCTAAGGACTTCTTCCTCACCGAAGGCTGTTTCTCATCCTAAGGCACGCACACACAAGGAGAAGGGAGGGGCTTTCTTGGAGTCTCTGGTATAAAGGCACCAATCCCACTTGTGACAGTTCTGCTCTGTTCTCATGACTTAATCCTCAAAGACCCCTCTCTTCCCATGATCATTGCCTCTGGGGTGAAAATTTCAACTTGTGGAATTTTAGTTGACACAGACATTACACAGCAGTGAATTTGTAGAAATGTTTAATATATATATTTATAAAACATTACATATAATGTTATATGTATGTTATATGTATATGATGTTATATATAACATTTGCATATATATAAAATGACTGAGCCCCCACCGTCTTCCCACTGTGAAGTCGGGAATTATTGTATTGGTCAGGTAGTATGTTTTTGAAATTTACCACCTAGAACCTTCTGAAATGATGGGAGAGAAGGCTAGTTGGAAACGCCGAGCATCGACTGGGCGATGACAGAGTGTCTTTAATAGTAAGAACCACCTGCCAAGGCAGGAACTCCAGAGCACTGGGGGCAGTTTTGTATGGTGAGGAGCATTTGTCCTCAGCTTGCCTGACCCACAGAGTACCTCGTGGCTCTTAGAGGAATGGGTCTGTCTTTTAAGGGCACCCCTTCAGGGTACAGTGGCTCCATGTTCTGCTGTCACTCAGCATTCTGTGGGAGAAGCCCACCACTCCCTGTCTGTCCCTGTCACTCAGCATTCTAGGGGAGAAGCCCACCACTTCCTGTCTGTCCCTGTCACTCAGCATTCTGGGGGAGAGGCCCACCACTTCCTGTCTGTCCCCAGAAGCTCTGTTCTGCTGGAACCTTTGTGGACTCCTCAGTCTTTCATAATTCTGATAGAGGTAGAAGGAGGAGGATGAAGCCTTAACTTTTGGTTCTCTGCTTTCTTAAGTAGCCCTGGGGCCAAAGTGTCTCTCTTGGAGGCCAGAGAAGAGAACTTCAGCTACAGTTTAAAAATGCAAACCCAGCTCGCATTGCTGGCTACAATATTGCTGTAATACTTCAGCTTCTGCTCCAAGCCCCTGTCCATGACTTTCTCTCAAGAAGTCACAAATCAATCTAGTTGTCATATTTGATTCATTAGTTCATTCAATTAGAAAGCAAAACCTCTTACTAAGTACTAATTGCCAATGGCAAGTAGTTAAAAATATAACATCTGGACTTCTTCTGTGGTACTGAGTATTGAACCCAGGACCTGTGTGAACTAGACAAACACTTCACTGCTGAGCGCTAGATGAGGGGAAGCAGAGGGAAGCCGGGTTAGATGCTGTAGTTGAAATTACTTTTGGTTGAATGTGGAAGTCCTGTCAATCAGTCCTAATGCCTCATTAGTGCACTAGGGTCAGGCCAGCCATGCTTCCTATGCCAAAGTTCCTCCCGTTCTGTGGGCTGATATGTCTCCTCTGTAAATAACAAAGAAACACACTCCAGTGTATTTTCATCTTGAGGCTTTAATTAGGTTTTCCTAATTTACTGGAAGCAAAGGCCAGGAAATACAGCGGGATAGTGGAGGGCAAATCTTTGCTCTAGTGGAAGACTGGAAACCGGAGAGGCCCGGCTGTAGCCATAGCTTTGTCAACCTGAGAATGAGGAAGTCCTCCTGTTTTCTAGAAGCTGCAAGAAAAACCTCTCCAGCCACCTGTATTTTAAGGTCCTGGAGTCAGCATGTCTTTGAAACTTGGGGTCTCACTTCTGGCATTTGGGCAGCTGTATCCCTGAAGGTCGTCTAGAGAGAGGTAGACAGATATAGCTTTAATGCAATCCTGTTCCAAGTACTGGCTAGCAACGTCGCCAGCTATTTGAGGTCATGGTTATGGGGAGAAGATCATACTTTGAACATGGAAAATATGTCATATTTTCTTTATCTAAGGTGTTTGGTCCCTTGAGTTTTTCAGAGCTTTAAGCAAGAGAAAGACCCAAACAGTAGCAGATCGATGGCTTTCTGTGACCCCCCACATTATAAAGTTCTAGATCAAGAGCAAATTCAGGGCCAGGGAGAATGACTCAGTTGGTAAAGTAACTGCTTTGAAGCATAAAGACCTAAGTCTGGGTTCTAGAATTGTAAAAAAATCAGATATGGTGCTACATGTTTAATATTCCAGTGCTAGGAAGGCAGAGAGGCAGATCCCTGGGGCCTGCTGGGAAGGCAGAGAGGCAGGTCCCTGGGGCCTGCTGGCCAGTCAGTCTAGTGTATTTGGTGAGTTCCAGGCCAGTAAGGGACCCTGTCTCAAAAAACAAGGTGGACGGCTCCTGAGTGATGACACTCAAGGTTGTCCTTGCCCTCCACATGTGGGCTCACACACCTAAATATACACCTGCACACATATGTGTGCCCTAAGAAAATGAACATTCTCATAGCAAATTCCATCTTGAAATTAAAAAAACTATTATTATCGAGTATGTATGTATGTAATTGCACCCATGTTGTGCAATGCCCTCTGAGGTCAGAAGAGGGTGTTGGGTCCCCTGGAACTCGAGTTAGGGACCATTTTTAGCTGCCATGTGGGTGCTTGGAATTGAACCTGGGTGCTGGGAAAGAGCAGCCAGTGCTCTTAACGACTGAGCCATCTCTCCAGCTGCTTGACGTTCTTTTGTTTCTATCAATGACTATATTTCCCAGGAAGAGATACTGATGGCTGGGAGTTGATAGAGAAATTTATTACTATTATTAAAATGGCATGATGTCATTCCTCCGACCTGTGAACTGCACATCATGGTTGTGTTTTCCTTGTTCAGTGAGGATGAATTCAAGTACAGAGGGGACTGGGTGGTTTGAACAGCTGCAGACAGTTGATGGAGGTCAGAATCCAGACTCTTGAACACCCGCTCCCTGGGCTTTACATTACATACAGCTGTGGCAAGAATATTCTAGGCTCCTTGGAGTCTGATTATTTTTAGCATCTATGTTTCTTGTTGAACTAGATGTCAGTCTGGGGCAGATGGTTCATTTTTTCAGTTTTTTCACTATCTCAAGGGTTGTAAAGGCTACCATAGCCAACCAAAGCTGAAATATAGGACTATAAAAACCTACTGTCCAGTGTCTTGTGCTCTTAGAATAAAGGACTGTTAAGAACTCTGATAGACCTGATATATATTTATGTTTTGGCTGACACATAATGTTTATACATTTTTATGAGGTTCAGGAAAAAAAAATGGCAAGTGAGAGCACCTGGGGCTCAACAGCTTGTGTACAGCAAAAGAGATGACCCACGGATAACGGTATGACTTTACAGAAAGGGAGAAAGCAAAGCACAAACAAACAGCAGGCGAACAAAAATGCCCAAATTTAAAGCACACTAAATGTAGCAATAAACCGTTTTTTTCAAAATAAGGCATTAAAAAAAATGTGAAGTTTACAGCGCCTGAAAGTTGTTACCATGCATAGAGTCTGCAGAGCATGGAGGCTGTTCAATTCTTATTTATTTATGGTATCAGACAAAGTGCCATGTTTCGAGGTGGTATTTTTATATGTATGTTGTTTACTTACTCTTACCCATTGCATCAGCTTGCTCTCTGTTGCTGCGATAGAAACACTGACCAAGGGAACTTACAAAAGGAAGAGTTTATTAGCTTACAGTTCAAAGGGCACGACTCGATCATATCACGGCCAGGAGGCAGCAGGGGTGGTTCGAGTAGATGCAGAAGCTAAGTGATCACATCCTCAAGCAGGCACAGGAAGCAGAGAGTGGAGAACTGGGAAGGCTTAAGAACTCTCTAGGCCCCGCCCCCAGTGACGTGCTTCCTCCAGCACGGCCACACCTTCTAAGACCTCCCAAAGCAGCGCCACCATCTGGGGACAGAATGTCCAAATGCGTAGAGTCTCTCGGGAGTTCTTTCAAACCACCACACCCATTCTGCCTCCGATGTCTCCCCTTGTCCTCACACCCTGTTAGAACATGTCAGACCAGGACTGAAAATGTCAGCGCGACATGAAAATGAAGTTGGAACAGTGAAAGGGGGCCGGGTCCTCGGGGTGGAAGATGCCCTGAGGCTCAGCTGCTCTGGGTCTTTAAGGAGCTTGACACAGGAATTTTTTCTGCGGAGGGTATTTTTCTGCAAGTCTGTTTTTTAGAGTTTGGGGGTTTAGGACAGTGACTGCTGCATATGTTTTCCTCAGATACTACAGTTTCTGGGTGGGGGCGTTCTCAACCTAGTTTGGGGTGGTCTGTGGCTTTCTTACCCTGACTTGGGGCTTTCCAAGTTGAGACATTTATGCTTCAGACCCCATTTCCCGTAATAGCTCTTCTTCTCCGCCCATGTCCTCCTTTCTGTTTTAACACACACACACACACACACACACACACATACACACACACACACACACACACACATACACACACACAACTTCTACTCCAAATTTTCACTATATACATGTTCTATTTTAGAAACTTTTATTCATTTATTTTTAATTTTTTTTGTGTGTGTGTATTGCCTACATGTATGTAAGTGCACCTTTGTTGTGCAGTGCCTGCATAGGTCAGAAGAAGGCATCATATCCCCTGGAACTTGAGGTAAGAAGATTGTTAGCCACCATATGGGTGCTGGGAATCAAACCTGTCCTCTGCAAGCGGTTCTGAGACAGGGTCTCTCATTGGCCTAGAGCTAATTCGACTGGGATGGCTGACCAGCAGACCCCAGAGATGCACCTGTGGCCATCTCCCCAGCACTGTTTGGGTTCAGTGCCCCCGTGTCTGACGTTGTTTTACTTGAGCTCTGAGGATCAAACTGACCAAGCCAGCTTCTCATCCTGAAGAATCTTGCATCTTGTAAAGTAGATTGTCAGCAAACCTGCCCAAGCTTTGCCCTGCAGGGAGACATTGTTTTTATGGTACTGATCAGAAAATAATTTTTTCTTCTGCCTTAGAGGAAGGTAAAACCTTTATCCTCAAAGGCTGTTTATTGCACAAGTATCTTTGGAAAGAAAGTGGAGAAAAGAGGTGCACATAGAGAGATAGCAATGTCCTGTGTGTGCGAAGCCCTAGGTTTGACTCAGTTCAACACACACACACACACACACACGCACACACACACAAGACTCAGGGGAAATGGTCTTACCTATGCCTTATCAAAACCCTTTTCTGGGATTACCTTGTTACAAATTCTTATAGAATTCTATTTTTTAAAAACCTATTTTGTTTATTATTTTTCTTATATGTATGAGTGTATTGCCTACAAGCATGTAAGTACACTTGTGTTGTGCAGTGCCTGCAAAAGTCAGAAGAAAGCATTGGATCTTCCTGAGTCACAGATGGTTGTTAGCTGCCATGTGGGTAACTGGGAATCAAATCTGGGTCTTCTGCAAGAGTAGCCAGAGCTTTTAAGCACTGAGCCATCTCTCCAGCGCCTCTGTTTTTCCTGATAGTGCATATTATATTTAACAAAATGTTAGCACAATCAGTGAATTTCCGCCACCATCGCAACATCCTAAGTTGCACCGCAGTAGAGACCACATTTATTTTGTCTCCTGAGCACCTTGCTCTCTGTACAGCTAGTGTCTAGTGTGAGCAGCTTCACAGAAGCAAGTTGCAGAATGCAGGGCATGACGGGCCCCTCCCTAAGGACTAGGAACCTCCTCTGGGGTGTCCTGTAGCGTGACCCTCACTGCACAATTGCAGGGAGGTCTTCCTTCCTCTGACTTGCTTCCTGGACCCTAACTTCTTTACTTGAGACTCACGGTGCCTTTCCCAAGGGCAAGAACGCTGGCTGCCTTGCCGACTGTCTTCTGTGCTTCGCTCCTTACTTACTGTGGCAAAGTATCTGAGCAGAACAGCTCTTGTTTATTTTGGCTCAAAGTGTGAGGCATAGCCCGTCTCTGGTGTGAACAGCATGGTGGCAGGAACCAGGCTGCTGATCAAGGAGAGAGGGAGAAGGAGAGAGGGAGAGAGACGGAGAGAGAGGGAGAGAGAGGGAAGTGTGGATGCTGGTGCTCACGTGCCGTGGTACCACCCACAGTGGGTGGATCCTCCCACCTCAGTGGACCCAGTCCAGACGCTCTCTCCCAGACACACACAGCACTGCCTCCCAGCTGAGTCTAGATCTGTCAAGCGGTCCATCAAGTTCCGCACGCAGTAAGCTGCTCCTGCTTCTCACTTCCCGATTTCCTTTCAGGAAAGGGATAAATGGGCAAAAATCTAAACTCACAGTATGCTGACTCCACATTTCCTCCAAACTTTACCCAAAGGGGAGCCTGGGTGGCTCTGTTGATGTTTGGACAGTAGCCATCACTTTGTCAGGGTAGCAAGCCTTTATGGAGTGAATGTGATGAACAGCTGTGTTACTTTTCTTGTGGATCTGACATTTCTGGATGGAGATTGTTACTGTGCCGTCTAGAATACTGGATTCAAGCTGGTCTTGTTTTAATGTGTGGTCGCATAACTTAAATGAAGGTCATGGATTTGGGGTCCGAAATATTAGGTTTTGATTCTACCTTCGTCATTCCAAATTCAGACAAGTTCCTATACCTGGTTTCTTTGCTCTGTTTGGAGGTACGGGGATCCCGTGTATTTTATCACCCAGGAAAAGGACGTTTATTTTGGAAATACAACATTCCTTACTCCTGTGTGTGGTACATATGCGTTTTGTGCCCGTGTGTGCATGTGTATACATGGGGATGGGTTTGGGGGGTTCTTCCTCTTATCTCCACTTTGATTGTTGTTTTAAAGTTTTTATTATTTATTCCTTGATTCCGTATGTGTGTACAATGTCGTGGTGTGCCTGTCCTCCTGTCACTTCCTGCCCCAGTTCCCTCAAGAACCCCATCACATCTCCCTCCCAACCTCACATCCTTATTTATTTATGATTCTTTTTTAAAAATCTACTGAGTCCAATCAGTGCTGCCCGCATGTGCGTGACTGTGGGGTCATCCACTGGGGCGTGAAGACCCGGCCAGTAGTGTTACTCCTAGAGGAAGTGGCTCTTCCTCCCCCAGCAGTCATCAGTTGCAAATAGCTCCCCTGTGAGGGGGCTTCAGTGCCCTCCGCATGCTGGAATTTTCTTCTTGCTTGTTTTTAGACAGAGTCTCACTTCGTAGCACTGGCTAGCCTGGAACTCTATACGTAGATCAGGCTGGTCTTGAACTCACAGAGATTTCCCTGTGTCTGCTTCCTGAGTCGAGTCTGGGATTGAGAACTGAGTTGTGCTTCGTGCTGGAATTTTTACCTGGTTGATCTGCTGCAGGTGTCGTGTGGGTAACTGCAGCCGCTGAGAGTTACTGTGTGGGTCAATCATGTCGTGTCCTGAGTGATTTTTGAGACACAGTCTCCCCATGACCCATCTATTCACCGAGGCTGGCCAGCCAGTGAGCTCCGGTGGCTTGCCTTTCTCCATCTCCCTGCACCCAGCTCTGGAGTTACAGGTGTGTGTCTCTGTGTCTCTGCATTGGCTTTTACATGCCTGCTGGTGATGTGCTCTCAGGTCTTCATGTTTGTGCAACAGGAGCTTTGCCGACTGAGCAATCTCTCCCGCCTATCTCTGATTTTTAAACATTGTTGGGTAGGATTCTCACTTTGTCACCCCTCTTTAGAGCTGGAGATGATGGCTATTCCACAGCTCAGGCATGTGAGAGAGGGTCTTCCAGTCAGGCCAGGCCAGTTGTTGATTCTGCTGCTGGTGATTTGATGTAGGTGTTGATTTCCTGTCCCACTTTCTGTTGACAGGAGCCCTACCCATGACCAGGAAGCCTAGGGCTTGGCCCGCACATGGCAGAAGTGTTCTAGGCTGGTTGGAAGCGGTGGCCTGTTCTTCAGCACAGCGCTCTTCGGTATCACATAGGATACTCCTGTACACAGCCTTTGTCCCAAGAGGTCTTTCAGTGTTCTCATTCATCCCGGGAGTATGTGATACCCTTAATCCTGCTGGCTGCCCACTCAGGAGCTCCCGTCTCTCTAGTCTGAACCGAAGAACCTGAAGTGGCACAAGACTCAGTAGGTTTTTGTTCCAGTTGAGCTTGGTGTGTTTGAGTCTGGCTAAGAAGCTTACCAGGTCAGGGTTGGGGTGAGGAGGCTTCCCGCAAACCGAGTCTGGGCTGTCGCTGGCCAGGGTTCTGAGCTTGCCTGTACTCATGTTCAGAAGGTCAGAGTGACCCTCTATCATTAAAGCAGACCTATGTGTTCTTGCTTATATTTTAGATGTTTAGCTGACTTACATGCTGAAAATCACTGTCAGAGCATTCTCTGCCGAGGGTGGTGTGGGCAAAGTGCTCAGAAGCATGGAATGTTCTCGCATTCTCTGCCGAGGGGTGGTGTGGGCAAAGTGCTCAGAAGCATGGAATGTTCTCTGAGAAAGGAAGGGGCAGGCAGGCTGAGGGCCCATTAGTCACTTCATTGGAAACAGAAGCCTTACCGAAGTCTTCAGAAAGCAAGTATTAGCACCAAACTATGTCGTTTTGTCCAAATGACTTTTTGAGTAGACCTGTTTGGGTTTTCTGGTCATATGTATTAAAACTTTATATGTAAAGTTAGCCTTTCATTTTTCTCTTAAAGACTTTCAAAAATCTCCCAGTACTGCAAAGAACAATAAACTAAAAAGCAAATCTTACACAACATGGTTTCAAAGCAAGAGAAACATAAATACTGAAGAGCCATGTTTGTTTTAGAGCCGTGGGCTCAGAGTCCTGAGGCTCTGGTGTTTCCCTCTCCCAACTGGCCTACCTCCCGACTCTAACCCTGACTGCAGGATGCTTGGCTTTGCTTGCCTCAGTTTCCCTCTGCAAGAGTGAGTTATACTAGCTACCTCCCAGGTAGTTGTCAAGACATACCAAGATCATGTTGTAGAGAGACCCTGTGTAGGGACTGATACAGGAGATCCTCAGCGAGGAGCAACTGATTTTTAAAGAAACAGACTTTATTTTTTCAGAGCGGTTTTCGGGGCGCGGAAAGTCCAGGGAGTTCCCTACACTCCCGGCCCACTCACGGTGCGGTCCCTCAGCGTCCAGCTCTGCAGTGGCACATCTGTAAAACTGCTGGGTCTACAAAGACTCAATGTCATCTCACCAATCCACAGTTTACATGGGGTTCACTCTATTCTAGGACATTCCGTCTAGATTCGCGGAGATTGTTTGATGACATAGATGCACCCTTTAGTATCATACAGAACAGTTTCACTACCCTAAAAACCTGTGTGCTGCTCATCCCTTCTCCCCAGTAACTTCAGGATGCCACTGATTTTTGTAATGTCTATGGCTCTTTCTTTAGAATGTCATGTGACTGGAATCATACCCCACACAGCCTTGTCATAAACATTTAAGAGTCCTACATGTGCTGGGTATGGTGGTACACACCTTTCATTCCAGCACTCGGGAGGTGAGGCAGGCAGATCTCTGTGAGACTGAGGCCAACCTGGTCTACATAGTGAATTCCAAGTCAGCTGGGGACACAGGGAGACCCTGTCTCAAAAATAAATAAATAAAAAGATTGGGACTGAAGAGGTGGCTCAGTGGTTAAGAACACTGACTGCTCTTGCAGAGGACCTGGGTTCAGTTCCCACATGGCAGCTAACAACTAACTGTCCGTAACTCTAGTTCCAGGGAATCTGATGCCTTCTTCTGACCTCCATGGGCACTGTATGACACAGGTGCACTTACATATGTGCAGGTAATACACTCATACACATAAAGTAAAAATAATAAGTAAAATTTTTAAAAAAGAAAGATAAAATAAAATTTAAGACTTCTACACATGTTCTCATGAGTTCAGGGCTTACTTCTTTTTAGTGCTGAACGATACTCCACTGTCTTTCCTCCATTTTATTTTTCCATCCACCTATTGAAGGACATCTTGGTTGCTTCTGAGTTTTGGTGGTCACAGTTATAGCTGATATAAATATCCATGTGCAGATTTGTGTGTGGACATGGGTTTCAAACTCACTTGGGTGCATATCAAGGTGCATGGTTGTGTGGTAAGAAGATGCTTTTTATAAGGAAATCACAAGCCATCTTCTACCATGGCAAGGCTGCTTTATATTCTGACTAGCAATGAATTGGATTCCTGTTGCTCCACACGCCTGCAGTAGTGGGTGTTTAGTGTCTAAGATTTGAGCTATTTTAATGTGGAGGAGTTTGGATATGGCTCAATTGAGTCCTTCAAGAGTTCATGTGCTGGAACCTGGGCTCCTGTTATGGTACGGATGTTCAGGGTCCTCCAGAAGATATATATGCTAAAGTCTTGATTGCCAGATGATGGGCCTTTTGGGAAACAGTTGGACCCTAAGGGCTCTGACCTTTCAGTGGGGATTAATTCCTTGAAAAAATTGAATGTGATGACATTTTTTTGGGAGGTGGGGCCTGTTTGGTTCCTCCTCACCACAGCCTGAAGATCAGGGAGGAGGCTGGGCGTGGTCTGAAACCTGATATCATGAGCCACATAAATCTTTCCTCTTTGAAGGTTTTGGTATTTTTTACAGCAATAAAACACAAACACCTAAAGTATTTGAGAGGTGGTAAAACCTTTTAAGAGGCAGAGAGCCCAGTGGAAGGTAATCAGATCATTAGGGACAGGGGCTTAGGTGGGATTAATACAGTTCTTGTAAGATCTAGTTAGTTCCTGTTAGTGAGTAGTTATCATAGAGCAGGCTAGGCCTCTGAATCGCTGATTTTACCATGTTACCTCTCTTCACACTCACTTCTGTAAAAATGTCATCTTCAGACCCTTATTAGAGGCTAAATTAACAGGATGACCTATTATTTGTGGACTTTCAGCCTGAAAAGCTGTGAACTAAGTTAACTTATTTTCCTTATAAAGTGACCCACCTTGTGTAGTTTGCTATAGCAACAGAAGGTGATGTATTGTATATCTATTTGTTCTAAACAGAAACATTTCTTCCTAGAGGGAGGAGAATGGCTCAGATGAGTCAAGAAGCTCAGGAAACTTAACAGATTCAGGAAACTCAGAAAGGTACCAGATTCACAAGGTCCCCCTCAAGGCTCTATAAACAGTAGACAGTGGCTAGAGTAGGAGTTCTTCAGTGGAGCTGTCTACACTTTGAGCAGGGAGCTCCAGAGATGCAGCTTTGTGAGTTGCCACTCATGCATGCTGGGGTGAGCTCTTCATTGAGGACGTGTTCCATAAACAACCTCAATAAACTCATGTTTTACCATGCTTAGTTTAAGTAGAATTATTCCTATGGTCTATTGTGGGGTGAACGGATATTTTTTCTCATTTTCCTAGGGAAAGTCAAGGGACACAGGACAGAACACACAGTGGTGTTCAGTTTTAATTTGCAATTTCCTATTGACCCTTGTGCCGACCGTCTGTTCATGTGCTGATTTGTCCTTTCTCCGTCTTCTTTGGTGAGGTCTCCTTCCATGTGTTTTGAGTACTGGCCTTTTAAAATGTTATGTGCCTCATTTTCTTTTTATTGAGTTTTAGACGGTCTTTCCCCAGCTTTGCCTGTGGCATCTGTTTTCTCTTAGTCTTTGACTTATTTGCTCACTCTCTTGAGCAGGTGAATTGGTTTTATTCTGAAACTATTCTGAAATAATTCAAGGTGAGCTATATATTAAAGATTTTCTAGAATGAAAGAAAAATATTAGATTCTTTTATATTGAAGTTAATGCAGATCTTCAGAAAACTCTTCTTGTTATTCATAACATTTAAAAAAGCGAGCCAAGCTCAGTATGGTGGCATACGCCTTTCATTCTAACACTCAGGAGGAAGAGGCTCAGGCAGAGCTCTGTGAAATTGAGGCCAGCCTGAGAGATGAATTAGAGTAAGGAGCAGCCTACAGGCTTTGGAAATAATGCAGCCTGGGATCTGACTCCACACCTTTCGGCTTATAAACTCTGTGAATTTAAAGTTGCTGACGAGTGATTTCTCATGATTGCTTTGAGGATATATAAAATAGTGATTGAAAATCACTGGGCATGCCGTAGGCACTCAGGGAACATGAGTTTCCTTCCAGGCATGTTCAGAAAGAATGCCCCACACTGTTGTCCTTAGGAACAACTTTATCTTCTATTTTCTGAATGTCTGGTGCCAAAGGAAACTGCTGAATGGTCCACAGCAAAACTCAGCACTGCCGTCCATTAAGAAGCTCATGAGAGCTGCTAATCAACTAGAGTTTTTCCATTGTATGCTTTGCAGAACAAAATGAGCAAAGAGATTAAGGAAACAGTTATGATGTCAGATGCAATGGAAGGGAATTTCCCAGCATGCATTGGGAGCTCATCTATGAAGTGAGACTACCTGCATGAATGTTCTGCACTGGACAGGGCCATCTCCAGTGAATATTTTCCTATTCTGCACACGTCGTCAAGATCATAAATAATAGAAAACACATTACCATTTTATCCCATCTATCATAGCCCCAGAAGAGTCTAATGATCAAGAGATTCCAAAGTCCCTTACTTTGACTTCACCAGGTCTGATGGTTATTTTCAATTGTCAGCTTGACTCCACCTAGAATCACCTGGGAGGAGTCTGGGTGAAGGATTGCCTACACCAGGCTGGCCTTTGGGTGCATCTGTGGGGCGTTTACTCGATTGCCTTAATTGATGTGGGCAGACCCATCCAGAAGGTGGGAGCGCCTCCGGGAAGCAGCTCAGACCAGAGGATGGGGAGAGGCTCCCTTGTTGCTTGCTGTTCTCTAGGCCATTGCGCTGGCTGGTGACATCGTCCCCCTGCTGTTGCCACTGCTGATTCCTCTGTGGAGGGTAGAGCCAGGGTCTTTGGGCTTCCCGTATGGACTGCGGACCAGCAGCTCTCCAGGCATCCTCCCGGTCTTTGGCAGATGATTGAGACGGATGAGACAACCCAGCCTTGTGGACCGCTAATACCTGGTTCCTGACTACTCTGGTGTGAGACAGCCATGCTCAGACTATTTCTACCTTGTTGTGTAAGTCAACCTAGGACATTCCCTTTGAATATATGCTCAGTCTGTTCTGTTCCTCTAGAGAACAGACGAATGCATCAGATTTTGTTGACTATCTACCCAGTCAGCACAAGGAACCATGAGCTCATTCAGAACGTGGAGACTAGCTGATGAAGGTGGGCACTGTCATAGTAGTGAATATAAAGGCCTCAATACAAAACTTCCAGAAGCTTGTAATCAGAATTACAGCCACTTACATCCCAGATCCCATTAGAAATTTTCACCTTTACTGTACCTCAAGTCTCTTTCCGACAGAAACAAGGGCATTAATGATCTGGTTGTATCTGAAATGATTTGGAGGTCACAGATAGAGAAGAGGGAGGTAGTTGCTAATAGAACTAAATTGTGTGTGCATTATCACTAATGCACTGGTATGCTATCGTTTCCGATTCTGTAGAGGTTCAATTTGTTAATAAACTTTGGTTTCAAGTCTTATATTTTCTGATAAGGCAGAATTGGGAGTGTGTCTAGGATGTTATCCAATAGGTTGGCAAATTCCTTAACCAGATACCACAGGTTCCTTCAAGATTTGGTATGTTTAGTAACAGTTGTGTTACCAATCAGATGGCTAGTCTCCTTTGGTCTACCTGCAGAGAGCCCATAGGTAGGTGGAGAGAAGGTCGTGCAGTGCTGTCTACACTGGGTCCTTAAGTACCCAAAGCCCAGGGCTGACCTAGTGAACCCTCAGGCCTTGAGAGCTGGGAAACTATTGCTCCAGGTTTTAGACATCACAGGTACCTTCCTCTATTTACCTTATATTTTGAGACTGGGTCTCTCACTGAACTGGGTGTTCGCTGATTCAGCTGGCTGGCCGACGAGCCGCAGGGCTCTTCTCTCTACCTCCCCAGTGTGGGCTCACAAGCATGCAGGCATGCTCTACCATGCTTGGCTTTTTACCTGGGTGCTGGGGATCCAAACTCAGGTCTCCATGCTTGTGCAGCAAGTACTTTTTTGATTGAGCCACCTCCCCAGCACACTGACCTTTTATTTTAGCATGAACCCCTTTAAAAATATAAAAAATGGGTTTAATATAAGCAGTACACCATGTTACCCTGGCAGCAACTCATACAAAGAAAAAAAAAAGCATACCAAATGGCCGAGTGATGTCAGCCAGGCCTGTCTAAGTCTACTGTGTGTCTGTGCAGGAGAAAAGCACGAGTGCCTCATTTCTCAGCTCACAACCCCAGTTGTGAGCGATCCAGCCATGGAAGTCTCGGCACAGTGAGCCGCATTTGGCCAAGGATTTTCTTCCAGCCTCTCTCATAAAAATATGTTTGTCCTAAACCTCAAACACTGTAAAATCCACTTGGTCCCCGGTGTCTTAGTGATGCTTGGAGACATGGGACAAGGCCCGGAGGTCCCTGCTTCGATACGCCTCAGCATCACCTTGCGACTTCTTTTCATCTTTGTACCAAAGAGGCAGGATGGTGCCAGGATCCCCACGCTGGCCTCTCAGGTAGATTCCCTTCTGCCATTTCAGGTCTCTTGCTCTTTGTAGTTCCCGGGCACCCAGCTCCTCTTAGTTTTCTTAGAAATTCAGCACAATTTAATAGATGATGAGAATCCTAGAGAGTCTTCATGTGGGAGCCAGACCAGAAAAGCCCCATCTTGAGATGATTTGAACAGAAAGTTCAAATCTCTAACTTTAATTAGAAAAACATAATGGATTCCTTTGGAAGTGAGTTATCCTGCTGTGGAGGAATTTCAGCACCTTTGTTTTGAGACAAGGTCTCATGTAGCCCAGGCTGGCCTTGAGTTTGCTATATAGTTGAGTTTGGCCTTGAACTCTTGATCCTCCTGCCTCCACCTCCCAAGTGCCGGCACAATAGGCATGTGGCCACCACACTTGGCTTACAATGGGGAGTTTTAAACATTTCAGATAATTTGGAGAGAACTTAGACACGAGTGATAAAAATAACAGAAAATAATGAAAGGAGCTGGGGTTGGAAGGGTGGCTCTGGAACTCCAGTTCCAGGGGAACTGACGCCCTCTTCTGACCTCCAAGGGCGTTACACAGCGTGAGTGTACTTACACACATGCAGATGATTCACTCTACACATAACATAAAAATGATAAATAATTTAAAAAAGACAATGAAGGGGCTGGAAGAATTGATTCATGGGGAAGATGACTTTTTTCAATGTATACTTTTACTGAATTTTTGTGCATTTCATACAGTACATCTTAATCATAGTTAGATCCTCCCTCATCTGTACTCCAATGTCCCCCACCAAATTTCATGCATTCTGTCAAGTCTGAGTCAAGTGTTCTTTTGACAAGGATTCCCTAGTGGAGAAGACCTGCCTCTACCTCCCCAGGCCTGGGATTAAAGGTCTGCACCACACCACCCAGAAATTAGTTTGAGTCAAATTTGTGCTCTCAGATGACCCTCAGTATGAGTTCATCCACTGGAGTCTAGTCAGCTTATCTAGAGTCAGTCCCTCTGAGAAGATCAACTTTCCCTCAGCCAGCAGTGATCAATTGCCAGTAGTTCCTCAGTAAGGTTGGGGCCTACTGCCCATTTCCCCAGTTCTATCCTGGGTTTTAGGCTGATTGAGTTTGCATGGGTCTTGTGCATGCTGTTACCATTGCTGTAAGTTCATACGAGCAAGGTCCCAGAGGTCTAGAATACTCTGTTTCCTTATGATCATGTACCAATCCTGGTCCTTACATATTTTCCACTTCCTGTTCTGTAATGGTCCCTGAGCTATGGGTAGGTGAGGTTTAATACAGGAGTCCTATCCAGGGACACACTCTGCAGTCTCTTATTCTATACATTTTGGCCAGTTGTGGCCTTCTGTGTGCATCGTCCTCTGTTGCATGAGGAAGTGTCACTGGTGAGAGTTGAGAGATGCATTGGTATTCTCTCTGCCCCCTGTTCCGCTATGCTCCATGGGCCTTAGGTGTGTAGGTTCCACTGTAGATGTGTCACTTAGGGCTGGGCATCTTGCAGACACTTATCCTCTGTGCTTGACCAGTTGTGAAACTCTGTAATCGTCTGTCTGCTGCATAAAGAAGCTTCTTTAATGAGTGATGATAGGCGTACTTGTCTGTAAATATAAGGATTTTCATTTGGCACATAGTAAGATATTACATTTGTCTAGGTATGTGACAGAGGGTAGGGTTTTCTCTACAATCTATGACCTCTCCAGCCATGTGTTTTTGTCTGTGTTTGCAGTGCCTCTTATGAGTTCCCTCCCATTGAGAGGGCTTAAAGTCCAATTACATAGCTGTTGATTGCTCCCAAGATAAAAATTTCCACTACTGCCCAACTACAGTTTGGATGCCAGTCATTGTTGTGGCTGTTAGGGGTCAGACCATTGTTTGCTTTTCTACCTTAGAAGCTTTCATAGTTTCCTTGAGAACTGTGAGAGCTGATCTTCAGGAAGGAGATCTCCGGGTCAATTCCATCTCCATTGCTCCAGGTTCTGATGGCCAAAGTATAGCCTGTCTTTAGCAGTAAGGTCTTATCTTCACATTCTGGGAGGTAAGCAAGATCTGTGGCTAGCTAGAGACAGAGACCCATTGATTAATAACTGTGCGTTCCAAAAGTGCATGAACATTCAGGAAGAAGTCAGTCTGGCTGTGGAGACACGAATAATAGAATCAGTTACAAAAGGAAAATAGACTGAGTACAAAATATCTATTTCTGGGGTTTTCAGATGTATCTCTGGAGGTGCTTTCAATGTTAAATATATTCTACTGAGATGGGTAAATCCTTAATTTCTACCTTAAGCAACCAAGAAAAGCAAAGACTTCCAGAGGTTTCAAGGATGTTTTGGACTAGAGGTGTGAGTCAGTGGTGCAGTAAGTGTGCAGCTGGCTGAGTGCCCCGTGTTCAGTCTGCAGATGCACACAAAGACATGTACAGGCATGTACAGATACACAGACACAGACACATACAGACACACAGACACATACAGACACACACAGACACATAAAACATACATAGACACATGCAGATACATACAAACATATACAAACACACAGACACATGCAGACACACAGACCATACAGACCGAAACAGACACACACATACAGAAACACAGACACATACAGATACAAACAGAGACAGACACACACAGACACCTATAGATACATACAGACATATACAGACACATATAGACATATACAGACATGTATAGACACATACAGACACACAGACACATACAGACACATATGGACATAAATAGACACACAGACACATACAGACACATACAGACATACACAGACATATATAGACACATACAGACACATAGACACATACAGAGATAAATAAACACAGAGACACATACAGACACACAGACACACAGACATAAACAGACACACAAAGACATAAAGACACACACAGACACATAAAGACACATATACAGACACATGCAGACACATACAGACATAAACAGATATACAGAGAGACAGACACACATGTAGACACATACAGATACATATAGACATACACAGACACACAGACACATACACATATAGACATACACAGACACATACAGACATACACAGGCATACACATGTATACATCTTCGCACATATATATGTGAGCATATACACAGATTCACACACATGCATATGTGTGCAGAATGTTGGCTTGATCACTCTCATAGCAAAGAACCAAGGCTATAAATGATTTGAGGCAGGAGAGAATTCAAGAGTCCAGGCAAGGTGTCAGGGTGATATCTAACACACAGTAGGCCATCAGGTAACCCAACACAGCCCATATACCTTGAGACTCAGGGTGAACACTTAGTGTGGATTTTAGGCAAATCCCCTCCTGTTCTCAGCATCAGTTCCTCCTGTAAATATGATACCAAAGACAGTGTTCAGAGCCCCAAGCACAGCCCCGGCTTGAAGGAAGCACTCAGTAAGTCTAGAATGTCTGCCGCCGTGCCAGGCCCTTTGCCCGACCAGGACTATCCCCTCACGTGTCCTTTGATAAGCAAGGGTGGCTGAAGGATCAGTGGAAAGGAAGATCAGAGAGAAATGAGATTCTTGCTGGTCTAGGAGAACGCGGCATCATCCTACATTAGATATGCTCTGATAAGCCCCACACGTGTTTCGAACTAAAATCTGAACTGTCTGTGGTGATTAGGATGTCACCCATGACATAACCACACAGCTGGTTTCTCTTCTTTCTTGAGTCTTAGCCTTCTAGTGTCGCTCCTGCTTCCAGTCACTAAGGTTCTAAATTAAAAGGTGTAATTTGCATTTTATTTGTGTGGTTCCTGGTCTCACTATAGGCTACCTCAAATCCTTTGTGCAAGACCTCAGGGTATAAATAAGTGATGGAGTGTGCGTAGTTGGATTGTTTTTAAAACAAAGCTATGCACTACTTAGGTTTGTGTGCTCAGGGAGTTAAAGCGGAGAGAGATGCAGATAGCAAGTGAAAAATGCTGACGGGGGGTAGGGGGACAGCATGAGACAGACAGAAAGCAGCATGAGACAGAAAGCCCCAGAGCTTTAGTTACTTGGGCAGTGTTTTGAACGGATATAGGGAAATCAGTAAAGCTTAGGCTTGCATAGAGGTCCACGGCCTCCGTTCTGTAGGATGTTGGGGAAGTTGCTTCAGAGACGGGCTGGCAAGGCTGATGGGCTGGACACAGAGGTGAGGACTGCACAGTTGGTTCCTGCCTGTGTGGCCGGTGGCATGGTGCTCTGTGCTTGTACCTTCTGATCCTGCTAATGTTCCATGCTGGAATGAGTCTCTTCTGCCCTTATTATTTTATTTTCTGGGAACTCGCTGTACACACAGGGTTCTATTCACAGCTTTGACATCTCAAGTTTTTAACACCAAATGCTTTACAAGCTCTAGCTAATCCATCTCTTCAATTCAGTTACCCCCTCCTCCCACAAGCTTGGTGGATGCTACACTCAAAATTAGAACATGAGCAAGTAAACTGAATGTCTACCTTCTCCAGGAGGACTTTCTACCAATTATGTCAACAGATGGATTTTTAGGGTAGGACTTGGTTGAGCTATGAGGACATGGCTCTAATTTACAAAGGACTAGAACAGGGGAAATCAGAATTTAAAGATGAAAAAATAATCTTTATCAAAATTTAATTTACTATTATTATCATTATATATGTGTTTATGTGACAGACAGAGGGCGACAGAGACAGAGGGCGGTGTATATGTGGGAGTACTTGTGTAGAGGTCAGAGGACAACTTTTCCACCGTGGGTTCCAGGGATCAAAACAGGACATCAGACTTGTTCAGCAAGTTCTTACAGCCACTGAACCATCTCACTGGTCCCTAAAAAAAGCCATCTTGGGTGGGATAGATAAAGATCAGGAAAAGATCAGGAACAGGAGAGAGCTCCAGCTTGCCCAGCCCAGTTAGATACAGGAGCGAGGAATTGTTTGGTAAACCAGTATCTGAGAGATGAGACCCTCAGATGGGGAAACTGAGGCTTGAAGAGTACAGGTGTAGGCCACAGAATGAATGACAGGCAGAGCTGGCTTCCATCTCCTGCCGACCATCTGTCCCACACCTGAACTCCTAGGATAAAGTTAAGTGTGAAATTTGTGGTTGCTCAAATGAACCAGTACATGAGTTCTTTTACTTTTCTATAAAAATTAATTTCTGCTTCAGCCCCCATTGTCTCCTCTGCAAACATTTTAATTTAGGCATCACCAGGGAAACTCAGCCGTGTGTTGGTTTAGCCATTTCAGCACTGAGTTCCTTTCACTACCCCCTTCTCTCTGCCATCAGTGATTTGTGAGGAAGGCTGGAAGGCAGTGCGCACGGTGGAGAGATGTTTACTGCGTGGTGTGACTTGTCTAGGTGGCCTGCTGCGGTCCATTCATTCGACCCCAGGCTCGTCTGTACCCTAATGGCATATGGCATTTGGATGCGATTTCAGCTAAACCCCTGCTGGACAAGCACTTTGCAGCCTCTGTATCAGCGCACTGCTGACGCTCCCTGCAGCCGACCAGCACTCTGTCTTCTAGCCAACTGCTGAGCCCAGGATGCAGGACCAGCAACCTTTCAGCGCTCCCCACTGCTTCTGGGGCTGAAGGAACCTCTGGGTTGTCCCCAGCTCCCTCATTTTGACTCGGATGAGGCCACATTCCATTGTCACAGTAACTGTACTCCACAGACGTCACCTGAAATGGATGTTCAGGTGCTCTCAGTTCAGATCCAAACCCTTGGAAGGACAAAGGTGCTTGGGGCATCTGGGCTGACACTGAGACGCTATGGACACAGCCTCCTGCATCTCATGAATGGTTAACCATCGCATTTATAGGCATTGCATCTCCGACACCATTTCCTCCCAAGGTCACACTTTTTATCTAGACCTGTGTGAGAGTGGAGAACAGTATCCAGCTGACAACATTGACTCCCAGTCCTTCCATTTTAATTGTTGGACTTGACAGTTTTGCACTGCTCTCTGAGGGTCTTGCTGAAATCATTGCCTTGTGTAGGTTCCTTGTGGAGTGCCCCCTCTGGGAAGTATTATCTAGGCTCCTCTCTGTGGATGACATAGTGGTACTGATGCTTCACCTACTACCTGCAGGTTATTTTCCAGCTTAAGAAACCAAGGCTTTCCTGGAGGCATCCTTCATGGGGGAAAGTCTGAGGACTTGTGCTGTTTCTCAGGACCTGCTAGTTTGAAAATTTGCCTCAGTTCTTAACACAGCAGAAGGAAGCCACTTCCTTTTCTGTGCGTATATCACTTCAAGAACTCTGACATTTAAGACATAAAAGGGAATGATTATGTAAGATATAAAATTAACAAGTGCCATGGCAGTTTGTGAAATACCAGAGCTGACTTGATCTCAGTGCCGGTGAGGAATTCAAAGTGAGAACTACTTGGCAATGACAGGATGTCTGACTAGGTGGGCCTATGCAACGCTGGCTGTCAATCACCCTCTACACTTAAGAAAAGGCCTCATTGTAATTCTCAAGAGACTGTCTGGACTGGATTCTTTTGTTCATGTTAAATGATTTCATCCTGGACACTTCCTCCATCTCCACTTTGAAGCAGAAACCAAATCCCATTTCCTGACTCTGCCTGACTCTTCTGTCCCTTTCAATACAACTTCAGTTCACACTGTAATCATCTTTTGTTGAGAAAATTAATATACCCACTGGTTCCTGATGCCTCACCCAGTCCAGCCTTTACTCAAACCAGGTGTTCCTTATGGACAATAAGCCTGACCTTTACGACCTCCTGTAGAGGACATGTGTGCCAGACGGCTTCAGTTGTCAACTTGACACAACTGAGTAAAGGGAGCCTCAACTGGGGAAGTTCCTCCATTGGACTGGCCTGTGGCCATGTCTTGGGGGAACTTTCTTGATTGCTGAGTGATGTGGGAGGGTCCAGCCCACTGTGGGCGGTACCATCCTTGGGCAGGTTGTTCTGTATTGTTTAAGAAAGCAGGCTGAGCATGGGACAGGGGAGCAAGCCAGTAAGAAGTGTTCCTCCATTTCCTGTCCTTCAGCTCCTGCCCCCAGGTTCCTGCTCTGAGTTTCTACCTTGGGCTCCCCCAGCGATGAACTGTGTGACCTGGGAGATGTGAACTGAATAAATCCCCAAGTTGATATTGGTCAGAGTGTTCTGTACAGCAATTGAAGGCAAACTAAGACACCATGATTCTTCTCTACCACAAAAAGATACCAACCAGGCATAATGGTACACACGTATAATTCCAGTGCTTAGCAGACTGAGACAGGAGGATTATAGGTCTGAGGCCAGTCTATAGTGAGACCCTGTCAAAAAATTTTTAAAAAGAGGAAGATACTAGTTTCTGAGTACAGTATACAAGGCAGTCTGCTTTCTGTATCCACACTGTCAAACACGTGTGCATCGGTTCATTTAGTCATTATTCATTAAATGCTTTATGGAAATACACGTGGATATGAATGGACCGCGTTTTGGTCTTGTAGCTGTAGAGGTATGAGTGAAAGGTGGGAAGAGAGGAAACCCAGGGAAACACCGATGCACACCCTAAACGGGATTATGCAAAAGATATAGTTGGAAGTACTGGCCAAGTCTCTGGGAAAGTTGTGAAGACCCACCTGTTCCCTGCTCCCTTTCCAGTGAACCTTTCGACAGGCTCTATGTTGCACTGGATGGCTTGGAACTCTCTATGTAGGTCAGGTTGGTCTTGAGCTCACAGAGATCCGCCTGCTTCTGCTCCTGGGTCCGCGGATTAAAGGTGTCCGCTGCACGGCCTTCCGGTGTGTACTTCACTGCAGTTCCTCCATGGCTGTTGCTTCACATTTGCCGTACTTACAGCTTCTTTGAGAATTCACGTAACACATTTTGAGATCATTCACCCCATTCCTTCCCTCAGCTCCCTCCAGATCTGCCCTAGGTCTCCACCCCACTCCAACTTGATGTCTTCTTTGTTGTTGCTGCTGCCCACATGTTTCTGGATGTGGGTCCGTTCACTGCAGCATGGTGGACGGCTAGGACCACACCTTAAAGGAAACCCACTCTCCCTCTTTGAAATAAGGAACAGGTGACCTATGTTGGAAGTACTGAGGAAAAAACTCCCCCTGAGTTCTTATCTTTACAACCCTAGACTAGTGTATCTCTCAGTCTCATCAGAGATGTTTCTTCATTTGGTAGATGGAGATGACCACCACAGCTGGTCAACATGTAGTGAATAAGACTGTCCACATGGGACGTGTGCGTCACACCCCCACACCAACACTCAGGGGTCGCCGTAAGATGCAGAGGGACCAGATTTCTGCAGTTAAACAGTATTTGTTGGACATGTCATATGCACATATGATCTCATCTCAGAGCCTGGGGCTGCATGAACAAGAGCCACACGAGATCAAGCCAGCCAACGTCCAGCATGCGTGGGGAGGGCCTCATTAAGACCCACTCATATCTGAAGAGCTGTTGGCAATTGATGGCTGCTGAGAAAGGGACAGTCAGTTTTCTTCAGGGTTGCAGACCCTGAGAGGCTGCCCATGCTCCATAAGAGGGTCCTACACCTGTGTGCCTATGGCTGGGACTAACTCAGTGGTTCAAAAACGAAGATCACATTGGGAGAGAAATGTTGTGGAACAGATGGATGAAAACCGGAGGGAAGGGCGTGGGTTTGATCAAAGCATATGCACATATGAAATTTTAATTTTTAAAATTTTGTGGATATGTGTGTTGCCTGCAGGTATGTAAGTATACTCTGTGGATGTAGTGCCCCGTAGAGGGCAGAAGAGGGTGTCGAATCCCCTGGAACCAGAGTTAGAAATGGTTGTTAGCTACCACATGGGTTCTGGGAATTAAACTCAGGTCCTCTGGAAGAACAGCAAGAGTTCTTAACCACTGAGTCGTCTCTCCAGCCTCCATGCATATAAGAAATTCTCAAACAAAAAAGAGATTATAAAATAAAAAGAGATTATTATAAAAAAAGACAGATAAACTGTTTTTATGCAAAGGTGGGAACTGTTCATAGGGCAGGAAACACATGGGTTAGACTCTCTAGATAGCTAGGAAAACTGTATTCCACGAAGTGCCTGGCTCGGCTTGCTTATATTTATCTTATAAAGTTATTTTGTGTTTAATAACATACTTGGTTAGCAGTTAAGTTTTAAAATTTTGTGTACACAAGTGTTTTGCCTACATGTATGTAAATGTACCATGTGCATGCAATGCCCTGGGAGATCAGAAGAGGGCGTTGGATCACTTGGACCTGGAGTTACAGATAGTTGTTAGTGGCCACGTGGGTGCTCTTAACTCAAGGGCTGTCTCTCCAGCTCTGTTTAGCAGTTTTGTGATTTCCTGGATTAATGCTGTGTTAATGGGAAAGGTTGCTTTTTTCTTTTCTCCAAAAAAATTGAAGTCTAGGTAGAGTCCCTAGACCTTGCATTAAAATGAATTTAATTCCTTATTTGCTGTAGAGTCTCAGTTTGTGATGTCGTATTGGTCAACTTTTTGCCGTTATAGCAAAATATCAGGCATAGGCCTCTTACTGAGAGGCTTATCTCACAGTTTTCAGGGTTCAAGACCATGACGCCTGCATCTGCTCAGCTCTCTCTGGGCTGCATTATGTTGTGGTTGTACCAGGCTCTGGATTGATCATAACGCTTTTTGAGTGCTATAAATGGGTCACCTGAGAGCTCCCCGAGTCTCTCCTTAAGAGAGGCAACCTCAGCTGTTCTAGGACTTTCCACTAGTCCCCACCTAAGTTTCTACCAGTCCCCTAATCACACACTGGGATTCTTGCCTCCTACTTGGAACTTGAGGGGCAAGCAATATTCAACCATAGCAAGTGGCATCATGGCTTGTCAGTCCCCACCCACCCGCCCAACGTTTTCTGCTTGCTTCTAGAACAGCTTCCCTGTCCTTCCTGGAAATCTCTGCTCACACCATGTGTTTCTGGCAAAAGTCTCACAATGTAGTAACATACCAACCTGGGCATAGGAAGGGCCAAGCTGAGATGGTACATATCATGGCCTTTCTCATGGCCTTTCTTGAGTGGGCTACAGGAAGACGGTGATGGTGAGGGGTAAACAGGGCAGACATGACATGAGGAGCACTCACCCGTCATCTTTAAGACTCCCCTAATAAGAACTGTCTGAACGGGGAAGCTGGAACTCAAAGGGAAGCAGACACTAGAAAGTAGACAACACCATGGCGCCTTCTAGTTCCCACCCCAGCTTTCTCGATGTCTGATTACCTGGCACTATCCACAGCTGACTTCTTGGCGGAATAACACCCTTTTTCACTGTGTAATATTGTGTCTCTGTCATTCGCAGCAGAAACTGATCTATAGAATGATAAAAGGGGCCTTATGTTACATGATAGTTAATCCTGATTGTGAACTTGATGAATTTTAGAATTACCATAGAAACAAACCTCTGGGCATGTCTGTAAGGGTCTATGTCCTAAATCTGGACAGTACCATTTCATGGGCTTGGGGCCTATACTGACTACAAAGGAGAAAGTAAGTTTAGTGTAAGCATCCATCTCTCTCTGCTTCCTGAATGCAGATACAATGGGAACAGCTACCTCAAGCTCCAACCACCTTGTCTCTCCTCTCCGTGGTGAATTACACCCTTAGAGTATGAGCAAGAATAAGCCCACATGTCTTTAAAAGTTCTGTTTACTAATTTATGTTTATGGGTGTACTGCCTATATGCATGTAGGTACATCTGAACTGTAGCTACAGATGGTTGTAAGCCACCATGTGGGTGCTGAGAACTGAACCCAGATCCTCTGTAGGAGCAGCCAGTGCTCCTAACCACTGAGCCGTCTCTCCAGTCCCACCCTTCCTTCTATACTATTTTGTATAGTAATGACACAGGTGACAGAGGAAACTAGTACTGAGAAATCGGGCCCTTGTCGTGATAAGCTTGACCACATGGTTCCCAGGCCTTTGGAGCTACTTACAAGAAGAATGTCAGAGTTTTGACTTTGGATTATAACAAACTTAGACTACTGTTAGTGGAGTCTACTGGACCTTTCTGGTGGGGGCTTGGAGGACAAGAATACTAAAGAAATGTGGACAGTGGAGGGCAGGGCCATGAGGTTTTAGAGGGGAATAAAGGTTTCACTTAGAACTGGGCCAGAGGTCGTTCCTGATATATTCTGGCTGCATTCCACCTGTGTCTTGAGAACTTGAGTGAGGCTGCCTGCTGGAGTAATGGAGTGATTTGTTTGGTGGAGGAAATCTCAAGATAGAATGACATTCATGCTCTGGCATGGTTCCTGTTTGCTTTTAGCATCCAGGTCTACAATGTGTGGGGGGAGAGAGAGAGAGAGAGAGAGAAAGAGAGAGAGAGAACAAAAGGATAAGAAAAATGTGCAGTTTGACAAAGAAAGGCTTGTGAGCAAGTTTAAAGTTTGAGGACAAAGCCTCTGCACTTGTTCAGGAGATTAGAACCATTAAAGGAAAACCCCATGTCCTTCCCTAGGGTGGCAGGAAGGTAGCCTCAGCATAAAACATTATCCATTAGAGGCTCCATCTGTGGAAATGAAAATTCATTTTAAGGCAGATGCTAAGCTGAGAATGCCACCAAAGGGGTTTCCTGCACCTGAAAAGCAGCTGCTTAGAGAAGTGTTTCCTAAAGGTCAGCACACAGAAGCTGATGGTCCATGAGGGTCAGTCAGGCTCTAGAGCCAGAAGCCAAACCTGACAATGTTGCCTAAGTGGCAGTGGTTTCATAGCATGATAAGTGCAGGACTTGAGAGAGTTGTTGAGTCTCAAATTGTGATTCCAAAGAGGCAAAGCCAGACGCAGCAGGGCTGGAGTTTTGTGAGGTCTTGAGTGACTGCTTCATAATACTGTAAGGTGGATATTAAGTTTCAGTGGATGTTGGAGATGCCAGAACCATAGGGTGTCTCCTGAAAGAAGTTGAAAGCATGAAATACAGATAACTCCAGAAAGACTTCATGTTTCAGACATGGAGAGGTGGAGCTATGCAAGCCCTTTGAACCCCAGATGATTTCATCGTGAGCCCAAGATGCTGGACATGGAGCTGCAGGGTTTGGCATGTGTCCTGCTGGGTTTCCGTCTTTCCTTGGTCTGATCATTCCTAGTCATGACCCAGTGCTTCTCTTTTGATATGGAAATTATTGTTTCATTGTACATTTAGAGTATGTAACTTGGTTTTGATTTTTCTGGACTCACTGCTAAGAAATTGCTTGACTCTGAAGAGACTCTGCATTTTTCAACAGTGTTGGAATGTTAGATTACGGAGATTTTTGATACTGTTTTACATTATTCCCAGGAGGCTATGGGAAGAGAGGGAAATGTGGTGGCTTAAAAATAATGTGTTTGGGTGCCGGGTTGACAAGGGAAGTTGTGATAGTTAATCTTGATAATCAAGTTGCTAGGAATCACCATGAGAACAAATTTCTGAGTGTATGTATGTGGGATGATCTAGATCAGCATAACTAAGGCAGGAAGTCTTTCCTTAAATGTGGGTGATACTATTATCTGGGTCGGGGTACTAGACTGAGTAAAAAGTGAACTGAGTACAAGTACTCACTCTCTGCTTCCTGACCGTGGATGCAACATGGCCAGTTGCCTTGAGCTCTAGCTTCTCTACCAGGATGGATTGCACCCTCAGATTGTGAGCAGAATAAACCATTCCCTTCTTAAGTTGGTTCACTCAGATGCTTTTCTGCAGTGAGAGCAGTAACCAGTAGTTACTTTCCATCAGCACCTGTCCTCTGATTCTGGGTGCTGGACCATTTGACAAGGAATTCTCATTCTCTTATACTCTGGAAGTGAAGGGTCATAAAAGTCATCTCTCCCCTTTTCATTGTGTATACATACCACACTGTCTTTATCTCTGTACTGTCAGTGGACAGATTAGATGATTCCATACCCTGACTATTGTAAATCATGCTGTAATCAGCGTGAAACTGGAAGTATCTCTTTGCCACACTGATTTAATTTGATAGATGTCTATATGTCTCTATATTTCAGATATATATATTTCCACTAGTGGAATCATTGGATTGCATGATAATTCTATCTTTAATTATTTAAAGAATCCCTTTACTGTTTTCCGTAACGGCTACCCTAATTACTAATTTAGCTTCCCACCAGCAGGATATAAGGGTTCCCTTTGTCCCACATCCATGTCTATGTGATAAACATGTTAATTAGCTCAATGCATCCATAATGTGTGCTTGTGTGCATATTTCAAGGCATTATGCTAAACATGAGAACAGTATAAATACATGTTTTCACTTATCAAGGAATAAAAGCTGATAAATGGAGAAAGAGTTGAATTCTCCCACCAGGCTGTGAATATCTTTTCAGACTGGTGAACGGCATTTTACGTGTAGAAAGGGGAATCTGTTTCCTGGCAACTCAGGGCCCAATAGGCGCTCGTTGTCTTAGGTGCATCTCACAGTCCACAGGAAGACAAGCGGGCCCCTGCAGAGGTCAGATTGTTTTCATGTTTCATCTGTTTTCTTTTGGAGAAGGTTGAGCTCTCTACTCTGTTTTGTGATGTCTAGGGGCACTCTGCTTTTGTGGTTTTTGGCAAGTTTGCTTGACCTTGAATTCCTGTGTCATTCTTCAAGGCAACAGAATTTGTACTGAGGACTCTTGAAAAATGCAGAAATGTTTATTGGGTTCCTGGATTTGTTAAAGTAGCACGATTTTTCAGAATGAATGTACTATTACTAAGCCATCTTAGACATTCAGGGATCTCTTAAGATTAATATCACCATTATCAGCTTTCTGGTAAACATTTATTTAGTATTTTTTACTAAAGAATATCTTGCCAAGATTTGGGGACATCAAAATGCATGTCTCCAGTTTTAGAGGATCACAAATTATACAGAAATCAAGACATATATTGGATTGGTTGGAGTGTCCCAAGGCCACACAGAGAAAAAGGTCACAATGATAAATGACTATTCAACCAAGAATGTCCACTCTAGCTTGTCTTCTCTGTGGAGTTAAGGTTTGCTCTTCCTGCCTCAGGTATCTCACATGTTCAGGCAGCCCTGGGGGCATCTCACTTATGCTAACCAACCTTTTTGTCTATTATATGGAGTCTGGAGTCTCATCAGGCTTTAATGTAGCAGGTGTCTGGTCACCTGGAGAGTCTGAGGTCTTTCTCAGTTTTAGCTACTCACAGATGTTCTTGCTGGCACCAAGGTGCATCTTTGTTTTCTCTTCTTTGTGTGTGCTGGTCAGTGTGTGTCTGCAGCTCAGCCTTCTGTGATTTCCTTCTCCTGGCTCGTGGGTCCCGCCCCCTGGACGTATGCCTTGCTCACGAGAAGCGAATGCTTTCGATGCCCATTCATTGCTCCCGTTTCTTGCCTAATCTGAAAGTGAACAACGTTTTGTATCTTCTGTGTCTTACGAAGATCTTAATGAAGCAGAACTCTTATTTATTTACTTTACAAATGTCCCAGGAATTTGAGCTAGCCTCTGCTGGAATTATTGGATGGGATTGTGAAGGGCCTGAAAGCAATGGGAGCAAAATGTTTTAGGTGGCTCTTAACCTTCCCCAACTGCCCATGCTGACCCACTGCACTGGGGTAAATCTTTCACTTTTTAAATTTATTTTATTTTTAAAGAAGGCTTAGGCTGGCCTCAGACTCGGTTTTCATCCAGTGATGATACTGAACCTCTGATCCCCGGGCCTCCATCCCGGGTGCTCAGATTACAGTTGCGCACCACCGCACCTGCTTTATGTGGTGCTGGGAACCAAACCCAGAGCGTTGTGCGTGTTAGGCCAGCCCTCTGCCATCTGAGCCACACCCCAGATCCTGGGATTCATGTTTCTTCATGACACATTCCGTTCATAACATTCTTCTTTGCTGTTTAGGTCTCCCTGGACCCTACCTACTACATATCTATTAATTCGGCAAAAACATATGAACTATCACTGACTGCCAGTTACTACCCTAGGCCCTGGGGACATAGTGGGTAATGAAATAATCCTTTTCTGCCATCACATATCTTAGCAAAAAAGATTACAGAATCCAAACATCTGACTAACCATTGGATAAACAGCTTATGTTGGCTTCTAACCCCTGCCGCAGAATGGATCAGCAACGGATGGTTGTGTCTGCTAAACGCCAGCCAAAGATGCACCATGGCATCCAGGGGGCAACTGACTTCTGCAGAGACTGTGCTGAGCTCGGAAAGAGAATGAACTGAGACTTGAGGGGTTGGGAAGGGCAATGAGAGTGCACAGGAACAGTCTCCTGGAAAGATTTATAGGGCACACCCAAGCAGAGATGCATGGCAGAGCGAAGGCTCAGGCGACACGAAGCCACAGAGACCTTGACTCAAATCTTATTTTGATCATGTGCATGATATATGACCTCGGGCTAACTAATTATATGTTCTAAACCTCAGTTTCCTGATCTGTAAAATGATGATATCAAGATGGCCTTCCTGGGTCTTTGCAAACAGCAGATGCAGTGTCTGCACATGGAGGTACCGCGTGGAAAGTCATGCTTGGCTCATTCTAGGGGGTCAAGCACTGACTGGTCTCACTGGTTTGATTGGAGCAGGCTGTGCATGTAGCAGTAGGTAGGGCTCATGGTGGTTTTTCCTTTTGGAGTTTACCCACGGCTATCAAGTAGGTGACCACAAAGGGGAAGAAAGAACTCAGCTGTAAAAATAAATGACCAAGTGGCCTGTCTCCTTAACTTGTCCCCATCTCCTCAGATGCAGATCATGCTTGAATTGCTCAGGCTGATCCTCTGTGCGGATGGTCCGGACCAGGTTGGCGGGGAGGGAACGCTTTCCTCAGTGCAGTTTTCTTGCCCAGCAGAGCTGGGGGCTGGGGGTGCGGAATCTTGCACATTTTGAGGTGATCTGACCAGATCAGTTAGGTCACAACATTAAGTTGCTCTTTGAATTTCAATAAGCAGCGGTCACCTGCTTCCTTCCTCTCATAAAATACTAGCTTCTTGGCTCTTAGCTTTATTTGCTCCAATTTTGCCTTGGCATTTATTTGTGGCCAGTGAAACTCTTCTGACCGATTATTCAACCTGTTCAGTGCTATGGCTGGCATCTCTTCTCCTTTCTAATTAATTTAGACTCCAAGTCAGTTGTGTTGTATGAAGTGCAGCTTTGGAACAGTGATGCTGTTTTGCATTGAAAGTATGAAGTAAGTCAACACTTGCCTTTCTCTCTCATTTAGACAGACTTTGAACAAGTCCTGCTGAAATCTCACCTGAGTTGTTGTTGGAACCACAATAAAGCAGAATTAGCAGCACCAAAAATAAAGTGTCTGGCTCCATTTCCTTCTCAGTGTGTCTTGGCTGGAAGGATACAAACTCATCCCAGAGAATCCAAGACATAAAAGCAGAGAATCGTCTGCCAGAGTGGGACGTCTAATAACCGAGCTAAACACAAGGAAGGGAGCGCATGCTGTGCAAACAACAGAATGATAACAAACAGGGATGAAAAGAATCAGCCAATGGTCAGCAAGCAGAACAAACTGGAGTGAAGAAGAACGCAGAAGCCAGGCTTTCGAGTCCCTGAAGTCTCGTCTTGGAGGTGGAAGCCATGGGGTGCAACAGATTGAATACAGGAAGAAGGATCAAATGGATTCTCCCATCGAGCGTCTGTCATCTTGAACTGCGGGCATGCAGAGTTGCTCAGATCATGTCTTCGTGAAGCAAGTTAGTCCAGGTCATGTGTGTACTTAACAGGGCCTCTTACTCCTTCCTTCGAACATCATTTATTATAGTTAGTTGATTAAACATACTGTGTGAGAGGATGTCAGGGCTGGGTGGATGGCTCAGTTGGTAAAGGGATTATGGTCTAAGAATGAGGACCCGAGTTCTGACCTGTAGTAACACATAAAGCAAGGTGCAGACAGAAGGCACTCTGGGCTCACTGGCCAGCTTGTCTTGCAGAATCAGTGGCAGATCCTGTCTCGAAAGCAAGGTGGAGAGTATTTGAGGATGACAACCGAGGTTGACCTCTGGCCTCCATGTGCACATACACATACATCCCCACACATGGCTGCCTGTGCGCAAACGTGCACACATACATAAACACAAAGAGAGATTTTTTAGGGCATGGAACATGTTGCATGCATCATTGAGTATCCTGTGGCCAGCCCAAGCCAGGACATGGACTTGGTATTCTGTAGTGTTGTGGCATGGAGGGCTAAGCGTCTAGCCAGTCATGCTTTCAGACCATTTCCTTGAGTACCTTCATGCAGACTGTTTATTTACTTGCTTCCTTGGAAGCCAGTGCCTCTGACATCAAGAAGCATTCAAGAAAGGGAAATGCAAAGCTGTAGGCAGGACTGTAACTCCCACGGGGGATTCCCCTGCTAAAGTAAAGAATTTTGTATGTGTGATGAGTGATCCAAAATCAGTCTGGCACCATGGTGATGATAACTGACAGGCCACCACAGTGTGCATTGGCTGATAAATTGCAGAGGGCTGAATGCTTTGTCGCACTCCATCAGTTTTAAGTTTGCTTGACAGATGTCTGTACGAAGAGTGGCTGAGGGGAGGCCATATGCAGATCCAGGAGTGCTTCATTTCACTGCTCAACAGTCCTGTCCTCTGGGCATGGAACCTGAGATGTCCTCATGAGCTCTGATTGTCAGGAAGGTGGATTTCTGCAGCAAGAGGGACAGGACTGTCCTTACAGTGTAATGCCTGGAGAGGTGTGAAAGGTACAGGTCTGGGAATCTGAAGACACTCTGTAGGTATTTGAATGTGAGCAGGTATGAATAAACTCGTGATTTAAAAAAAAATCAGTGAAGACTGTCTATACCTTTTGATTCACAAATTTCTGAGACTGGGGCTGCAGTATCTGGAGATTGTGGAATGGAAGCTTTGGAGCCATGGTTCTCAAATGGAAGAGTTTTCTCCCCTGTTCCATCTGGGGACATCTGGCAATGTCTACAGGCTTTTTTTTCATCACAAGTTGAGACAAGTGCCACTGTCACCTTGTATCAAGGGCCCAGGCAGCTGCCCAGTGTCCTGCAATGCAGAGCTGTCATGGTTAGTGTTGCCAACCTGACAGAGTCTAGAGTCACCTGGGAGACAGACTTCTGAGCCTTTGGGGGGATTATCATGCCTGCCTTAACTGAGGCGGGAAGACCCATCCACTGTGGTTGGTGCTGCTCCCTGGCTAGGATCCTCAACTGGACAAGTAAACGGAGAGAGCTGAGCAGGGCATACTTTGGTTTCTGCTTCGTGACTGTGGACGTATATGACCAGTTGCTTTAAATTCCTGCCACCTGGCTTCCCTGCCACGGTGGACTGTGTGACTTGAACTGTGAGCCAGAATGCACCCTTTCTCCCTGACACTGCTCTTGTTAGAATATTTTATCACAGTAGTGAATAAAGAAGCTAAGACTGTAGCATAGCCTGGTCTGTGAGGAATTATCCGGCTCTGGCTGTCCATCACTACTAAACCTTGCTCCAGTCTTCTGAGGAAGTTGATGAGGTTGATTTCCAGAATGTAGGCTGTCTCATCTACTTAAGTGTAGAAACCCACCAACTCGCCAGTAATACAACCTAAAAATTGTGGGCTTTAATCTGTTTAAATTAGTTTAAACTAAAATTTTGTTTTTTATGTTCTGCAGCTATGCTTCAGTGAGGAAGAGAATGACTCTCCCTCAGATATGCCCCTGCACCACTTTCACCGGTCCCACAGGCCCTCCAGGACACACTCCTTCTGAGACTTTTCATCCTCACACACACTCTGCGGAGTGGTGTGTGGCTCTCCTGGGATCCCTTTGGCAGTTTCGGCTTCACATTGCTGGTGGAACTTCCTCAGCGCCCTCAGAACATTAGATGTCATAGACTGAATTGCGCCCGTATGTTAGGTTCTAACTCCGGGAACCTCAGATCAAAAGCAGACTTTTAAATTTCCTTCTATGAGCCAGAGTCTTGTCATGTTCTAACTTGAAACTTACTAGCCTTGAACCTGTGATCCTTCTGCCTCAAACTCCAGAGTCCTTGGATGAGAGGCTTGTACCACCCTGCCTGGAAGAAATGGGTCTTTAAGTGAAGATGAAGCCATTTAATTTTATGGAGTTGTTGTCCTTTTAAGAAGAGATTTAAACACAGCCACACCCAGAGGAAAGTCCATGCCCAAATGTATATACCAAGATAAGCTCAGGCAGAAGTTACCTGTGGATACCTTTTGCTCAGATGTCTCCATTTATAGAACTGAGAGCTGACTGCTGCCTGCCATTTAAACCACCCAGTCTACCCTTTTTGTATGGCCCCAGAAAACTGGCATACTGGCCTTCACATTAAATATATATTCCCTCAACGTAGCAGGATGTATTTGTAGTTTATCCTGTCTCTGTGTGTGTGTGTACATGTGCATATGTGTGCCTGTGTGAGGGCACACATGTGTTTTGGGAATGAGCATGTGGACCGCTTTCAGGAATCATTGCTTTCCTTTCACTATGGGACCTGGGATTGAACTCAGGTTTCTAGGCTTGTACTTTGTATTCTCTGAGCCACCTTTTGTTTGATTGTGCACAAGTATGTTTAAACACGTGTGTGTATGTGTGTGGACATTTACCTGTGCATGTATATTTGATGTTTCTTTTTTATATCCTTGACAATTCCTACAAATGTTCGGGGAGAGGACTTTGATGTGTGGGCAGGTCAGACTCTCTTTGAAAACACATACATTTCTGGGAGATGTAAAAATAGGGATGGAATTTTCCTAGGTTCCTCAAGGAGAATGAGTGCCAAGTAGGGTATAATTAGAGTTTGTTAAAGTGTATTCTTGGCAGCCACCTATTTTAGTACGCATTTTATGCATTTTCTCCGTCTTGGTCAAGGTGAGAGTCAATTGTTTGCTATTTTTTAGCAGTATATAGATTTTTCTAAAGAAGGTGTCTATTTTGTTGAGATGATGAACTATAAAATATAAAAGCCATGGCAATGCCTGAAAAGCCACATCAAGTGTGTTTAGACTTACATTTCTTCCAGGTTCACCAAAACCATACACGATGTCTTCACAGAGAAATGAGTATTCCAGACACTGATTACAAGACAAAGTTTTCATGAATTCTTTAAAGTCACTTATCTTTCAATAAGGACAGCCTACTCAGAATTGCCACATGAGCCCCATTTGCATAAAAAGCATGAAAATAACCCAGAAAGAAATAGGCCATGGAAGGGAACGAGAGAAGGAGGAGATGAGAAAGAGAAGATGAGAGAGAAGACATAGTAACAGGAAGACACAGAGCTCAGTGCTCATTCCATGGAAGTTCCCAAAACATGGAACCAGGCAAGGAAAGGGAGAATCACCAAAGCGACCATAGATGACAACACCTCAGAACTCACCCAAGAACATGGTTTTCAAATTGCAGGGGCTGAATGGGGGTCTCACAAAATGAAAGGGGGCAACTGGACAGATCAGCACAGGTTAGGAATGTATACAAAGATGAACAGAAAGCACCAAACAGACGAAAGCGGCATCAGCCAGCAGCTACGAGCCCAGGTTCTAGAGAACTGCTTGCCATTCAAAATTTGATTACATTTAAAAGACAGATATGCTGTCATGGGTCAGGCATCCTTTGCAGGCACCCAGGTAAGGATGCAGAAAGCTTACATTTTCTCCAGAAAAAGCAAACAGATAAAACAACAAATCCTAAAGGAAGAGGGCGAAGAGTCAGTGGGATTGAGTCAGACTCCATCAAAGTTGAGTGTTGTTCCTTGTCGGAAATGGGAGCTTGGCTGCAGGACTCCTGGCCTCTCAGTCCAAGAGGACATGTTTATTCTCTTATTGTGGGGAAAGGGTAAGTTAGACAGTGAGTGTATCTTGTTCACTAGGGGCTTGCTGGGTCTGTGCTTGGTCAGCTGAGCTCTGAGGAAACTCTACCATCTATTTTCGCCCTGTGGTTTGAAGGTGCATACTAACCAATGTGGATTGTTTTTATTGACCACGCTAATGCAGTCCTAAAGAGTGATGTAGACACAGTACATACAAGCACACACATTTGAGGCACGTGTCTAACCAAGGCTGGTCTTCAACTCCCTATGTAGTTGAGGAGAACCTTGAACTCCAGATCTTCCACCTTCTACCTCCCGAATGTTGAGATTACAGGCATGGACCACCATGCCCTGCTTACGTCCCAATGGAAACCAGGGTCTTCTGCTTGTTTGACAAATACTCTGTCAGCTGAGCTACATCCCAGACCATCACTGGACTTTTTCAAACTTCAGTCATCATATAATGGTGTACTGTATATCCCAGGAAAAAAAGTGTGCATTCCAAATAGAGAGCAAGGGGTGCCCATTAGCCCGAGTCCATTTCCTCCCATTTCCTGGTCCAGTTTTGCTTCTAGAATGCCATGTCCCTGGACAATGCTGCTGTCACTTGGCTGCTCTCTCTCAGTATTCCAGCTGACTCCTTCCTTCTCATCTGTCCTGCAAACGTTGGAGTCCTGAGGCTTAACCCTCGGCCCTTTTCTTTCATCTTTCTTCTTACCTTTCTATTTATTACTTTTTCACTCCCTGGGTTTCCTATTACTGTGTCTTTGAACACCATCTCAATACAGAAGAATCAAGAGTTAATATCCTCATTATCACATGCTGCCCGATTCCAGACTCATCTGTCCTACTGACAACCTCCTCTTCCAATTCAGTAAACAGAAGTTTCATTCAGCAAGGCCTTACCAGTCACAGTCACCCTCAACCTTTATTCCAGACTCCACATCTCAGTCCTCAGCAAATATTAGCTGGAGAGTCAGACACTGCCCGGGATCTTTTGCTTCTCATCTCTCTTGTAGGGCACAATGCAGGATGGGCCTAGCCAGGTCACCTGCCAGGAGGAATAGAGGAATGTCTCCCATGGGCATGGCATTCTGCTCTGGCTAGTCGGGAGACCAGCTTCTGCCCAGCATCTGTAAAGAACCTGCACTGAGATGACCTACCTGGGGACAGACTACTATTGGCTGCAATCTGGACCCCACCCCATAAGGCCATTGGCTAACCAGACCTATAAGACCCTTTCAGCTCCTTGAATAAATGGTGCTTGCAGCAGCTCCCCACTCAGCCCCCGGAGTCTGTGAGTTGATTCTGCGCCTACTCATGCCCGCCCCCCCCCCCCCGCACAGCAGAGACCCTTCAGTCTCCTCAGGCTGGCCCTGAGCACAGGGACCCCCAACACTCTCTGATGTCACTTTCTGTCCAGCGTGAACTGTCCTTCACCAGCTTCTGTGTTGAAGCTTTGGTCTCCAGCTGGTGGCGTTGTTTTGGGAAGTTGTGGCGCCTTTGGGGTGGTAAACATGATCATGGAGGTGTGTGGCTAGGCATGGGCGGGCATTGAAGGTTAAAGTCTGGCCCTGCTTTCGGTCCCATACCACCTCCCTGGTCTACCAGTTGTGAGGTGCCTCTTGTCATACACTCCCATCATCACGAGCTCCACATGCCCTCCTCTTCCTGGTGAACTGAGTCATCTGAAACTGTCAGCCAAAATAAACCCTCGCTTAAGTTGTTTCTTTTAGGCATCTTTTCATAGGAAGAACACTAACGCACTCTGAAAGTCACACCCACATCCTGCCTGATGACCCGTCAGTCCACCTCCTCGTGTCACGGGGATGTATTACAGGTGTAATGGCACTGCAGTGTATTTGTAACGGTCAGAGGGAGTCTGTTCAAATGAAACTCAATCATGCTGCTCCCTTGCTGAAAATCCTCCCTAAACCCTAATTCACAGAGAAGATCAAAACCATCCCAGGGACAGCGGGACTGCGTGATCTCTTGCCCTGACCCCTTCATCACCTTCTGCCCTCCGTTCACTCACTTTGTGCCATGAGGGCACACTGTGCTTTGCTTCCCACGTGTCAGGAGGACATGCTTCAGTATCTGAGTCCTTTTGTTTCCTCTCTGTAATGATTTTCTTTTGGGTGTGGCATCCCCCACTCCCTCCTGTTTTAAGGGAGCCTTCCCTCATTCTCTTAATTACTTTATTTTTTTGTCTTCAGAAGATTGTCACACCTCAATTACTATATGTACTTGTTTATTATTGTCTTTTTCTATTGAAATGGGAATGTAGCTCCTTAAAAGACAGAAGCTCCTCTTTGTGGCTATATCTGAAGCTCTAGAATGGTGCTTAATACTTGAATGCTCATTAAATAGCTATTAAAATGTAATGAACTAGGGCTGGCAATGTGGCTTACAGGGCAAAGCACTTGCTGCACAAGCATGACGACCTGAGTTTGGATCCCAGCACTCATGTAAAATGTCTGGTGTTGTGCACATGGCTATGACTCCAGTGCTGTGGGAGATGGGGCTAGGAAGGTCACGGGGGTTTGCTTGCTGTCAGCCAAGCGCTAGGCTCAGTGAGCAGCCATGACTGAAGGGAATGAGGCAGTGAATAACAGATAAGGACACCCAGTATCCTCCTCTGGCCTGTGTACATGCATGTGCAGAGGCATATGTAACAACACACAACTGAACATATACCACACTCACAGACTTAGATACAGACCTACATATACACACAAAAAATAGAAAAAAGAATGACTAAATAGGCACCAAGTAAACTGCATTTGACAGGAAGGGCAGAGATGAAAAGGAACAGAGATGGAGTAGGGACCAGAAAGTACTAGGAGTCTAATCACGAAGGCGTGTATTCCCCTCACAGCAGGAAACAGTGTTATCATACTTCCAGGGTTTGCAGGGAACACGGCAGGGAACACGGCAATGTCAGTGGACCTGCATTTAGTGATGAGACTTTAAACACCGTTGCAAATAGTCACTAAAAATTGGGATTAATTTTGCATGGCCCGGAGTCCACCTGGCTGTAGGATTTTGAAAGCCACAAACTTAAAGACTGTTTTCCGTGGTGAGTCTTTAGTTTCATGAAAGTGATCCGTGTAGCAGTTTCAACTTCCCAGGAAGAGAACCTTGAGCCTGTGTGGAAACTTCATAGAAATGCAAATCCTCAGATGCATCCTGCTTCTAGAGGAGAAACTGAGTCTCATCTGCTTCTAGAATTGACTTAGGATGTGTATAGAGTGTGTGCTCATGATTCTTTTCTACCTCATTTGGGTATTTCCCCTTCCTCACAACACATGCAGGCATGTGCACCCTACCGCCGCCACCATAATGTGATCTTCACCATCTCACCACCATCATCATCACCATCACCACCACCCCGTCATTACTATCGCCATCTCCATCACTAACGTTGTCATCATCACCACCATCATCACCACCATCACTACCACTGTCCTCATCGTCATCACCACCATCATCTCCATCACTAACGTTGTCATCATCACCATCATCACCACCATCACTACCACTGTCCTCATCGTCATCACCACCATCATCACCATCACTAACGTTGTCATCATCACCATCATCACTACCACTGTCCTCATCGTCATCACCACCATCATCACCATCACTAACGTTGTCATCATCACCATCATCACTACCACTGTCCTCATCGTCATCACCACCATCACTACCACTGACACCATTATCACTGTCACCATCACCATCATCGTCATCACCACCTTTTTCCTCATCATCAAATTTACTACCCATCAGTTATTGTTTGCTATTATGTACTGTCCTGTCTCCTGAAGAAACAAGGCGATACTTTCCCTACAACAGAAAACAACAGGTTTTTAAAATCCTCCTTTGAACTTTTTTTTTCTTCTAGTCGCTGGCCCATTTTTACCGTCCTTTTATAGCACAACTCAAAATAATTCTCTAAAAATGCTCTTCTGTTTTGCTTTTGAACAAAATCAGGCTTTTCCTAGACTCTCCACTGAACTGCTTTAGCAGGGTCACTTTGCTTTGTGAAACCTGGTGTGAGATCTGGTGAGGCTTGCTCCCTCACTGTCCCTTACCTGGCAGGAGCATCTGAGAGTTTATCATAGTCTGTGTCACATTCCTTCCTTGATTTCTTTTTATTTTACCTCAACTTAATCTCCTTTGTGACTGTCTTCCTATGTGTTAAAATCCTAACTATGTCCGCAATGCTTCTAGGCACACTCCTATATGACTTCATCTAGTACAAGGCTCTACATGCCACCCTTCTCCTAATATTTCCCAAATTCTATCTCTTGACCCAATCAGACCCAACATTGTATTCTAGAGTCCAGACCTGGACTTGCAGGCCTTTTCACTACATGAATTTGGTGCATAATAGATGTCTTAGCATCAATGTCTGAACCTGAGCTCCACAGCCTTCTTTATGGTCTTCACTGTTTCTGTGGATAGAACCTCCTGCTTTCATAGCCCAGGCCCTAAACCTTGAGTTGTCCTTGGCTGTCTTTTCTCTCTCAAGTCACAAACAAGCTGACAATAAGTTTTATTGGCTCTTCTTTCAGAGTACATCCAAATGTCGTCATCTTCTGTGCTCTTTTGACCTAAATCATTATGGTATATGACCTGGGAGAAGTGGGATCCCCATGACTGTTCCTGCTCTCTCTCTGGTCTCGAGGGGGAGGATGCAGAGCATGGCCCTGGACTGGCCCTCATCTGTCAGGGATCATCACCCCTGCACTCAGATCCTTCCTGTAACCCCCCCATTACTCAGAGTGTGAAGCAAAGCCCTCACCTTGGTTTTAAAAGCCCTTCTGACCAGTCCTCTCTTACCCTGTTCACCTGGGCTCCTCCTCACCATACTCTTGCTGCACTCTGCGCACATTCCAGCCCCGGGCACACTGTGTGCGCTGCTGTTTCCTTTGCCTGGATGGTCTTATTCAGGTATCTACATTCTGTTCTTCTGAAGTCTCTTGTCCCAGGTTCTAGTGTTGAAAGCATGAAGGGGCCATGGAGAGAATCTGAGGCTTTTCATCCCAAGAGGGCAGGAGAGCTCATTGATGAAGTTTCAGTAGAGACCCCAGGCTATTAGAGATGACAGGACCATGGGACCAGCAAGAGCAGTGGAGAGTGTGGAGTGGGGTGGCCTGAGCCCACAAGACGAGCTGTGTGTGCTGTGGACAGCAGAGCCCGAGAGGTGGAGCTGCCCACACCCTTCAGAGCCAGAAGATTGCAAGTGAACCCCTGATGTCCAGCCTTGAGCTACTGTGCTGAACTTTGGCTAGCTTAGGTATACTCAATTCTTCCCTTTTGAAATAAGACAGTATTTAACTTGTTTTGAATTTTACAGGAGCCCACAGTTAAGACACTTTTCAGAGACTTTGAACTTTCAAAGTGTTTGAATTTTTAAGGACTGTGAGACTTTTAAATTGTACTATCTTATGTTGTAATATTAATGTTAACATCATATCTTGGGGATAAGAAGTGTGTTTTTGTATCAAGTTGACAAGGGGTCAATTGTGCTGAATAGCTTTAGTTGTCAACTTGACACATCTGGGAAGAGAGACCCTCAAGTGAGGAATTTCCTCCATTGGAGTGGCCTCGTGGACACATCTGTGGAGCATTTTCTTGATTGCTGAGTGACGTGGGAGGGCTCAGCCCACTGTGGGCAGTACCACCCCTGGACAGGTGGTCCTTTACTGTATAAGCGAGCAAGCCGAGCACAGGCCAGAGGGGTAAGCCAGTCAGCAGCGTTCCTTCATGGCCTGTGCTCCAGGTTCCTGCCCTGGCTGCCCTTGACGATGGACTGTGCTGTAAGCCTTTCCCCCAAGTTGGTTTTGGTTGGTGTTTTTATCACAGCAGTAGACAGCAAACTAGAACACTATAGGTCAAAGACTGCTTAACATGCTTTATGCATAATTATTCAAGCATTCCCCACTCAGTTAATAGTCATTAGTTCCACTATATAGATGCAGAAGCTGAGATCTAGAGAGGCAGATTACTTGTATGAAGAGTTCCTGCCCCAGTCAGTGGCACAACTGGACTTGACAGTCTTTGTTGCTCTTACGTGGGCAGGAAGCCTGTTGGTCTGTAAGGTACCAGGAGATGGTCCAGGAAAAAGGAATCTAAGGAAATTCCTTTTACATTTATGAGCAAGTTCACATGGACACCAGAATAAATCATGACACTGTGGGGTGAAAAAACAGATGTCATGATCTAAACACTAGACTGGAGAAACTGATGAATTATTTAATGAAGCACGATGAACATATGGAACAAGTTACAAGGCTGGGCCGTCGCTTTACAAAATGGCACCGTTGACTTCAAGACCTAGAATACAGTATAAAAAGGAGAAATATAGGCAAGAAATGACCTCTGCTCTATACAGCAGAGTTTGCTCTCATTGTTAAAACCAGGAACCCGGACCCCACCTCTTCCAGTGAGAACTTATGCACCTTTCTGGAAATGCAAGCAGCCCAGGCAGCTTTGAATGTAAACCGTGGGTTCACATGTAGAGATCACAGGTGGAGATCACTTGCAAGTCTATTCATGGCAAAGGGCACTGGCCTGAGCCACACTCAGTTGGCGTTTGTGTGACAGACTCTCTGTTGAGGTATTTTAATCATTGAGGACTTATGCAAAAATGTGTAAATTTATAAGCAAGTTATCAGTCAGGGAATAATGTGAACATGCTAATTGAGGGCAACTCTGCGTGCTTTACAGAAGCACGGTCTCCCTGACATCTAGTAGATAGTGAAGTTATATTGCATTTCATGAAAACATATCAAGCACGAGCACATGTGAGAAGCGAGAAGAGTTTCCAGGTGGGACCAAATACTTCCCTAGTTTATATTACTGAGGAGATTGCAAAGCACTTGGCTGGATGGTAAGAGGTTTAAATTCTAGACCATTGGGCAAAGAAACCTTTTTTTTTTTTTTTCCTCTCCTCTTATAGATCAAGGTCCTTTGAGTAAACAGCCATCATCTTCATCAGATCAGCTGTGTCTGCTTGAGAACTTCGTCATGATGGGGCCTGTTGATGGTTGACATTTCTCATAGAAGGAGGAGCTTGGAAAGGCCTTTGCACCCGCAATTTGAGTTTCTAGTGGCTTCTCACTATGCAGTTCTGTCCCAGCTGCACATGGTTGCCTTGGAGACTCAGGGGGTGATAGAGAATATAGCTTGGGGGAGATTCACTGAGAATGGCTTCATCTGTGGGCAAAGACTTTCCAGCATAACTGCTTTTGGGGTTGCCCATGCTCCCATAGGCAATCTCCCACAATGCTCTGTAAGCAAGCCCAGTAAGCTCATTGGTTCCTCAGGCTGAACTTTGGTGGAATCTCACTTTGTTGTTGGGACCTTATGAAGAAGAAGCAGACATCTCCTCAAGGAAGGAGTCCTTACAACACTTGGCTTAGTGGGCAGGACATGAAAAAACCACAGTTGAGTTTTGGGGGAGCAATAGCATTGCTCCTGACGTGAGTGATGACACAGGCAGCCAAAGCCGTGTTGTCTGAGTGGCAGGTACTCCTGACGGGACTGAGAATGAGGGAAGTCTTTTGATGCCTTGGTCCCTATGTTGGGACAAGATAGGACTGCTGGCTGTCGTGGAGGGAGGAGCTCTTCTGAGGTGGGAACGCCAGCAGTCACTTCCCTAATGAAGTAGCTGGTGAGGTCTGTGCAGGGTGACAAAATGCCCCACAATGAACTGAAAAATGATTGCTTTTCAAATATTTAGGCTTGGGTGAATGTTGGAACAAGGTATGCCCCAGCTCCTTCCTTATGCCCCAAGAACATCACAGGCAGTGAGCATCAGTCGATAGATATGGAGAGAACAGTGCAGATGAAGAAGGTTATGCTTGTTCTAGGACTGAGCCGCTCCCTGCCCTTAGCATGCTGCATGCATTTCTCTTCTGGGGATAGAGATTGCTCCCCAGCCAGGGGCTCTTTCAGCAGCCAGGTGTGGCCAGTGGAGAGACTGGCTGCAGTGCAGTACGGACCAAAGTTCCACGATCCCCAGTCATCAGGCAGGTACCGTCTTGACTGTGGGCAAGCGCAGCCTTGAGTAGTTTGTGTGGTAGAACATTGTTCTCCAAGCATAACTGCTGTGATTTTCATCACAACTGCTGTGATTACGTTTAAGAGACCATCAAAATTGGAGCTGTTGGCTGCTGACAAACTCTCGTGGAAAGAAGGGGTGGAGAGGTTGTTCACTCCTTGTCTGAGATCCCATCTCTGTGGCTATGGCATGCTGGGTGAAGACATTCTAGTATAGGATTCTTCATCCAACAAAGTCCCGTCTCTTGTAGTGTCTAGATCATCCCCAAATAGGGTCACCAGTTGGGAACAAAAGATTTAGCACTGGAGCCTGTGGGAGGCAGTCCACATTAAGATCCTAATTTCTGGGAGCCTGGGAAGTCCCAAGGGGACAGACACTCCTGTTGATCACATGTGCAGGACCTGGGAATGCTTGTCCCTCGTGTACTTGAGAAGTAGAAGCTCAACTCTTACTGATTTTTCATGAAAACATGAACTAATCCCTCTGTTAAGTCACCAAATGTTCCCATGGAATTTTATTTTATTTTTATTTATAATTATTTTTGTTTATGTGTATGAGTGCATTGTCTGCATGTGTGCAAGTGTACCCATGTTGTACAGTGCCTATGAAGGTCAGAAGAGGGTGTTGGATTTCCTGGAACTGGAGTTACAGACTATTGTTAACTGCCATGTGGGTGCTGGAATTCTAATGTAGGTCCTCTGCAAGAGCAGCCTGTGCTCTTAACCACTGAGCCATCTCTCCAGCCCAGGGAGATGTTTTAAAGTCATAATTTCAGAAGAGAAGAATAAGGTCAGGTTTTCAATATCAGGTAGAAACTAATTTGGGATCTTCGGGGAATGTTCAGTGTCAAGGACTGCTACAGTCCTTTGATATTTCTTTGATATTGCTTCTGTTAAGGACATATCTGTGGGAGAAAGCCCTGGACTAAGACATAATAGTGGTTCTGGAGGCAGCATTCCAGTGAGTTACCATCTAATTCAGGGGCTCGACGAGGGCTGAGGCCTTGTGTAGAGCAAGTGCACTGAGGCTGACCCTGCAAACCAGCGCCGTGCCTGGGCAGCCTGTGCCGTTTTTCTGGGCTTTGGCATTCTTTCCGTCTCTAATCCCTTTGTAATCCTTTTCTTCTACATACAGAAGATGAAGTTACTTAACTTCTAGATGTGATCTCATTCATTTATTTGTTGAACACGTAGTATACTTTTATGTATGGCTATTAGAAGCAGTCTGAATTGTCTGTAATATAGTGGAGAAAGACATATATTAAGCAAATGCATTAAGATAAAATAAAAATTACAAATACAATAAATTTGAAGGGGAGACATGCTTTGAGCAATTCAGACATTTACAAAATGAAGTTACATTAGTTCACTATGGTGTTGCATTTTGTGCAAAGGATAGAGTGGAAAATGGTCCATGACCACACTGTGAGAGGCTGGGCTTTGCTGACCTCATTCTGACGTCTGTTAATTCCCTATTTCTGTTTTTCCTGCAGCTTTGTTTTTGATATAAGTTGAATCATTATTCTTACCGTTATTACTAATGGTAAAGGGGTGTTTTTCTGAATCTTTGTCTGTGTTCTTCATGTTAAATTAACAAAGCGTATTCTAATCAGTAGAGCATAGAGGCCGGTCAGAGCTGATGGATCACCATGTCATGGGACTCTTTATAAGATTTTATAATAAGTTTGTGCTAATGATTAACTGCAAATTCTTGCTTTTGTACTCAGCTTTGCTTGCTTGCAGAGAGTCATGAAAGACCTGTGAAAAGACCCTGTTGCTTCAGTTCAGGGTCGCTTCTCTCCTGTTCCTGCGGAGAGTGAGTTGGCCGGATTGCAATCGTAATAAATTTCTTGCCTTGCTACACATCCGTCTCTGAGCCTAACTGGACCCTGACTCTGAGACTATAATGCATACTCTTTTCACTCAAAAAGATATTGAGTCTCATAAGAAAAAAAAAAACATTATGTTCGTATTTCAAGACACAGAGAAAGATGAATTGAATGTAGTTTGGAAAAGACAAGCTTCCCAGGCCTGACAGTAGATGGAACTCTTCTGAGAAGGTGATGTCTTTACCCAGGGAAGGTGAGGCTTTGAGAGAATGAATGGTAAGGTGTTCAGGGTGTGGGTGAGATGACAGGCAGCATGAGATGTGCCTCTACCATGATCCTCTATGTCTTAAAGTTATTACGTTCATCTAAGTCAAGCCTTTTTGTGTGGGGGCAGGTTTGGGGGAGGGGGGGTCTTTGGACTCTCCCAATGGTGCAGAAATAGATTTAAGGGCAAGTTCAATAATTTCTATGGGTCAAAACAATTTAAATAATACGCTATGTGAAGTAAAAAATACCAAAGTAACACTGGGTTCGGCATGACTTTGCTAAGTGCCTGATGAAGAGGTCCAGTGATGCAGCAGAAGCTCAGTTTGGACGTCACCCAACAACACATCCTCAGATGTCAGGAGCTGACTGCAGACACATTTATCTGAAAACATGGCCTCCCTAATATGTCAGTGCCTCCCCACTGCAGACTTAGTTCCGGCCCTACAGCGTGGAAGAGGAACAGTGTCTGAAGACACAAGTTTTTCCTCAAGTTCTCATCACATTGAGTTGAGGGTCTAAAGCCCACCTTCTAAGAGATCCGTGTTTGGGCTGATTAGGCCTCAAAATTTAAAGCTGATGTCTGGCAAAGTTCGGGATTTTGTAAAAAGCTTGTCCTGTATAGGCAAACACAGCATACAGCACAGCACACATGAACACATAACAGAGCTCACACACATACAGTACACACAACGTAATATGTACACAAAAACATGCAGATATACAATACAAATATACATGTACTGCACTACATGCATGCATACAACACAGTTCACAAATATACACAACATGCACATACACAACACAGTCATAACACACATATATGTGCTACACACATACTACATATCCATATACAACACACACAGCACATGCACATGTAACACCCACATACATATATATACATAGTATATTCCTACACATACAGACATACACATACAGACAGACAAAAACACAGAACTCATACAATATACCTATGCAACCACAACACAGCACACACATACATACACACATAGACACACAACACATGAAACAGACATGCTCTACACACACCACATACACATACAGAACACACATGTAACATACATAATACATACATACAACGTAGTACATTCACACACAGACAGACACAATATGCATACATACACATAGAATAGAACATATATACAGACACAACACTCATAGAGTACACACATACATACACTACTTACACCTATACAATACAGCACATACACATACAACATACACATCCACACATACATACATATTCACAACATATGTACACACATGCATATACAGATATAATGTACACAGACACACATTTACAGACATACAACATATACACAGACACTGAACTCATACAACACACTTTTATGTACACCACACACACATCACAAACACATACACAATACACACAGCACATACACAACACACTTACATGCACACTGCACATATATCACATGCACATCCACAATACACACAGCACATACACATGCAATGTACACATACATATTTACAACACATTCACATACACACGTATGGACAGAATACACACAAAAACACACATACACAAATGTGCAACACCAACACAGACACAGACACACAGCACTCACACACACACTTGCACACAGAACCTGTGTCACCACTGCTGGAGCTGCATGCTAGGGCCAGGGTGGAGACGCCCATGCACTTGGGAGAGTGAAACTAAAGAGAAGCAGGAGGTGGGGGCAGGGCCAGGGCTAGATGGTGGGGACCTGCAGGACCGGGTACTCTCAGAGAGAGGCCTCTTGGGGCGGAAGGCTGTGGGTGTCTGCGCTCTCTGGGAAGACTGCTTGAGAGATGCTGCTGCTGCTGTCTCTGTCTCTGTGCTGGAGAGCAAGTCGCAGGACAGTCCCAAGTCTCCTGACTCAGCAGAGTCAGACTCCTTTTCTTTGGGGAGGGAGGATCAGGTCCCTGGTCATCTGGATACCCTGAGAGGCGAAGGGCATGGGTCCAGGGACAGGAGACATCTTTGGTGCCAAAGGCCAGGCCTCCAAGCTTGACAATGGAAGGTGGTAAACGAACAGGGGCCACAGCGGGCCCTGGATGGGGACCAGGACCAAGGCCCCCTTTATAGGAAAAGTGGGGGGATGGGATGCAAAAACCCAAGCAGAGTCAGGCAACATCCAGGTGTGGCCGTGGCAAGGGGCAGCCCGTGTCCTGGCTGCATGCCTGCCTTCCAGTACTGGTAGGGGACTGGTGGACGCCTGCGCTCCCCTCAGAGGGCTCAAGGCTCAGTAATAAGGGAAGCTAGGTCCATGATACAAAAGATTTAGGTTGTACAAGATTTGAGAATGATATCTGAAAATAATATATATATTCAGATATGTTATGTCCATTATCATATCATAATCTATCTTCAAATCTCTGATTTATAGGAGAGATATGTATAAACACGTATAGAATATAATACAAAATATGTGTAGCTTTGAGCTGTGTGTTTGTGTTTACTGAGAACCAAGCCAAACTCTTAAAATGGCAATAAAATTGTACTGAGAAGCTCTAACTTAGGAAGCTAAAGAAAACTTTACATACTTTTTTATGACCTTGGATTAACCACTGGCAATAAAATCATGCTTTTCTGGAACTGACAGGATGATTTTCCAAAAAATGTCAAGAATAAGATGCTTAGAAAGAGATGCCTTCTCAGAAGAGAAAGAAAAAAGACGTTTAGATTCAAAGAGCTCCCCTCCAGGATGCCTGTATAGTATACCAAAGGAAAGAAGCTGAATGTGGATACTTCCAACTCGGGAAAGAGCAGTGTGGGCAATACTTGTGGATAAACAAGACTTGAAGTATTAATAACGAACATGGTTTCTAGCTACAATAGGAAGGTATCTGTGTAGGAAAACAGACATTCTAGAAATTATATAAATGATCATTAAAATGATTAAGCCAAGCCAGGCATGGCAGCTGGTCTGTATTCCTAGCACTTTGGAGACTGAGGCAGGAGGATCACATGCTTGAGGCTAACCTGGGCTATATAGTAGGACCCTGGCTAGTGAGTAAACAAACAAATGCATAAATACTACATTAGGTCAATATACATACAAATAAAAAGTTATGCTATAAAATATCAAAAGTAAGCTGTGTGAGAGAAGGAGAATTCGCTCTGAGGTAGAGTTCTTGGTTACCACAGGAGTTCTACATGGAGACTGGGAAGCTTATTGGAAAGATGAGACTCTTGAGAAGCTTGGTACAACCTTGTAAAAGCCTATAATCTCAGTCCTTGGGAGGCTGGGGTAAGGGTGGGGGAGTTTGAGGCCAGCCTGGGCAATATAGCAAGTTTCTATCCCAAACAAACCAACTTTTCATAGTAAAAACACTTTCTGGGTTTCTTTTGTTGTATATTTAGTTCTTCTGAATGATCCAATAATTTTAATGCTATGTCCAATTTCTTAATCTTTTATTTGTTATTATTTTAATTTTATGTGTATGAGTGTATTTCTTGCATGTATGGTAAGTGCACCCATGCTGTGCAATGTCCAAGGAGGTCAGAAGAGAGGGTTGGATTCCTCTGCAACTGGAGTTTCAGGCGGTTGTTAGCTGCCATGTGGGTCCCGGGAATTGAACCCTGGGTCTTCTGCAAGTGCAGGCAGTGATCTTAACTGTTGAACTCCCTCTTCAGCCCCAGACATCAACCATGGGTTTTGTTCATCAGGTGCCACCCACCTTGTATTTTGAGATGGTTTCTCATGGAATCTGTTATTCAGCTCACCAAGTAGATTGGATGGACTGGTTGTTGGGTGAGTCCCAAGGTTCTGCCTGCCGCCTCCTCCCCAGCTTGGGTATTATAAGCTCCTGCTACCACTCCTTGCTTTTTAAAAATGTGGGTTCTGGGCATCAAACTCAGGTCCTCATGCTTGCAAGGCAAGTGCTTTACCAACTAAGATATTCCCTAGCCCTCAAACTGTTTAGAAAATCAGAAAATAATAATAAAATTTCAAACTTCTTTTAAAAATATTCAGACCTGGCTGGGTATGGTGGCACACACCTTTAGTCTTATCACTTGGAACCCAGAGGCAGATGGATCTCTGAGTTCAAAGCTAGCCTCTTTCATCTACATAGAGAGTTCCAGTCAGTCAGAACTACGTAGGGAGATCCTGTCTCAAAAAACAAAGCAAAACAAAAATGTTCAGACCTTATCATGTTGAGTGCTTAGTCCTTGAAGGGAGGCCCTGGCCAGGGTATTGAGTGCTTAGTCCTTGAAGGGAGCCCTTGGCCAGGGTGAGCAGCCAGAGTAAACTCCCTTCCCAGTGCTCTCTGGTTACTCAGCCTCACCTCTCATATCATAAATCAAACCTTTCAGTCACTCTCCTGTAGCTTTGATGGTACTACCAGCCTAGTCAGAAAGCCTTCCCCACTAAACCTGCCCCTGAGCCGTGTCATCCAACTCTTCATCCTTTCATGTCCTGTTGGGGATTTCTGACTTTTCCTTCTGGCCTGCTCAATGGCTTATTTGCCCTCATTTTGAGTCTCTTAGTACTCTGTCTCTCTCTGTCTCTCTGTCTCTGTCTCTCTCTGTCTCTCTCTGTCTGTCTGTCTGTCTCTCTCTCTCTCTCTCCCAGTCTCCAGTGCATTCCCTGGCATGGATGTATGGATGTGCTATGTATTCCATATTTTCCTTGTACTGTCCTGGGGAGTTCCGCCCATTCCAGTTTGAGATTTGGCTTCAGTACTGAAAGCTAATTCTTCTCCCAGAGACCTGATGTTTTCTGAGGCCCACCTAAACAATTTGACTAGGATAAGCTTTAGTAGTATGTGCATGTGTATGTGTGTGTGTGCGTAGTGTTTACATCTGTGCACACATGCAAGGCCAGAAGAAGAGGGTGGGTATCCTGTGCCATCACTCGCTGCCTCAGTTCCTTGAAAAAGAGTCTCTCATTGACCCTGGAGCTCACTTGATTTTGGTGAGGCTGGCTAGCAAGCCCCAGGGATTCTTCTTTCTCTACCTGCTACAGCCCTGGGGTACAGGTGCACGTGGCCAGGCCCAGCTTTTTGCTCTTACCCACTGAACCATCTCCTCAGCCCTGGCAGGCTTTACTCTTCATGTGCTATGGTAGACTGACTGTGTGGATGGCTCCAATTTTCTTCCTTCCTTCCTTTGGTAGTAAGTGCTTTCCTACCTTAACTCTAAGCTCGACCTTGTGTATTACTTGAGCTAATCTGACCTTTACAAATTGACAGAGAGGCTATAAAATATACTTGTGCATTCCCAATTCCTCCGTCATCTGTGGCCTTGAAACCACCCTTAAGCAAGGCTGGAAACATGCCTGGGCTTGCCTACATGAAAGGCAAGCCAATGGAACAGTCATAAGAGAGACCTTAATTGTCCCAGCTGAGGCTGCTGCTGACCAGCCTGCAGTCAGCTAGTGCACATTACAGAGTCCAGCTCAGGTTATCAGTGCTTGAACAACATGCTTAAACAAGCCCAGTGGAACCAGGCTTGTCCTGCTGTTCCACGGAAAAGTAAACAATAGGAAATGCCTATGTGCAGGCCACTGAGGTTAGGAGTAGGTGTGTTCCACAACATGGGTTGCCCGGTTGTCTTCACTAGTGAAATTTTGGTTTGATTTAGATATGTATTTCTTGCGGGAAATGAACCAATAGGAAAATGTTGAGTAGTTGTGCCCTTAATATGCCCCTGATATCGTTGTGTTACACATACATGTGTATGCACATGTATGTCCACATGCGCTCACTGGTGCATACACGTGAGGAGGCCAGAGCAGGATGTCTGGGGTCTTGTTCTACCCTTCCTTGTCTTATTCCTTTGAGACAGGGTCTCAAGCAGAATCTGAAGCTCACCTGTTTTGGGCTTGGTTAGCTGGAAGTACGCTCCAGTAACCCTGCCCCTGTCCTCCCCTGCCCCCCTGTGTTTGGGTTATACACACATTTGGCCAGGCTAAGTTAAAATGGATGCTAGAGATCTGAACTCAGGTCCTCATGCTCCTACAGCAAGTACTCTGACCATGAACCAACCCACTCCCTCCCCCCAAATTAAATAAAATAGTTTGAGGTTGCCCAGGAGCAAAAGAAAAAAAAAGGAAGAAAAAAGAAAATAATTGAAGGGTTGCTTTGGGGTGGATTGTTTTGATTCTGGAGAAAATAAATCTGATCCATCTAAAAATTGAACATGTTCTGGGGACATTCAAACCCATGTTTGTGCTACAAATGACATCCTAAACCCGTTTCCACATAGGTGAGGGGCTCTTCAGCAGGAAGAACATTGGTCCGATAACCCCTGCGTTTACTGTCATTTTGAGGCCTCCATGTGGAGCGAGTGGAAGAGGGGGCAGCAGCAGACCTCAGGATGCTGGCAGTGCCTTCCGATGCTTATCTGAGCCACACACACTAGGAATCTGGGATGGAAAGCGCCTAAGAATAACCAACCTCACGAAATTTCCAATCCCTCTTGTTTCTGGCAGAACTTTAAATTCCGTGGAAATGGCTCATGTCGCAAGACTTCTGTGCGGTGCTGGCCAGCGCCAGGAAGGGGGGGCACACCAACGTGGCTGCATGTTTTCACGCCTCTGAAAAGATCTGGGGTTGGCTCCAACCAGGAAAGAGCACTTCAAGTTTCTATTGTGTGCCAGCTTTTCCAAATACCATTCACCTGACTCATGAGGCTTTGAACATCAGGAGAAACCAAGGGAGCGAATAAATTGTGTGACTTTTTGATGTTTGGACATACTTTGAACAAGACTCCTTGCTGGGAGAAAGCACAGGGCACCCCGGGAGTGGGCTGTTCCTGCCCACCCTTGCTGGGGGACAGAGGAACCTTGCCCTTGGTCCGCAATTCATCAGATACTAATGATGTAGAAGAGAGGATGAACAGGGGACTTGGCTTTTCCCTTTCGATGGTTGAGTAAGGGGCACAAACCTGGATCCGTGCTCTGCGCACACACATGCTCTGTCCATCTGCTCTGCTGGAAGTTCAGACCGTGATCGGAACCACTCTGCTGTTTCTCTTTCCTCACTGTGGCAGGTGCCAGCTCCACTGTCTCGAATCTTCTCCCACCTGCCGTATGTTTGGCAAGTTCCAATTATTTATTCAAACTCAGGTCAGACTTCAACCTTAAGCTTGCCAAACAAGCTTCAAACCAACCTTTCATGTTTCGTACCTGTTTACATTATTATGATTTACACCAAAACTGTGTTCTCAGCACATCACTAAGGTAGTGTAGAAGCAACAGACAGAAATGGTCACGTCATGCACAACTATAGAGAGATGTCTCCTTCTGTACCACGTGAGTCTTCTATCAATATCAACTGATCCCTTGCTTTCAGTCCCATTTTAATAAATGACTTGTTTTTCCATGAATGAATTTTGTTCCAGAAGCTTCTACACATCTTTGCTATGGCCTAGATCGCTCTGGCAGCGCCCATCTGCAAATATAGAAGGATGTTAAGTGGTCACTGAGTTAGTGCTTCTCCACCCACTGGCCCAATGGTTAGGTGCTAATTTAAAACGATCTTCATGCTTATTCCTTAGGCCTGGATTGTTTGATGATTAACACTGTGATAATACTTGACATAGAAATACAGAAACCTTTTGCCATGAAATTTGAACAGATAAGGATGATTCTATTTTGTTTATTTTTCAGGGTGCCAGTGGCTGGTTATTTCATCAGATTGTAGCGTGAGGCCACACTAATGAGAAGGTCCAGGATCATACTCTGCCTGGTTCAATTACTACGACTGTTTTGTTAATTTCTTTTTCCATTTCCCTGGACATAGCAAGGCTAGGAATTAGTGTCCTTGAGCAATAGATGTCCAGAAAACATTGCAGGAAAAGCTTGATGACACTCCAGTCTTACCTCTGGAAAACCCAGGTGAGAGCACACATGCTCCAAAGGTATGCACATACATACTGAGGTGCGCAGGAGAAGTATTTTTAAAATATGTGAACAAAAATAAGCACCTCTCTGTCCCTTGCATGCTTTCAAAAGCATTCATTGTTCCAGTGAGATGGAAGGATTAGGTTACTTAACACTGATATTTAACGTATATTATCACATTTATTCCCATATCGAGACCAGATGTTTAAAATCTGGGCTTGAAACTCTGAAACCCAGATTGTGTTACCTCAGGGTCACCTGCCACTTCATGCTCCCCACTCAGCTGTATTTTGTTTCGACTTTAATAGAGCTGTGCTGTGTTTCCATAAGTCTCTGTCTGGCATTAGATGACATGTGGGCTAATTTTGGTGGGTTGAGCAGACTGCTAGGGGGTTATACAAACCGGAGCAATTTGCTTTCCCAACAGTAAGAAAATATGTTCAGAATTACTGCTGATGGTCAGCCCGCACCCCCATCTTTTCTTTTCCTCTTCACTCTCATTCTTTATCCTTTATTTAAACTTCCCTGTCAGCTTTACAGCCCCACATGTCCCTCAGCTTTTGTGCAGAAGAATCTTCCGCTAATCACTTTCTTACCCCTGCAAATCTTCCTTTCTCATTTTGTTTCTACCCCGATCCAATGAAAACAAACCAGGTCAGAAAGAAAGTTGATAACATTCCTAATTTTAAAAAATGACTGTCAATGCAATTTAGATAAAGTAGAGAAAAGAAATAAAAGGCTGTGTGGCACGTGACCAACGGTTCATCTGTTTGTATTAATAGGTTCCAGCAACAGCTTGCCAGGCACAGAACGTCTGCTTGCCCCTGCACTTAGCAAGCACATGAGCTTAAAAATAAACTTTGACAATGTAGATCTCTTTGTCCTTTCAGGAATGGAAAGCATTATGTAGTTCAAAGCGCACGAAGCCTGATTCGAAAATACAGTTTGGGCTTGTGTTGCTGTGGCAATTGGGAGGGGTCTTTAAACTGCACACGGCACATGAAGATTTGTATGTAAATAGTAAGACAGCCACAAGCTAGTAGGAAGAAGCATCGCTAGCAACTTTGATAAGCTCATTCATAAGGAAGCTACGTCTGTGTGTCAAGTTCTCTGGAATAAGTGGAATCTGATTCCTCATTTTAATTGGGATTTTTTTTTTTCCTGAACCAAACTGCAAAAACAGAGGATTTAGTAGCACATTTCCCTTGTACAGAACAGCATTTGTTCACTTTGAGTGTTTTTGGACAGGAAATCCATCTACAGGGTAACATTCCCGCAAAAAAGGGAAACAGTATGGGACGATGGCTTGTTAGTACAAGTGACTCTGTTTTGGAAATTACGGACAAGAAAGCTTGGAGGAAGATCGGCATTAAAGATCTACAGCATGAAGACTCCTGATGAAAGCAGCTCCAGATGATGAACCCACGAGCGAAGAGGAACTTCTACCGTGAGTATCTCTGCTATCATCAAGTATCTTGTTTGTTTTCAGATTTATTTAGAGTATGCTGAGTAGATTTCCAGGCAAGTGTTTGATGTAGAGTGTTCCTTGCGGACAAGTCTATAATTAAACTCACTGGGTGGTTCCAACAGAAGGTTAGTTACTGAAATCTTTTCCATGACTTTGCAACAGTAGAATACATTGCACATTAATTTAAGAATGCTTTGTACAACAGGCATGTCATGTCAAGCTTTTCCCAGGTGAAGTATTAACTTTTGGCCATGTAAAATCCACCAACGTATATCTGTAAATTCCATTGACTTTGGATGCTGGTAATTTAAAGTCTATTGACATTGTTTGCGTGCAGTTGAGTCTGTAACCTAAACACTCATGTATAGATTCACACATACTATTAGGAATTTACAGAGAATCTTAACTGATTCCTGAGTGAATGTTCTTTGTATGATAGAGAAGAGATAGCTCAGAGTCCTAGGAATAAGAAGATCTGATAGTTTAAACTGTATCTCTGTAACTGAAATGCAGGGTATTTTTACATTTCCAAAATTCATCTTCATAATATCCAACAAGAAGACCTTGTTAGAAATCATTCACATATCTATATAAAACTCCTCAGCTCCTAAGTCTATTGATGTGGTCTTACAAATGTGAAGCAAGTCGACCAAAAGCTTAACCCTATGCAAATATTAGATATAGCAAGGTCCACTCTTACGGCCTACTTTATGGTATAGAATTAGTAGACAGTTTTGCATGCTGACTAAATTTTTACTGTTGAGTAATGGGATAAATATGGTTGTACAACAATTGTTTTATATCTAGATTTGCTACTTGAATTTACCCATGAGTATGGCTGAATTGTATGTAGCTGAAGATTGTGTGATGATAGTGCTGTGGTGTACTGCTGTTTTTAACAAGGGGTTTCTTGAAAACACCCTTGTCTAATTCCTTACTGCTCATGGTTGTTCTTTCGAATCACACAAGAGTTCAGGCAACTAGTTGTTCCTTTGGAAGGGATCACGTGGGAGCAGCTCATTTATGACACAGTTAAGCATCAGCTTGTTTCCAGTCAGTGTGCAGGGTCCTGGTGCTAGTCTGTGTGACCAAGCACTCAATTAACCCTTCAAGAGCCCTGTTCGCTGAGGGTGAAGAGTTAGGCTTGGACACGGGCCATAGCTTCCTTCCGTAAGGGCTCATCTCTCAGGTGTAATCTGAGGACTGAGGGCGTGGGAAGACTTTTAGAGTCTAGTCGGGTGCCTCCAGCATGACAAGAGAAAGGCATCTGGCAGAGGGAGGCAGAAGCTCAGCAGTGACACAGCCTCTGGTTTTTCATCTCGAACACTTGGTGTAGATGTTTGTTGAACTGAGCTCGCCCTTTGGCTACCACAAGTAGGAAACAAGACTGCTGTACGTGTGTCTTTGCTGCACCTAATTAGAAGTGGTGGTGGGATCCTTTGGGGTAGGAAGGAACTGACAGAAGCTGTAACCAAGCAACAATTATCACTAAGGTAAAATGCTTTTGGATAATTACATGTAGCTTTGGGGTAAGCTTAAATTATATCATGTATAACATCATATATAAAAATGGATACGCTTAAATTATCCCTTTAACAGCTCAGTCAAGTTGTGTTTCAGAGATGGATTTCACAGGTACTGCCTCCAGTCAGAGATTCTAATCAGAATAAGACCATCTATAGGAATTGCCTGGAAGTTCTTTTAAGAATTAGACAACATGTTAATATCATACACATGAGGACTTCTTGAGGCTAAAGTCATCTGGAATTGTTATACAGAATTCTGGAACCTCAATCAAGAAATGATGCAACATTTGAGAATTTCTATCACTTTTTTTCTTCTGTAGAAAAAGGAAGAGGCTAGATTGTTACATGGGATTGGAGAAAGGAATGGGTTGTAGAATGATTACAGTTCTGAAGATTTCTGCTCAGGAGCCTGAAGCAGGAGGAACAGCAGTTCAAGGACAGGCCACATAGTGAGACCCTATCTCAGCCACCCTGAACAAAACAACAACCACACATTCAGGGTTGTCTTGAACAGGAAAAACTAGGTATTGTCCCTGGGGCAGTTAGGATCATGATACACTTATGGATATCAAATAATTACTCGATATTTTTACAACACATTTTAATGTTAGCTAGTTGACATCCAGAGATCTGCAGGCTGCCCTGTCAAAAAGTTTGTTGTGCTGGGAGGGGCAAGTTCTGTGCTACTGAAGGAAGGTTACTGATGAGAAATGGTGCAGAGAAAATATTGTGAGGTAGACAGACGTGTGTTCGAATTCCAGATTCAATACCTCTACTGGGCAAGAAGGGAAAACTACCTAAATTTCTATCTTTCTATATACAAGAATTAATAAATCTTCCTTCTTACAACTGTGAATATTAGATGAGATCATTCCTCAGGTGTCTGACCTAAAATAAGTGTGTGATGCTTAAACCATGTAGGATTTGGAAACTTTTTGAATTTGGGGTTCTGATAATTCTGTGTATTTAGCCCAAATTCTTTGATTATACTAAATACTACTCAAAGATGCACTCACTAGAAACATCTATTCTCCATGTGCTAGAGTTCTAAGATAACAAAACTGTAGGGCAAAGCTAAAAGTGCAATAAAAGAATTAGTAACAGCCGGGTTCAAGCATGTAATTCCAGCCTTGAGAGGCTGAGGCAGGAGGATCACCTTGAGTTTAAGGCCAGCCTAGATGATATAGTGAGTCATAAAATAGCTGGGACTACAGAGTGAAACCTTGCCTGAAAACACAAAACCAAACCAAATGGAATGAGTAAAGGCAATCAGGTTAAAAGTAATAAGAAGTTTTTTTCTGTTTGTTTTTAAGGAAAACTACATTTGCTTATGGTTGTTGTGACTAAGACCCAGAGAACACTCAGCTGACCATTGTTAATTTCGTTCCCCCTTCATCTTCTGTGTGTAAACTGTCTAATCATCTTAGAACATCCACTGTAGCCAGTGGTATAGACATTCTCAGCACAAATGACCTCTTGGTAGTTTAAGGGATAAAAATGTTTTCCTATAGCATCTGGCCATGATGCCTGCAAAAACCAGCTTTACATGGATAGTGTATTTTGATGATTTAATTTATCGTGTCTGCTTGTTGCAAGCAGACATGCAAAGCACTTGGGCAGAATCATCATATTGTATTATTACTTAAGCTCCCACATCCCAGACAGGAAATAACCTAACAGTTAGACTTTTCTACGAGGAAAATCACTTGTGTTTGAGAGTTGCTATTAGAAATATTACCTCAGCAGGGACCCACACTCTGCAGATTCCTAATCTCTATGCTTTGGCCATTCGTGACCTTTTGTGTTACTGGCCCTCTGTTGCATGAGGGAGCTTCATTAATGAGAGTTGAAAGATACATTAGTGACTTCTTTACGCCGTGTTCCATGTTGCGTGAGCTGGAGTGTAGAGGTTGCATTGTAGGTGTGCCACTTAGGCTTGGGCAATTCATGGACAATGTATGTGTGTGAGTTTTATTCACCTAAAACTCAGGGGCCATTGTGCAAGAGGGGGCAGAAAGACTATAAGAGTCAGTGAGGAGATGTGTGATCACATGAAAAGACACTGCTACAAGCTCCTGGGACCCTGCTCATATGAACCTACAGCAATGGTGTCAGCATGCTCAAGACCCATGCAAACTCAAGCCTACCAGTCCCAGCATGGAACTGGGAAATGGGCAGCAGACCCCACCTTTTGCTTAAGAAATATTGGCAGCTGATTACTGTTGGTTGAGGATGAGCTAGTCTGCCTAAAGCAAGGGACTCTACATAGGCAGACTAGACCTCAGTGGATGAACTTGCCCTAAGGAATGTCTGAGGACACTATCTTGACGTGATAGACCTTAACACAGATGAAAGAATGGATGGATTCTAGCCGGAGGGGATGAGATGTTCTGCATGAAATACACAGTGATTCAATTAAAGAAAGGAGATATTATCTCACACCTGTCTCTACCTCACACCTGTCTATACCTCATATCTGTATATATAATTTTCTTTAAAAATGTCCACATTTATTAATGTGTTTTGTCCCAACCCATAGCACAAACAGAAGCTTTATATACTCCATTTTCTGCATGGTATGAATAATAATTCCATAAATGGAGCAGAACTGTCTAATCAGAGGGATGAGTAGAAAGCAGTGAAACTTTGTATCTTGTGTAACTTGATGGTTTCAGGACCATCTCCCATTTGTCTTCAGGAGTAAATGCTTCCTCTGTAGCTCTTGCACATTAATAGGGATGTTAAACTTGAGCACCAATTAACACTTACTATGAGTGTCACCATCCATAGAGGCTTGTCCAGTCAGGCACCAAGATGACACGGGGTAACTGGGTTCAGCCAGAGTCTGGTATGAAGAAATGCCTGAGTGTCTGGCATTGTCTGTTTTTTCTCCTGGAGGAGGCTGAGGGGGTCATATCTGTTTACTGAGGTTCTTGTTTTACAATGGAGTCAAGACTATTGAAGAGGGCGATTCTCAGAGCAAAACTCCATCTTCATTGCTCTGCTGTCCCTGTTTGCAAGACTCCATCAGGACTGGGCTTGTTGACGGTTGACGTTTCCTCATAGAAGGAGGGAGCCTCTTTAGATCCTCCCCTGAGACTCTAGCTGCTTCTTTCTGCCGGCTGTGTGCAATGCTGCCCAGTCTGCACATGGGGTCTTGGGAGGTGCTGGGGTGTGTAGGTTGCGGGAGGTTACTTGGAAGGGGCTCCATCTGTGTGGCCATAGAGAGGTCATCTTCCATGGTGAGTGAAGACTTTCCAGTGTGGCTGCTTTGGGGTCTCTCCATTCCTGCAATCAACCTACGCTCTATAAATAAACCCAACAAACTCATTGTTCCTCAGGGTGAATCCTGTTTGGGTTTGTGGTTAGAACCTTATGAGGATGGGGTAAACTTTGCATCTCCCCAGGGAAGGAATTCTCACCACAAGGCCCCAGATGTACACGGCTCTCTTCCCTGGAGGCTGTCATTACATGGAGTTGGTCACTGTGTATTGTGACTGTGCTTTTTTTTGTGTGAATTAAGTCAGCAGTGACAATAGTGGCAAGAAGTCTGCTCCCTGAAGGCCTCAACCACCTCTTGCACAGGCTTTGAGTGTCCTGGTGTGACTTCTCTGGGGATTTCAGTCTAGTAAACAGATGTCTTCCTTGGCTAATAGGTGCAAGAAAAAATTTGAAAGCTATAAGGCAGCAGGGGCCAAATACCTCACACAGTTAGCTACTAGGTGACTTTAGAATGTCCTGTTGTTTTTATGTCAGTTACATTGTATGTGTCACATTCTGTGTGTGTGTGTGTATGTGTGTATGTGTGATGTTCATTAGTGTAGTCCAGAAGACAACCCAACCTTAAGTGTCCTTCAGGAGCTACCCACATTTTTTCCCAGATAGTTTCTCTCTCACTGGCCTGAAGCTCATCTTGTAAGCTCGGCTGACTGGCCACAAGCCTCAGGGACCACCTGTCTCTGCCTCCCAAGTACTGAGATTACATACATCCCTGAATTCTTCCCCAAAGGCTTATTTTATTTTCAATTAAGTATAACTCTGAGTGTGGGTTGTACACATGAGTGTGGATGCCCACGGAGGTCAGAGGTGTTGGATTCCCTGGGACTGGAGCTATAGGTGGGGTTGAGCCTCCCAGTGTTGCAGGTACTGAGGACAGAACTGGAGTTCTCTGGAAGAGCAGTATGTGCTCCTAGTACCTGACTCATCGCTCTGGTCCAGACCTGGTTTTTAAATGTGGACTGTAGGAATCAAATTCAGGTCCTTGCCCTGTATGTACCAGGCTCTCGTAATTCATCTCTTCTCTTTCTTCCCATTTAAAAGCTCACCATCATATGTTCTGTCTGGTGCTTTTGGTGGGTAGCATTTCCTGAAAATGTAGGCTTAGAGGTGAGTAAGACATCCATGCACGTTGAATTCCTCTTGAAGAACTGTAGAGATGGCCCTGATTCTCTGTTTTATAAATTGATTTCTAAAGTTCTTATACAGAGTAATGGGTTTCATTGTGGCATTGTCATAAACCTGTATTGTTGTGCATGTTTTGATATATAGATTTTTACCCACAGTCAAGATTCAGAGAGGGCTGGAGAGATGGCTTAATGGTTAAGAGAACTGGCTGCTCTTATAGAGGACCCAGGTTCAGTTCCCAGCACCCACATGGTGGCTAACAGCTGTCCATAATTGCAGCTCTCGAGATCCAATGCTCTCTTCTGGCCTCTGAAGATACTATGTGCACATGATTAACATACCTGCATGCAGGCGAACACTCACACACACAAAATTAAATTTTAAAATCTCTTTTAAAAGATACAGAATAGATTCTTCATCCTAAATTATTCTCTCATCTCACCCCTCTGTGGCTGTGTCCCTCATGTGTAAAACACAGAGCCACTTGCCCGAGTCTGTCTCTGTAGTCCTGCTGTTTCTGAGCTTTATGTACGTGAACTCATGCTATGTAGTCTTGGGGTCTGGTTTCTTTGACTCAGTAGCAGACATTTTGAATGAATAGGTTTTAATTTTTCTGGGATGAACACGTAGCAGGGAGTGGGGTTGCAGGTCACACAGTTCATTCAGCTTTGTAGGAAATTACCAAGCTTCAGTCTGGAATGACTTCCCAGTTTATATTCCCACTAGCCATGTGTGGTTCCCTTGTCCATATTTGTCCCTGGGAAAAGTTTGGTTGTTTTTGCTTTGACTTCTGAGCTAGTCTGATGTGAACTACATCTTGCTCCTTTTTAAAGCTGCTGGGCATCTTTTGTGTGCTTACTGAAATCTGAATATCTTCTTTATTGAAATGTCCCCTCAAATCTTTGATTTTTATTTTTTTTGAAACTGGGTGCTTTTGGAGTTTTATTGGTGCATTTGAGAGTTCTTTTTAAATAAAAAAATATAAATAAATCCTTCTGGATGTGTGATGCACACATATCTTTTCCATTGACTGCCTTCTTTTCTTAACTGTCTTTTATAGAGAAGAAGGTTTGGTTTTGGTGAAATATAATTGATCAAGTTTTTTCTTTTGGTCACATTCCTAGAATCTTGTCTCAGAATTCTTTTCCTAATCCAAAGGTACAAATTTTTTTCTATGTTTTTAGCATTTTGGTAATTGCAATTTTATTTTTGACATTTATTTTTAATTTTATTATTTAGGCCCATGAATGACTTTGAATTAGTTTTGTATAAGATAAGAGGTGTGAGTCAGAATTTCACACATGCATATATATGCATACACATACAATACACACATACACACATGCATGTGCACACAAGCACGTGCATGCACGCACACACACACTTAAGCACAGAATTGCCCTTGCACTAAAAGTCAGTTTTCCATGCTTCTAAGAAACATTTCTAAGCTTCTCTGGTTTTTGTCTGCATAATTTCTCTAGCCCCAGTCTGTTTTGCTTGGTACAGCTTTAGAGTTAGTCATGAGATCATGCAGTAAGCCATCTAAATTATTCTTCTTTTTAAAGTTAGTTTTCAAGTCATTTGCCTTTACATATAATTTTATTGTTATTTTTTCTGTTTGTGTGTGTGTGTGTGTGTATTCTGTGTATGGGTGTATGCATGTTTTTCACTTGTGTGAGTGTGCACATGAAGGCCTACATTAATGCTGGAAAGATCCTTCTCAGTGAGTCTTATATCTCATTCATGAGTCAGGCTCTCACAGTCAAACCCAGAGCTCACCGATATGGCTAATCTTGCTAGCCAACATGCTCAGGGATTCCTCATCTCATCTCCACTTCAGAGACTGGAATCACAGGGCTTCTGCACCCACCTCGTATGGTGTGGGTTCTGAGATTTGAACTCCAGTCCTCATACTGGCATAGCAAGCATTTTAACTACTGAGCCATCTCTACAGCCCACCTCCGGGGAAGCTTTAGAATCAACCTGTGTATTTACGGAAGTCCTGTGTGGCTGTGGGGCTGGGATCAAAGTGGGACCTGCCACCTCATTCATGCAGCTAGTGTGTCTTCTGTCTGCACTTTATATTTCCTTCCCACAACTTCAACTTTCTTGTTAGAGTCATAGGTAACTTTCCAGAGTGATTATAAATGGGTCTCTAAAGCTTCCTGTTTCTAATGTTCATTGCTAGTATATAAATATGTTGGATTGGTTTTTATAAACTGACATGTGGCTCATGACTTTGCCCATTTCTTCCTCCTAGGAGCTCCTGAGAAGTTACTTAGGATGCTTTAATACAGAGCATGTCACTTCCTCATGATGACCTTATCTCTTCTGTTCCAGCGGGCAACGCTTGTTTCTTTCATTTGCCTTTGTGCACTAGAGAGAGTCTTCAGTACTGTCTCAAAATGGGTGCCGAGAAAAAGCCTCTTTGCCTTGTTCCTGATCTTGCAGGAAATGGTCTTGAATCTTTACCATTAAATTAGAGGTTGGTGATAG